>CM069913.1:33865409-34062909 GCA_036172215.1 Camellia granthamiana
TTATTTTATACTCAATTTATATTTAGTTGTGTACGGGCAAAAAATTAAATGCCACCATATCTCGGGAAACTACCCCTTCGTCTCAGTGCAGGTGGAACTACTTGTCTTATCTCATAACAAGAATTAATGTGCTTTTTGTTGGTGTCTGGTGGACACCATGGTGTCAAATCTTGTACTCATACCAGTATACTTGTATACTGACCTGTTTTGTCTCTTGACAACTCGGGTGCGTTCTATTTGAATGCAGCCGAGCTTCCTTTACAGGATTAGTTGGGACTATGATGGTGACATGAAATAACTATAGTTGTTGGACATGTCTCTTGGATTTTTTTTGTTTTCTTGTGCTTAGAGTTGATATTAGTTTATACATTTATTATTATTTTTTTTTTATGACTTTAGTATTTGGATAATTTGGCATGGTTTGTGACCTTACATTATTTAAGTTATTTTGATTATTTATTGTTACTTTAATGTTGGAGGTATTTGTTAGTTATAAAATTATAGTAGATGGTTTGGTTGGCGTTTTGTTAATTTTTTTTTTCCCCTTATAATCTTTTGAGAATGGAAATTTACTTAACCCATTTGGAGACGTGAATGTTTAAATTTTTGTGTCACCCCTAAGATTTGGATGATGGAATATTAATTAGGGTTTAGTCTTAATTTAATATTTAATTTTTGAATTTTAGGGCGTGATAGTTAATATTAATTAAACTCAACTTCGACTCAGTTCGGTTCGATAAGATTTTTTTTATATTATTTATACTATTTAATTAAAAAAGATTATATATATTTATATATCATTTAATATATAAATAATATATTTATTATATAATTTAAAATAAAAATAAATAAGCTGAACTTATTCAAGCTCGAACTCTGCTCGTTTATTAAATGAGCCTAATATTCGAGTTCGAGTTCAACTCATTTATTAAACGAGCTGAGCCAAGTCAATTTGCGAACAACTCAGTTCATTTGCAGTTCTATATAAAACTCTAACACAAATTCAAATGCCAATATAATAATGTACTTTTTATGTTATGTTGCACTTAACATGATATTTTTTATCTAATTTTAAATAAAAAGTTTATTTTAAGAATAAATTAAAAAAATACTTGAATTATGAAAGCTCAAAATAAAAAAAATGAAAAAAATGGCTGAACATAAAAAAATACAACAACAATGCTAGAGACCTCTAAAAAGGCATCTCTAAACCCACCTCTAATGAGGTGGAAAAGAAGAAAAAAAAAAAAAAAAAAAAAAAATCAAGACACATGATTGGCTGTGGCAGTGGGGGACCCACTGCCACATCACTAGTGGTACCTCTAAATTAGAGGTCCCAAGCATTTTTCAAAATACAAAGTGTAATTTATCCAAAAATTTTAAGCGTAAATTACAAGTAACCTCTCAAACTATGATCCATTTGTATTATGTCCATTAAATTTTAAAACTCAACCGTTGACCCTTAAAACTATTATTTTATTACAATGAACCTTTTCTATTAGAATTTTGTTAAAAATTTATAGAAAATCAAATTATGTATATTGCGTATGCAACATTTATTGAAATTGTAAGTACAAATTCTGTTTACACTTTGTCACTAAAATAAGAGAAATATAATCCAAATTCTTAACCTAATCCTTACAACAACAACAAAAAAAAAAAAACAAACAAATTTAATTGTAATAAAATAATGCTCTAAAAAAAAGTTAACTATAAGGTTTTAAAATTTAAGAAGACAAAATAGAAATGAATGGTTACTATAATTACCCAAATTTCAAACCAAACCTAAATCAAGTAGGAATGGCAACGGGGCGGGGCGGGGCCGGGGATCACCCTCCCCGTCCCCGATCCCCGATGGTGGCAATTTCCCCCGTCCCCGGTCCCGACCCCGACGGGGAGCCCATAACAGGGATCGGGTTTCCCCGACCCCGATCATTCCCCGACCAAAAGAAAAAAAAAAAAAAATCAAACTACAACAACAGCAACAATGAAACAGATCTACAACAACAACAACAACATTCAATGCGATTACAATGCTATTACAAATCCAAAAAATAAATAAATCTATCTTACAGATCTGTTATCAACAACAACATTCAACAACAATCGTTGCAGATCGACGGAGATCTGGAGGACGGTGGAGATCTGGAGCGGAGAGAGAGAAGCCGAGAGAGAGAGAGGAAGACGACAGAGATCTAAAGCGGAGAGAGAGAAGCCGAGAGAGAGAGAGGGATGGCTCGATCGTTGCAGATTGGCGAAGATCTCAAACAGCGGAGAAGGAATCGGCGGTGGTGAGAGGAGGACAGCGGAGGACCTCCGCCGGAGGGAGGGAGTCGGTGGTGAGAGGAGGACAGTGGAGGCCCTTCCCTGGAGGGAGGGAGTCTAAGACGGTCGGTGGTGGGAGTGTTTGAGAGAGCGAGACAGAGAGTGAAACCGAGAGGGAGAGAGGTTGAATAGAGAGAATGAGTGAGTCTGAGAAAGAGATGAAATGAGGGAAGTTTTGATATATATATATAATATAATTATAATTTTGCTTCGGGGGGAAAACGGGGCGGGGAACGGGGCCGGGGCCGAGGCGGGGCAGGGCTGAAAACAGATCCCCGTCCCCGGCCCGGAACAGATCGGGGATTGGTTTTTAAATACCGTCCCCTCCCCGTCAGGGGTATTTTTCGGGGAAAAACCGCTAAAATCGGGGTCGGGGTCGGGGATCCCCGTCGGGCCGGTTTCAAATTGCCATCCCTAAGTTGGACCCATATCATCATCAGTGACATCTTCCACCTTTTAACTTATTTTAAATCACATCAACTCTTATATTTTTTTTAAAAAAAAATAAAAATAAAAAATAAGTCCAAAAAAATAACTTTTAATTATCTTCCAAAAACAACCAGAAAATAAGTATGTTGAAGTTTCAAAAGAAGTAGAGAAAGATCAAATTGCGTTTCCACTCCGACAGCACGTATGAGCTTCCTCAATCTTTTATCGTATGAATATAAATATAGATATGTATGTATGTGTGCATTACATATAGACATTTGAATGTATAATTTTTTTTTTTTTTTCCTTTCTTTCTTTTGAATGTATTAGGAATTGCCGTTATTATGGGGATGATTACAAATATTTATCATATTTATACATTTGAATATGCCATTCTTCTTCTTGTTGTTGAAGAAGAAGAAAATTATTGGGCAAATTATGTTGATACTCCTGTATTTCGTTTTTTTTGTGTCATTTTAGTCCCTATAGTTTTAATTGACTCAATTTTTACTCTGAATTTATGATTTTATTTTAATTTAGTCAAATTACTTACAATTGTTAACATTTTTTAACGAAAAATATGCACATAAGTGATATATACCATGTTTTTTAAGATAAAATTATAAATTTGTTCAGTCTATGTTACATGGACTTGGCACTTTGGGGCGAAGTACCTGTGTCAACATGACACGACAAGGGTGCGGGTGTGGGATCTATGTCGGATTCACCTGTTCTCTATCGGACACGGCTAATCAAAAAGGAAGAAAAAGGTTGAGATACTTACATTGATGTATGGATTCAAGATCTTGATCGTATTTTTCAATCTTCTCTGTCTCGATCTCCTTTTCTCTCTCTATCACGATCTCCTTCTCTCTCTCTCTCCATATCTCTCTCGATTGTTCTGTGCGTGTGTGAGAGAAGAGAAGAGAAGAGACAGACCCATCATATTGCTGTGCGTGTGAGAGAGAAGCAAAGAGGAGAAGGACAGACTCATCGTGCTGCTGCTGCTATTGCTTGTTTGTCAAAGCATCTGCTGTTGCTTTTGTTTGTATCAAACCCTAATGGGTTGGACCAAATAGATAAATAAGAAGCTTGCTAGTATAAATCTCAACGAGTTGGACCCAAACAAATAAATAAAAAGTTTGGGCACTGGTTTGAATCATAATAATTAATATTATAAACTACAATATTATAAACTATAATGGGGTGGATCCAAAAAAATAACGAAAAAATTTGGACCTATTGCCTGGTTTGTATCATAATAAACCCTAATGGATTGGATCTAAATAAATAAATAAAATATGCGGGCCTATTTATAAACTCTATTCGATAATAACATGGGTTATTCTATGACTTATCCACATGTTTGACCCTATTTATAAAAAAAATTGTTGGGTCAACTTTTTTAACTCATCTTCATATAATAAATATATTTAAAAAATAACTATTTAACTCATTTTTATATAATAAATATATTTTAAAAATAACTATTTAACGTATCCTGTACCCGTATCCACATTTGGATCTATATCCACATATCTTCAATTTTTAATTTTGAAGTGTCTGACCTCCAGATACGCACCTGCATCCGATACCCACACTTGAGTCCGTATAACATAGAACTCAGTGAGTTAATTTCAACTAATTTAGCGATAATTTTCCATAAAAAAAACTCACAACATTATTAATTGAACAAAATTGATACAAAATCTAAAAATAAGGGTCAAAATTGAACTGATTGAAAATATAGGGACCAAAATGACACAAGAGGCAAAATGAGAATATCTGTGTAATTTACCCAAAATTATTTAGAATTTCTCTGGGGGTTCTTACTTGTTGATTTAGTTACAAGAAGCCAAGTGTGTAATGACTACATAGAGATAGGTTTTGTTATTGAGAAATGTTAGGGATCATGAAATTTTTTTCATGAAAATGATCATGAAAGATTTGTGACTCTTAGATTACCTTGATTAGTGTGCGGTGCTTTATTCTAAGTGTAATCCAATAGTCATAAATCTTTCATGATTATTTTCATAAAAGGCTTTTCATGATATCTAGCATTGCTATTTGTTATTCTACTTGTCTTTTGTCTGTCACTTTGAATCTGGGGTTTATTTATATTCTATATGTACACGTGCATGTATACACAATTTTTTAGCATTTTTTTTTTTTTTTTTGTTTCACGGGTGTCCGGGCCAGTTTAACGTGCATCTCCAAATCCCCGTTTCTGATGGGAGCCTATTGCTGGCCACGAGGTGTTGTAGCTGCCCTGAGTCAAACTGGTGAGCAAACCCAGTCAAATCCCAGCGCCTTACTCAGCAATGGACAAACCACTGTGCCACAAGCTCATGGTAGAGCAATTTTCTTGTTTGGCAATTGCTTTTCTATTAGTATACACACTTTTCTATATGTACATGTTTGGCATTTTCTTTTTGAACAATTTTTTTGTTTCACTTTTATATCCTACGAAATTTTTTAAAAAACATAAAGAAAAAAAAATCCACTAAAGACCAAAAACAGGGTTAGTAAAAATAAATTTTTGTATTTTTTTAGACAACAATGATTCATCCCCCCTTTTCCCATCACCCCCTTTGACCCCCTCTCTCTCTCATTGGTTGCTTTTTCTTTTTCTTTTTCTTTTTTTTTCCTGCTCCTCCAATCACTCCCTGACACATGGCAAAGGGGGTGAGGGGGTGACCCCCAAAAGGGGGTCTCAAGTATTATTGTTTTTTAGATCTATCAGTATTTAGAGTAGAAGAACTTGGAAAGTTAAAAAGAAAAAAAAAATCTGAAAATAATTAAGTGTTGCCAACTATGTATGTTACATGAACTCGGGATACAAATGTCAGATGTGAGTGTGTATCTAGTGGTTGGACTCATTGAATTTTAAATTTAAGAGGACGCGGACTCGGCAAATAAATGTCATATTTTTATATTTTTAATCTATTATGTGAGATAAAATGGTGTTATATGTAATATGTTGGGTCAAAAAGACATTTTTAACAATTATATAATAATATGTACATATAATAATAGTGTTAAATACAAATACATAAGAAGTGTACAATAAAAAGTATCACATATATCACATACCCTTATTCAAGTGTCAGGCGTTGGCACGAGTATTTAATTTATTTTGAAGAGTCTGTTTTGCCAAACACAACAAAGGCTAATTCTAACTCTAGAATAGTCATTATTTAAAAAAAATTCCGTTAGATTCATTAGTTTTTTTAATTTTTTTTTAAAACTCTGTTGTTTGATTTGCTCAATCCCATAATCTGTCTACACATTAATACATGGGATCACACATTAATACATGGGGCCATATGTATTATGTATATCTAAATGACTAAATGTATTTGTGCGTGCGCGCGCGCGCGCGCACACACACACACACACACACATATATATATATATGAGAGGGTAATTTATGTATAAATTGGGCCGGGCTAGGATAGTGGGCCGATCTATGGGCCGAATTAAAGAGCCTTAGAAGATAGGCTGTGGATAAGTGGTAGTCCGGTCCAAAGTAAAACGGTTGCCACCGGATTAAGTAGGTGGGCTTAGTCCGGTCGCCGGTTATTGGGTTAGCTCGGTCCTACTGTTCAAAGCCGAGGTAAGTTGGGCCTGCTTTAGGACCTGAGTAAAGGTTAACTCGGCTTAGTTCTTCTATGGATAGCTCGGCCTTTGCATGTGAGGCCGAGGTAGGAGAAAGAAAAGGTGGAACCGATGCAACCGTTAGATCGGTCACTCTAGTTGTTCCAATATGGCAATGTTATTTCGGTCCTGTGGTAGTTCGGCAATGGGAAAAACCATCTCACTTGGTTTAAGCAATGAGGGGGGGTGTTGGAGGATAAGCATTATCCTTCGAGAGTATGAATCCTAGGAGGACTCTACGTGGAGGAGTAAGAGTCTTACTAGGATTGTGCCACATGAAACCTATAAAAGTTCACAAACATCACCTATGGAGAGGTAACGCAACTTTGATTCCTGAATATACAGAGCTTTTGCCTATTTGTCTTGTTGACTGACTTTGGCATCGGAGAGGTTTCCGGCACACACCCGCCGGCCAGCTCACGTTTGTGTTTTCAAGTAGTGGAACGACGTCGTACGGAGGAGCGCGGACTTGATCAACAGGATTATACGAGAATGTGTATTTCTTTCTCGTACAATTGGCGCCGTCTGTGGGAACTCAGACAAGAACAAAACCTCTTGATCAAACTTTTCCTCTTAAGAATCAATGGCGCACAACGAAGAGTTGCCACAGTCCGTCATCGACGGACTAACACCAGAAGGAGGTGCAAGGCGCGAAGGTCTACCTCTCGTCCCTCCTATGGCGGAATTGGAGCCACAACGGAATCGCAGGAGGGATAGAAGGGAAAGAAGGCGGATTAACAGCCCTCGTCACTCTCGTTCACAGAGCCCAGAGAGACAACGGCGAAGGATCGATCCTCAAACTCTGGAGGACCGTGTGAAGGAGCAAGACGAATTGATACGACGGATGGCGGCCGATATGGAATCTCTAAAGCGTTAGATGAAAGGCAAAGAAGTGGCGACAGGAGAGGGGCGCAAAGGCAATACGCCCCCTCGCCGCTCGGAAAATCGTAGTAGATATACCACGCCAACCCAAGCAGAGAGTAAAAGCCTCTGGACAGGCGACACTCAATCTAGAACCTCCAGAACTCGTCACTCCAGGACTGAGAGGGCGAGGTCTGAGAGGTCGTACACTGAAGGAAGCACCTATTGGCCTTCACATACGCACCAAACAAGATCAAGGCAGACGGAGTTGCCCAGATCACCCGACTAACGCACCGTGCTCGAAGAGAAGACACGATGGAAGGAGGACGCCAGGGCACGCGATCCACACAGAGTTTCTGCTTTACAGCGGTTGGCTCCTCGATCGCATGGAAGCGTCGAGGTTGGAATGCCAATAACGCGCCCTGCCTACGAACCGACGGACAAAGCATTAGCAAGGCTGCAGACTTCGCCGTTTGTCCCGGCAATTGAGAACGCACCCCTACCATCAGGCTTCCTTCAACCCAAATTCAACACATATGAAGGGAAGATAGACCCCTACTCACACTTGAGCCACTTGAGCCAGGTCATGGCTGTATACCGGCGAAACGAGGCTTTGATGTGCATCCTCTTCCCATCAAGCCTTGGCGACCTAGGCTTGACTTGGTTTGAAAAACTTCCAGAAGGCAGCATAGCCTCCTGGGCACAATTGGCAGAAGCATTTGTAACAAGGTTCCAAACAAACACTAAAACCCCGGTGGAGATCGACCAGTTACTCTCCATCGACATGGGCGAGAAAGAAACCTTACGATCCTACAACAGTCGTTACTGGGAGACATTCAACCAGATTGGGGATTGTCTCACCAATCTAACCATTGCACAGTACAAAAGAGGACTTCCAGTCGGAAACAGACTAAGGGACTCGATCACCATGACGCCACCTCTCACCATGGAAGCCCTAATGGAAAGAGTGCACCAGCATATCAGGGTGGAAGAGGACGGCGCCCGTGCCAAAACAAAGTCTAGCACAGTCGCAATGCCAGAGAAAAGGCCTCAGCAAAGGTCAATGCGGTAAACCGTCCGAGCAGAAACAGGCGGGGCAGACGAGACAACGAAGAAGACCAGGATAAGAGATGGCTGAGAGTCCGCACTGCCATAACCACGGTCTTCAAGAAACCGATCTACCGAATTCTGAGTGAAATAAGAGACGAGCCTTTCGTCAGATGGCCAGCCAAACTAGGGGAAGCACAGAAAGACTATGACGAAAGATCACGGTGCACCTTCCACAAAGAAAAGGGGCACCGCACTGAAAATTGCACGCCGTTAAGACAGCACCTGGAGGAGTTGGTGGCGGCAGGCCACCTGGATAAGTATATTGAAGGAGGGGCGCAACCAGCCCCCCAGGATCACAATAACCCTAATGGGATGCCAATCGACGCTCCACCTCAAGGCGTAATCAATGTGATACATGGAGTCTTCGAACCTGAGCGTGTGTGCGAGCTCAGAGGATCGATCAAGAAGGCTGAACACTTAAGGGAGGTACTAAGTGCCCAGCCTGCCATCAAGAAGGGAAAGACAGAAGCCACGAACGTCATGTCTTTCTCGGATAAAGACCTGGACAGAATATATTGCCCTCACAATGATGCCTTGGTTGTCACTCTCCGGGTCAAGGATTTTGACGTCAGCGGATTCTGATTGACCAAGTTAGTTCATGCGAAATAATGTACTACGAAACATTTAAACAATTGAAGTTGCAAGAATAAAGACTTGGCACCTGCCGTATCTCCCCTGATTGGATTCAACTCCATGCCAGAATGGCCCGTCGGCAAAATAATCCTCCCAGTCAGAGTAGGGAGTGTGACGAAACAAGTGGAGTTCTGGGTGTTGAAGGTCCCCTCCACTTATAACATCATCTTGGGCAGAACATGGCTGCATGCCATGCGATCGGTGGCGTCATCCTACCACCAAGTAATGCGGTTCCCCAACGACACCGGAGTAATAGAAGAAGTCTATGGAGACCAGATCATGTCGAAGCAGTGCTTTGTCACGGTGAATGGCAGCCGTGTTGCCAAAGGATATGTACATTCGGTGGAAGAACCTGAGAGTAATGAGCTATTCGCAGATGTTGGCAAAACGGCTAGCCAGAAAGCGGTGGAGGACTTGGTAGAGGTAAGAATAGATGAAAAGAACCCGGATAAGTTCTTTTTGCTCGGTTCGTCGTTGTCCAGCACTGAGAGATTAGAGGTCTTGGAATTTTTGACCTCTAACATCGAAGTGTTCGCCTGGACACCTTACGACATGCCAGGCATTGATCCCAACTTCATCTGTCACCAACTCAATGTCCACCAATCCGCCAGACCAATCATTCAGAGCACGCGCAGATCGATACTCCACCACGCCGAAATAGTGGCGGAAGAAGTAGGAAACCTGCTGGAGGTAGGAGCAATCAGAGAGGTACACTACCCAAGATGGATCTCCAACACAGTCGTAGTACCAAAGAAGAATGGCAAGTGGCGAGTCTGCGTCGACTACAAAACAGTCAACAAGGCGTGCCCAAAAGACAGCTTTCCTCTACCACGGATAGATCAACTGGTAGACTTGACGACAGGGCACAACCGGCTTAGCTTTCTGGATGCATACAGAGGCTACCACCAAATCGTCATGCATGAACCAGACCAGGAGGTCACGTCCTTTACAACTCCAAGAGGACTATATTGCTATAAAGTCATGCCTTTTGGCCTAAAGAACGCAGGGGCGACATTCCAGAGAATGGTCACCAAGATGTTTGAGCCATTATTAGGCAAAACAATGGAGGCTTACATCGACGATATGGTGGTCAAGAGCAAGGATGAGAATGACCATCTCAAGGACCTAGGAGAGATGTTTGAGATCCTAAAGAAGCATAAGTTACGCCTCAACGCGTCGAAGTGTGCATTCGGAGTAGGATCTGGCAAATTCCTGGGCTTCCTGGTGACCAACCGGGGTATAGAGGCAGACCCCTCCCAGATCAAGGCAATTCAGGATCTGGAGAGACCAAACTCAGTAAAAGAAGTACAGCATCTCACTGGCATGGCGGCTGCGCTCAATCGGTTCATAAGCCGGTCGTCAGACAGACTACGACCATTCTTCCATGCTCTGAAGGCCAAGTTTGAGTGGGACGACGAATGCGACCGAGCTTTGGAAAGCTTGAAGGAATACATGTCTTCTCCATCACTACTTGTAACACCAATTCCTGGAGAAGAACTCTTCCTGTACCTAGCAGTCTCGCAGCACGCAATTAGCGCAGTGTTGGTTCGTGCAGAAGGAATCCAGCACCTGCCCATCTATTATGTCAGCAAGACATTGCTGGGCGCCGAAACAAGGTATTTGCCACTGGAAAAACTGGCATTGACCTTGATGATGGCCTCAAGAAAGTTGTCGCACTACTTTCATGCCCACACTATAGTTGTCCTCACAGCCTTCCCATTGAAAGCATTGTTTGAAAGGGCTAACTTCTCTGGGCGAGTCTTGAAGTGGGCAGTTGAGTTAAGGCAGTACGACATCAAGTTCCAGCCCAGAACCGCAATAAAGGCACAGGCATTGGCAGATTTTGTCTCAGAGTTCGCTCCCGGAAGTCATCATATCTGCCCAGTCGACCTGACTGAATCAACCGAACTAGGGATGGAAGTTGACGTCGGAATAACGCAACCCCTAGTATTGGTTACTCAGTCAGGCCCCACGGCAGACCAGAGCGAAGCAAGGAAGGAAGAAGCAAATCATGCTACACTAAGTCAAGACTCACCAAATAAAGACTTGGTACAACCAGGCGACAAGGGGCAGACAACAAGCATGGACCTTAAAGAAGACACCAGCAACATGGAAGATCCCAAGGCATCATCCGATCCCTCCATTTGCTGGAAGCTGTTCGTTGGGGAGATGTGGAAGCTCTTCGTGGATGGAGCATCCAACCGGCATGGAGCAGGGCTTGGTATAGTCCTCATCTCTCCAGACGGCTTAGTAGTAGAGCAGGCGATCAACCTTGGCTTCCCAGCATCAAACAACGAAGCGGAGTACGAAGCGCTTCTTGCAGGTCTCAAGTCAGCGTTCTATATGAAGGCCACCGAGCTAATGGTTTACAGCGACTCACAACTAGTGGTAAACCAAATATCTGGCGACTACGAAGCAAAGGATGACAGAATGGCTAAATACCAAGAGCTGGTCAGAACAGAGATCAAGAAGTTTGAAGTAGTGAGGATAGAACAGATTAGCAGGGAGGAAAACAGCAGAGCGGACGAACTAGCAGGCTTCGCCTCAATGGCAGATACTTCCATCCCTCATCCACTATTGATCGATTACCTACCTAGACCCAACATTGAAGACCCCGAAGCAGAAGGGGTATGTTGTGCAGAGTTAGGCCCTTCTTGGATGGACCCTATTATCCTGTTCTTAAAAGAAGGCATCTTACCAGAAGAAAAGAAAGAAGCCAACAAAATAAGAGCAAAGTCGCAGCGATTTTGGCTCTCCCCATCTCTAGCATTGTACAAAAAGTCGTTCTCAAGACCTTACCTAAAGTGTGTGCACCCCAGCAAAGTGGAAGCGTTCTTGTTCGAAATACATGAGGGTGTATGCGGCAGCCATCAAGGAGGAAGATCATTGGCATACCGAGCAATTTCACAAGGATACTGGTGGCCATACATGCAAGCGGATTCAGAGAAGTACGTCAAAAAATGCGAAAAGTGTCAGAAGTTTGCGCACCAAATACACCAACCTGCCAGAGAACTTTTACCTCTCACTAGCCCATGGCCCTTCGCAATGTGGGGCTTAGACATAGTGGGACCACTTCCAACAGCACCAGGTAACAGGAAGTTCTTCCTTGCAGCAACCGACTACTTCACAAAATGGGTGGAAGCAGAAGCCTTGGCCTCAATCAAGGAAAAAGATGTGAAGAAGTTTGTTTGGCAGAACATCATCACTCGATTTGGCATACCAAAGGCACTAATCTCAGACAACGGCACTCAGTTCGACGGCAGAATTTTCAGAGACTTTTGTGAAGAGTACAAGATAGAGTTCTACAATTCTACACCGACATATCCCCAAGCAAATGGTCAGGCGGAGGCATCAAACAAGGTAGTCCTGGATGGATTAAAGAAAAGGTTAGAGAAAGCCAAAGGCAAGTGGGCAGAAGAGCTCCCTCATGTTTTATGGGCTTACCGCACCACGCCTCGACGATCAACAGGAGAAACACCATTCTCTTTAGCTTATGGCATGGAAGCAGTCATCCCATTAGAAGTTGGCCTCCCCACAATTCGGAGCGAAAATTTTGACCCAGACTTAAATGGCGAAGCCATAGCATTAGAGCTTGACCTTGCGGAAGAAAGAAGAGATAGAGCATTGGTTCACATCGCCTCCTACCAACAAGAGTTGTCCAGAAAGTATAACAAAACAGTGCATCCAAGGTAATTTAAGATCGGAGATTGGGTGCTGCGCAAAGTGATGGGAAACACCTTGGTTCCAGGAGATGGCAAGTTGGGGCCTAATTGGAAAGGACCTTACAAAGTGGTCGGACTAGCAGGCAAAGGGGCATACCACTTGGAAGATAAGGACGGCAAAGCAATTCCTAGGCCATGGAACACTGCTAATCTCAAGTTGTTTTATTTCTAGCTTTTTTTTTCTTTTAAGTACATGTAATTTTTTACTTTCTCAATAAAACAAGTCGATTATTTTCAGCATAATTGTTTTCAGTAGAAAGTAACTTTAGTGAGTTAGGAGCATTGTAAACATAGTTGGCCGGAATAACCAACTATGAACCTTCCTAAGCCCAGGATAAGGATCCAGGCTGCAGGACATTTGGTCGGAATAACCAAACATTTTATTCTAAGTTGGCTGGAAAAACTAACTTAGAGGTTGGCTGGATTAAACCAACTCTTGTTACTCTTCAGCTGAAGTAAGTTTACGGTCGAAGAGTGATTGGCTGGATTAAACCAACTCTTGTTACTCTTCAGCCGAAGTAAAGTTTAAGGCTGAAGAGTGGTTGGCTGGATTAAACCAACTCTTATTACTCTTCAGCCGAAGTAAGTTTACGGCTGAAGAGTGGTTGGCTGGATTAAACCAACTCTTGCTACTCTTCAGCCGAAGTAAGTTTAAGTCTGAAGAGCGGTTGGTTGGATTAAACCAACTCATGTTATTCTTCGGCCGAAGTAAGTTTATGGCTAAAGAGTGGTTGGCTGGATTAAACCAACTCCTGTTACTCTTCGGCCGAAGTAAGTTTATGGCTGACGAGTGGTTGGCTGGATTAAATCAAACATTGGATACTCTTCAGCCAAAGTAATTATATCGGCTAAAGAGTGGTTGGCTAGCAAGTTAGATAGCCAAAACCGGAATACGGTTTGTCGGCCCAGATATATTACGAATACCAGTTAGAAAGCAAGCATTCAAACCGAGATCACAGTTGAGCAAATGAGTTCATGGAAAATTCATTACAAGTGTAAGCATACAGAACAAAACCGGAATAAGAGTTGAGTACAGAAGAAGACTTTTCGTTGAAGTACAAAACAAAATACAACTGAGGGGCCGCAGCCCGGTTACAAATTCAAGACAAAAGAGAAGCATTCAAAATTATCAAGTCTAGAAGGATGTTACTGTACTCCGGTTAGAAGTCTAGAGAAAGAAGAAAAAAGATAATCAGTTGAAAAGGTCACCAATTTCGGCATCGAACTCAACATCAGCATCTGTTCGAAGTCCAGTTTGAGGTGGGAGCTCGGTCTCAACTTGGACCTCGGTATTAACTGGCAGCGCGGTGTCAGTCGGCAGCCCTTCAGTTAGGTCTTCAACAACCGGCTCCAACCGAAGTGATTCATTGTTGGTTTGCTCATTGACAACCGAAGTGTCAGTTGGCTCATCTTCATCATCATCATCATCATCATCATCAGACCCTTCCAGTAATCGCTTCTGTAGATCGGCAGCATACTGCGACAGTGAAGCCGGAATGGAATACTGAGGAGCACTGTAGACCTCGGTGTCGGGTGCACAGCCAAGCTGCTCCACGGCACTCCTCCAGCCACACTTGAAGAAGAGATCTTTTGTGACTTCGCACTGCTGGGTATAAGCATCCTCCGCCTTCTTGAAGCCTCGTTTTTCGGCTCCTTTCATGCCCTCCTTCAGTTGGGCTATCTCGGTATCTTTTTTCTTTTCAATCTTCGCCAGCTGGCGCAGGTACTTGTCCTTTGTCTCAATGGCAACCTTTTGCTTTTCGGCTTCGGCCGAACTAACCAGTTCGGTCAGTCGGCCGTTCTCAGATTGTAGCTCGGCCAATTGCTTTTTGGCCTCCTCTAGCTCGGCCGATTTTGCTTCGGCTTCTGCCATGGCCTGCCTTGTATTTCTTCTAAGCTCCAAAACTTTCCTGTGTGTGATATGGTTTTTCTGAATGGCCTGCAAGAGAATAGTAATTTTCTTCTCAGCCGAAGTGGGGGCCGGAAAAAATAGACAGAAAAAAGGACAATGCTACTTACCAGGATCATTGACTTTGTTGAAGACCGGATGGCCTTCAGTTCGGTGTTGAGCTGCTTTTGGTGGTGCTCCATGTCCTTGGGAAGGCATACACTCTTGGCTAGGTTGAAAGCCATCAAGTGATCCTTCTCAGTAACAACGGAGTCGGAATCCTGTATAGCTCGGTTCTGGAAGGTCAGTTCGGGCACCCATTTGGAGGAGGCACCTCGGTCAGAGTGCTCCGGTCGGGGGCTTTGTTGAGGGCTGGGAGGAGGACTAGGTGGCAGAATGGTCTCGTTCTCGTCAGCAAGGCGTCGCTCGGTTTGGCTGGTCCGGGCACGCTTGCTCGGACGAGATGAGAAGGGCCGTTGGGATGGAAGTGCTACCACGGTTTCAGTGGTCTGCCCAGCTGGTGGTACGTCGGCGGGATTGGTTGCGGTTAGCAGGGCCTTCAGTCTGCTCCTTTTTGCCATCTCTTGTTCGGCTGAGAGAGGGATTAGGTTTATCTGGGGCAACGATGGGTCCGGTTCTGGTGCGTCTTCCAGAAGGAAGTCGGTCACTCTCGCTTTTCGGCGACCGCTGTATCTGTAGGTCGGCTCGAAATGTAGAAGTTTTGCCCAACCTCTTTCTTTAACCCGTAGTGCGGCGCGGAGGGTATTGAGATTGGGGTAGCCGTACAATGAATGAAGGTAAGCTGAATCTGCAAAGAAAAAATTCAATTGTTAGCTCGGTTCAGAATGGAAGCCGAAATCAAAGAAAGGCACAAGAGATAACCAAAGTGGTTATACCGGGTTCTCCTTGTTTCCAGTTTATTCTTCGGCCAGGAATCTGGGCTTGGTGATCTTCATAATTCCCAGACACCCAGAAGAAATCATCATCATTCAAGTCTTTGTCCGGCGTATCTTTTATTATTTTCTCTCGGTTGCGGCGTATTCTTAAATAATAAACCCAGCCCTCCTCTTTGGAACCTATGGAGTATTGGTGGAATATTTCGGCTAGACTGAGGTTGAGTCCTTCTTGTTGGTTTAGTGCGGCTACTCTCATTATGATATGGTATGAATTGGTGGAGAGTTGGGTTGGGCATAGTCGTGTTTGTCTAAGGAATTCGCAAATTAGTGGCTGGACTGGAAATCTTAGTCCGGTTTCTATAATCGAAAGGAGGGTAAAGGGGACGAAGCCTTCATTTCCCCATGGAGTCACATCTTTTTTGGCTAATGTAAGGTGGACATCGTCCGGTATGTTATATTCCCTTTGGAATTCGGCTAGGCCTCCTGGGGTTTCTACCAAAAACCTATACTTCCCCATTTATAATATAAATTAAGAATAAGTTAGTTCGGTCAAAAGAATGTGCTCAGTAGCTCGGTGGAGTGCGCAGAGGAGTGCCTGGGCGACCTAAGTCTGCAAAGTGGAAAACAAGGTGTTAAGCACAGATCGTTGACCGTGCTACAAAATCAAAACAAAGATAAAAAAGACCTACTTCGGCCTGGGGGATGCTACAGGTTATCTCGGTTCTAACGTGATGTTTTGTAGCACGGTCTAAAAGAGAGATCAATAGCTCGGTTTGAGCAAGGGGTTGGGTATCTCGGTTTGCGTTATGATGTTTGTTACTTCGGTTAAGCTTCTAGGGGCAGCTTTCTGAGTTCGGTTTTGGAACTAAGAAAGCTGGCTTAGCCCCGAAGACTTAGCTCGGTCAAGGGTTGTGGTTTCAAGTTTTCTAAATGTAGTTCGGTTTGCTTGTCTCAGCTAAGTCAGAAGATGGTACCTACTGTAACTACTGGTATATCTACGAGTCCTAGTTCGGTTGAAAAGTCTAGCTACTTATGCGTAGCACAAACAGCATCCTAGTTCGGTTGGGACGTGATTATGGATCAAATGATGTTCTACAGGTTATTCCATGAAGTTCATAAGGTTCTTATGAAGTTTTTTCCAGAAAAAAACAGGAAGCTAAGCGCAAATAGTGTTTTGTAAAAACACATGAGCAGTTTGCTATGGATTCAACAAAAGCAAAAATAGAACAAGAAAGATGGATTTGCTTACCAGATTGAAGCAGGAAAACAGGAGGTAGAGGCAGCTACAGTGATGAAGAACACAAAGCAAACTTCACAGTTCCAAGAATCGAAGAACAATGGAGCTAGAGAGAGAGGATGAACAGAGCAAGGTGAAATGATTCAGAATGGCAGAAGATTTGTTTTGGAAGAGCTCAAGGCGGGAACTGTTCAAATTTTTCGGAGTACGAGGACGGCGTGACAGCTGCTCCCATCCAATTAGAGCCTGCCACGTGTCATGGGGAGAAGAAGCGATTCAGTTGCTGCGACTGAAGAGACCGGACATACACAGCTCGGCTTGAGTCTAGCTCGGCTGATAGGCAGATAATCCCTATCATGCTGCGCAGATGGAATTAAGGGGCAATTGAGAGGGTAATTTATGTATAAATTGGGTCGGGCTAGGATAGTGGGCCGATCTATGGGCCGAATTAAAGAGCCTTAGAAGATGGGCTGTGGATAGGTGGTAGTCCGGTCCAAAGTAAAACGGTTGCCACCGGATTAAGTAGGTGGGCTTAGTCCAGTCGTCGGTTATTGGGTTAGCTCGGTCCTACTGTTCAGAGCCGAGGTAAGTTGGGCCTGCTTTAGGACCTGAGTAAAGGTTAGCTCGGCTTAGTTCTTCTATGGATAGCTCAGCCTTTGCATGTGAGGCCGAGGTAGGAGAAAGAAAAGGTGGAACCGATGCAACCGTTAGATCGGTCACTCTAGTTGTTCCAATATGGCAATGTTATTTCGGTCCTGTGGTAGTTCGGCAATGGGAAAAACCATCTCACTTGGTTTAAGCAGTGAGGGGGGTGTTGGAGGATAAGCATTATCCTTCGAGAGTATGAATCCTAGGAGGACTCTACGTGGAGGAGTAAGAGTCCTACTAGGATTGTGCCACATGAAACCTATAAAAGTTCACAAACATCACCTATAGAGAGATAACGCAACTTTGATTCCTGAATATACAGAGCTTTTGCCTATTTGTCTTGTTGACTGACTTTGGCATCGGAGAGGTTTCCGGCACACACCCGCCGGCCAGCTCACGTTTGTGTTTTCAGGTAGTGGAACGACGTCGAACGGAGGAGCGCGGAGTTGATCAACAGGATTATACGAGAAGGTGTATTTCTTTCCCGTACAATATATATTCTGCTATACGGAACTCACTTGACGAAGTTATGTCACACATTTTTCATACAGAATTGGATAGTTCTAATGTAAAGCTTATGAACGACCCTCGAATCTGCGGATAGCATGAGGCGCAAGGTGCCCGGTTGGAGAATGGATGGAGGTGCCTGAAGAGTTTAAGCGTGGAGACAAGGTGTAGGGAAAGAAGAATCTGGAAAAGTGCTCAGGGTGCCCAGTTAGAGAAATGCTCTGCCTAGGTTTATTTTATTTTATTTTATCTTGAGACTGTAATGCAAGTTTTGGATCGAACAATTTGCCTGAAATTAAATTACAAAATCATCCATTGTGTGGAAGCCTTACCATATTAGTCATTCTGGGTATAGTATTCGAGGCATAAATACATTAATAGAAAAGTTCGTTCATGTTCATGATGACTCTTCCATTTCAATCATAAGATTACTGGTTGCATTTACATCTTTGTAGTTTTTTTTCACAAACAAATGTAGCTCTAAACCAATTTCTAATATAAAATCTACTGAAAAACAGAATTGCCTTTCGTAAAGAAACATGATAAGAAAGTTATCTTGCTCCAATCCTGTAAAGCTTTTCTTTCTTGGAACCTCATAACTTGAAGAATAGATTTCACAGCTTCCAGCAACTTATTGTCTCCACCATATAGGTCACTTCTATTTGTTATGGATTTAGTTAATCAGACCATGAGAAGTGGCTTCTTAGTTTTCCAGTTTTATTGTTCGTTTCATCTCAAGCCTCTTTGCCAAAACATAATTATACGTCTATGCTAAATAATCAGCCCTTGCTTTATTGTTGTTATGCTGTCACACTAGTCTAAGAGTGGCTCTACTTTACCTACAGAATCTATTTCGAGAGCTATGCAGAATGTTGGATCCTGGAAAGCCATCTTTCACTTCTGGAAAAAGGAAAACTAGCATCATTTTACAAGGTAATGTCAATTTCTGCAATATCATTCTTTTACTAGATTTGACTTATCTTATTTTGATTTAGCTGCAGTCTGCATTTCATATTGGTAGGTTTGGCCTATGCCTCCACTAATTGATGTTTACAATCTCAGGGTCTGGTAAAACCACAACATGTACCAAATATGCTCATTAACATCAAAAGAAAGGTTGGAAACTGGCTCTAGTTTGTGCTGATACATTTAGAGCTGGCGCATTTGATCGGTTGAAGAAAAATTCTGCTGAGGCCAGAATACCATATCACGGAAGGTACTGTCATTATGTTTACTGGAGATTATATTTCCCATATACCTTAGATGTACAGAGATACGATGCAAAGGTAATGGATTTTTTGACTTTTTGGATCTTGTAAAGACCCCACTCGAGCAGTCTAAATTCAGCTGACATTTGGGCAATTACTCATTAATAGGATATCATGCATTTGCATCATTGCTTTAAGGAAAATGAAATAACATTGCAGAAAGTGTAAGTGTCTCTAATTTTTTTCCAATGACTTCCTGACTAATGTGTAGTTGTAGAATTCAATCCATACCACTAATGAAATAATCTAAAAGTAGATGCATTGTGCTAAATATATGAAATTTGATCACATTGAGTGAAACTTGTATAATTCTGAACATACCTCTGTTTTACCACCACAAGTATGCAATTGAGGATGTTCGAGTTCATGCATCTGAATTCATCAGTGGAATATGAGGGAAGAGAAGTGTCAATATATGTCAAACATATTTAGTTGCATCTATAAAAAGATCTCATTCTCGCATTAACTTCTGATTTATACATTACGTGACGATGATAAGGTTTTTGTTACATATATTTGGAGTCAGATCCTGTCAAAATTGCTGTGGAAGGTGTTGAAAGGTTTAAGAAGGAAAACCATGACCTTATTATCATTGACATGAGTAAGCAGCACAAAGGAGTTTGCTCTCTTTGAAGAAATGCATCAAGTGTTTGAAGCAATGGTAATTGGCTTGTTTTTAAAATTCCAATTTAACCTTCTTTCACCTTTTTTCGTTGCACTTGTTATTCAAATGTATTGTGTGTAAGAAAAATAAAAAAATAAAAGAATCTGCTTTCATTTTCCAGAAACCAGATCTTGTTGTGTTTGTTATGGATACCTGTATTGGCCAAGCTGCATTTGATCAAGCTGAAGCACTTAAACAAAATGTTTCTGTTGGGGCTGTGCTTGTTACCAAATTATTAGCTTATAGAGCTTGAGCAAAACTAATTCCCACCATTTTTTTTTAAATTAAAAAAGGAATGCATTATTAGTTGATCACCTTAATGTTCTGTGATCTCCAAAGTTGTCAGCATTTTATTTTTTCCGCATTGTGACAACAAAGAGTCCTGTAATATTTATTGGCATTGGAGAGCATATGGACCAGTTGGAAGAATTTGATGTCAAAGCATATGTCTGCCGCCTTCTTGGTACCTCAACTTCTTTTCCCTATTTGACACTCGGTGTTTTGATTATAACCATAGCATTAGCACCTGTGAGATTTCTTATCAATGTCTGCTTTCGACTACACGAAAATAGGCAAGAGGGACTGGTCTTTTCTGGTGGATGAAGTTCGGGAAGCTGTTCCTGTGGATCAACAGATTGAGCTTCTGGAATCTCCGATGAAGAAAATCTTACCTTCCGGAAATTTCAAGCCCTCACAAAAATCAGTTACCAGTTTTGTTAACCTTTGGCTCAACTGCTAATTATTTTTCAGTTGCAAATACTCTGAAAATGCAATGGAGTGATAACAATAGGATCTTTCTTGCTTACAGATCTCTTTTTGCTTATTGTTATGAACTGCTCGGATGATTAGAGTGATAGTAATAGGATCTTTTCTCAATTCAATTTTCAAGGTTGAGTTTTGCCCAAATAGTTCATATCACATTACTCCTGATTTCACCCAAAGAGGATTCAGATGTTGAACAAACCTAGTTTTGATGAAAGACGAGAGCACAGTATCTATTAATTTGCATAGTTGTATAGAAGCACAATTAATTAAGGATAGTTCAAACCTACTCGAAGGAGTAAGAATCTACCGTCTCCAAACCCATTAGATCATGTGAAAATTTTGAGAAACAAGAATCTCAAGAAATAAATGTAAATATTTGTTTTGGAATAGGGAGACAAAAATTTGGCGTGCAAGGTTGAGAAATCAATCAACTATCACTTTGACTCATCAACTGAAATTAATCAACAACAATATTAGGGATCTCCTTTGGTATTATAAGCTAGTTTATTGGGTTAAGATAAGCCCACAAGTAAGCTAGTACTTAAAAAAGCTAGTTCGTTTGGCATATTTTAAAGTTTTTTTTTACTTTTCTGATAACTTTTTTAAGTGGCTTAAGTTGACTTTTTGGCAGGAACAAGAGTAGCCAAATAACAGTTGGCTTATTGTAACAACTCAGGCTTATTATAAGCCATGCTCAAACTAATTTCAAACAAATTATGTGCAGAAAATCAATGTCCAAGCTCTGATATTGTAAATGACCCATGGTTCAAGTTTGATACACCAAACATCTGTATCCAACTCAAAAATTTTCAGAGTTTCAAAATTCATCATGCAGCTAGAAGGTTCATTGGATACTAGGAGGACAAGGATTTTGAGGGAGAGCTAGATTCCCCCGACATCCGAAACATCCTAGAAGTGAACAAGTCATGGAAACACAACTTTGCATAATATGAAATGAAAATTTTCCTGATAAAATTGAGTTCCCTTATACATTGGCACATTTTCAACTATTTCATGTTTCTTTCTTGGACAAAGGCATGAGACCTTCACCATGAACATTCACACATGTATCATACCCTTTTAAAACCCATACATTCACATATTTATGAAATATATGTATGCATAGAATAGGATGTCCCATACATTTCTGCCTTGGCTCTGCATGATCTTTTTTTTTTTTTTTTGTCTAGACCACACTGATTGGTCCAGCAAAAAGGCCAGCACCTCTACTGGGTGATTTGCTTTGTTGATTCAGCGGCCTTGGGGCTGCAAGTTTAAGCTCTAGATCAGGTGCTTGATTTTCTACAGTTGTCTGGGATTCAAATATTGAACCATGCAGCCAAACAGGCATTGAAGGTTGGCTTGCTTTGCTTGCTTGTTCTTCATGAGAGTGGAAATCCATCACATAACAACCATTTGTCTTCTGTGACTGTGAGACAAAACTCATGCTTGTTAGCAATAACATCAACATCAACAGCTAGGATTCAAAATTGATGGATTTGCGCTGGAAAATAAATTCGTACTTAAAGTAATGCTCCGCTAATTTTGATGGAAAACATTTTCCGTTTTCTATAGCATTTGGTACAATAGAAAACAAATCAACAATGAATAAAAAATCATGATCAATGAGAATGAATTGATTTGGGAAAAAAAATCCTTTTTTGCATTTTTATTGGCGAAAATGTCCAAAATTTAATGAGACTCGAGTATTATCAACACCACCAATACTACAACCCCATGTTTAAAAGATTTGGTTTGGTGAATCAAGAGTATATGTGTAACTGTCACCCAAAGTTAGGTCTAGAGAGAGTGATAATAAATTTCAGGGAATCAATCTTAAAATGCAGAAAATGTTTTCAAAACTTAACGACACTAAAAATCTTATCAATGACACCAATACTACAACCCTATGCCTACTCACACTATGGCTGCCACAACTACTAGTGCAATCATTTTCAGCTCACAACCAAATACAAAACATACTTTTTGAGGTAGACATTTTATTTATAAAAAAATATTTTCTGTCAAAAACAAACAAAATGTTAATTAAAATGGGATTGGTGGTACCTCATCGAATAGGCTAGGACGGCGTTTGTTTTTTTGAAGAGAGATTTGTCGGAGAAAATACTTCTGGGCATGGCTGGCAACTTGGGTAGGAGTTCTTGTGGTGACAAAGTTCCTGGATATGCCTCTCCAGTCTCCTTTCCCAAGCTTTTCCAGCCCTACTAAGAATATCCTGTGCTCCTCTTCACTCCATGGTACACCTAACCCAATTTTTTTCATCACCAAAAACAATAGATCAGTATTTAAGCTGAGAAAATGTGCTGTTTAAAACAAACAATATCTTAAGTGTCCACCATGATTCCAATGATATTGATGTCATCTTTTTTTATTTATTTATTTTTTTTTTTTTATAGCAATGTTAGAAACATAGAATGAATCACAGAATGATTTATAAAAAAAGCAATAGAAGGTTAGGATTAGCCGAGTAGATCAACATTACATGGAAAAAAGGAAACCTTATCATTGGCCATTAGTAGAGAACAAGAAGAGAGAGAGAGAGAGAGAGAGAGCTGTCGTGGCCTGAAATTTTTTGAGACCCTGAGCTAAACATTGAAATGAAACGTTATCTTGTTGGAGCTTTGAAAAATTAGGGTCTTGAGTAACGATAATTTTTTGAGATTTTCTCTGTAGGTTAAAAATGACAGGCTAAGTGATCTGATGGTCGAGTCAGTTCTAAATAGATAGATATGGAAATCAGACCACGAACAACATGAAGTAAAAGAGAAGTTAATCCAAACTCACCTTTCTTCCTCTCTTGAGTTCGCCGGACAAGCCCTTCAGAGAGATACCCGTTAGGTGCTATCTTAGCAGAATTTTCATCAGTGGAAAGGAGCTGCAAAGATGTAGTAGAAGAAGAAGAAGAAGATGGTGTTGATGATGAAGCTGGAAAGCAATCCATGCTTGAACTCTTCTTCATAGCAATAGAAGAAGAAGAGGAAGATATATGAAGTTGAACTCCAAAGAGTTTAAGACCACCAACAAGAGTTATTTTTTGATTATTATGAGTGGTGCAAGTCCTTGAGTTATGACCTATGTTCCCACAATGTGAGCATTTCCTGCCCATTTTCAGAACCACAAAATTCACAAACAGCAACCAGTCCCACAAAACAGATCTTACAGAGAGAGAGAGAGAGAGAAAGCGCACTAATCACTTGCATGTCTGGTGGTTATCTATATAATGCATGGGATTGGTGGGGTACCAATTCAAACATGCAATAAGGGAAACAGATTGTTGGTGATTGGCTATTTTCCATTTTTTCATATGACGAGTCTACTAACCCGAAATTAATTGGGTTAGCGATTGATCACTTGTATATACTTTCAAACTGAAAGTTCAGAGATTAATCATTGGGTAAATTATCAATAGGTACTAATTATTAAACTTAATTCTTATCAAGTATTGGATAATAAGCCTTCATTTGGGATGTGTGTTGGCTTTTTGATTTTTTGACTATTTTAGCATGAGTTAAAAAGTATCGTTTGTGATGATTTTTTTGATTTTTGTGAGAGAAAAAATGAAATGATTATGGTTTAGATGTGATATTTTGTGAAATTGATTTTTTAACCTATTTTATCTTTTTGTGGCTAAAATAATCCCAAAACAACATACCAAATATAGCCTAAGTCCACTTATTAAGATTTACACGTAAATCCCCTGATCATTTTGTATAATTGTTTATTCCTTATCTATCAAGAGATACTTGTTATTGATTATTTATTTTTAATCCAAAGGAGTTGGCCTAGTGGGTGTGCAGTTTTGGGCTCGGAGATGTATTCTCTCTAGGTCTTAGGTTTAACTCGTACTCGGTGCTATCAATTTTTTGAGACCACACTCGCGGGCTCTGCCTGAGATTTGCCCGATTCATATGGAGGAGGCGCTCTGTGTAGGTCTCGGGATTAGTTAAGGTACGCATAAACTGATCCGAACATCTAATTATCAAATTTTTGTTTGTTTGTTTCTTTCCTAAAATAAGGCTCTTTATTACATCAATATTGTAAGTGTTGGTATTAAGCTTGTGAGTATGTGTTTTTACATTTTTTTTATACAGTTGATCCTCTTGATATTTCTAAATAATCTCCTATCAATTAATAATAAGTAAAAAAAATTATACGAACCTTGAAAATTAAGAAAAAATTATCATCACATGTCAGGCAAACCTCACTATTTTCTTTATGCATGTGAGGTGGGCTCCACAATTTATTTTTTGAAAAATTATTAAATATTTTTAAAGTATCTTATGTTATTATCTATGTAATAATTTTGGCCAATAAAAAATTATAACACACTAAATAAGTTATCATTCGTTTCTCATCTACTTAATAATAGTGAATCAATATATTCTACTCGTAAAAAATTTCGTTATGTAATTGATTTGGAATATTATGTAACAAATGTTACATGATACTCTAACATTGTATTTGGTTGAAAGATTTAAGAAAAGATTTGAAAATGAAAATGGAAAATGTGTGTGGAACTATGTGAAATATAAGTATATTTTATTCATATTTTATCTATCTTTTCTCTTTCCGCTTCTAAATCTTTTTCCAAATCTCTCCAACAAACACATAAGACTACTAAATAATTACATGTATTTTTTTAAATCACTTTCTTGTAATTTTTTGAAGCTCACAGACTAATTTTTACCCAAGGTTTATCAAAAAGAAATTATCAATCTATCAATCTCTCTCTCTCTCTCTGTGTATATATATATATATATATGAATGAGAAAGAAAAAAAAAAAAAGCTTATCTTGTGATGGAATCAATGGTGTCAACATATAAACCATCCCCCTAAGTGGAATCCACCAATTGAGGGCAAAACTGTAAAATTGACAAATTAATTGGTCAAATTCGCTGTTCACTAAAGCAATCTTGAATCACATCCTACTTCTACACTAATAAGCATTATTAGATGCATTTAATTCACATAAAACAAATGCATAAAATACATTAACATCACTTAAACAATAGTACATAATTTCTTATCTACTTGACATATTATTTGGTAATTCACACTTTCCATGTTGTTTATGCAGTTAATGTCAAATTTATCTGTCAATTTTTATTAGTTTCATTAATGAAAAATCAAAATGGTAACTTAAAGTATAATTGAATCAACTGTCACAATTAAAAATAATGTAACTAAAATAAAATTTCGATAAAAGTTTAACTCTTTTAAGTATAATTAATCTAAATACCTCCCATGTTGTCTATCTTATTGGTCATTTTGTGATAAAGTTAAACAAAATTTTAAAATGTTCTAAATGTGTCTGTCTGATGAAGATGCTCTTATTATTTATTTAAAATAAATTTTTTTTTAGGCAAACAATAGAATATCAGTAGGTTAGTTAATTAGATTACAATGAACAGGTCACAGTTGTTCCTTCACCTCAAATCGTAAACTCTTGATCTTCTTATTATCCCAAGGGATAATTATAAGAACTATTAGGTCAACTGTCTTGTCCATTCATTTGAAATAATCTAAAAAGCAAGAAAAAAATCCATGGAGTTTATGGTTCCATTAATTAAGATTGGTACATTTTATTTATGGAGTGTACATGTGAAGAAATGTGTATAGGAGAGAGGAAAGGTAGTTGGTTGGAGAGGGAAAAAGCTGCACCTATGTTTTGGAAGAGGTAGTTGGATGGAATGACTTAGAGATGGGAGATTCTCATTTAAAATTTGTGTATGAGTGAGAGAGAGAGAAAGATGCAAAGTTGATGTTGATGAACCAACACAATTATAGTTGGAAAGTTGCCTAAAGTGTAACATTGCTTGCAAGTCTCAAGCCATAAGATATGCTTGCAGGATTAGAGGCTTTTACATCGGACTTATTTGATAATTTGTTTTAAATTTTTATTTTTGCATTTTATGTAAAAAAAATTGTTAAGGAAGGGCAGGCCTAACGTAGTGGTAAAGCTACTCCTTGATGACCTAGAGGTCACAGGTTTGAGTCACGGAAATAGCCTCTTCACTTGCGAGGATAAAGTTACGTACATCAACTCTTTCTCAGATCTAGCTTAAACGGGAGTTTTGTGCACTGAGTACGCCTTTTACGTAAAAAAAAATGTTAAGCAAATTATTTTTGAAAAAGGATAGGTTTCCATCTACTCCAATAATTGGATCGAAAAGACTAGGTGAGGGGTTGTGAATCCATTTCGGTGAACCGTTTGTCTTTTGGTGTCCCACAACTAAATCCTTTATGCAAAAAAATTATGTTGATTGATTTTTATTAGTCATATGATTAAATTATATTTACCTAAAAAATTGACGATAAGTATAATTTTGAGTTTGTTAGATCATTTTTTTAAAGACAAATATGATCCAATCATATAGCTTTCTAAGTGAGGAAGCATCCACTGTTTGCGTCTTTTGTAAATCTGATGCTGAAACTGTTGCTCATATACTTATTCATTGCCCTTTGGTTTGGAAGGTTTGGACTGGCCTATTGCAATGGTGGGGATCGATTTGGGTGGTGCCTGGCTCGGTTGAGTGCTTGTTGAATTGGTGGGATGGTTCCTGCCTCATGAAAGTTGAAAGGAGGATTTGGAAAGCTATACCTTTAGTGGCGCTTTGGTCCATTTGGAAACATCGTAATGATTGTGTGTTTAATAATGTTCAACCAGATATGGATGAGCTACATGAGTTAATTATTGTCCGTCTAGCGATTTGGTTGAAGGCCTATTCGAAGCATTTCCAGTTTTCTATTAATGATTTCCTGCAGAACATTAGGCAGATTAGAGTATGTTTACGAGGCTGGATTTAGGTGCAACAGCAGCCATGTTCTCTTGTAAATGCAACAGCAGCCATGTTTGGCTCTGTTTCCTCCTGTCTGTGACACAGTTGTGGTCAAAATGGTTCGGTCTGTATTTGTCTCTGCACATTGGTCTGATCTTGCTGCTGCTGATCTCTGGGTATTCTACTGCTGGTTTGGTTTGGAGTGGAGCCCATTTTTGTGGAGTTTTCTAAAGTTGGCCTTTTTGAGTTTCTTTCTTTTTGTTGAGCTCTTTGTTGGTCTCTCACCAACTACATCTAGGAGGTTGGAGCTTCTTAGCTCCAACCTCCTCTTTATTGATGTAATTTTCATACTTCGTATGCGTCTATCATCAATAAAGCTTTTCTTTTGCCGTTCAAAAAAAAAAAAAAAAGATGGACTCCAGATGAGCTCACAACTAAGGCTGTGCAAAATACTGCTCAATTAGCTAAAACTACACCGATCCGCATTAATCCGCACCGCTCCATCCGCTAACCGCGGTTTAAACTTTAAAATTTATAATCCCCCCTTAAAACCGCTCTGCTTTGCTATAATTAATACATATATATTTTTCAACCTATAATAAAATATCAAAATAAAAATGAGTGTGAAAAAGATTTAATATGTGAAATTTATTACAAATTAATAGTTATACATATGAAAAACATTATGTAAAAATAGTTGGTATTATATATATGAAAAATGTTATACAAATTAGTGTTATATATTATGTAAAAGTTTGATAATTGGTTAGAATATTCTTCAATTCGCTAATCCGTCCAAAAACCGCTCAAACTGCAATTTGTCAATCCGCCAATCTGCTAATCCGTCATTTAATTTATAATTTTACTCTCAAACTGCCTGAACCGCATCGCGCACACTCCTAGCCACAACCCTCTCAACTAGATCCTTTAGTCCAATTATTAGACTGGAGAAAGGCCTATTCAAAATTATTTTCAATTTGTTCTTTAGTAAAAAAAATCCACTTTTTGAGAAACAATAAGAAGTTTTCAAATTTTTAAAAACTTTCAGAAAAATAAATTAAAAACAATAAGGACTTTTCATTATTTTGTTTTCGGTAACAATAAAATTAAAATAAAAACACACAAGCAACCACTTGGGTGTGAAATACAATGAATTTCCGTATGGGGCCACCTAGACATACACCTGGTCTGAAAATGTCAATTTCATGGCTTAGCTTGTTTTAATTTATCAATGTGCAAATAAATCCACAAGCTATCGTCATTAATCTAAATTAAAAAACAAAACAAAAAAACAAAAAACCAAATACATAAGCCTATTTGACAAAAGTTATGTGAAAATTTTTCTCAAGTAAACCTACCCATGAAAATTATTTTGAAAACTTACAGATAATTTTTAAAAAATAATCTCAAATCAATTAGAAGCGTTTTTAAACTGGTGAAAAATATATCACACAGACATATTATATATATATATATATATATTTGGTGTGGAGAAGATACTTGTTAGTTAGACTAAAAAAATGACAACGTATAGCTCTCTCTCCCCCTTCCCTAACCCACCCCCCCCAAAAAAAAAAAAAATAAATAGAATAGTATACACATACATCATAAAACTTGAATGCAAAACAAGAAAAATGAATTTTTTCAAAAGCATTTTGAAAAACATGACCCATAAAATAAAGGAAGCAATGTTCCTTTTTCCTATAGAAGCAATCTTTTGCATATAATCAATTAGCAAGTTCCATGTAGATGGAGATTGAGAACTAGTAAAATAATTATTTAGTAAGACAAATTAGCCCAGATACACCATCCCTAGTTGATTGTTTTTTGTCTTAATTACTAATTGGGTATGATCAAATGTGTCACGATTTTTCGTTGTCCATTTATCTCAAGTAATTTTTGCATTATGTGATGGATTTCTTTAACTGTAACAGAGAAGTGACTTAAAATAGAAGAATAGAAGAGATCCAAATAGATCATTTTTGTCCTGTATGATAATCTCACGCTAGTTTATTTTTAAGTGTTTTTCCACCATTTGATATATAAAATGTTTTTGAATCTGATTGTTTGTTAATAAATTTCTCTGACTACGATAGAAAAATGAATAGGGATAGAAAGATAGGAAAGATTTGAATAGGGGATCAATGCCCTTTAATTTATGGATTTCATATATGTATGTGAATCTCAAGCTGAGTTCACTTATAAATGTTGTTTTTTTCTATTTGATATAAATTGCCTTTTTAACATTCATACTCATTTAATGTGATGGTTGGGGAATCTTCTTCTCAAAAAAAATAACAAAGAATTAAATAAGAGGAATTTTCCATTTGCATGATGAAGTGATTTAATTATTACTAAGTTTTTTATTTGTGAGTGCTTTGTTTTGTTATAATACACAACTTGAACCCCTGTGAGTTCTCTCTTGCTCATCATATCATCTATCAAGAATTAATTAATGCAAAAAAAATAAAAATTCATGTCTTATGTTTTTATAGGACTGTGTTAAGGATTCAATTAGTGAATAAATTTAAAATAAATAGATAAAAAAAAAAAAAAAAATGTCCAACTCTAAGTGAGTATACAAGAAACGCAATTGAGTCTAAGGTCTTGTTTGGTTCAAGCTATTTAGTTTGAAAAAAATTGACTTATTTTCATCTTATTAAAACTTTTTTCAAATTTAATCGATTTAATTTTTTAAATTTTTTTTTGGATCCTCATGACCATAAGAACCAAAAACAAACTCATAAAATTTGAAGAAATCCTACTAAGATGACAAATTAGAGGAACCTAAAAATAAAATAAAAAAGATTAATTTGTACAAAAATTCTAATGAAATGAAAACACGTCGATTTTCTTAAGTTAGCAAAAAAAAAAATCAAAGTCTTATAGTGAGCATAAACCAAATATATATATATATATATTTGTCATACAAAAATGCTCTAGACCACTAATTAGTGGTGGCTCTAATGATGTGGCAGTGGGTCCCACCCACTGCCACATGTGTTTTGTGCCTTGTTTTTTTTTTTTTTTTTTCACTTGCCACCTCACTAGTGGTGGAGTTAGTGGTGATAAATTAGTGGTATGTAGCATTGCTCATTTGTCATATTAAGTTTAAGGAACCTAATTTTTTCAAAACAAATTATCAATTAAAAAATCCTAACAAGATGAAAGTAAGTCAATTTTTTTTAGGCAGCATGAACCAAACTAGACCTAAAAGGAATTAAAGTCTTATAGTGAATAACAACCAAATTGAGCTATATGCCCCAATTAAGTTTGAACTAAATAAATCTTTTTGCTCAAAAGATTGAGCCATTTCAACCAGAAATTATCACATAACTCAAGCACACTATGTGATCATGTAAGCATTTAGCCTAAGTAGCCGCACAAATAACCTCGTATTTCCGAAATAAATAAATAGTAATTACACCATTTGAACAAAGACACAAGTATCCACATCAGGTACAATGTTTATACCTCTTCTAATAGTAAAGAAAACTCAAAAGGCTTTAGTTGAGTACTTGATCAAGTGTCATAATAAACAAAGCACCATTAGTTGCATTTGAGCTTTGTGATTAGACTTGAGAATGTTAATTATCAATATTGATCACTTTATGTCAACACCCTCACAACAACATTATAAAATTATTAACTCATCAAATGGTTAATATGATCCACTCAAGTATAACAATACAATTCCCCTATCAATGTTGTTGCATTGAGTAAGTTACGGACTATAATAAATTAAATTTTTAGAGACAACAATTTATTTCATCTTTTAGGAATAAAATATTTTAGTTAGCAAACGTGTCACCGTGTACTTTTAATGACAAAATTGGGTATTTAGTAACAATTACTATACTTTTGGGACGAAACTATTTGGTCACTAAAAGTGCATTTATTAGTTATAATATTTTTAAATTTTTGTCGGTAAAAATCTTTTTTTTTTTTTAAGACATGTCTTCTAATAATTTTTGTAATAAAATTTTCACTTTTAGATACAAAAAAAATTGGTCCGTAAAACCCTTGTGTTGAAAACTGACACATATAAGAATAAATAAGTGTATTTTTTTACTTTTTACGAAAAGATATGTAGAAAAATAGAGATGTGATGTGATGAAAAAAAGATAAAAAGATAGATTATTTAAGGGATGTCAAACCAAAGTTAATGAAAATAGACACCAAAAAATATTTTCATATTTAAAAAATTGCCCCCAAAAAAAGAAAATTATATAAAAATGAGAAGTGTTTTTTTATTTTCTCATATGTTTTTACGAAATTAGTTTTTCTTTTTTAAAGAATAATTTTTGAAAACTTAATCAAACAATACAAGATTCCTAGTGGTTACACATTATTATTTGCACAAACATTGCTTGTAGCAAGAAACTTATATATATATATATATAGGAAATCCCTTTGCTACACAAAAATGCATATTATTTATAATAAAAATATATAATTTTATTTCTAAATCACAAATTGTCATAACTCTATCAGGAAAACGTGATAATTGCCAAAAAAAATACGTAACATATACCAAAAAAATACACAATAAGGTACAAATTGCATACTGAAGGGATTCCTTATGTGTATAGTAAGCTAAAGAAATAGAACACTATTTATAAATGCAAATACAATCAAAACATTCTTAACTAACAAAATGCAATCAAAACACTTGTTCCTAAATGGCTTTTAAAATCCATTGAATGAAAATAATATAATCTTATTTCCACTACATGAGTGCTTTGTCAGGTAGACTATCACACTTATGCCTGTTGAAGCAACATCTTTCATGTTGAGTGCCAATGCAATCTAGCTCTATCTTTTTAGTTCTGTAATTAATTGAGCTTTGTTTTAAGGTAACCAACCATATATATTAACTTTTTTAATGGTTCACTAACCGTTGATCATATATGTATATAATATTAGATATATATCAACTTCTTTAAGAAAGTAGCTCAGTGATGAGGATGTTTGTCTTTCATAAATTATATAAATAGTCTTTAAAGTATACTATATCTATTTTATTTTTATTTTTAATCTTTAATTTGTATCAATCACACTCCTAAATTTTACACATTAGTAAAATGTTTTCCCTTCCAATAGCTATTGTTAACTTTAGATGGAAAATGCTAACATCATGCTTATATCAAGTTTTGAAGGGTCTAATTAAACCAAAAAACATTGATTAAACAACGGATAAAATATTAAGGTTTAATGCAACATATATGAGAGGGTAATTTATACTTAAATTGGGCCGAGCTGGGTAAATGGGTTTTAGTATGAAGGGATGAGCAGATGGGCTTTGAGGTTAGTCCGGTTCTGGAAACCACAGCGCGTAGTCCGGCCCTAGAAGCCTTGGTTAGTCCGGTCCAAATTTGATGTTGTTATCTCGGTTCAAAGGAAGTTTCGGTTAGCCCGGTTGAATCTTCTGACCGAAGTATGAGACATCTTTATGACTGTTCTGTGGTAGTTCGGCAACTGTCTTCTGTGGATAGCTCGGCCTTTGTATGTGGAGCCGAGATAGGAGCCAGTATGGAAGAGCCGAACTGGGATCGACGTCAGTTATGCTTTTAGATCGGTGTTGCAGTTACTTCGGTCGAAGCGTGTGGAAAACCGAGGTAAGCCATGGTGCTGAGTGTAGTTCGGCTTAACTCCCTTATGGATAGCTCGGTCTTAGTATGGGAAAGCCGAGGTAGGGGAGAGTATAGCGTGAGCCGAACTAGCAGTCACTCCGGTCATCTCGGAGCCCGATCATGGAAAACCATCTCACTTGGTTTAAGCAGTGAGGGGGGTGTTGAAAGATAAGCATTATCCTTTAGGAATGTGAGTCCTAGGAGGACTCTACATGGAAGAGTTAGAGTCCTACTAGGACTGTGCCATGCGAAACCTATATAAGCTCACCAATATCACCTAAGAAGAGGTAATGCAACTTTTGGCTCCCTGACTACATTGAGCTTTTGCCTATTTCTTGCTTACTGACTTAGGCATCGGAGAGGTTTCCGGCACACACCCGCCGGCCAGCTCGCTTTGTGTTTTCAGGTGTTAGAACGACGACGTGCAGAGGAACATAGGCTTGATCAACAGGATTATACGTGAAGGTGAATCTCTTTCCCGTACAATATAGAAATTGGGGTTTAAGGGGATTTTTTTTTTTTTTTTGTAGGATTATCTCAGCAAATTAGAAGCTCAACAGAAAAAAGATTAACTTGTAGTAATATGAGAAAATCACAACACTATTCCTCATTATCGTATGTGTTTTAGTTCTTGAAATTAATTTGTTTTGTATGTTGAATTCACGTGTTACCCACATAATTCTTTTTTTAGCCAAAAAAGAATCCAAAATATGGCTTGTATGATGCAAGGCTGATGTCAACATTTTCAGTCTAAAGTTAACAACAGTTATAGGTCCCATTGAATTTGATCATATGTGAAGTTGAAGGATGTAATTGAAACAAACTAAGAATTAGGGACCAAAATGAAATATGTGGTATATTTTGGAAACTATAAGTGTAATTTACCCGTCTTGATATGAACCGTAAACTTAGATGTCTTAGATCAATTTTTACAAGTGTTGTGTCCAGTCTTAATTGATGCATGAAGTTTGCAAACAATTGTAGATATTTAGGTAGCGTTTGGTAACGTTCATGTTTTTTGTTTGTGTTTACAAAAAATTTATAAATTGATTTTTATTTATTTTTAAAAAAACATAAATTACAAACGCGTTTGGTTTGAACAAAATGTTTAAAAAATTTTAAAAACATAGACTAAAAAATATGTTTGTTCATGCTTAAAATATTTATATTTATTTTTATTATTTATAACAATGGGATTACACACATTATAATTGAAAAAAAATTAAGTAAAAAAAATTATTTGAAAAAAAATTAATTAAAAAAATAATTGAAAAAAAATTTAATAGGGAAAAAAAATTAATTGAAAAAAAATAATTAATTGAAAAAAAATAATTGCAAAAAAAAATTTATTTGAAAAAAAAAATTGAAAATTGAAAACGTAAACTCATTTTTTGAGTTTATATTTTTTCCTCAAATTTATAAACTGAGACAACCATTTATAAACCAAAAAAATTATCAAACAAGTTTTTACGACAATTTTTAAAATTTTTATAAATATAAACTAAAAACTAAAAACGGAATGGTTACCAAACAGGCCTAGTGTTTACTTTGTAAAAGCGAGTCCAATGTGATCCTACCTTAAAAGATTTCTCGGTAATTAAATAATAATAATAAAAAAATATAATTGAGAAGGATGAACATTAAGGTAACTAAACTTTAATGTTGAATGAATTGCAGTATATAGTCAAAAGGACCACATGAATTCACATTCAAACTAAGGATAAACCCATAATTAACTACTATATAATATGTATAGTTCGCATGCATATGCCTTTTCATCTCATTTGCACATTGATTTATTTAATATATTAAACCATATCATATATTATTAAATATCAACTAACATCTTATTATTATATTTAAAATGATGTTATCAAAACGGCTGATCCCAAAAACACAAGATTACATCACCAACCATTAATTTCCAAGTTCTAGTGTTTATGAGCACATTCCATCTTTTTCTTTTTCTTTTTCTTTTTCTTTTTCTTAATGCTAAATCTATCTGTAATCCTTTTTGGTAAAAGAGAAATAAAAGTTTTACCTCTTTTCCTTTCTTTTTATTTTTAAAATTTAAATTTGCAAAGCTATCTAGCAAAGCTTGTACTAAATCTTTAGTGGTCTTATAGCTTGAAGCCGAGAACCAATCACATAAAATCTTTCTTTTCCAAAAATCTGAGACCCTACTCTTTTAAAAAGGTTTTTTTTTTTATTTTTTAATTTTACTTTTAAGACTTGTTTATATGCTAAAAATTAAAATAAAATAAAAAATTCTATCCAATTTTTATTTTTTATTTTTTTATTGAGTGGTGTTACATCCCCTAATAAATATACATACATCACTCTCATTTTGATCTCTAATGAGGTGGAAGAAAGAGAGAGGAGTGTGGATCCCCCTTCACATAGTTCATTCTATGTCATTAGGAGTGGATTCACTACAAGAAAAAGTACCTTTGGCGACTAAGGGATGTTTTGAGAAGTTGGTAAAAAGCTGATTTTTGGCTTTTTACCAAGCTTTTTGGCTTTTTTGGAAGTGATTTGGGAAGTTGGTAAAAAGCTGACTTTTTTTATTTTTGGTTTAATATTTTTTAAAAGTGTTACATCATTCCAAAATGACCAAAATATCCTTACTTTTTATTTTTGAATTAATTAATTAAAATTTTTCAGAGGGTAGTTTGGTAAATTTGGGTGTTGCGTTTTTGGTCTTCCCAAATGGGAATTTCAGCGTTTTGGCCCTGTTACCAAAACGACACTAAATTTTTAGTCGCCAAAAGTCCTTTTTTAGTCGCCAAAAGTCAAATTTTCACTTTCCCCGACTAAATATTTTAGTCGCCGATTTTGTCGCGAATACACGGTCGCCGAAGGTATTGGCGACTAAAAATGTTTTAGTCGGCAAAAAACAAGTCTTCAGCGACTAAAGCTTTTGTCGCCAATAGTCAATTACATTTTTGAAAATTATACATTTAGAGACTAATCTTTTAGTCGCCAATAGTGAATTATTTATTTATTTATTTATACATTTGCCGACTAAGCTTTTCGTCGCCAATAGTAAATCTTTTGGCGACCACACATTTTAGTCGCCAAAAACATATTTCAGAAAAAAAAAAAAAAAAAAAATACCCTCTGCTATTCCCAGGTTTCGAACCGCCAACCTCCCACATTTTAAACCTTTAGCAACACACTCTTCCCACTATGCCACTACAACATCACATGAATATAAATGCAACATATATTATTTATATACTATATTGACCGGTATTAATACAAAATTATATATATATAAATAATTATTTTTATTCAATATAATTTATATAAAAAATAAATTATTTACTAAAAAAAAAATTATATCACTTTTGGCGACTAAATCTATTTTTTAGTCGCCAATTGTATAGTTTTGGCTACTAATTATATTTTAGTCGCTAAAAAAATTCATTCCCGCCTAAAAACCTCCACTTTTGGCGACTAAACTGAATTTTAGTCGCCAAAACCTCTACTTTGGGCGACTAAACTACATTTTAGTCGGCAATTCCTGACTTTTAGCTACTAAATTTTTTTAAGTAGCCAAAAAGCTTCACTTTTGGCTACGAAATTGATTTTTGTCGGTAAAACACGTATAATCGGCGACCAAACTATTTTTTAGTCGCCAAAACCTATACTTTTGGCTACTAAATGTTTTTAGTCGCCAAAAACCTTCACTTTTGGCTACTAAAATTTTTTCAGTCGCTAAAACCCCTATATTCGGCGACTAAACTGACTTTTAGTCGCCAATAAGTATACATTTGGCTACTAAACTGTTTTAGTCGCCAAAAGTGTTCAATTTTGGCGACTAATTCCATTTTGGTCGCCAATTCTACGACTTTCAGCGACGAAAAATCCATTTTTAGTCGCGAAATCTGCTTTTTCTTGTAGTGATTGGGGGTGCTCAATTAGCTCCCAAGCCTTTTTCTTGACGTAATTACATTGACATCCATTTTTAGTAACAACAAAGTAAAAATGTGACTAAATTAATGTAGATGTTGTGTAAAATAAATAATTACAATAAAATATATATTTTACATTGACCATTCGAAGAGGAAGAAGAAGAAAAAAAAAAACTGCAATTAGTGTAAGTTTGACATAATTACATTGATATCTATTTTTAATAGCAATAAAGTGACTGAATTAATGCAGATGTGGTATAAACAAATAATTACTATGAAATATATATTTTGGCGTGAAATATACGAAAATAAATTGTATGAATAAAACGTTAGGTTAGCATAGTATGATTATATAAAATTTTTGAGTTTATATATATACATATATTTTCAAACCTGGTTTATTTAATTTACCCTTTAAATAAAACTTCCTTTCTAGAGGCCTAAAATAAAATAAATATTCTTTTTCAGCCTTCAACAAAAAAAGTTAAAAAATAAAAAATAAAAAACATTATCCAAGAGCAAACAAAATTTCCTTATTAAAAAAATCAAATATAAATAAAAGAAATCCTTGCTAGAGATACCTAATTCACTTATAAAGACGTGACAAGAATTATATCATATGTATCTAATTTTTATACAAATAAAAAATTGACATTTAACCGTTCCGGATAATTTTAAGGATTTTATACATTTTTTATTGTAAAAAGGCCCCCTAATAGCGAAGGCCATAAGTAACACCCAAATTTTAGTTACAAGAATTTAAAAAAATAATAATAAAAAAAAATCAAGAAAATTACAGTATAATTTTTTTAATATATATATATATATATTAAAATTCTTTCTTTAGCCTCGTAGAGGGTTGAAACGAAACTATTCATCTGAGGAATGCGAGTAATCAAGCAATGTCATATGCACACATTATTTTTTTTTAGTACAAATATTGACACATAATATTTAGTAAAAATGATTGGGAGCTCTAATAAAGGAATTTTAATGGGATTAGGTCCTACTATGATGTGATATCAACGAGAAAAATGGTTTAAACCACTAAAAGAGGAGTACTAAAGGAGTATTAATTTGTCATTTTCCTCTTTGTATTTTGTCTTTTTCCTTTTTTTTATTTGTTATTTTTGCTTTGGGTACATACCAGCTCAGTAGAGTTGCATTTAGAGCAGCTTTACTAGTGGTCTGTATCACCACTGTATCAACAACGATACATCACTCTAAATCAATGAGCTCTAATGGCATGGAAAGTAAAAAAAAGAGAGATACAAATATCACTATCACAGTGGGATCCACACCCTATTAGAGCTATTAGAGCTCTTTTATTAGAGTTCCAAAATATTTTTGATGTAATATTTTGATCTTTTTTTTTTCTGTCATATCATTAGAGCTCAATTAGAGCTCTAAAATTAAGAGATGTATCATTGCTCAATATTAAGGATATGGTGATCTCTCTCTAAATTTTCCACTTGTTAGTTAAAAGGTCACCATGACTTTCTTCATTCATTTTCAAATCTCAATTTCCACCTACTTCAAGTTATGTTAATTACAAGTTCTATATATATATATATATATGTATTAATTAGATTCACTCTCAACTTTCATGCTTAAAATAACCTAACAATTAATGTACAAAGAAGAACTAGAGTTCTCATAAAAATTCAACATTTTAGAAATCTAGTTCCCCCAAGAACAAATGGTCACGAGGACCTTTGAGAAGGTACCAAAATTAGATCATGAAAAGTAACATACATCATGAGATTCTATTATCTCTATTTATGAAAAATAACACCACCAATTATCTATTCGTTTTCATGGCTTGGGTCCATTTATGGGTCCAAATCCAAAGAATAATAATTGAAATCTATTTAGGTTAGATGCCCCTTGTAATTGAAATTGTTTTTTTTTTTTTTTTGACTTTATTAGAGATTAGTAATAATGATTAAGGTCGGGATTAGTAATTAGTTGGAGGAGGTTGGTATTGCTAATCTCACCATCTCGGCAGAGTAACAATTCTATGATACTAGCAACCACAATTTCTTTTTATTATTTTATTTTGTTTATTTATTTTTCCAATCAAATACTTTATAGCAAACCCAAAAGAAATATAGGTCATGAATCATGATACTAAAGTTAACAATCCGTCTCCTCTTTATATCAAGCATCACCTATATATACAGATCTAAGTTCTAATACAGTTATTTGACGACAACTTCAATTAATTTGACACTTTTTAAAATATCTTTCTAGACATTAGTAATATACTTAACCATGAATAACATTTTTTTTTTTTTAATTTTATTTTATGACTGGTATTGTAGTGAAAATTTAACCTATTGTACTTTAGTTCGTGAGAAGTGATAAATTTTGGCAACTTTTGGAGGAAAAAAGAAAAGAAAAGAAAAGGTTCTTTTGAATTAGAGAAAATATCAATATTTCACAACAATAAATGTCCAGTTATATAAAAGAAAATAGAAAAAAGGTTTCCTGGCAGGTTTAGGAATTTTTGTTAGGGTAAACATTTAAAAACTTGAAATTTTCAAATTATATAAAAGAAATACATTTATTTTCAATAAATCTAGTAATTTAGTTATTAAATATGAGATGAAGGTCATACCGTCTGCCAACAAGTCGCTTATTCTGGTAATGCTGAGTTCTACTTAAGTTCTGATTTTGCCACAAACTTGTCGCTCGGTTCTTCTAACTGTGAATGTTCTGCAGGCCGTGCAAAAGAACCAAATTGCCCATTAGCGCGTGCTGGAATTGCGAAAAATGACAAAGGCGGCCATTGCAGATGGCAAAGCCAAGGAAGCTGAGCTGAAAGAGCTCCAAGCTAAATTTGCCGAACTGAGCGCTGACTGTGATCGTTTGGCCAAGCTTGTCAGTACTGCTGAGGAGGACAAGCAAAAATCTTTGGCCGAGCGGAAGGACTGCTACCTTCGAGAGCTTGCTAATTTAGAGAGGAAAAAAGATGCCGAAATAAAGGCCCTTCAAAAGAAAATGGAAGATGCCGAAAAGCGCGGCTTCAAAGAGGCTGAGGCAGTCTATGTCAAACAATGTGAGGCCACAAAAGATATCTTCTTCAAGAGTGGTTGGAAAGTCGTGCTGGAGAAGCTCGGCCACGCACCCGATGCGGACATTTTTGTGAATCCCCCCCACACACTACATACCGAGCTACTCGGTGGAGTTCGCAAATGCAGTCCTACAAAAGCTTCTGCAAGAGGGGGATGAGGAAGAGGAGACTCCTAATCCGGTGGATGCTCTACCTGCTGGCACAAACTTTAGTCGTCAGTCTTCTACACCTAGCACGGTTAACGTGGAGCTGTCGTCCGAACTACCCTACGAGGCAGTTGCCTAGACCGGCCTTCCTTTTGGCGATGTCTGGGTTGATCTGGACGCTGACCTTGATGACTTATTTGCTTGAGGCATTCCCTGTTGTGTTTTTCCTTTTGTGTTTCCTTTTGTTTTGATATGATGTAACCGGGCTACAAGCCCCTCCCTTTGTACTTAATTTCAAATGAATGAAAGAAAAACTTTTCTCTTTTCGTATCTGTTTGTTCAGTTTACTTGCTTTGTAGTGCATCAGTTTTGTTGTATGCCCAGCTGGCCTGGTTAGCTCGGTTACTTTTATCATGCCCACCTTGTTCGGCCAAGGTACTTATTCTGGCTAAAACACAATTTTGGGAGACTGCAAAACTTTTATTACTGAGATGTGCGCCTAGATCTTCATTCCGGCTAGTTAGCTCGGTTATACCTTTATTAAAGCTGCAATCTTACTTGAGTCTTAACCCTTACCTTGGTTGAAGAACTAACTAACATAATTTGCTAACCTTCTTGGGCCTAGATCATTATCTCAGCTGAAGAAGAGAACTAAGTGTTGGTTAAACTTGCCAACCTTCTTGGGCCTAGATCCTTATCTCAGTTAAAGAAGAAAAAGTATTGGTCACACCTGACAACCATCTTGAGCCTAGATCTTTATCTCGGCAAAAGAAAATAAAGTGTTGGTCAAACCTGTCAATTATCTTGAGCCTAGATCCTTATCTTGGCTGAAGAAGAAAAAGTGTTGGTCAAACCAGCCAATCGTTTTGAGCCTAAATTCTTATCTCGACTAAAGAAGAAACTAAGTGTTGGTCAAACTTGCCAACCTTCTTTATTGTCTTCAGTTGACAATAAATATGAACAACTTCTACAAATAAAGAAAAGAATTTTGCTAGAAAAAAGTCTACTTGCTTTATTGAAAAAGAAAAATTACAAGTCTGTTTTAAGAAAAAGCTAAAAATAAAATAGTTTGAGATTGGTAGTGTTCCATGGCCTGGGAATAGCTTTGTTGTCCATATCTTCCAAGTGATATGCCCATTTTCCTGCTAAACCAATCACTTTATATGGTCCTTCCCAGGTAGGTTTTGTGACAACTAGGAATGGCAACGGGGCGGGGCGGGGCCGGGGATCACCCTCCCCGTCCCCGATCCCCGATGGTAAGAATATCCCCGTCCCCGGCCCCGATCCCCGACGGGGAACCTGTCAGTGTCCCCATCCCCGTCCCCAACGGGGATCGGGTTTCCCCGACCCCGAGCATTCCCCGGTTAAAAAAAAAAATTTCAGAATATGCAACTCATCAACACCAAGAAGAAGAGAGAGAGAGTTAAATAAAAAAATAACAACCCAGGTCTATACAACTCATCAACCCAGATTTATACAACCCAGATCTATAAATAAAAAAATAAATTTCAGAATATACAACTCATCATCAACATCAACAACAACCCAGATGTATACATAGAACAACAATCATCAACTTAACTAAATAAATTTAAAAAAAAATGTTCATTATACACACACAAATATATATATAGAGAGAGAGAGAGTTGTTAGATCGGTTATAAAAATCTGTATACGTAACAGATCTGTTTTCATTCCCAAAAAAAAAAAAATTATGTATACACAAACAGATCTGTTGTTGAACAGATCTGTGTTCGTTCAAACAAAATTAAAAAAAAAAATCTATATACCTACATACATGAGGACGACGATCGACGGAGGAAGGAGGACGATCGGCGGAAGAGGAGGATGGAGGAGGACGATCGGCGGAGGAGGAGGATGATCGGCGGCGGAGGACGACCGAGGAGAACCATCGGCGTCGCGGAAAGGTGCGAGGGAGAGAGAGAGACCATCGATTTCGGCACTGTGATGATCGGTGGAGGAGGAAGACCGAGTAGAAGAGAGAGACAGAGGAGTGAAGAGAGAGAGAGAGACGGGGCTGGAAGGAACAACCAGGGAAATTAAAATGAGTTTGTGTGTATGTGTATATATATATATAGAGGGGTAAATTGGTAAATTCATTTCGGGGAAAAATCGGGCCGGGGAACGGGGCCGGGGCCGGGGACGGGCCGGGGCTTGAACACTGATCCCCGTCCCCGGCCCGAATCTGTTCGGGGATTAAATTTTAAATACCATCCCCGTCCCCGCGGGGGTATTTTTCGGGGAAAACCCGCTTAAATCGGGGTCGGGATCGGGGATCCCCGTCGGGCCGGTTCCAAATTGCCATCCCTAGTGACAACCCTCACCGCTGATTAGTGCTAATCTATAATTAAGTATGTAAAGTGACTGATTGACTGAAATTCTGACTGATTGATTGAGTATGTTAGTTTAAACGCATATCTATCTGTTTGACTGCCAAATGATCTGTCCATGTTTTATGTTTTAAACTGCAAATTGAAGGCCTTATCGGCGGCCAAATCTGAAATCGATTAATGTTTTATGCTAATTAGAATTTGTATGATTTTATGATAAATTTAGTTGAAATTTGATTCGGGATGATTAAATTAGATTAAAAATTTGTATTGCATCAAATTGAGTTATTTACCAAATTGCCATTAGTGGATTATCCTAGGCTAACTTCCCTCCACTTCCTACACATTTGACACAACTCTTCTTCAGCCACTTTCCTAGAGACCAACCGAGAGAGAGAGGGAGAGTAGGGGAGAAAATTGGTTTCAACAAGTTTTGGCTTGGAATTTAGAAGAATTGAAGGTTGATTGCATAATTGAGCTTCTATACCTAGAATTGAAGACCTAAGGTAGGACATTTACCTTCTTGTTTATGAATTTAAGTTAGTTCTTGCATGGTTCATGGAAGATTACAGTTTTAAGGTCTTACATTGGTTTAAAATGTTGATTTGAGAGCTAGACCTTGCATGCATGTCTCTACCATGGCATTTTGAAGTCATTTCCATGAGAATTTCTTCATGCATGTTCATATTTTTGGTCTTGATCCATGAACTCACCATGTTTTGAAGTTAAACATTGCATTTGATCTTGTTTTGTAGCATAAGAGTTCTTGGGAACTCATGCATGTATGAGTTTTGCATTGTTCTTCATGTTCTTGAATTTTGAGTTGAAATTGTGTTTTATTTGAACTACCTTTAGGCTTTGATTTTGCAAATTGATCTTTGAAACATGTCATCTTATGAGTTTTAAAGTGTTTTCCAGAAAATTAGCCCAAAAGGATCTGATTTGATGCTTTAAAAGTTGAATTTGAGCTTGGAGGTTCAATCTGGAAATTCCAGATTTTGGACCCACACTCGAGCGTACACTCTGAGTACATGCAGCCCGCTCGAGCGGAAAAAGTAACGCTCGAGCATGAAATGCGTGTATCCAATACTTTGCATGTGTTTGCAGTCCGCTCGAGCGAGGGAATGCACGCTCAAGCGAGGACTTGTGCCTCACGTTCGAGCGGGGGTCGAGCGCCTGTCGAGCATGAATTTCATGCATCTAATACTTTTGCAGTCCGCTCGAGCGAGGAAAGTCACGCTCGAGCGAGGCTCTTTTGTCTACATGTCCGCTCGAGCGGAGAAAGCCACGCTCAAGCGAGACCCCTGTTTCAGCAAAAATTTGAAAAGTATTTTAAAGTGCATCTTTGCATCCTCATTCCATCCTAGGCATTCTTAGGCCTAGTTTAAGGCATCTTAATGAGGGTAATGCTATAGAACCACACCGAGTCAAGATAGGGACTAAGTTATTATTTCCCAAACGTGCAACTTAGTGTGTGTTCATCCTGTAACTGTGTAGGGTTAGCAACCGAGGACGCTCACTAGCCTATCTGTAGCCTAGAACTCTGTGAGTAACAATGTTGTAACGATATGTTCAATCATGAATATTTTCTGAATGATCTACTGCACTGGTTTCTGAAATGATATTCTTTACTGAATGAATGCTTGTCCTATTTGTGAACTGTATTCGTGGCATCCATAGCAATTTACTGTTACTGTACTGTACTGCTACTGTCACAAAGATCTCTGTCGGTTCCCATGTTGGAACCACTACTGTTTACTGATATGATGGCCATCAACTGACTGTTCGGTCTGTTAAGACCTACTGTACTGTTTTGCTATGAAATGTACCACTTATGACTGCTATGATCGAATAACTGATATACTGTTCAACTGATTGTTTTAAATACTGAAAGGACATTCATTCCTAACATCTTTACGCATATGTTATTCATTGGGCTTTAACTCACTGTTCATATATATATATGTAGGTGTCCAGGCACCGGATCGGAGCTAGGAGCGTTGGGTGAAACTCCCTTTTTGTCAAGCCAACCAACGTGCCTCACTGCGAGGTTCCAAGTGCTGCTAAGCTAAGGCTGCTTTGGGGTGTTTTAGATTCCCCCTTTCTGTTTCTGTTCTGTATAGACTGTTTGAGACTGGCACTGTACTGTTATGGTAGGGATTTGGTCCCTAACCTGAATGTTTGTATATGATGTATGTACATACTGTTTTGGTTTTAAACGTGAATGTGTTGTGAAAACTCTTTTTGCATACAGACTGTCATAGCTCATTGGGCATCTTTCATTTACTGTTTTGGCTTCTGCCAGCCCCTGTACTCTGTATTACTGTTACTACTGTTAAGCAGGCCTTCGGTAATCACGGATTACTGGCCGGTTACGGTGCTAAACCCATAGGCGCGGGTTTGGGTCGTGACAGGTTCTAACTTGCCATCTCTAGGTACCAAAGTGTTGCCCATTACTTTGCGCAGTACCCAATCTCCAATTTTAAATTGTCTTGGGTGCACTGTTTTGCTATATTTTCTGGACAATTCTTGTTGATAAGAGGTAATGTGCACCAATGCCCTTTCTCTTCTTTCTTCTGCAAGGTCGAGTTCGAAGGCTATGGCTTCATAACAGTAAACAGTTGTTAGCTCGGTAGCATTCCGGTACGACAGAGCTCCAGACAGGTTAAGCCGGTATTCAGAAGACCTTTCCCGCCGAGCTAAATGTGCGAACCACGAAACCCGGGTTGGCAGATAATCATCTCGGCCAAGTTAGCTCGGCCCAAACATGGGGCCTGGTACTCGACCCAACAAACCAGCTCTGGGCCAGCCCAAGCTAGCTCGGCCCAGACATGCTCGACCCTCCTTCTGTCCGGTTTCTACCACGGCCCAAAGCTAAATTATGAATCTCCCTCTCAGCTTGCTATACCCTTGGGCATCCTGCTTTGGGGGCTGCGCAATTCCTGTGGCACTTTCCCCCCTTCTTTCGGTTGCCCCGGTCAAGTTGATCGGGCAAACATGATGACTTCCTGGCGTGAACTCGGCCACAAAGTCTACCAAAGCTTGGGCCTTTATTGCGGTTCTTGGTTGAAACTTAATGTCGAACTACCCCAACTCCACTGCCTATTTCAAGATTCGTCCAGAAAAATCCGCTTTCTCAAACAAGGCTTTTAAAGGGAAAACCATTAAGACAATCACAGTGTGGGCATGAAAATAGTGTGACAACTTTCTTGAAGCCATCATCAAAGCTAAGGCCATCTTTTCTAATGGCAGGTACCTTATTTCAGCGCCCATCAATGTCTTGCTAACATAAAAGATAGGTAGGTGTTGTATTTCCTCCGCTCTGACTAATACTGCGCTAACTACATGTTGGGAAACTGTTAAGTACAAAAAAAGCTCTTCTCCTGGTACTAAGGTTACTAACAACAAAGGAGAGGTCATGTAGTCTTTCAAGCTTTCTAGGGTGCAGTTGCACTCATCATCCCACTCAAATTTGGTCTTTAGCGCTTGGAAGAATAGTCGACACCTGTCTGACGACCGGCTTATGAACCGGTTGAGCGTGGCTACTAGACTAGTGAGATGCTGCACCTCTTTGACTGTGTTAGGCCTTTCGAGATCTTGGATGGCTTTAATCTGAGATGGATCAGCTTCTATACCCCGATTGGTCACTAGAAACCCAGGAATTTACCTAACCCTACGCCGAATGCGCATTTAGATGCGTTCAGACGCGATTTGTGGGACTTCAAAAATTGAAACATTTCATCTAGGTCCCTGAGATGATCCTTCTCATCTCTGCTTTTGACCACCATGTTATCTATATAAGCCTTCATTGTTCTGTCTAACAATGGTTCAAACATTTTGATGATCATCCGTTGGAATGTAGCCCCTGCATTCTTTAGGCTAAAGGGCATGACCTTGTAGCAGTATAGTCCTCTGGGTGTTGTAAATAACGTAACCTCCTGATCTGGTTCATATATAGCGATCTGATGGTAACCGCGATACGCATCAAGAAAGCTAAGTCGGTTATGCCCTGCTGTTAGGTCCACAAGTTGGTCTTTTCGTTGTAGGGGGAAGCTGTTCTTTGGGCATGCTTTGTTGACTGTTTTGTAGTCCACACAAACGAGCCATTTGCCGTTCTTTTTTGGTACCACTACAGTGTTGGAAATCCACTTGGGATAGTGTACTTCTCTGATTGCCCCTGCCTCTAGCAAGTTTCCCACTTCCTCCACCACTATCTCTGCGTGGTGGAGTACCGATCGGCGAGTTCGCTGTATAACTGGTATGGCAGTTTGATGGACATTAAGTTGATGGCAGATGAAGTTAGGGTCAATGCCAGGCATATCATACAACGTCCAGGCAAACACTTCGATGTTAGAGGTCAAAAATTCCATGATCTCTATTCTCTTGGTGCTGGACAGAGACGAGCCGAGCAAAAAGAACTTCTCTGAGTTCTTTTTATCTATTCTTACCTCTACCAAATCTTCTACTGCATTCTGTTCTGCTGCCTTGTCGATGTCTGCAAACAGCTCGTTGTTTTCTGGCTCTTCTACCATTTGTAAAAACCCTTTTACAGCCTGGCTGTCGTTTACTGTGACGAAACACTGTTTCGACATGATTTGGTCTCCTAAGACTTCTTCAATTACTCCGGTTTCGTTGGGGAACCGTAACACCTGATGGTATGTTGATGCCACTAATCACATGATGTGCAACCATGCTCTTCCCAAGATTATGTTGTAAGTGGAAAAGACTTTCAATACCCAAAATTTCACCTGTTTCGTTATCATTCTTGCCTTGACTGGCAGAATTATCTTGCCCACCTTCCATTTTGGCATTGGATTAAAGCTGACTAAGAGAGATGTTGCGGGTGTCAACTCTCTGTCCTCCAATTTTAGTTGCTTGAAGGTCTCGTAGTACATTATCTCGCAGGAGCTCCCTTGGTCAATTAGGATCCGCTTGATGTCGAAGTTCCTGACGCGCAAAGGAACCACCAGTGCGTCGTTGTGAGGGCATTGTACCCTTGCTAAGTCCTTGTCAGAAAAGGAGACGACGATTGTTGCCTCCGTTTTTCCCCTTTTGATGATAGGTCATGCACTTAGTACCTCTCTCATGTGCTCAGCCTTTTTGATCATCTCTCTGAGTTCACATACCCATTCAGGTTCGATGATCCCATGTATTACATTGATTATGCCTTGGGGCGGGCCGTCGACCGATATCCCATCCGGCCTATTGCGGTCCTGGGGGATTGGTTGTGTTCCCCCTTCAATATACTAGTCCAGGTGGCCTGCAACCACTAGCTCCTCCAGATGTTGCCGTAATGGCGTACAGTTTTCAGTTCGGTGTCCCTTTTCATCATGGAAGGTGCAACGGTACCTTTCATCGTAGCCCCTCTGCGTTTCTCCCAACTTGGTTGGCCGCCGAACGAAGGGGTCATCGCATATCTTGCTAAGAATCCGATAGATAGGTTTATTGAATACCGTGGTGATAGCAGTGCGGACTCTCAACTTCGTTGCTTGGGGGTCCTCCTTGTTGGCTCGTCTGCCTTGCCCATTTTTGCTTGGTTGTTCAACCGTGTTGACTTTTGCTATTGTTTTTCTATTTGGCATCGCTATTGTGCCAGATTTTGCTTTAGCGCGGACGCTATCTTCTTCTACCCGGATGTGCTGATGTACTCTTTCCATTAGGGCCTCCATCGTGAGGGGTGGCATCATCATCATTGAATCCCTCAACTTGTTATCGGTCGGTAAACCCTGTTTGTACTGTGTGATGTCGAGATTTGTGGGGCAATCCTCAATCTGATTGAAAGTTTCCCAATATCGACTGTTGTAAGGCTTCAACATTTCCTTCTCGCCCATGTCAATGGAGAGTAGCTGGTCAATCTCCACTGATGTCTTGGTGTTTGTTCTGAATCTGGTCACAAATGCCTCTGCCAACTGCGCCCATGAAGCTATGTTACCTTCTGGCAACCTTTCAAACCATGTTAGACCCAGGTCACCAAGGCTGGAAGGAAATAAGATACACACTAGGGCCTCGTTTCATCGATACACTGCCATAACCTGGCGAAAGTGGCTTAAGTGCATGTAAGAATCTGACTTTCCCTCATAAGTAGTGAATTTGAGCCAGTGGAAGCTTGAAGGTAGCGGTGCGTTCTCAATTGCCGGAAGAAACGGTGAGCTCTGCAACCTTGCTAACACTTTATCTGCTGGTTTGTAAGCAAGGCGCGGTATTGGCATCCCTACCTCAACACTCCCATGTGTCCTAAGAGCCAATCGCTGTAAAGCTGAAACTCTACGAGGGTTGTGAGCCCTGGTATCCTTCTTCCATCGGGCTTTCTCCTCTAGCACTATTCGCAGGTCTACTGACTTAGGCAACTCCGTGTGCCTAGATGTCGTTTGGTGCGTGTGCGAGGGCTGATAACTACTTCCCTCCGTATACGACCTCTTAGTCCTCGTTCTCTTAGACCTGGAGTAATGAGTCCTAGAGGTTCGTAATTGGGTATCACTTGTCCTTAGGCTTCTGTTTTCTGTCTGAGACGATGTTACTTGCTTGTCACAATCTTCTAAGTGGCAAGGTGCGCCCTATTCTTGCCCACTTCTTCTTCCGCCGCCCCTTTGCCGTTTATTTGGTGCTTCATAGTTTCCATATTTGCCGCCATCCTCCTTATCAATTCGTCTTGCTCCCTCACACGATCCTCCAGAACCTGAGGATCCAACCTCCGCCTCTGCTTTTCAAGACTTTGGGAGTGACGAGGACTAGAGCCCCGTCTCTCCCGTGTGTCCCTTCGGGAGTTCCGTCGCTGGGGGTCTAATTCTGCCATGGGTGGGATAAAAGGTAACCCTTCGCGTCTCCCGTCCCCTTCGAGGTTTGCCCATCAATAGCAGATTGCAGTAAGTCTTCATAGTACGTCATTGAAATTAGTTTGAAGGAAAACTTAATCAAGAAGTTTGTTCTTTGTGATTGTATATTCCCACAGACAGCGCCAATTGTACGAGCACGAAATAATCTTCTCATAATCCTATTGATCAAGTTTGCACTCCTCCAAACGACGTCGCTTTGCTACCTGAAAACACAAACGTGAGCTAGCCGTCGGGTGTGTGTCGGGAACCTCTTCGATACCTAAGTTAGCAAATAGACAATAGACACAAAAACTCTGTGTATTATAGAGTAAAAATTGTGATACCTCTACATAGGTTCTGTTATAAGCTTTTATAGATTCCACCTAGCACAATCCTAGTAAGACTCCAACTCTCCTTATAAGAGTCCTCATAGGAATCATACTCCCAAGGATAAAGCCTATTCTGATAACTCCTTACTCACTGCTTATCTAAGTGAAATAGTTGCAACTCTTACCTTGGCTGGCACAAGACATAACCGTGCTTACACAGATCGGTGCTAATTAAGTCAATTCAGTCAACCTGGTCTTTGAAATGACACCCTGCCGAGCTATCCTTTAGCTCGATCTGATTTCCACTGATACCTCGGTCTATGACCGCTAGACTAGGCCACTGGTAGCCCACCTCTGACCGGACTAACGCGACCAAGGACCAAGACTACAGAGATAATTACCTCGGCCCGTAGCTTGGCCCAAGACTGTATCTATCTCAGTCCATTCCAACAGACGTATTTAGCTCGGCCCAATTTATGCATAAATTACCCTCTCAGGTAAACATTTAAAAACTTAAAATTTTCAAATTATACAAAAGAAATACATTTATTTTCAATAAATCTAGTAATTTAAACTTCATAAATAATAAATTAAAATAATTTTAGTATATTGATAATATTGTTATAGCAAAAAACATGTTGAGTTTTCACATATTTGAAATCGTCACATAATAAATTTATTAACAATATACTATCTGTGGAGACATAATTTTTATGTGACCAATAATTAATTAATTATTTTCCAATAAGGTTTTTATTTTTGTTTTATTATTTAATGCTGATGTGGCTACAGTGAGCTATGGATTGGGCTTTTGAATTCTCAAGTGGGTACCGTGTGAGCTATGGATTGTGTTTGGGTTCTGATCAATATCATCTTCAAACTAGCCCAATTTGTAACATTCAAAAATCATTAATTAAAAGAAAGGGATAACAAGTCACCAATATATATCATAAAGAACATAGTAAGAAAAGCTATAAAAAAATTATTATTTAAAAAAAAAAGGGAAGAGAAGAAGAGGTTAGTATTCCTGACCTGGGATCAACCATTAAAACCTATTTTGAAGAAAGAATAATGAATTTTACATTTATACATACCTTAGCAGTTGGTATTCCGGACTGGGGATGACATTATTGCTTCTTACAGGGTGTCTGGCAATGCCCCCAAAAAAAAAAAAAAAAAACACTTTTGCTAAAAAGGCTATAAAGTTAAAAATATCAAATGTTACATTAACATTTTTTCTCCTATAAAATGAAATTTTTTAACAACTTTCCAGATGCATTAATTAAAAAAGCCAATCCCGAACGGCCATTTAGTCCGACAGTGGAAGGAGGCTTCTAGTGAATGGCGACGGAAGACGGGCCCCTCAAGAGTTTCTAAACCCGTTCTATTGCATTTTAAGTGTAGCTCACATCCAAATTTTAAATCTACATCATCAGATCCATTTTCGTCTTAAAATTCGGAGCACAATTTCATAGTATGTAACATTCTTTAGAATAGTTAGAATAGATATCCTGCATAACGACGAACAGCATAACTTACAGTACACCCTAAGCCTTCTCAAGCCTTTAGCCAGTGCACACGGGCCTGACGGCCTCTCAAGCCCATCTGAATCCATTAATTAATACTTGTAAGGCTGCGATGGGCTGTACATAAATTAAAGTCCAATGGTAATATGAATTGAAAACAAGTATTTTAAACATCCTAGGTTAAAAATTATTTCCATCGGACTTTAAATTTACTAATCACGTGAAAGAATTATTTCGAAATTTAAACTAGCTACTAAGGCCTTATTTGTTAACTATTTTATTTTCAGTTCTCAATTTATGTTTATAAAATTTTAAAAAATTATCATAAAAACTTGTTTGATAAATTTTTTTAATTTATAAATAATAGTTCTCAGTTTATAAATTTGACAAAAAATTGTAAACTCACAAAATGAGTTTACGTTGATTTTTAAACACAAAAACGAAAGTAAAAAACGCGGAGCTACAATAAATTCAAAGTGCACATAACAGAGACCACGTTTCGAATCTGTGGAGCAGCACATTTCAATTACCCAACCAACGATAATATAAACGTTGTAACTAACCTCACATCATCTTCTTCCTCTGTGAGCTTTCATTTTTTATTTTTTTTTCTAAACAACAAATCTGTATATCTATTGCAAATTTCCCAACTGAATCAATCTGAGGTCACTCTCTTCTCTCTCGCTCTCTGTTTCACAGAGAGCTTCCGTTTTTTTTTTTTTTTTGAACATATCTACTTATATATATATATATTGATTGTTGGTGGTTCTTTGTAGATCTGTTCTAGATCCATTGTAATTTTTTTTTTTAATTTTTAATTTTATTTTTAAAGAACATATCTACTATTTGGTTTTTGGTGTACTACGGGTGGTAGCTGCTGGTAATTTTTTCTTTTTTTTGTTTGTTGTTGGCAATTTGTATGAAAATAGCCCTTTGGGTTGTTTGCTGCTTGGGTTGTATGAAGATAGCCTCTTTTTTTTTTCTTTTTTTTTTTTTCTGCTTGGGTTGTTCTTTTCTTTTTTCTTTTTTAAGAAATTTTATTTCAGATAGCCCTATCTATTACATGACTTTCCTTGCTGTAATTTCCTTGGAGCCATAGGCATCTATATGAATTCATTATTCCAATCTTTCTGTTAAGATTGGTTAATGTTAGAAATGTGAAGTTATTGAGAAAAAACTCACCAGAAAAAACAAAAAACAAAAAAAAGAAAAAGAAGAAAAGAAAAAAGGATGAGTGGGGCTCTGCAAAAGCTTTTTTTTTTTTTTTTATAAAGAATTGTAAGTGGCATGTTACTTATAATGTGTATGATCCCATTACCATAAATAATAAAAAATAAATGTAAATATTTTAGACCTTAACAAACATGTTTTTTAGTTTATATTTTTAAAATTTTTCAAACATTTTGTCCAAACCAAACACGTTTATAGTTTACGTTTTTCTAAAAATAAACAAAAATCAGTTTATAAAATTTTTATAAATATAAACAAAAAAACGTAAACGTTGCCAACCACTACCTAATAAAATAAATTTTTTTTTTTTAAGGTTCTTAATATTAAGATTTTTATAAGATAAATTATATACAAAATTTTCATAATAGTTGGGGTCCCTCAATATTTTTATAGAGAAAATTCGACTCAGAAAAATTTGTGCTTGAATTAGAGAAATTTCAATTTTTGCAGAGAAATTTTAATTTTTATAGAGAAATTTATTAGATTTTACAAAGAATTTAAAAAATTTCTCTGGTATGATCCCAGAGAAATTTCATCGAGAGATCTTCACTAATAAAAAAAAATATCTTAGACCTCTTCTACTACGGCCCCTTTTGGGAAGTGAGTTATAATCCACTTCCCAGATTATAACCCACTTCCTCTCTCACAAAAAAGCTGCTTATAAGCAGTTTTTAACCAAAAAACTGATTATAACCATCTTTCCAAAATAGCCCTACATAAAGTTGAGGAGGAATATTTCACTAATTTTTTCTTAAAAAAATCAACAAAGATATGAAAATAATATATATATATATTCGTAGATGTGATAAAAATAATTCTTATACAATATGAGTGTGGGTATGAATTTTTTTATTTTTAATTGGCTTAGGAACATGAAGTGTAGGCTCTGTTTCGCTTTGGGGGAAATAATTAAAATTAAACCACCTTTTTCAGGTACATCACTTCTTTTCTTTTATTTTTCATTTTTTATAATAATTGGTAGAAATTTAATTATAAATATAAAAAAAATTACAGTAAACTGAATAAATACAATTTAACAATACTGTTGGCTTTTTAACTTTTGAAAGTCAGAAATGTAATTCATGCGTGCCAGTAAGAATCAATAAGTCTTTATAAAGATTAGTAAATGTCAATCAATTAGTCAGACGATTGTTTCGAAATTCTCTTCACCTCAATGAAGAGGACTTTACTGGTTGCTTAGTTTTTAGGAGAAAGTTAAGAAGACTTAGGCCCCGTTTGGTAGAACTATGGAAAAGTGATTATAGATTATAACTTAACAGATTATGACTTATAGCTGTGAACATAAGCTGTTAACCTGTTTGGTGCAGCTGTGGGATTATGAATTTAAGCAGCAGAGTAGTGTTTGGTTAATAAGCTGTAAAATAACTTTTTAATGTATAATTGTCCTTTCTACCCTTATATGATATAAAAATGATTATTTTGTTATTTTTTTTCAGTTTTAATTTAAAAAAATATATATTTCATTAATAAAAGTTAATATAAGTAGTATTAATAAGTATCAATTAATATAAAAATTGATACATATGCTAAAAATGTAATGGAAGTATTATTGTCACAATTATTTTTCATTATAAATTAATTAGTATTAATTAATTGCTTAATTAGTATCAATTAATACTAAAATTATTAATTAGTATCAATTAATGGCTTAATTGGTCTCAATTAATATTAAAATTATTAATTAGTATAAATTAATATTAATATTTAATTTTTATTAGTATCAATTAATATTAATAATCAACAATTGTTATTAATTAGTACCAATTAATAATTAATTCATTACAAAAGTATACAATATTAATTTATTAATAATTAATACCAATTAATATTGATTTTTTAATTAACATTGATTTTTTTCTTTTTCTTCAGAAATATACAATTTTTTATTTTTTAATTAATATAAAAATACACAATATGAATTTATTAATAATTAATACCAATTAATATTTATTTTTCAATTAATATTGATTTTTTTCTTTTCCTTCAGAAATATACAATTTTTATTTTTTAATTAATAATATTAATATTTGGGTATTGACGAGAGCATTTAAGTAATTTCAACCCCCCACCACCAGCTGCGCGTTTAAGCCAAAAATTTAAACACCCCCTGACCAGCTTTTGAGATAAGTTGAAAAATAACTTGATTTAAACTATAAGTTGGTTAACTTAAGCTGCACCAAACACAATATTTTAGCTTAAATTAAGCTAAAGCTAAAATAAGCAGCTTATAAGCTCTACCAAACAGGCCTTTAATCAAAGTAAAAGAAAAAAGAAATATAGTAGCAGAAATCAAACTTTATTAAGTGAGCCAAAATTTACGATAGTACCTTCACATTTTCACAGCTTCGAAAGGGATTACATCAATGAACTACCTTAGAACTACTTCTAAGAATTTGAAGTGCAGTACAAGAATGTAAAGACTGGAATTTAAAGGACTGAAAAATGTAAAGTAAATAAATTGGTTTCTGGATTTGGATTTGGTTTTGGGCCCTTACATTATCAGCACTTTCCTCTATTTATAGGTTCTGAAGATAACCGTCGAAGTGGCAAATAACCGTCGAAGTAGATGATAACCGTCGAAATGATCTCCATAATCACTAAGTGTGGCCCTGAACAATTTGCTTCCATTCTTCCACTCTCATGGTTATGCTTCCCCTGAATTCGAATTTAAACTGCAAGCAACTGTTTTGGCCACGTCACCATGGGTATCCCGACTGTTTCCATGTGTTGCGGATTTATTGCCACTGCTGCCAATTGCCACACGTCTGTTGATGATTGGAGACCTTTACTGATTCTTTAAATTGCCCTTTATGATCCACGTGTCAGGCTACAATAGGTCTGTACAAAATATATAGCCAACAAACACATACTTAGAATCTCAATCATTTTTTTCCCATATAACTAGAAGCCCTTCAACCACCATAAGAAAACAAAAAAAATGTTACATGTAATCTTTCTTTCTTTTTTCTTACTTCTAGACATAAGTAAATACCTTTTATGTATATTTATTAATATGAATCCTATTATTTTGTATCTAAAAATGAAAAAATAAAATAAAAAGTACAATTATGCATAACATTACTCAAAGAAAACTCATAATGAGAAGAAGAAAATAAAAAAAAAAAAAACTCAGTGGTGGTTTGAGAACAAGCTAAAAAAACTAACTTTTTTGGCTTTTTAATTTTTTTACACAAAAAGCCACAAAAAACCAAAAAAAAATTAAAAAGCTAACTTTTAACTAAGGGCAAATTACACAAATAGTCCCCATAGTTTGGGGCTTGTGTCACTTTGGTCCCTGATTTTTCAATTGTGACACATTTGACCCTGAATTTTGAATCTTGTTTCAAATAAGGACAATTGAATATATAATTAGATTTGTCAAGGGTAAAATTGTCAATTTGATAAAATATAAACTAATTTGACAAAAATAAATGTCAAGCAAATATTTTTGAATTTTTAAAAATTATTTCTACCTACTAAAAATAAAATTATGTAAAATTGATAAATCTTTTAGACATTTATTTTTTTTTTTTACCAAATTAATTTTTATTATGTGTTTGGATGATGATCATGTAAAATTAATTTTAAAAAATTAATCACGTAATTTTTATTAATTTTACATAATTTTATCATTAGTGGATAAAAATAATTTTAAAAAAATTAAAAATATTTTTTTGACATTTATTTTTGTCAAATTAGTTTATATTTTATCAAATTGACGATTTTACCCTTGAAAAATCTAATAATATTTTCAATTGTCCTTATTTGGAACAAGATTCAAAATTCATGGTCAAATGTGTTACAATTGAAAAGTCAGGGACCAAAATGACACAAGTCCCAAACTATAGAGACTATTAGTGTAATTAACCCTTTAACTAACTTTTCAAAACACCTCTCAATACCACTGCAGCACTACGTCTCTGCCACGATACCAATCCTTGTCATACGAAATTTTCTAAAAAACAATGTAGGAGCATAAACACATTTGATGCGAGATTTGGAAAAAATACATTCAATTTTCTTAAGATTTTAATTCATATAACTCTGAATTATTTTTTATTAAAAAATGATATTCTCAATTATTTTTATCTTATCATATATGTATATCTATATTATATACAAGCAAATGTAATTATTATGTCAAAAGTCTCCAAATATTTATTCTTAAATTTTCATAATTTTGGAATAAATAAATAAATATATGGCACCTCCATTCTCCTCTCCTCACTATTCAGATCATTTCATTCTCTTCCTCAATTATTATATAAGATAATAATAAAAAAAATCAAATCATATTTTTCCTTAGAGTTTTAGGTATAGATATGTATATAGAAACCCACATGCCTATCATTATATCACGTAAATGTAAATTAAAAAAAAAAAAAAAGAACTCACAAATCCCATAACTCTTATTCCCAACTGTTTGCTTTTTAAAAAAATAAAATAATTGATTTGTATTTTAAAAAAACATGATGTTAAAATTTTAAATTTAAATTTTTTATGATATCTTTAGCTCCTTATCTCTATCCAAAAGTTAAATTTTAATTTAAACACTAAACCTCCAAAATACATTATATTTTAAGTTTTATGTAAATTTAAACATCCCCTAGCAAAACCCAACATTGGAAACAAACCCCAACAGCATCCCTTTTTTTTTTTCTCTTAACGTAGCGGTGATCATAAAAATTTCTTTAAGGTATCAATATTTTATATCTCCTAAATCCAATAGTTTATTTATTTTTCCTCTCTATGGTGGATTGTCATATACATGGAGCTTTACAAGCAATCCCTCGAGGTCAATCATTTTTTTTTTAATTCAAATCTATTTGAAACCATAAAATTGCATGTAATTTTTTTTCATCTTTATTCTGTTGTATATTTTTAATGATAGATCATTTTAAGCAATATGTTCAAATTTATATAAATTTACATACGGTCAATATAGTTTTACATAAAATCTACTTAGATCTATAAACTTTTTCATGCAATTGTTCTAAATTTATAGATCTTTGCATGTAATTTGTGATAATACTTTAAAAGAATTTTTATTGAATAATTCATGCATATTACAATTATCAATCACGTCATTTTAACTCACTATAATAAATAAATAAATAAATAAATAAATAAATATATTATGCATGTTTCTCAAATATATCATTTGTCCTATAATATTTGATATAACTACTACTATACATTTTTAGTCTCTATTGATCTAATTATTTGTTATATATGGCATCTTAAAAATTCATTTCAATGATTGATTGTAATTATTAAATTGATATATGTTTTTTTCTATTCTATTTTTTTTTTTTGTATTATTTTTATTCTCACTTTTGTCTATTCTATTGTTTATGTGAGAACTTTATTAATAAATTGTGTGGTATAAAAATTATCAATATTTAGTTTGAATAATTATTCATATATATATATATATATTTGGATCGGTAAAAGTCAGTTGTTAGATATTATTCATATTGTTTAGCTTAAATATGAGATATTATGGCTCTTTTTATTAAATGATTAATTTTATATTAAAATATTTTTCTTCTTAATCTCATTTCCTTTCGAAAAAAGACTTGAGACTCCTTATGGGAAAAAACTGATCTAATAGTATCAATTTGGTTTCTATTGAATCATCCTTTAATCATGTTTGCTAAATTTAAAAATTAAAAACAACTATTTTATTCATATAAGTAACACAATTTAATGGGATTAGACATGACTACAATTGAATTATATCTTTTGGCTAAATTTAAAAAATTAAAATTAAAAACATCTATTACATGGGGCATAATCCAATTGGGTTAAACGTTTTGACTGTAACTTAATCATAACTATTTATTAAACTTTAAAAAAAAAAATTGAACATTAAAAATACTTATCATATTCTACTACAAATAAAAATATAAAAACACCTAATTTTTTTTAGATGGTGAAAACATTTAAGTATTAGATAAATTAATTGGCATATATGGTCATGATCAATTGGGTTAGATATTTGACTATATTTTAATCATAACTATTTGATTATAAAAGATGTAATAAATATAAAAAATTAAAAAAATTTCATAATCATTAGATTATTTACCATGTCGCCCAATGTTCACTATAAAAACAAAAATAAATGAATAAATAAATCTTATTGCATAAAAGTTCAAAATTTAGAACACCCAACAAGATAAGGCCTAATTTTGATGTATATTTTACAAAAAATTACCACATTAAATCTCTATCATAATCAAAATCTACTAACTCCACCATATTAAATTCACACCACAACTAAAATCACATTTGTTTTTCTCTTTCAAATTTAAATATTTTAAATAAAATATTAAAAACAAAGAGAAATATAAATCCAAGATTGTTCAATTAATATATATATACACTTTAAAAGGTTTTATTATTTTTAATTTATAAATAAAATTTTGACTCTCTTGTGCATATAGGCGCGGATCGGTTGCGACCACGGAACCTCCAATCCGCCATCTGTCCGCCACATTGGCGGATTGAAGAAAATCAATCTGCATCCGTCCGCCAATCCGGCGAATGCGGATTGAGCGGATGGATACGAATCGGTTTAGCGGTTTAAAAATTTACAAATTTTTAACATAATTCAATTATGCACTTCCTAAAAAAAAAAAAAAAAACTGGGCATCATTCAAGAGTGCAAAAACAACCTGAGCAATGCAACCAATATTCAGTGATTGTCACAAAATGCCTACGAAGTGTTAATAATTCAAATGTCTATGAAGTGTTATTCACTGCATAACCAAATGTCTATGAAGTGTTATGCACTGACAACCTGGGCAACCAATATTTAGTTATATTCACTGAAGGACTAATAACTGGACTCAATCCACAGATTTTGTATGGAAGCACTGTATGAAGGACTAAAAATAGTTTTTTAAAAAAAAAGGTTGGAAGAAAATAAACCATGAATCAATACATGAAGGACTAATAACTGGACTCAATACACAGATTTTGTATGGAAGCACTGTATGAAGGACTAAAAACAGTTTGAAAAAAAAAAAGGTTGAAAGAAAATAAACCATGAATCAATACATGAAGGACTAATAATTGGACTCAATACACAGATTCTGTATGAATCTCTCAACTATCATGAATCTTTTTATTTTCAGTTCCTAAATCAGTTCCTAAATCATTCATTTCCGAAGCAGTTCCTAAATCATTCATTTCCAAAGCAGTTCCTAAATCAATTTATAAACCAAATTGCTCAAATTAATTTACAAACACCAAATTGCTCAGCATTAGCATATCAGTTCCTAAATTCATTTATAGAACAAAGTGAATTTTTGTTCATTGTTTGTTCATTCCAGAACAATGGACTGAACTATATTCATTCTTCACTATTTGCCTCTTACATTTTACGTTTAAGATATATTCTCAAGACACACATTAAAAAGCTAATTAAAAACCCAATTAGCATCCCAAGTATTAGTAGTAGAAACAAGAAAACCCAATTCTACCGAATTTAAACAACCTACCCCAAAACATGAGCCAACTTGAAAAAAATAAAAAACAAGACAAATAAACAAACACATAAAACCATAAACAGACCAGAGTGTGGAGAGACAGGAGAAGAGAATAAGAGGAAAGAAGAAGAGAAAAATAGAAGAGGAGAAGAGAAGAAAAGGAAAGAAGAAAAGCAAAACAGAACAGGAGAAGAGAAGAGCAGACAATACCTCAGTTCATTCAGTGTAGATCATTTTCTGTTCAGTGTAGTAGATCGTCGGCCGGCCGTTTAGTGTAGACCGGAGGACGATGACGAAAAAAGTGTAGCCAATAGCCGATAGCTGTCCGCCGTTTGGTAGATCGTCGTTCAGTGTAGTCGATAGCCGATCGCCATTCAATGTAGTCGATCGCCATTGTTCAGTGTAGTAGATCATCGGTGGGGTTTTGGGGGCAGAGAGAAAGGGAGAGAGAGCGAGCGAAGAGAGAGTGTGGGCTTGTTTGGTTTGTATTTGTAGAGTAGTTTTTGAGATAAAAAGTACGAAAACTTGTTTGGTTTGTCTTTTTTTTAAAATGATTTTGGAAAATTATTTTGGGAGAGAGAGTTTTAAAATAAGTGATTGATTTGATGTGTATGAAAGAGAGAGTGATTTTGAAAAGAAACAAACCAAACAAAATTTTGAGATTTTTTTTGAAAAAATTTGTTTAGTTTGATTACTCTTAAAAATTTGTTTGTAGAAAATTTTTCCCAAAAACAAACCAAACAAGCCCTGTGGCTGTTTGAAATGAGACTTAGGTTTAGGGCAAAATGGGCTGAGGCGAAAAAGACAAAAAGAAAAAAGGGTGGAAGTCATGGTCGGGTCGGGTTTGTGGACATAATGACGGATCACCCGTCACCCGACCCGAACTCGAGAAATTCTGAATTTTGGACCTGCATCCGCCCGCCACATGTCACGCATCCGTCCGTTAGGTGTCGGGTCAGGTCGGGTGGATTTGGCGGGTCGGTGAATCTGCCGCACAGCCCCAAGCACAAGTTTTATGTTAGTATATATATATAAGTAGTGATTTTTGCTAACTTACGTAAAACATTCTAAAGGCTTACTTTTTTAAAAAAAAAAGAAAAAAGAAAAAAAAGGCCACATCAACAAATATTTTCTATTTACATATAAAGTTTTACAAAAACTTAATTTCAATCATAATTATTAATTTTATATAGATTCTATTTGAGAAATACTTATTTTTTATATATTTTTCATCGTGTATTTGGTTTTGCTGTTGTCAGATTTCCTTTATATAGTCAACATTTTAATTTAATTATTATGATATTTGAAAAAAAAAATCTCGATATACAAATAAATAAGACAGAATGTGCTTAATTATGTGTATCGCATAGATCAAATTAATTTTCTTTTATATATTTTTTATTTTTTTATTTTTTGCCTATCTTATTAATATCTTGATATTAATTTATATTTAATTTTTTATTTATTACAAAATATTTATAGTTAATTTAAATTGTATATATCTATATACAATATGTATGAATAATTCAAAAAGAATATTTAAAAAAATAATACTCTATATATTTAATTTATGTATTTTCTTCTTTATCCAATCACAACATATTTATATTAATCTTTTAAATAAATTTTGTGTAATTCTATTTCTACATATTTTTATTTTTCAAATAAATATAAAAATAAAAATTAAATTAAATAATTAGAATCATTTTAGTGTTATATTGGCCTCGTTTGGGAAGTGGCTATTTTAGTAGGCTATTTGGCTTTTTGACTATTTTAGTGGCTATTTTAGTTTTTGTGTTTGGGAAGATGAGATGATTTTTTAGTTGAGTTATTGTATTGAAAAGTGTGTTGAAATGATGTTTGAATTTAAAATGACAAATTTGTCCCTAAAATTATAATTTTTTAAATTGATTAAAGGGGCAAAATGGTAATTTCGGCGTTGCACAGCCTACTTCCGGCTGTGACAGTGTAGGCTGTGCCTACACTGTCCGGCTGCAGCCTATTTTCTTTTTTTTTTTTCTTTTTTTTTTTGAAAATCAGTAAACAAGTTGCAACAGTGTTGACTTTTGGGCTAAATTTTCAAAAGTGGCTATAATAGCCTAAACCTTTCATTGCCAAACACCTTTCTAATTTATTATTTTTAATATCAAAGTGAGTGTTTATTTTACTATCTTATAATTAAATATATATCATATAAAATCATTATATGATAATTACACTTTTATAGCATAATAGAAATAAAATCATGAAAATAAAAAAATAATTTAACTAAATTTATTATATATAAGTATTCAAGTAACACTTTTATAGAACAATGAGGTTAAAATTATTAAAATAATAATTAAAATTAAAATTATTCTTTTATAACACATATTATAGTATAAAATATTATTACATTTATTAAAGTTAACTTTTTTGTGATTTTATGTCAAACATAATATTTCTAGAAGTGATTTACATGCACATGTAGCGTCCAATTTGACATTGATTGATTAAAATAATGGAACTCAATACTTTTTTTTTTTAAGTTTTTAGAAGATAAATTGACAAATGTCAAATGATAAATAGTGTAGAGTATTATTAAAGAATAATAATTCATCGAAAAAAAATTGTATATTTAGGTCTCGTTTGGCAACTCAATATTTTATCTTAAAAATCAAAAGGTCACTAAAAAAACTAAAAGGCCAACAACTTATACCAAAAAGTCAAAATTTTCATTTTTTTCTTTACTTTTTGCACATCTTTTCGTAAAAAATTAAAAAGTTATTCCAAACATACTAATTTTTGTTATCTCATATTTTAATTAAAAAAAATCAAAATGTTACTAAAATAACTTATTTCCAAATGAGGCTTTAAGACACTTATTGGTATTTCTTGAATAATTTTTAAATAAGAATCTTGAATTTATAGTATTACTGGTAATGCACCTTCATAAGGTCAAAATAATTTAACTGGAATAAAAATTTTGTGGTTATTATGATCTGTGACATAATAAATCAGAATTCCTTTAAGAACTAAATTTACTAAGGTTATAGAAATTTTGTGCATGATTTCCTTTGAAAACACTATTTATGATTTGAATTTATAATTTTTTATACATCAATATGAATAATTTTTACAATCTTACTGATATAAGTATAAATCTCACCTTTGAGTCATCCCACCTTCACTTTTTCATGTAATAAAATACTTAACTATTGTCATAAAAAAATATTATAATAAATTATAATCAAAGACCACTTAAAGTATAATTAAAAACTCAATGCACCAATTTAGGCATAACCAAAAACATAAAAATTAGTGAAGATCTTTTCGATTAATAACATTAATAATACACCATGAGTTATAACCAAGTCATAATTTGTATATTATAGAATTTTCGTTGTTTTTATTTTTTTCAGAAAAAAAACGTAACAACCCAGATTTTTAATTATTTTGTAAAATTTATACTAATTTTATTTAATCACAGTTAGAAAAATATACGATTTATTTGTACTATTATGCATAATTTTGTAAAATAATATAATTAGTAAAAAAATTTAAGAGTCAAAGTATAAATAAATAATTAATTTTCTGTTGGTATACGATAAAGTATAATTTAATTAAGAATTAATTAATTTATATAATTATATTAAAATATTTGGTTAAAGTGCAATTATCTTAATTATTTCTTAAAATAACTATAAAATTATGAGAATTATGAAACAATCCGTGGATGATTGAATCGGCCACGTGTTGGCCGATGAATGGCCTCACCTCCTTATAAATAGGGAGAGATGACCAACTTGAGAAGGAAAAAAAGAAGAAAGAAATGAAGGATAGAAAAAAGAAAGAAAAGAAAGAAAGAAAGAAAGAAAAGGCAGAAAAAAAAATGGAAGTCGAGAGGGTCTTTGGTAATGGAAAGAAAGAGTGAAGTATTAAAGATAAGGTGAATTATATTATATCTTGAGTTACTCTTATATATTTTACGTATGTTTTGACTTACCATATTTACTTTGTACAAGTTATGTTTTATAAATTATTATAAACTATATTAATATTTCAGTTACGTGGATTATGTTCTGAACCCTAATTGTTTAAAATAAAACCCATGGATATGTTTGTTTATACTTTAAAGAATATTTGACTATGACCTTGTATACAATTATGTTTTGTAAGTACCACACGGGAGTCTCACGCCTTGGAGGACTTAAATAACCATTGGCCTCTATTTGACCACTTTGTGGTCTTCTGTTTGTCATAGATCCATTGACCTCTGTTCGGTGTGGAGCAAAGTGCTATGCGGAGCTAAGTGCTACACTATTGTGGGAGCCACCTCTTGAATCCGTACTTTTGTTCTGTCTGTCACTTTTGTGACATATGTTCTGTTCTGTTCTGTTCTGTACCGTGGCTATGGTTATATATTTACATAATTTCTGTATTTTCAATTTCTGCTACTTAAATAATTTATTTACCAAACTGAATTATGTAAATGTTTTGGCCTAACTAACTATCTATGGTTATTTCGTGTCCCTTATACTCTTGGTATAATATTTCTCACTCTGCCATGTGCTTATAGTTGTTTACCAATTTTCAGGAAATAGCTTTTGGAAAGTCTTAGACGCGGGGTTGCGTAATAGACACATACAACACTTTTTTGATATTTTTCTATGTAAATATCAGCCTTTTTTATCAATATAATTTGTAATAAAAATAGAAACTCCAATAATTATTTTGGTACCCTTACTTAAATATTTCTTCCGCTTGCGTTTATTAATTTGTTTAAGAATTGGCCGGAAGTAACCTCAGTTACTGGCCATCACGATGCTTAACTCTTGGGTACGGAGAGCAAGTTGTGACAGTAACACCATATTCCCTCTCTGCAACACCCTTTTTTTTCCGTTCTCCCTCCTCTACCGTCTATCATCAATCTCACTCCACCACTGCCACTCTGCTAAAAAATACCACCACCACCATCCGCCACCAAACAACACCACCAATCACAAATTAAAGTGAAAATCAAAACAAAAAGAACAAAGATGAGAGTTTTGCAGATCGACGTAGCAATGCCGTAGGGTGGCGGCATGTAGTGGCTATCACTGCCGGTAATTCTGGTTTTTTAAGATAGCTTTAGCACCACTGCTCAGATCTAAACAATGACAACCACCATGCGGCAGCGACGCAACTAGCAGTTCTCGATCTGGCTCATTTTCATTATCATTTGGTTCACAACAGTGACTAATTTGAAAATTAGGAGGGGGTTTCTCTCTATCTCGTTGCCGCATGCGACTCTTCAATGTCCTAATGGACAGCTGTGACGATAGCACGCTACCTCTGTTCCTTCTATCGCCGCCATCTGTCGCCCTAGATTCAGCACCGTAAGATTAAAATAGCGGCTGTAGAAATCCCGATCGGGGACTAATTCTCCGGCGAACATTCACCGCATGGTCTCTGGCTCCATGACAGTCCACATCCCCTTTCTCTCTCTTCCTCTCTCTCTAAATCTATTCTTTTCCTCTCTTTTTTTCATTTCTTTGTTTGGTTCTTGGGAAATTTTTGTATAATTTATTGTATAATTTGGTTTTTGTATAATTTGTTGTTTGGTAATGGTGGGATGATAGGGGTAGATGAAGGAGGTTGGATGAAGGTGATAGATATGGTAGGTATATGCAAAAGACATGGTGGTGAGTTTGGTAGTCTGGATGGCAAACGGCACCGGGTTTGGTGTGGTGGAGGTGGATGGTGTTGATGTTGGGATTGGCTATGGATGATTTTGGTGGTGGAGGAAAGTAACGGTGGTAGATGATTGTGTTGCAGAGAGTCCAAGAGGAAGAAGATGGTGAAACAAGGAAAGGGTAGTGAAATGTCCATATTGCCCTTGAAAAAGGGTCATGTGCGGCTCACGTATTTGTTTTCTGTCAACAATTTTAACGGGTGTTAACAATTGGACTAAAATGAAACGAAATTAAAAATGAAAGGTTAAAATCGAGCAAATTGAAAATATAGAGACTAAAGTGACACAGGAGGTAAAATACAGGGACTATTAGTGTAATTTGCCCTAAATATTAATATTTAAAACTCTAATCTTTTTTATGACTTTGTAATTAACTTTTAAAAACAACTCTGACAGATAATTTTTTATTTTATAAATCCCAATAAAAATAAGGTTAGTCTTTGTTTTTGTTGTTGCTGTTGTTGTTGCTGCTGTTGTTGACAAAGACAAACAATTCATCAAGTTGCAGAAAGGTGACAAAAATTGCACATGCAGCTTTTGACTTGAGGGAAGAAGAAAAGGTTGTAAAATATTAGGCCATTTCTGATTTCTTAGTGCTTAGGTAGAGGGAAGTGGAAGAAGATTATATTCATACCATATATATGGTCATCGTCAGTTGCCCGTGATCATCATCAGATAGAATTGTTCTCTTTCATGTGGAGTGGACAAAGGAAGCAACTCCAAGAAGCCCTTTGTTTTTTTTTTCTTCTTTGTTTGGTTTTTCAAACTGAGACAATAATAGCATACATGCATGCAAACATTTTTGTGTTATCCTCTTCAAAATGACTATATCTATTGAAAGAACCGAACACAAAATGGAAGTGAGATAAATATTTATAATTATAAAAGTGAATATATTTATAATTATAAATATGAATATTTTTATCTCATATTTGTTTATTGTGTATTTGATTCTTTTTATGCATGTAACAGAGTTGTAGCTTCTTGGCTATTTCTGTGGCAGTCAGCAGATTACAGGCCATCATACTCCACAATCGGACATAAATATTGTGGGAGCTAGAAAAAAATACATATCAAAGTATTAGGTTAATCCAAACAAGGCCTGACAATGGACCCAGCCCAAATAAGGAAGCCATGTCCCAAATAAGGAAGTCATGGGACAAATATCACACCCCTCCCCCCCATCTATAAAATGAGGGCACCCCATGAATATAGGTATGCCTCATTTCTTTGCCACAACGGCACACAAACACACTTGATTTTCTTCATCTTCCTTCTTTGATTCCAATGGCTAATTTTATCATCGGAATGTCTTCGGCCGGCAATCCCGGTTGGATGGCATCGATTATGTTCATTCTTGCAAATCTATTGGAGTCAAATCCATTTTTTCGTTAGATCTGTTCAACAATTCATGTGAAAAGATTTTTTAAATCTGATAATTGGCACCATTTGTAAGAAACGTCTGAAAGTTGAATGAAGAAAATATTTGTGTCAGTGGCTATTTCCAAAGTTGTGTTGTTTTTTCAATTTATTATATGCGGATAACTTCCGAATTATTTTTACATGGGTCACCTTTAGAAAGTTTTGATCATTGGATCATATAAAAAATTGGGATAAGCACACCAGTAAAACAACATACAATTATAAAAAAAATTTATAATTTTAATTATCAAGGACTTAAGTGTAAGTTTTAATAAGTAAATTTATTATCTTAAATCTTATAATAATTAATGACGTTTTTTATCAAATACTATTAAAAAATGTTATTAATTATTAATTTTTAGTTACGATTTGAAAATTATTGCAAAAAATGTTACTAATTATAAATTTTAACAGCAGTTTAAAAAATCATCACTAAAAAACGTCACTAATTTTTAATTTTCAGCGACAGTTTGAAAAAATCGTCACAAAAAAAGCCACTAATTGTAAGTATTAGCTACAATTTATAAAAATTGTGACAAAGAAAGTCATTAATTGTCAATTTTTAGCGACATATATAAAAAATAATTTTTAACAGCGATTTTATTAAGACTTATTTTTAATAAAGCTTGATGAGAATTAAATCTAATTATTATGACATATTAGTAGTTTATCCTAATTATTAATATGTATAAAAAATTTCACTGATTTCTAAATAATTTTATAAAATTACACTGATGTGATAATTCTTTAAAAAATTTTAAGATATAAAAAAATAATTTAATGATTCAATTAAATATTTCACATCTAATTTTGGCTTGTTTTATAAAATAGTTTAAAAGTTAAAATTTTTTTTTTTTTGACTTTTTTTTAAAAAAAATACAAAAAATAAAGAGGAGATGTAGGAATTGCAACGGAACGGGCCGGGCCGAGCCGGGGCCGGGGATCACACTCCCCGTCCCCGATCCCCGATGGTAGAAATTTTTCCGTCCCCAATCCCGATCCCCGACGGGGAGCCTATCACCACTCCCGCCCTCGTCCCCCAACAGGGATCGGGTTTTCCCGACCCCGATAATTCCCCGACTAAAATAAAAAAAAATAAAAAAAACAACAACAACATAAACATCCAACAACAGATCTGAGCACACACACTCATCAACAACAACATCATCAATAGATCTGTGAGAGCATATATATTCATCAAATGTAAAAACTAAAAACTAAAAAATCTAACACATCATTTTCTTCATCTTCATCTTCATCAGATCTGAGCTCAAATGGATGAGGCGATAGAAGCGACGGAATGGAGGGACAACGGCGATCGAAGGGAGGCAAAGAGATTGGCGTAAAGCAGATTGGAGGGAGGGAGAGAGATCGGCGTGAGGCAGATCGGAGGGAGGCACTGATTGAGATCGGGGTGAGGCAGAGGTAGTGAGGTCGGAAGGAGGGAGATCGGAGGGAGGGAGATTGGCGTGAGGTAGTGATGGAGATCGGAGGGAGATCGAAGGGAGGGACATCAGAGGGAGGGGAGGGTTTTAAAGAGAGAGAGAGAGAGAGAGAGAGAGAGAGACTAAATTGACTCAGACAGAATAGGAAACATATATATCTATGGAGGGGTATAACTGTATTTTCATACCGGGGACGGGGCCGAGGCGGATCCGAGGCTAGGAAAGATATCATCGTCCCCGACCCGAAACTGATCGGAGATTTATTTTTTAATACCATCCTCGGCCTATGGGGAGTTTTTTTTTTGGGAAAAACCGTTCCATTCAGGGTCGGGGGGTCAGATCCCTGTCGGGCCGGTTTTAAATTGTCATCCCTAAAGAGATGTGATGTAAAAAATTTTAAAAAACCTACTTTTAATCATGTTCTCAAAACAAGTCAGTCATGAGAGATGAGACATGGTGTTTGGTGTTCAATAAGAAACATTATCACATGATGACTATCAAATAATTTTTCATTGGAAGGCTTTGAGAAAAAGAAGTAGACATTTTTTTAGAGGGAAAGTCGATGCTCGACTACCTCTGTCTCGAATTGTTTCTTTGAAATGCAAAAATAAAAATTTAAAAATAATGTATTTTTTAGTTTATATATTTTTTTAAATTCACAAATTAAAAGTATTTTAAAAAATCTTTTAATTGGTTTAGAAAAAAATGTAACTTACAAAAATTATACAAAATTATTTACACCAAAAATAAAATAGGTTAGATATTAATAACCTCTTAATCCGCTCAACATAAGTTTTGACATAAGTAATCTGTTCAAGCCCTGTGAGCTGTCTCTATCATCATGATAGGTGCACAATGAACCGAACTAGAGAGAAGTCATTTTGCAATAGGAGTGAAGACCGGCCGATTGTGGCCACGAAATTTTCAATTTGTCATCTATCCACTAGATTGACGGATTGGAGAAAATTAATCCACATCTGTCCGTCAATCCGGCGGATATGGATTGAGCTGATTAGCAGATTGATGGATGGATACGGATCGGTTTGACGATTTAAAATTTTATAAATTTTCAACATAATTTAACTTATGCGCTTCCTTAAAAAAAAATATTACAATCAATAACTTAAAAAAATATTATAATCATTGCATGCTTCATCCAAAGAAAAAAAGTTTGAAATTTTAGAATATTACAATCACTGCATGGTTTATCTACATATTACTATTATAGCATGCATCATCCACATAAAATATTACATAAAGTATTACAATATGTAATTCTTAAAATATAAAAACAATTCAAACCACCAAAACTATAAATAGAACAATAGTAGAGATTGTATGCCTCTGTATTGTTACATCTATATCTGTTTGGTTGGTTTTTGTTTAATTTGCCCTTTATTATTTTTAGAGTTAGATTTTAAAACCAAAAAATATAGATAAATATACATTTATTTTTTTTCAATTCAAAAAATATCTTCAAGTTGAAAACTCTTTTTCAACATAATATATTCAACAGAATATTTAAACTCTTTTTTAATTGGAAACACAAACAGAATATCTAAACAAATTGAAAATACAAAAAGTCCTACAAATCACTAGGGGTGTTTGCGGTTTGACGGTTCGGTTACGGCTAAATGAACTTCAAATCTGCCATCCGTCCAAAACTAGGTGGATTGGAAAAATTTAATCCGCAACTGTCTGCTCGTCATCAAGTATCCATCCAAAATGCGGCAGATCGGATCGGTTCGGTCAGCTTCGACAGGTCGGTATATCCGCTGCTCACCCCTATTTTGTACAGCAAATATTGTACTATATATAAAGGCTTATATATTAGGGGTGCTCATTGATTGGATTGGATTGGATTGGATGGCTTCTCATTCGCAATTCGTTCAAATTAAAGTAGATTGAGAAAAATCAATTCACATCCGTCCGCTTAATTAGCGAATGCAGATTGAGTGGGCCACGCGTAGGGGTGTGCGCAGTGCGATTCGGACGATTTAGAAATAAAATTATAAACCAAATCATAAATAGCGAATTGGCAAATAACTAAAATGTGTTTTAGAGCGGTTTCAATTTGCCAATTGATTGAAAAATATTCTTAAACAATTATCAAACATTTGCATAATATATATAACACTAATTTTACATAATATTTTTCATATGTATAACACAAACTAATTTTACTTTTACATAATAATTTTTATATATATAACTACTAGTAGGTAACAAATTTCACATCTTAAATCTCTCTCACATTCATTTTTATTTTGATATTTCATTAGAAATTAAAAATATATATATATTAATTATAGCGGAGCGAAACGGTTTCGAAGACGGATTATGAATATCAAAGTTTAATCTACAGTTAGCGGATGCATCGGTGTGGATTTGGGCAGTTTTAACGAATTGAGCGGTATTTTACACAACTTAAGCTGTACGGATTGAATGAATGCGGATTGATTTAACAGCTGAGTTTTACTATTTTGAGTTTTTTTTTTTTTTTTTGGAATTATTTGTCAATAATTCTTTACTATTTTATGTCAAAAAATACCCAACTTTCATATTTCATAAATAACAAATATATCAAACAAAGTACAAAAAACAAAACTTCATTTTTTTTTTTTTTTAAGTGTTGGTGGATCGGGTTGGGTCGAGTGACCTCCCATCTGCTATTTGTCCGAACTTAGATAAATTTAAAAAAATACATTCACATTTGCCTACTCAGTCTATTAAAACTATTTATTTTGTGACGGATTAATTTAGATCATTCAATTTTAACGGATCGGGTGATACTTATCCATCGTTATATATGTATATATTGTATATATATATTTGTGGATGTGAGCAGTTAAGGATGGTGGGGCCACGTATGTGGTGGGGAATCATCCATAGTTGCAAAAGTAAGTTTTCTGAAGACCTTCACGCGGTGAGTTTGTTAGACTTCTCACATGATCCACGAATACTCCCTTCGTTTTTAGCCCACTTGTCCTTTTCCTTTCTTTTTTTTAACCCCCTCTGTCCTTGTCTTTCCTTCTATTTACTAATACATCCCCTTTCTATTATAAATCACACTTAAACCCGTCTTACCTTCATTAAAGCAACATCTCATACTCATGGTTTTGGTGTATGACTAGCTACTAATAAATTTTACCAAAATAATTGTGTTTTAAAATAAGTTCAATTTTGCGGTGATCATGTTTGAGTACCACTTATATTTGGATACCAACCTATGCGAAATTTTATATGTTAAATTATAATCAAATTATTTTGGTGAGTATCAAGAAAGTACTAATATTGTTTGTGTTTTTAGAAAAATAGTTGAGTCCATTAAAAAATGTGATAATATTAGGAATCATGAAAAAAATATCATAAAAATGATTATGAAAGATTCTCTACATTTGGATTATACACACAATAAAATACTATACACTAATCAAATGATGAAAAATCTTCATGATATATTCTATGATATTTTTTTCATGATCCCTAATATTATTCAACTTGTAATATATGAAGGTACTTCAATTAATTATTATTAAGTAATAGCATGGTAGAGTTAATGAAATTACGAGATACAATCCAAGCACCACTTTCAAAACGGTCTAAATTTTAAAACATGAGGTAGACAATTAAATACACTAGTTGTGTGGCTGGGAGACCATTCTAAACTTAGTTATGCCAATGGTCTACCAGATATAACTAATCACCCTTTCAAGAGAAAAAACTAAATCATACCACCCATTAATTAATAAGAAATCAAAATTACTTTATTAAATTAGTAGAAAATAAGAGGTGTCAACCTCATCTTATTTATAGTTATATATTGTTGATTTTTCCTCTAACATTTTATATCACTGTCTACCTGAATACTTACGATTAAATTTTTTTTTTTTTTTTCTTTTGATTGAAGGCAATTATTAAGAAATTGATAAAAACCAATAATATCTTAGCAAGTACTAATGAAAAAAATAAGTGACATATAGCACTGTCCTTTATAATATTTTATTAACTAGTCATACCATGGTATAATTTGCTATAAAGAAAAAGAAAAAAAAAACCAAACCACAAACAAGTTGGCCAAAAACTAGAAAGCCAAGGGCATATCTGTCAAAAAGAAAGACAACACTTCATTGATAAAATACCCCCCCTCCCCAAGTGTTCAAATGAGATTGATTGTCCACCATCTCTTCAACACAAAAACAAACCCAACTCAACACTCCATAGCTCCTCATCTTCTTCTTCACGCTTCAACCATACCTATCACAACTCTAAAACCCTATCTCAGGCCAAACACTTCCTAGTGTTATTGCCATGGACCGAAACCAAGTCCCTCAAGGCCTAACCCCAGAAGAATTTTCCGAGCTTGACTCCCTCATTCGAACCTACCACACCTTCGAGCCCAAACCAAACACCTGCACTTCCCTCATAACACAACACATAGACGCACCATCAGATGTCGTGTGGCCATTGGTTCGAAGTTTTGACAGTCCCCAAAAATACAAACACTTCATCAAGAGCTGCAACATGACAGGTGATGGAGGTGTTGGGAGCATAAGAGAAGTCACAGTTGTCTCGGGACTCCCCGCTTCGACGAGCACCGAGAGATTGGAGATTTTGGATGATGAGAAGCATATTCTGAGCTTTAGGGTTGTTGGAGGTGAGCATAGGTTGAATAATTATAGGTCAGTTACTTCTGTGAATGAGTTTAATAAGGATGGGAAGGTTTATACTATTGTTTTGGAGTCTTATGTTGTTGACATACCAGAAGGGAATACTGGTGAAGATACTAAGATGTTTGTGGACACTGTTGTGAAGCTCAATCTTCAGAAGCTTGGAGTGGTGGCAATGGCCTCTTTGCATGGGCATGAATGAAGGAGGGTGGAGGTGGCGGAAAAAATTACGTGCACAGAAAAATGCACAGAATGCTAATTTTTAATGCACTTATTGAGTTTTGTATTATATATATATATATATTTTTTATTTGTTCTCTTACTTATGCAGAAATCAATTATTGAATCGAGTATAATATTCTTACATGGGTGTGGGATTATAAAAAATTAAAAATACAAAAATTCATCTTATGTAAAAAGATTATGTGTAACGATTTCTGAATTTTTAATTTTTTTTTTCTTTTTTTGAAGTCATAATGCTACCGGAGGTGGTGGTGGGTCAACTATGAATGATGGTGCAAAATAACTAACCATGGTGGTGGTGGGTCATATTTTCTTTTGAGTTCTTGGTGGTTGATAAGTATGGTTTCTGCAAGTCGGAATTGGTGGGTATAGTTTAGTGTTGTTCTTTTTTTTTATTATTTTATATGTTGAATTCAGTTGCCGATCAAAAAAATATGTTGAATTCAGTTATAGTTTTATGGGTTACCATCAATATTATGCATTTTGTCTCTAATAAAATATTGGTGGACCCATTAAAAACTGAATTTTCAAGACGACGGCTTCATTTCTTATCATGTCTTTGGATTCTGCGAGTTGGAATTGTGTTTGTATATATATTCTAGATTTTGTTGAGTGAGTTCAGTTATGTATAGTTTTCTGGACTTTTTGGTATGGGTTGTTGGTTTTTTGACTTTTTTAGTAATTTTTTGACTTTTTGACTAAATGAGCTGGTTCCCAAACGAGGCCTAAGTTTGGTTCTCCCAAAAAAAAAAAAAAAAAAGATTAAATTCATTCAAGATCTTAGCATCTTATGCCTTTGTTTTACATCAATATAATTTCCTTTGGCAAAACTAAAAAAATAATAAATAAATAAAACATACATAACATTTACCTATAACAATGCTACATAAGAAAATATCTAGAAATACAAAAATTGATTACTGAACCAGCCATAAAATGTTACACACATACACAAAATGCTTCTTTTCAATATGCTATTGTTCGCTTGTGGAGCTATCAAATGCTTTATTTTGATGATTTAAACCATTCATTTTATAGATTTTACATGCAAATCATCCATTAAAAAAATCTGATTGATTTGTTAATCATAATCCCATGATTTTATTATTATATTTGTTTTAAAAAATAGATAAACTATTTTCTAAATCGTATTTATTATCTATTTTTTAAAAACAGAAATGACGAAATAATATAAGCATAATTATCATATTAATCTAAATTTTTATAAACAACTTACATATAAAAACTCATAAAATGAATAAATTAAATTATCAAAGTGCGATTGCATTGGCCTCACAAGTCTAACTAAAATGTCCAAACTGAACTCTTATTAATATATATATATATATATTTTTGTCTTCTTGTTGCGTAAAGACTCAATGATAGGAGTACAATGATTTCATTGTGGATTTCTGCTATATTTTAGCTCTTATTCAACTTGCACCCACTGCATAAATCCTGTCCAGTTTGACATATTTCAAACAATGATATCTCTCTTATGATACTTTTATTTTTATTTTTATTTTAAAAAGAAAATATTCAGTGCCTTTAAGACCTTGTCGCAATAACTTCATGAATCACACATTTTTATAGAAAAAATCAATTTATTCTCATGATCTCCATTTCCTAAGTCATTGTTGCAATAGTTTCAACAGTTTCAAGAATCACACATTTATATGGATTCCATGCATATATTAATTTATATGAAGAGTAAAAGGATATCGACATAACAATACCACAAAATAATCTCAATCTTTTATTTGTGTGGGCGTGAGACTTCCACAAATAAAGGACTAAGATTGATTTTTGGCATTGCCAATAGTAACAAGGGAAAAAATTCACTTATGAGGGCATTGGAGCAATGCCTAGAAACATACAATAATTTTCTTTTCTTTTTTTTTCCTTATCAATAAAAACACACATTTTAACTTGTTTGGAAGGATAGAATATGTGGTTTTTGAACTATGAGAGAGAGAGAGAGAGAGAGAGAGAGAGAGAGAGAGAGTTGTTGAGAAATTTTGGGCAACACCTTTTTACATGTGGCTTCAATGTCAACCCCATATTCAAACTGTTGGGGCAAATTAAGATATGGAGGACTTGTGAGCAACCTTGGGGGACATGTGACCCCAAAGCAAATTTCAACTTGGTACTTTTTTTCTTTTCTTTTCTTTTCTTTTTTTCTGTTTTTTCAACTTGGTACTTCAATCCATCTAATTTAAGTATCCACCCAACAAAAAAAAGTTCACAATTTTAGGCTAATGATGAAAATAAAGTTATGGTTGGTCTCTCAATTTTATTTTCAATTTACATTAAAAATAATAATAATTAACTATCGGAGTCATAGTTAATTAGGCTAATGATGAAAATCTCTTGAAATTACTTCAAGGGGTCAACTTTCCTCCAATCCACCAATTGGACTAGAGGGGCTACTTCATGGGTTGTGGGTCCATTCCGGGCCCAATTTAGTGATCTTAATCGTACATCTTCTAATATTTTTTAAGTAAATTATTCATGTAAATAATTAAGTTAATTAAATATTGGTGGTCATATAATTAAATGACATTTGTCTTTTAAAAGTAAAACACTATATATGATTTTGAGAGTAGACCGTCTTTTAAAAAAAATAATAAATATGATAAAATTATGTGATTATAGATATTCAATCAACTTGATTTTTACACGAATAATCTAATTAGTAGATAGTAAAAGACAAACTATATTGATCACATAAATAGGCCCGGGCACATAACCCATGAACTACACATCCAATTAGTGAACGGAAGACTAGCATCTTTCTTAGTATTCCAAATATAGAAGTAGTTACAGGCCAGTCCTATCGATCAGATTTATTTATCCATAAATCATGCTAATCCATTAACAACTATCAGAATTATATAAATTTCTTAGCTACATTGATAAATTTATTAATCTAACAAATAAAGTTCATAATTACACATATAAATAAGCAAAAGTAATTGAGTTACACTGATAAATTTCGTTTTCACAGAATCTATACGTCCATGAGTTTTTCATTGAGGATTTATGAGTAAACAAGTCTGGTTGATAGGACTGACCGGTAATTACCCCCTTTTGGCGGTGGAAACATTTATTTGTTTTTGAGACATGGGTCTCTAATTCAAAACTTGAACTGGTTTGAAGCATCCGAGATATGAAAGCCCACGCTTGTCCATTGTGGACCTCATATATATGAGGCTTAAAAACTCTGGCCCAGACTTCGAATCTGATGCTATATTGGGCTTGTGGGTCATGCTTCAAAGTGACATGATGGGCTTAAAATACAATTACCATGTTTGGTTTGAATTTAGAAAAAAGACTTCAGAATTTTTTTTGAAAAAATGAAAACTAATTTGATAAAAATAAAAATTAATTTTTTAAAAAATTTAAAAATTATTTCTGACCTCTCAAAATATAAAATTATATAAAAATGGTTATCTTTTTATTTCTTTCACCAAATTACTTTTTAATTTTTTAGAAAAAAAAATTAAAACAATTTTTTTTAAAATCAACTCAAACCTGACAATTCAATTCCAACAAAATAGCAGTGAATGACGTGTTAATAGAACTAGAACTATAGTAATGATAGAGATTTTTACAAAACATAACTCTCAAACTTCCAAAATGATCTAGACCATTCATGTCACTGTTAAAGATAGAAAAAAAATTCAAATACATCAATAGTCAATATATCAGTAGAGGTCGTAGGGGAAAAGTGACTTATTCGATTATTTGTTTCCAAACACACACACACACGCACATCATTTCTTTTCCATATTCACCAAGATTGAATTGTTATTACAATTTTATTCTTTAATAACAAAAATGCAAAAAAAAAAAAAAAAAAAAAAATCATAAACAAAATAAAATGAAAGTGAAATGAAGAGGATTGCAAAGGCGAAGAAGAGAGGGAAGCAAGTTGGCAGTGACAATGACAGTGGAGGGTGGCTAAGGACTAGCAGATAGAGGTGGAAGAAAAGAAGAGGAGTAGTATTGTCGGGAGGCATGGTGGGAGAGAGGGTGTGTTGGTGTAAAGAGAAAACAGGAAGGATGAAGAAAAAAAATTATTTCATGTCATATGCGATAATACTGCAAACAAATTTGGATTGTTTATTTCCGTCGATCCCATGTTGACCCCACATAAATGAACAGTGTAAATTGATTTGTATATGGTTAAGTCACTTAAACATTCAAAGGCCATTTGGCCAGTTGATATTTTAATTTAAAAGTCAAAAAATTTGTTCCCAAACGACCCTCAATAATTACTTGTTGAAAGAAAATTTAAAATTTTCAAAATTTTTAAATCAAATACAAAAAAGAATTATGTGTCAAAAGAGATTTTGGGGGTAAAGAGAGTTTCCTTGGGCATCTTTGATATAATTTCTTGTATATTAAAACTTATTTAAATAACTTATTTATGTCAAAGATGTCCAAGGAAACTGTCATTATCCCCAAAATCTCTTTTGACACCTAATTCTTTTTTGTATTTGATTTAAAAATTTTGAAAATTTCAAAATTTCCTTGGGCATCAATTTTTAAAATAAATAATATAAATAAATTAATAATATAAATAAAAATTATAAGAAATAATTTAACATGATTTTATAAAATTAAAAAATAAATAATAGAAATTCCGCCTAAATCCCGCTTAACTGGACCGATCTTTAAAAGATCTGAACCATCTATTCGGCTTCTCCAAGCTTCGGTAGCTCTCAATTTTACCTGGGTACCAATCAAATGGTTCAAATATTGAACCCAGTGCGTAAGAATGGACTTGATTTTGTGTGTGTGTGTGTGTGTGTGTGTGTGTGTGTGTGTGTGTGTGATACCTAAGAACACCCTCACCCTTTGATCCATCATTACAAGCCAAACCTAGGGACAAGTGGAACCCCTAACAGCAAGCCCAGAAAGAGTGCAGCTGTCAAGGCTGACGTCGATCGGGCACCAACACTTAGGGATTGTTTGGCATACACTATTTCAGTCCATCTTTTTATCTTTTTATCTTTTTTGGGTCACATCAATTAATATTTTCTCTCTACTTTTCTACATATTTTTTTTTATAAAAAATTAAAAAATACACTTATTTAAAATATCTCAAATCACCTCTTAATGTCTGGCATTTGCTCAATTGGAACAATTCACGTTTGTTTCGTGGATTAAATTTGATGAAATTGTTAATAAAAGAATTGCACCAAGGATCCTCTAGAGTGTTTTTTTCCTAAAATTTTCTAAAGTGGTGTATTGTGTGGTTGAGATTTAATGCTGAAAAATTGATGTGACTTGTCATTTAATCTCAACCACACAATGCACCACTCTAGGAAACTTTAGGAAAAAAAAATTACTCAAAGAATTGATAGCGAAGAAATTGTTAATATAAAAATTAATAGTGAGGAGAAGTAAAAGTATGTTTGTTTTAATGATAATGTGAGAGATGATTAGTGATGAAATTGTTGAATTATTTTTATATAAAATAAATAAATAAATTATTTCTATATTAAAAAAATTAAAATAAATTTTAAAAAAAATAGGTACACTTGATAAAAAAAAAACAATTAAAAAAGCAAAATATTTATATAAAATAGACTCAATCCCCTCACTATTTTCCTAATTCCACCTAAAATTCACCCAAGTTAGTCCCCTTAGGGAGGGAGATTACTAAGCCCTCCGCACTAGCAATCCCCCTCCCAAATCAATACCAAACAAGTTGTGGGTGGACCCACAGCTATCTTCATCTAATCTGGCATCTTACCCTACCAAACAAACGTGGCTTAGGGGTTAACTAATCCTTATCCTAACCCCTCATTTCATCAATTTTTTATTTTTATTTTTATTTTTTTTATTTTTTATTTTTTATCAAAGTAATAAGATTAGGTAAACGACACTTGATTAGCACCAAACTATGGAAAAATCCTCAAATGAAGGACCAAGGAGAAGCTATGTATATATCAAGACACAAAATTCGTATTGTCAAATAGAAGTTGATCATAAAAGTTTGACAACGGAATAAGTTTGAGATTGATATTGATGAGCACCCAATGGGGGCCCAACCCATGGCTCAAGGCCCAAAGCACCCAAGGGGCCCAGTCCACGGCTCAAGGCATAGCTCACGGCTCAGGTGTTAAAGCTCAATCAGTCCAATAACTTTGAGAAGCCAATGCTGACCTAGGACCAATAACATTTAAACACTTGTCAGGTAGGGAATCAACCACGTAAGCAGCCAAAGATCTTGCAAAGTTATTGCACCCACACATCAGCCATTTAATAAGGCCACTGTAGCATTAAATGTAGCAAGACCCCTTACACCAGAGTATACAAAATCACCATGAGCAATGTTAACTAGGCCATAGATTTTCGGCCAACAAGACAGCTTAGAATGGGTAAGGAAATAATGAACAAAGGATATAAAGAAGCTTTCGAGATACGTTAGAGGTTAAGTCTTCACCCACTTGTTTATCCTTCTCTCTCTCTCTCTCTATAAAATCACTCTGCCCTAACCTAACTTGATCGTCGGAGTGTCCGTCGGGGGTCTATCTCCCCCTTTGGACCCTTTTTACAGGCACGTTTTGAGGACATCAAATCTAGCAGACCAGTTGGAAGCGTAGATCAGTTCGACCTATCCTCCATTAAAGTTATTGCTTTATCAGTTGGCGCTGTCGGTAAGAACTTTCCTCTGGTCGACAGTTGTGTTCATTGTCGCCGGAAGAAACCCCGTTAACATCCATCTCCTACGTCAAGGTGAATGATCACGACCAGGTCCATGGCTTTACAACACAATGCTAGTAACCTGGAAGCTAAGTCCTCCAACCCACATAACCCACCTCCATATTTCACAGAACTCACCAAAAGCATCAATCGGTTGACTGAACAAAATCAAGCCCTGGCCAACGCTTTGCCCCAGCGCGACTTACCAATCCCTTTTCTACCACCACAAATAGTCCCCTCTAACTCGGAACAAACCCATAATCATCGCCAATTCCCGCCATCCACTACACCACACTACCTCTCATGACCACCATCCACTACACCACACTACCTCTCATGAAGGTGAGGCTAGCAGTATTCAACCCCCAGTTCATGCTTGTGGGGACAATGCCCCTATTTGGGACGAAGAATTACAGGCCATGAAGCTTCAACGACAAGGGGTCATGCAGAACATGCAACATAAACCTTCCTTCATCGTTAACTCTCTTTTCACCACCTTCATTAGAGATAAAGCTCTCTCTCCTAAGTTCAAAATGCCATCGATTGATACCTTCGATGGTACCACCAATCTGGTCGACCATATGGAAGCATATCGGACACTTATGATCCTTTACGCCTTTTCAGACGAGATCATGTATCGCGTTTTCCCCATCACGTTGAAGGGGTCGGTCCAACTCTGGTTCAGCTAGTTTCCTTCAGACTCCATCACTTCCTTTTCGCCAGATCAACGAATCTTTCCTAAGCCATTTCATCGGTGCGCAGCGATGGGTGACTCAACTACTAAATATCCAGCAGTCATAAGGGGAATCGCTGCGCAGCTTTGTCACCTGCTTCAATGCGGAGGCCTTACAAGTGGAGAAAAACGATGACAAGGTCATTCTCACAGCCTTCATGGCCGGTTTAGGCCCGTCGGATTTCCTCTTTTCCCTCTCCAAAATCCACCCAACTGCAATGGCCACCCTTCTCGCTAAGGCCCCGAAATACAAGAATGTTGAAGACTCCCTGGCGGCTCGCTAAGACTCCATATTCAAAGCTTCATAGCCCAAGGAAAAAAAAAAAAAAAAACTTGAGCCCAAACACTCGCAATATACTCACCGACCTTCGTAGCATACAGACTAACCCCCACGCTCAGACAAACCAGCTCCTACCCGACCACCTAGTCGATTCAAACAGTACACACCTCTCAACTCACCTATGGAGCAAGTCTTGTACCAAATCTAGCGTGACTATGACCTAAAGTGGCCCCAACCATCGAAATCCCCCTTCTACCAAGCAAGACCACTCCAGGTATTATCGTTTCCATCATGACCACAACTATACCACTGAAGAATGTGTCAACCTCAAGGACCAAGTCGAGGGTTTGATCCACCAAGGACGCATCAACCGATTCACAGTAGCCCGTCCCCACCAGAGACCTAGGGCTGACCCCCCAAGGCGCAATGACTGACACACTCTTCCTAGACAACCTGAACCACCTAGGCAGCATAATGACTAGGCTTCACAACAACCTCGCACACAAGGCACTCTGGCCCCCCTAGTCGGCGAAATCAGGTTCATTGCTGGAGGGCTCGCGTGCGACAGGCCATCTCGGTCGGCACAGCGAGCTGAGCTCCGAAAATCAGGCAAGGCTTCGATAAGGCCGTTACGACAGTGGACCACCCCTATAAATAGCCCAAGCAATAGTTTGAACCGATCACCTTTACGGAGGCAGACTGCATAAGCGTTTGTTACCCCCATAACGACCCCTTGGTCATTTCTGCTCTCTTATCTAACTATAAAGTCAGACGAGTACTTGTCGACAATGGCAACTCTTCAGACATCATTTTCCTCAATGCCTATCGACAACTCAAAGTTAGGAAAAAAAAGTTGTTTCCTCTACAAACCCCTCTGGTCGGCTTCACTGGAGATCAGGTGACGTCCATAGGCTCCATTGACCTCTCAATCACCATCATAGAATATCCACGGTAGTCTACGAAACTACTCACTTTCTTCATCATTGATTACCCATCTACCTACAACATCATACTTAGGGGTGCAACTCGAGCGGGTTCGGTCGGGTTGGGAGGTTATACAAGCCCAGTCCAAGTTGTGCTAAGACTTGCCCAAGCCCGTCCAAGCCCAAATTATAACCCGAGATTGTCTGCCCAAACCCAACCTGAGTTAAACCCCGAATTACCCGAGTTGCCCGAATTGTAAATGAATTTCAGTTTTTTTTTAATTGTTATTATTTATATAATACCATTAATACCATCAAAATAAATAATTTATATAATGTAAGAAAGATGCCATTATAGTAGTCCTTACAATTTATGAGTGAAAATAAAAGAAAAAAAGTAAGATTTTATGTTATTTGTATATATAATATATATTCAATATGATTTAATAATATAAATTACTTTAAAATATGTAATGGCTAATAATTTATATATATTTAATATTTATATATATATATATATATGTTTATAATTCAAACTTCGGGTTACTCGGGTTATTTGACGTCTTTGTCCAAGCCCGCTCAAATTTAATTCAGGCTTCTGAATTTTTGTCTAAGCCCATACTGAATTTGAAAATATTTTGTCCAAGCCGTAAAAAAATTCGGGATGGGCTTAGGTTGCTCGGGTTGAGCCCGCCCAAGTTGCACCTCTAATCATACTTGGATGCATAGCTTTTAACGCCCTCCAAGTTGTAACTTCCATGTACCATTTGGCCATGAAATTTTTGACCGATCAGGGAGTCAGCACAATGAGGGGCGAACCAACAGTGGCCAGAGAATGCTATGTCGCCTCGTTGAAGGACGTTAGAATGAGGGAGACCATGATCATAAAAGGCCTCGATGTCAGAGATGAGGAGAAATAAATCAAAGGGGAACCAATGGAAGAACTAGTTGAAGTACCCATTGACCCCACCGACCCGATGAAGACGACCAAAATTGGCAGCTAGTTGCCTCTTGACCAAAGCCGACCTTACAGCCTTCTTAGCCGAGTATAACGATGTCTTTGCTTAGACTCACTGCAACATGCCAGGTATTGACCCTTCTCTCATTACTCATGGCCTCAGTATTGAGCCCCGATTTCGGCCCTTCCACCAACGGCAGCGCATTTTCCATCTAGAGTGCAACAATCTCATCAGTGCTGAGGTAGACAAGCTATTGAAGGCCCAATTCATTAGAAATGTAGACTATCCCAAATGGCTATCCAATGTGGTCTTGGTCCGCAAAAACAATGGCAAGTGGAGACTTTGCCCTGACTACTCCGACCTCAACCGAGTCTGTCCTAAGGATAGCTATCCACTACTCAGGATTGATTTATTGATTAATGCAACGACGAGGCACCGGATACTCAGCTTTATGGATGCTTTCTCAGGCTATAATAAAATCTTAATGCATGCAGCTGACCACGAGCATACCTCTTCATTACTGACAGAGGAACTTATCATTATCATGTGATGCCATTCGGTTTAAAGAATGCAGGAGCCACTTATCAACGCCTGGTCAATGCTATCTTCAAAAACCAGATAGGTAAGAATATGGAAGTTTACGTCAACGACATGCTTGTCAAAAGCAAACTCTCCTCCGATGACCTGGCCGACCTGCAGGAGACTTTCCAAGCCCTGCGCAAGTGTAAGATAAAGCTTAACCCAGAAAAGTGTGCCTTTGGCATTGGGTCTGGCAAGTTTTTGGGATTCATGGACAACCACAGAGGTATTGAGGCCAATCCAGAAAAGATCAAGGCCTTAAATGCAATCTCCCCGAGCAGTAAAGGAAGTTTAGCGGCTCACTAGCAGAGTTACCACCCTCAACTGCTTCATTTCGTGAGCGACCGACAAGTGCCATCCATTCTTCAAAGTTCTCCGACAGGCTTTTGAATGGAAAACAGAATCCGAAGAGGCCTTTCAACAACTGAAACGGTGTATGGCCAACCCCCCATCTTCTCTCAAGCAATGTTAGGAGAGACCCTCTTCCTCTATTTAACTGTCTCAAACACTGCAGTTAGTGCTACCTTCATCAGAGAAGAAGACCCAGTGCAACGCCTAGTTTACTACATCAGCCGCGCACTTCAGGGGGCAGAACAAAACTACCCCTTGTTAGAAAAAAAAATGGCCCTAGCTCTGGTCATCGTCTCCAGACGCCTCTGTCCTTATTTCCAAGCCCACTCCATAGTGGTCCTCACTGACTAACCTTTGAAAAAGGTTATGCAACAACCAGAGTCGACAGGCAGACTCATGCAATGGTCCGTTGAGCTAAGCTAGTACGAGATCTCCTACCGACCCCGAACAGCCATCAAAGGCCAGGGTGTTGCAGATTTTATCTTAGAGTTCACTAACCTCACTCCCAACATATCCCCGACATTAGCAAACGACATTCCTAACATAGTAGACCCTCATTCCCAGGCTCTTAGCATTAATGGTTCATCCCGCAAAGAAGGTAGTGGAGCTAGCTTGATCCTTACCACCCCCAAGGGTGAATCCTTCAAGTGTGCTTTCAAATTTCTGTTCCCCACAAGTAACAACAAGGCCGAATATGAGGCCCTAATAGCAGGTTTTCAACTGGCCATGGACATTGGGGTCGACCATCTCTGTGTGTCCAGTGATTCTCGGTTGGTCGTCAGACAAATAATAGGCGAAGTCGATGCAAAGGAGGAAACAATGTGGTCATACATGGACATTGCTCTTCTCTTCACCTGTCTTTTTAATAGTTTTCATATCATGCATATCCCTAGGACAAAGAATTCCCAAGCATATGAAATGGCCCAATTAGCCTCAGTAGACCAATCCAACCTCAACCACAATGTCCAAATTGAATAGTTGACCCACCCAGCAGTTTCACCAACTCAACAAGAGGTTCACATGCTCCAAGACGAGCCTATCTCATGGGCCCAAGACATCATCCCATTCTTCGAACAGGGCGTCCTACTAGAGAATAAATAAGAGGTCGACAAGATCAGAGCTTGGTCGTCCAACTATGTCATTATCGATGGCATCTTATACAAACGGGGATTCTCACGCCTGTTCCTCAGATATCTAAATGCTGACCAAGCTACCTATGTAATAAGAGAAGTCCATGAAGGGGGTTGCAGTAACCATTCTGGGGACGATCCTTAGCTCATAAAATCTTTCACACAGGCTACTTCTAGCCCACGCTCCACCAGGATGTCACTGACTTTGTACTCAAGTGTGACAAATGCCAACGCTTCGCCAACATCCTTCACGCCCCTCCAGCATAACTGATCACGTTTAGCAGACCCTGTCATTTTGCCAAGTAGGGCATCGATCTTGTCGGTCCATTGCCAACCGACAGAGGCCAAGTAAAGTTCGCTATGGTTGTCATCGATTACATCACCAAATTGGTGGAAGCGGAGCCTCTTACCAAGATAATTGAGTGAAATACCACCAAATTCATTTGGCAGTCCATTGTGTGCCGTTTCGGGGTCCCTCAAGCCATTGTCTTCGACAACAACAAGCAGTTTGACAATGCCAAATTCAGAGAATTCTGCGTTGAGCTTAACATCAAGACCTGTTTCTCATCTCCTGGCCATCTCTAAGCTAATAGGTAGGTTGAAGTCACCAATCGCTCTCTGTTGAAAATAATCAAGACCAAGTTGGACGCCGCCAAAGGACTCCAGGCAAACAAACTCCCAAACGTGCTCTAGCCCTACCGAATGACAGCAAGAACTCCCACCGGCGAAACCCCTTTCCGCCTAATATACTGCGCCGAAGCAGTCATCCCCGTGGAAATCAGTCTTCTATCCCCTCGGATGATATACCTGAACATAGAACTACACAACGAGTTGCAATGGGCCAAACAAGACTTGATTGAAGAACCATGAGAGTCAGCTGCTGTCAGGCTGGCCTTTTATCAACAGAGAATGCAAAAACATTATAATCGCAGAGTCAGACCACGAGAATTCGCAATAGGAGACCTAGTCTTACGAAAGGCCACTCTCGCCACCAAAAACCCGACCGAGGGTAAGCTAGCAGCTAAGTGGGAAGGACCTTACATCGTCAAAACTAGAGCTCGCCCAGGCATTTACCATTTCTAAGATATGGCGGGCAGAAGCGATATTTCTAATAAAACGGCTTCTTCTGCTTTTTGTATGTTTCAATTGCTGTATGATTCACTTTGTCGGTCGAAACACTTGTAACTACATTTTCTGCTTTTTTTATGGTTCAATTGTTATATGGTTCACGTCGCTGGTCGAAACACTTGTTCATTTTTTCCTTGCCACACAATGTATAAACTTATGATCACAAGACTATGCCTTAATGACAAAAATTTTCAATCCCCATTATTCGTGTTGTACCTTTTTGAAGAGCTTAGCTAGACTAAGCATTACAAGTCTCAGCCAGACCGAGCCTGAAGAGCTTAGCCAAACTAAGTCAACTAAGCCTCAGCCAGACTGAGCATTACAAGTCTCAGCCAGACTAAGCCTAAAGAGCTCAGCCAAACTGAGTCAACTAAGCCTCAGCTAGATTGAGCATTACAAGTTTCAGCCAGATTGAGCCTGAAGAGCTCAGCCAACCTAAGTCAACTAAACCTTAACTAGACTGAGCATTACAAGTCTCAGCCAGACTGAGCCTGAAGAGCTCAGCCAGATTGAGTCAAGCAAGCCTCAGCCAGACTGAGCATTACAAGTTTCAGCCAGACTGAGCTTGAAGAGCTCAGCCAAACTGAGTCAAGCAAGCTTCAACCAGGCTGAGCATCACAAGTCTCATCCAGACTGAGCCAAGCAAACCTCAGCCAGAATGAGCATTACAAGTCTCAACCAAACTGAGTCAAGCAAGCTTCAGCCAGACTGAGCATCACAAGTCTCATCCAGACTGAGCCTAAAGAGCTCAGCCTGACTGAGTTTGAAGAGCTTAGCCTGATTGAGTCAAGCAAGCCTCAGCCAGTCTGAGCATCACAAGTCTTAGCTAGACTGAGTCAAACAAGCCTCAGCCAAACTGAGCGTCCCAAGTCTCAGCCAGGCTGAGTCAAGCACGCCTCACTCCAATTCACACATGTTGTATATATACAATAATAATCACATGTTTATTCGCAAATCCAATTTTTATATAGTCACATCTTTCCATCACATGCTCGTTCTCATTCACCACAAGATTCTTTTCCTAAAACTTCATCCTTATCTTTCTTTCTTTCTAGTAATCTTCTTTCTCAAACAAAATAATAATAATAATAATAAAATAAAATATAAACTTGCCCTTGTAGTTTTAACACAAATAAACCAAGCCATAACACAAATTTTCAATTCAAACATTAAACAAACAATCATTGTACTTTCAACACAAATTCTTTACAAAGAACTACTTCAATACAAAGAACCATTTCAGTTCACAAAAAGAAAAACAAAACACCTAAGCCCAAGGTCTGATCTTCAATTCGCCCTATCTCCACCTCCCTCGTCTTTGCTGGATGCCTGATCCTCATACTAACCTCCTTATCCAGTGGGGTCTGGGCAATGTACCCCTCTCCTGGCCGCATGCCGCTGAAGTCCATACCTGGGAAAAGCTTATCCGCCATGTATTTGAAGCTCGTCCAGCCACTATCCCAGTACATGCTTATCTCATGCTTGTAATAATTTGACTACTGAAAACTCTAAATTATCTCTTCTGTGGTTTGACCCCCCGCTAGCCCAGGAGTAGCCACGTTTGACGACCCACCTCCATCTCTCCTTTCTCTAGCCAAGCTCTTCGCCACAGCCGCATCAACGACCATTTGGAACTTAGGAGACAACTTAAACTGTTTTACCACTGTGGTGCATAGATCTGGATAGACAGCCCTCTCAGACGCCATCATCTTGGTTAACTCCGCTGTCTTGGCATTTTCTTCTCCCAAGGCCTTCTCCAACTCCGCAAGTCGCACATCTGCCTTCTCCGTATCTTTCAAGGCCAGATCACGTAACTCTTCGTTATTTACTAAGGCCTCCTCCAACCTCTCGTTGGCAATGGCACAAGCTTGCTACGCTTCATCGGTCCTCTTCTGCTCGCTCGCCAGCCAATTCAAACTCTAACTACACCGCCTTATGACGTATCGCTTCAAGCTCTGCCTTAACGACTGACAGTTTGGCACCGACCTCATCTTGGCTCATTCTGGCACGCTCAGTCAGATAACTCTGCACCACTGCCAACACCTCTATCTTTTTTGCTTTCTGAGCCTACGCTAAGCCCTTGGCACATGCGCTTTGCGCCGCTTTCCTCCAACCCGCTATTTTCACCCTCATATTCTGCAGTTACGACTGCGCTTCCTCTAAATTAGCCTTAACCGGTTCTGCCTCTGCCCTCGCCTCTACCACTTTGCCCAATAAAGCGGGCAGTCAGGGTTAACACCTCCATTTGTGCCGAAAAAATCCTCTCGTGAGGTCTGCCTCTGTACATTGAGACACTTCTCGCACAGTCGCATCCTCTATAACCTCAGTAGGCGATTTGCTGCCGCCCTGGCTTCGCTCTCATCACCCACCAAGCGGCTGACTACCGCGAGTAAGTGATGCGTAGCGGTCCCTAACGACCTTAGCGCAACGCTCGTCTCTGTTTCGCTCGCTCACTTTCTCCCCAACTTCTGACTTTGAGGCATTTCCTTGGGGGGTAAGTCTGTCGATTGGTCGGCCTTTGGCAACCATGTTTGCTCGTCTACTCCGCCTATCACTTAAGCGACTGGAGGCTCGGCCAAACCTTCCTCCGCCTCCGCACCAATCCTAGTCTCTTCTCCCTCTACTCCTGGGGGCACTTTCACTTCCCCATTTTTGGTCTTTTTCAGCAACGGTCCTTCTTCATTTCCCTCTGACACCACCTTTTGCTTCTTCTTCTTCTTCTTCAACACCAATTTTATCTCATTCCTACTTCTCTTCCTCAATGGATCCACCGACGTTCGTAGAGGCACAAATGTTGCTAAGTCTTTTTCTCCGAAAGGTTTGGGTCGTGGTTGGACCGACCTCTTTGCCACTAGCTTCGGCGCTGGACCTAACTGTTTCTTCTTGTATTTTTCAGCCCCGGCAAACGCTCACGCATCCTCTACCTCTTGCGCCTTCCTCATTGCCTTCATCTCCTCTGGAACAGGATCTCCCTCAGTTGGCTCAGGCTCCAACTTTAGAGCATCTCCAACCCATCCTTCAAAACTTCAAATATGAAGGATCCTTCCTAATTTTGAGCTCCAACCCATCCTTCATTTCTTCCTCCCAAATGAAGGAAGATGGATTGATCCTTCAAATATGAAGAGAGAATGAACAAAATGAAAGAGACTCTAAAATACTATTCACTCTATATTTCTTATTATATTCGAAATAACTTTTAATGTGTAAATTTAATTTTTATAAAATTGACATCAATAAAAAGTATGAAGTCATACCTTTAAAATGAGTATAATATTAAATATATTTTACAAAAATTTTAAAATTAAATATTTATTAATGAACAAAAATTACTTTTTGATTGGAGTTTGAATGAAGGAAATGAAGGTTTGTGGTTGGCGTTTGAATGAATAGCGACCTCCTCTATAGTTACTTTTTTAATAAAAAATATTATTTCCATTCTCTTGATAAGAGGATGTGGTTGGAGATGCTCTTAGGGAAAATAAGGCTGAGGGTTGGACCAAGTTATCCCATTTTAGCCTCTCTCTCTCCTTCTACTCCTTCACTTGCTTGACTCTCCTCTCTGCCGTAACATTCAACCTTGGCTCCAACGACTTGGTTGGCACTTTCCAAGTCGTGCAAACTTCCTTCCCGCCATTTGCTGACACGAAAAACCATTTTGGCCTCCACTCCTTCACTAAAGAGGGCAACCCTGCCACGGCTCAAGGCCCAGAGCACCCAAGGGAGCCAAAGGGGGCCCAGCCTACGGCTCAAGGCCTAGAGCACCCAAAGGGGCCCAGCCCACGGCTCAAGGCCCAGCTCATGACCCAGGTGTTAAAGCCTAGTTAGCCCAATAACTTTGAGAAGCCAATGCTGGCCCAAGACTGTAGACACCCCATTTTTGACCGACCTTAAGACTCGGACGTCATCGACTGAGCGCTCGGTGATGGTGCATATTGTGCTCGTTCTGAGGTTACAGAGTCTTGACTGAGAGCCTTGCCTTCGGACTTCGGGACTCTTTCGTGCTTCGCCTCGGTTTGTGAACCAGGTTCTATTTTCTCTTCCCGAAGGGAGGGAGAGGTCTAGTAGACCATCTCTCAATCGCCGTAGGCTACGTTTCGTGGTCGTAAGCCATTGTTCCCGTTTGGAGACCAGTTTCCGATTTTCAGAACCGTCGGCCGTGCACCTCGATTCTGGACCGTTTAACTTTCTCCATTTGCTCCATTTTTGGTACACACCTTGTTTCCTCTCCCTAGAGGGACACTGTGGCCCGGGAGACCACCTTTGTGGTCGCACGCCACTTTCGGTGCTTGATAGTCAGTTTTCGGGGTACCCGGCTGCGTGTTTTGACCCCCGAACCCTCGTTTTGCATCGGTGTGGGTTCATTTTTAGCATGGACCCTATTTTCATTGTTAAGAAGGTGGTACAAGGGTGGGAGACCACCTTTTCTTCTTGGAGACCACATTTCTCTTTGTCGCCCGATTTTCTTGTTAGAGAGCTGGTCTCCCTCACTTTTGAGCCACATTTACTGGTCTCCTATCATACCACTGGCTTTGTTTCAATGTGGAGACTACCAATTACCCTTGGAGACCAGCTTTCTCCTTGGAGACCACTTTTCTCTCTCCTCCAGCCAGTTTTCTTGTCGAGAAACTGGTCTCCCTCACTTTTAGGCCACAATTGCTGGTCTCCCATATCACCACTGAGTTGTATTCACCTGGGAGACCACCAATATGGGCTGCCGACCACCTATTTTTGAGTTGGACCTTTTGACTTGGCTGGCCGACCACAAAAAGTGACTGGCCGACCACCTGGCCTGGTCGGCCGACCACTTGAACTGGTCGGCCTACTCCCTTCTGTTTGTCTTCTTGAGTTGCTTCCAGCTGTGCCAGCTGGGAGGCATTTACTGCATCCTCCATACACGTGTATGGAGGATGTTTAATCTTGCTTCCAAGCTTCCAAGATAAGCTTTAGACCTCTTTGGCTATAAGAGAGACCCCCTCCCTTCCTTTGCAAGGGTTCAGAACTTTGGTGAAGGCAAACAATATATCTCTCTTTATATCTCTCTTTTGAGCTCTAAATTGCTTGGTTCTTGGCCCTTTTGCATACCATCTCCTAGCCTAACCCCTCCACCATCAAGCTGAGGTTCTTGGAGCTTGTTTTCAGAGTTTGAGGGTTGCATTTTTGGTCCAGAGGCTGCTGGTTCTTGCTGGTCTTCAAGGGTAATCATTTTTCCCTCTTTTGAGCATTATTTTGATCTATCTCTTAGCCTATCTTTCAAGCATATTTAGGCTTTGTCATAAACTAAAAAAGTCTTGTTTTGAGCTTCTAAACAAGTTTGTTTAAGGTCATTTTTCTGTTGGGGGTCCTCTACCCCCTTGCATGCTTGTTTTCACCTTGTTTTGAGCCATGCATTAAGGCTTCTGTATTGTGCTTTGTTTGGCCTTTTAGCCACTAAAATCCAGTGGATTTTCAGTGGCTAGCATGTGTTTTTGAGCATCAAAATCAGAGAGGGGTGACCCTCTCACCCCTTGTTTTGTTTACTAGCTTTCTTAGCCTTCCAAATGAGCCCCTATTTGCATGTTTTCAAGTCATGTTTCCGGCCACTCTTTGTGAGTTTTGGGACCTGCATAGGCTCTGTCTAGAGCCCTTTTTTCCATGTTGAATGTCTATTGTGCACGTGTAGAGTAATCCTCTTCAAGGCCTTTCAAATGGGCCTTTACTTGCATGCTTCCTAGGCTCATTTCAGGCCCTTTTGTAATAACCCTCACCACTTATTACCGCTAAACTGAGACTGATTATGATTAATAACTGAAGTAATCAAAATACTGAACTGACCGATCGAAAATGTTAGTTGAATTGCATTTCTATCTGTTGACTGCCAAATTATCTGTTCATGCCTTTGTGTTTAAACTGCAAATTAAAGGCCTTATCGGCGGCCAAATCTGAAATTGACTAATGTTCTGTATTCATCATAATTTATGTGATTTTATGGCATATTTAATTGAAATGTGATTTAGTATGATTAAATTGGATTAAAATAAGCTAAATTGCATAGTTTGACTTATTTACGTTAAAGCCATTAAGCGGGCCACTTAGCCAACATACTTGAGCCTTGTTATACATGTAAACAAAACATTTCTTCAGCCTATTTTCTTGAGAGCAACCGACTAGAGAGAGAGAGTCTTGAGGGAAGATTGTTCATCTAGAGAATTGGCTTGATCTAGAGAATTGGCTTGAATCTTGAGGAATTGAAGTATAGATTGGCAAATTGAACCTCTAGACTTGTCATTAAGGAACCTAGGTATGAATTTCATCCTCTAAATTGTATGTTTAAGCCCTATCTAGCATGGATCATGATAGTTTAATGAGCTAAGTCAAGAATTGGTCTTGTAGTGTTGGATTAGAGCTTGTATCATGCATGCATGTGTTTATCCTTGCATTTTGATGTTGATTTCATGGCAATTGGTGCATGCATGTTCATAATAGTGTGATAGTCCATGATTTCATCTTATTTTGGAAAAAAAATTGGCTCATTTGAGCTAATATTGAAGCTTTGAATTGAGTTTAATTCATGCATATTTGCATGTTCATCTTGTTTCTGAAATTGGGTTGAAATTGGATTTAATTAACTCACCCTTGGGCTTTGATTTCTCAAATTGAGCTTTGAAACTTGTTGTATATTGAGTTTAGATGTGTTTTCCAGGAATTGGGCCCAAGAGGTCGCGTTTTGAGCTAAGGAATGCTTGGTTTGAGCTTGGGAGGCAAATTTGAAAATTCTAGAATTTGGCTTCTTCGCTCGAGCGAAGGATTCCACGCTGGAGCGGCCATCGTTTATTCTGAGCTCCACTCGAGCGAAGAAATGGTGGCTCGAGCGTAAATTGCAAGCTCTCAGATTCTTGGTACACGCAGACGCACGCTCGAGCGAGAGAACCTACGCTCGAGCGAGGACTGTGTCTTACGCTCGAACAGGCGTCGAGCGAGCATCGAGTGGAGATTTCCAACATCCAGCACTTTTTGCATTTTTGCAGACCGCTCGAGCGAGGAAGTCCACGCTCGAGCGACCCCACTGTTTTGACAAGCTCGCTCGAGCGAAGAAAGCCACGCCCGAGCGAGACCCCTGTTTTCTGAAAATTCTGAAAAATGCTTTTAAAGTGCATCTTTGCATCCTCATCCCATCCTAGGCATTCTTAGGCCTAGTTTTAGACATCTTAATGAGGATATAGAAGTAGAACCACACCGAGGCAAATTAGGGATTAAGTTATCATCTTTCCCAACTATGTAGCTTAGTGTGTGTTCAATCTGTAAACTGTGTAGGGTTGGCTTTCCAAGGAGACGCTCTAGCTTACCGTAGCCCAGAACTCTGTGAGTAACAATTGTGTAAAGATATGTTCAACTGTGAATATTTCTGACTGTTTAACTGAACTGCTTTCTGAACTGAAACTGTTAATTGAATGAATGTATGTCCTATATTCTGAACTGTATTGTGGCATTCTTAGCAACTACTGTTACTGACTGTTACTATTACAGAGATCTCTGTCGGTTTCCTTGTTGGAACCACTACTGTTTACTGATTGATGGCCATCATTTACTATTCGGTCTTTAAGACTTACTGTTTACTGTACTGCTATGCTAACAGATGTACCACATATGACGGTTATGACTGAACAATTGAAATACTGATTTAATGAACTGTTTTCATTACTGTAAGGACATTCATTCTTAACCTCTTTACGCATTATGTTATTCACTGGGCTTTAGCTCACTACTCATATATATATATGTAGGTGTACAGGCACCAGACCGCGGCTAGAAGCGTCGGGGTAAACTCCAGTTTTGTCAAGCCAACCTATGTGCCTCACTGCGAGGTTCCGAGCCTGTCAAGTTATGGCTTAGGGGCGTTTTCATTTCTCCGTCTGTCTCTGTATCTGTTTTTGTAATGACTGTTTAGACTGATAGCACTGTACTGTACTGTTTAATATGGATTAAGTCTCTGTCCTGAATGATTGCAAATGTTGTACATACTGTTTTGCACTGATTGTATAAGTGTTTGAAAAAGTCTTTTTGCATACAGACTCACGGCTCATTGGACATTGTTTATTTACTGTTTTGGCTTCCGCCAGGCCCCTGTACTCTGTTTTACTGTCTTACTGTTAAACAGGCCTTCGGTAATCTCGGATCACCGGCCGGTTACAGTGCTGAACCCATAGGGGCGGGTTTGGGTTGTGACACCTTTTCAGTGAGTTTTAGGGCCATCATAACCTCTGTCTAGAGGTGGTTTTTCCTTTTTGTATGTCCATCATGCATGTGTTGAATAACCCTCTTATTGGCCTTTTAAAGGAACATCTCATTCTTGCATGCATTGGCCATGTTTCCATGGGTTTTTGGGCATTATTTGGCATGGAATACTTCTGTTTTTGGCTGGTTTGGAGAGCTCTCATGTGCTTTATATAGTTGTAGTGCAAATCATGGTTCACTAGCTTGTATTGCATGATCTTTTGGCCCTTAATTCTAGCACTTTTTGGCCATGCCTTAGACTGATTTTGTGCATATTTTGGACTGCCTTAGCTCTATTTTTGGTTCTCATGGTCGAATAATGTTTGTTTTGCATGCTTGTAGTACAATATCCATGCTTAACTTTGAGTTTTGAGGTCCATCACATGCATATACTGAGGTATTTTCATGTTTTGGGGCCATTGCACATCATATTTCAGAGTTTATATGTATGCCATATTCCCATGATTTTCACTCTTTAAGTGCATTTGAGAGTTGTACTTGTATGCCTCATTTACCGACCATTGCATGAGCTTCATTTGAATGCATTTCGAGCCATCTTTTTAGACCATTTTCCCACTGTCTTGGACCTGCCTAAGGTCTGTTTGGGGGTGGTTTGGTCATTTGTGCATTGCTTTGTATACCTCTAGTGAAACGCACTTCACTAGTTTCGGTATTCGGGTCATCTAGCATGCATCGGGTGAGGTGTTTGCATGTTTCGGGACCATCTTGTATGCTATTTCAGAGTTGGAATTTGTGTCATTGTATGCCATGTGTCATCCCTTGCCATGTTTTGGTAGAGTGGCATTCGATGCCTTAGGTTCGGTCCCTTGCATTGGGCATGTTTGCATGAGTGTTCCTACCTTTCATTCCATCATGTTTGGCTACTGATTTGGGTGTGGCTGAGGCTCACCCATCTTGGTTTAAGTCCATCTTGCATTGTGTATGCTATTCTAGTCATAGCATTGCGCATGCCATGTAGTTCGTTGCATCGAGTATACCATTTGATATTCGCATTGTGTATGCTAATCATATGTTGTCTTATTGTTGCATAAGGTGTCTTGCATCGAGTATGCCATGTAATTCATAACATTGTGTATGCTAGTAGCATGTTTGCATGTCATTCTCTGCATGCTTGCATCATTTAGTCGCATTGCATTTAGGTTGCATAGTCCGAGTCGCATCGTGCATGCCATGTATATTGCATCGTGTTTGGAATAGGGTTTAGTCCAAACACGGGAAACGAGGGACGTTTCATACTCCAAGTGACGAAACGTGCCTCGGTTCCCGGTCGCCGACACTCCGGATTACCCATGATGGAGTTTAGGCCTTGTTGTGTTTATGTGTGCATTCATTTCACATTGAGTCGTGCAATTCGACTCCTCAGCCATCATGCATCGAGATGTGTGATTGGCGGCATGAGGATCGAGGACTATACTTCCTAAAGCTTGTGCAATGACGGGGAGAGTGGTCGTGTGCACATGTGTTGAAAATTCTTTGCCATGCTCATTTCTTGCTCTCTGTTGCAGCAAATCGGAAACCAGCAGCCTTTTGGAGCTTTGTACAATATTCCGGGATCAATTGCAAACAGAGGCAAATCGGGGCATCGCGAGGAATTTCCCGACAAGGCGACTCGAGTATGCATGCATTTTTCATCGTTCGGAACAGAACTGAGGCGGTCCATAGATCTGTATACTAGTTTATTTCGTTTCTTAGTTAATTTGTTAATTAATTAGGGTTTTGTAATATTTAATTAGCCAGAGTAGTTAATTATTTATTCAGTCTGTATTATTTATTCGGACCCTCCGAGGAGGGCAATTTTGTAATAAGTGTGCGTGCGTGTGATGTATGTCTTCCAACCCCACGTCTGTCTCCCTTTTATTTACCAGCTTATGATGGTTAGTTTAGGGCACGTTTCAATTAGCATACTTATGCTCGCATGTTTGCATTCATTCTGTCTTGCATACACTGGGTTCAGCGCATCATACTAACTGCATTGTATTTCAATTTCGAGTTGAATACATGTTATCTGTTGCATTTCATATGCCATTTTAGAATAGCCGAGCTTATCTTAGTTGCATTTTTGCATGTGTTGCATTAGGCATTTCAACATAGTTAGGATTCATGCATGTTTTCTAATTATCTTCTTTCTTTGGCTTGGAGTACTCGGTAAGTATTTATACTTTAGCATACTTGCATGCGTGTGAGTGATTGCCATGATAGCATGCTTACCATGAGGCTACGTGCTTATGTGATATAACTGCCTGAATACCTGTGGGTGGAGGTTGGATTATTTGAATTGGAACAATTCATTGATTGCGAGTTTTAAGCCCACTAGATAGTGGCAAATCACCATGTTTTCTAAGCCCACTTGAGGGTGGCAAAATTCGCATTTTAGCCTACTTGCGAGTAGCAAACCGCTTTAAAAAACGAACATGAAATGTTTTGTTCCAACTCAGGCGATCCAGTCTATACTTGTATGTTGTGCGCATCACATAGTAATTCTAGACTAATAACCGGAATAAGAGCACATAATGTTTTCAAAACTCGATATCATGGTTAGTAGAGGCCGATCTTTGATCGGGCGAGTGGGGGTGCTCACAAAGTGACCTTCCCCAATCATACCCAAGTTCCCAAGCCGAGGCAACTTTGGTGATGACGAACACGTGGCCTTAGGCAACGAGTCAGGGTTTCCTAAATTTCCCCAAAATAAATATTTAGGTGGCGACTCTGTATCTGGCAAAGCAGTCCATGTTTAGCACTTCTTTCTAAAAATCTATTTTTCAAAAACGATTTGCCGGATTTGGACTTTTTGATGATTCATCGGTCTTGCATTGCACTCTGCGAGATTAGATACAGGACCGTGACATTGAGTCCTGAACTGTAGTGAGCCCAATGAACAAAACGGGATCCCCTCCCGGGACGTTCGGGGACGTCTACAAGGACCAATAGCATTCAAACACTTGTCAGGTAGGGAATCAACCACGTAGCAAAGATCCTGCAGAGTTATTGCACTTACACATCATTCATTTAATGAGGCCATTGTAACATTAAATGCAGCAAGACCCCTAATGCCAAAGTATACAGAATCACCACGAACGATGTTAACTAGGCCATAGACTTTCGGCCAACAAGACAGCTTAAAATGGACAAGGAAATTATGAGTAAAGGATATAAGAAGCTTTTGAGATACGTTAGAGGTTAAGTCTTCATATCCTTGTTTATCTCTCTCTCTCTCTCTCTCTCTCTGAAATCACTCTGCCCTAACCTAACCTGATCATTGGAGTGTTCGTCGGGGGTCTATCTCCTCCTTTGGACCCTTTTTGCAAGCACGTTTTGAGGACATCAAATCCAACAGATCCGTTGAAAGCGTCGATTAGACCCATCCTCCATTTAAGTTATTGCTTTATCAGAGATAAATACATAGTTTACATCCATTTATGTGGGGTAAGCTACAAACACACCAAAAAAGATAGAAAAAAACAAAAAAAAACCCTCAAACCCACAACACCTAGGCAATGGTGGCGGTGGATTCGACGGTAGAAGGTGTCAAATCTTGTTGTTGGAAGGCAACAGATCTGGCGGAGAAGAGGTGGAAGGTAACATATTTGGTTGATGGTGGTCAATCAAGAGGTAGTGTCATGGTAGCGGTGTCAGAGTGAGTCAGAGGAAGAGAGAAAAGGCAAATCCGATGGAGGCCACGGTTGGAGTAAAGACAGACGTGAGAGAATACCTCACAAAAAGAGAAAAAAGATTGGAAAAACAAAACTTCCAAATTATTTGAACAAAAAAGTAAGGAAAAATGAAAAAGAAAGAGAGGTAAAAAAAGAAAAGAAGCTGAAGGCCGCCAAAACCTCTCCCAACCTAGCTGCCACACACAAACAAAATCTAGGGATGAAAAAGTTTGGAGAGAGACTCTCAAACGCTTATTTTGATAACTCAGTTAAAAACTAATTATTTAATTTTTTGAATCATATCATTAATTTATTTTTTATATATTTAAAAAAAATTAATTAAAAGTTTAATTTTTGACCTAAATAAGTCCAAGTTGATAGAAAAGTCCATCCTTTGATCATTGGTGCATCTTTTTCTGCAGCTAAAATCAAATGTGGTGCATGGCACACGCATTTTACTCAACCGGCCGTTGGATTGGTTTTTTATTGCGGCCGCACCTAACTATTTTTTAAAAAATATATATTTAAAAAAATTAAACTATTTACAAAAATAGCAAACTTTACAAATTAATTAATTAATTTTTGAAAATTATAAATTTTATCGAGAAATCAAATTATTCAATATGTGATTTTATCATGACATGACTTCTATCTATACATTAATAGATTATGTGCCATTTTAGCAACTTAACAAAAAGTCAGCGTTTTGAGCATTGCAAAAAAACGCCAGCCATGCAAAAACGCCAAGAAGCCCATTTGGGAAGACCAAAAACGCAACACCTAAATTTACCAAACTACCCTTGGAATATTTTAATTAATTAATTTAAAAATCAAAAAGTGAGGATATTTTGGTCATTTTGGAGTGAAGTGACACTTTTAAAAAATATTAAATCAAAAATCAAAAATCAAAAAAGTCAGCTTTTTACCAATTTCCCAAATCACTTCTAAAAAAGCAAAAAAGCTTAGTAAAAAACCAAAAGTCAACTTTTTACCAACTTCTCAAAATAGCCTTATATCAATATGAAATCATGTTGCTATTTTATGGTAAAATCATATTTTAAACTTATATTTTTTTAAAAACCCATTAATTTGTTAAATTGTTTGAATAAATTACTTGAATAAATAATTTGATTTTTTAAAATATTTATATATATAAAAAAACTCAATTAGGGTCACCAATAATAAATTTGTTAGATATATCTCCAACCAGGTTTGCTTACATCATCATTTCCTCGCCGTCCTCGCTTCTCTATCTTTTTAAAAAGTTGGTAAAAAGTTAATTTTTAACTTTTTTTAATCAAAAAAATTAGCTTTTTGAATAGTGACTTAGGTAAAAAAGTTAATTTTTTTAACTAAAAAAACTAAGGGGTTATTTGGAGTGTCCTAAATAAGTGTATTTTTTGTCTTTTTAGACTAAAAAATTGAGGAAGAAAATATGAATGTTTGGGTTAACTTTTTAACTTTTTATGGAAAAATGTGTAATAAAAAATTGTAAAAATTAATTTGTAGGGAAAAATTAGGATTGAGAGTTGTGCAGCCGTAATTATTAACTTTTAATGAATAGTGTTAACTTGAGTAATTTTTTGACTTTTTAATTTTTTTTTTTGTAATATGTCAAACTTAACCTAAAAGTTAATTTTTTGCCAACTTGTCAAAACAAGCCGAGAGTAGCAATGACATCATCATTTTTGTTTTCCGAGTGTAAAACTGTACAGTGATGGTTTCCATCTACGACTAACTTGTACAAACAGATTGTCGGGGCTCATTAGGCTAACAATATCCTGATTTGAATTATTCATAAAATTAGACTTTCAGTTGTATAATTAGGTAGTGTTTGATAAAATTAAAATTAAATATTAAATTTTTTAAATTGAAAAGTTATTTAATAAAAATTCAAGTGTTAAATTAAAAATAAATTATTTGATATATATAAGATTAAATTTAAAATTTATTATTTATAAATTGTATGTATTAATTTTTATATTGTGGTGACAGTATTAGTAGTAGTAGCGATAGTAATAGTGGTGGCGGCGGTGTTGTGGTGGTAATAGTGGTGGTAGCATAATGGTGGTGATAATAGTAGTGATAGTGATTGCGATAGTAGTGGTAGTGGTGGCATGATAGTGGCGGTGACAGTAGCAGTGGTGGTGACATATTGGTGGTGGTAGTGGTGGTCGTGGATGATAGTGGTGGTAATGGTAACGATAGTGATAGTGGTGATAGTAAATTTATAGTAGTATATATCAATTATTATGTTTCGTTTTTATAAATTCAGTCAGAATTAAATAAGTTTGATATAATTTAAAATTTACTTAAGTTTTAGCTTACATTTGAAGAGGTATTTAATCTTTTAAGTGATATCAATTGTGGTTATCAAACAGACTTAATTAATTACCACTTAATTAATTAAATTTTAAGTGCTGAATCATCTTATCAAATATCCCTTAAATGATAAATATGATTTTTATAATAATTTTTTATTTTTAAAAAAATAAATATAATTCGGTTAACTGAATCATCTTATCAAATAAACTGAATCGCTTGAAATGGATTGAGAAGTGGCAAAAATGATGTGATGTAACTTCGGTCAATATTTTACATGTGCCAACATGTGCCATTGCAATTGTGTAAGGTCAGGCGGGGTTAGAAAAATAAATTAAGAAAGATATTTAGGGCATGTTTGGTAACGTTTACGTTTTCAGTTTATATTTATAAAAAATTTATAAATTAATTTTTGTTTATTTTTAGAAAAACATAAACTCCAAACGCGTTTGGTTTAAACAAAATGTTTAAAAAATTTTAAAAATATAAAAAAGAGTGAGAAATGACAAGTGGTGGCGAGTGGTGGCGACGGTAGACCATGGTGGAAAGCGGTGACGGGTAGGTGGATGATGGTGGAAGGTGGGTGGTGGATGGTGGGTGGGTGGTGGTGGGCGGGTGGGTGGTGGTGGCGGCGGGTAGGTGGCGGGTGGTGGTGGTTGCGGCGGTGGTGGTGGGTGGGTGACGGTGGCGGGTGGCGGATAGTGGCGAGTGGGTAGTGGTGGTAGTGATGGAGGTGGCAAGTGGTGGCAGGTGGGTGGTAGTGGCAGGTGGGTGGTAGTGGCGGGTGAGTAGCTGGTGGTGGCAGGTGGGTGGTAGTGGCGGGTGGTGGCTGGTGTGACAGGTGGGTGGTAGTGAGTAGGTGGCTAATGGTGGAGGCGGGCAGATGGATGGTAGTGGCGGGTGATAGGTGGTGGTGAGTGGTTGGTGGGCGGTGGTGGTGGTGGTGGCATGTGGTGGGTGGTGACAAGTGGATGATGGTGGTGGTGGTGGCGGGTGGGTGACAGATGAGTGGTGGTAGTGGTGGGTGGTGGCGGGCTGATGGATGGTAGTGGCGGGTGGTGGGTGGTGGCGGAGGGTGGTGGTAGCGGGTGGGTGGCAAGTGGTAGGTGGGTGGGGGTGGCAGATGGGTGGTGGGTGGTGGCTAGTGGTGGCGGGTGGTGGATGGTGGTGGCAGGTGGGTGGTGAGTGATGGTGGCGATTAGGTGGTGGGTGGTGGGTGGTGGTGGCGAGTGGGTGACAGGTGGGTGGTGGGTGGTGGTGGCGGCGGGTGGGTGGTGGGGGTGGGTGGTGGTGGCGGAAGACGGTGGTGGAAAATGGTGGCGGGTGGTGGCTAGTGTAGGGTAGTAAAAAAAAAAAAAACTCAAAACTCAAAACGGAAACACATTTTTTGAGTTTACATTTTTTGGCCAAATTTATAAACTGAGACCATTGATTTATAAATCAAAAATTTACCAAATAAGTTTTTATTTGAGATTTTAAAATTTTTGTAAATATAAACAGAAAACTGAAAACGTAAGTGTTACCAAACGGCACCTTATTAATTATAATTTTTATTATAATTTTTATTTTTATTTTTATAACCAATAATAAGAAGGTAATAATAATTTTTAAATTAATATTAAGTACAAAAAATTAAATAAATTGTTACAAAAGTATTTCACATAAAATTTTACAATTAAATTCGAGTAAAATCGAAAAGAAAATATTACGTGTAACTAGTGTATCATGAACAATATAAAAAAATCATATATTTAAGTCGTAAAATAAATTATATAATGGTAAGATAAATTAAATTTTTACAAAATTTAAGTAAAAATTTCATATAATAGTGATATCACGTCATTATTGATATATGATATTACCAATCAATAGTAAAGCAACATATAAAGAGTGAACTCCACATGTAAATATAACTAACACTCTAGTAATTTTTACATCTATATGGTGAGATTAATTATATTTTCATATCAATAATGATAGACATTACTTTTATATTGAGATTTTTTCATAAAATTTTTATACATAAAAATATAATTTGTTGTAGTCACTTCATTTTCAATAAAATAATCACTATTGTTTTCATAAATTTAAAAATGCCCTTAATATTTTATTCTAAATATTATTTTTGTTTAAAATTTTATTTATATACATATGTAAATAAATAAATTAATTAATTAATTAAAAAATCTAAAAGAGACGCGTAACTCTCTCCATGTGGTTTCACTGGTCATATAAAAAGTGAAATGAAAAATTACAAATATATATTTAAGATTATTTAAAATACAAATTGATTTTTGTAATTTTAAAAATCATAAATACTTTATTGGCAAGAAAAATTTAACAAAAAATAAAATTTTAATTAATTTTTTGTATAATAATAAAATTATTTAAAATTTTAATTAAAATATATTTCTAATCTCATTAATATTTATTTGTAATTTATTTTTTTGGAAAACAAATTGCATGGTAATTCTCAAAGTACACACTCTGAGGGTGCAATAGTGCACTATTGTTCTCTCTCTCTCTCTCTCTCATCCAATTGCCATAACCCCTCAGTTGTAAGGTGCAGAGAACAAAAGTATGTTAGTTTTGTTACTCTCTTTACTCTTCTTTCTCATCACATTAGCTGGCTGGGGTTTGCCTTAACATAGCTAAAAAGTAAAGCCCTTTTCCTTCTCTGCAAAAATGGACCTGATGAGAAGACCTGCCATGAACAGGAGTTTCAACAGAGAGAATCCCTATATTTTGATTGTGATGATTATCCTTTGAATCATATAATTGAGATTGATGAGAGAGAGAGAGAGAGAAATCAGTCCCTTATTGATGAGAGATGGTGTGTGAGGTATGAGCGGGCCCTCCAAAGCCTGCAATAGAAATGAGTGACACTGCACCACCAAAGAGTAATGCTCTCTCTGTCTCTCTACCCATGTGTGGCTGATCTTCTCTCTGTCTCTCTCTTTAATTTAATTTAATGGGTCCATCCCATTCATCCCTCTCTGCCTGTCTGGTCTCTGCAGAGAAATCCCTTTTTTCTTGGCTTTTTGGCACTCTTTCTTGCTTTTAATGGGTCTTCTCTGAAATGGGTGTGCTATTGGGTTAGGCTTCCCTTCTCTATGATCATATTAGTGGGTACTATTAATTCTTCGGAACTCATTAGGAGTCTCGTTTTAATAATTTGAATTGTTCAATATATAATACTCATTAAATTTTATATGTCTATAAAAAATCGTATTGATCGAATATCGATAGTTATTTCATCGGATTAAATTTCTGTCAATTATTTATTTCTTCATCATCTTTTTTTTATGTAAAACTATTTTGATCACATAGTTATTAATATCTGATCAATGTAATTTTTTATAATCATATAGTACTCAATAAATCTTACGTATTAAACCGTTTAAATTATTAAAACGGACTTGCAATGACCAACGAATTCAACAACACCTTTAATCATTTCGATCACGGACTGGAGGAATCCAGCCCCTGTACTCACTTTTGCTTTTTGATTGTGAGTCTTAAAGTCTTGTGCATGGAGGTAGAGATAGACGTAGAGGTCATGATTCTTCAAGTTGTCTGAAACTCTGAATTTCTTTTTCTTGGGTTTTGGATTCTTGAGAGAATCCCACTTCTCTGCTCATGCAAAGAAAATAACCCACTTTTTGCATTGCCTCTAATGTATATTTTATTATTATTATTATTTTTTTGTGGATTTGAGGAAACGTAGGGTTTAGTGCTAGCTTTTTTTCAACTTGTTCTTTTTGTTAAAAGAAGAAAACAGCCTTCGTTGGCACTGTTTTTCTTTTCTGGCATTTCATCATGTACTGTTTGGGGGAAAGGAAAAGATTTTCCTTGTGAACTTTGCACTGCACTCGCTTGTTTTGTCAACCTAATGAGAGCAAACCACTTTGTCTTTTGAATATTTGGGAAGATCTCTTAAGTTCAGTTTGGGAAATCCAATGAATCTGCATAAAAGTTTTTGATAGGATTATTTTTCCTTAGCAAAGGGCTTGGTGGAGGAAGCTGCATTTTAAGAGATTGGTTTGTTGGTGTGGGTGATATATCTCATCTGCAAATTATTGCAAGGTTGGTCACTTTTCTAATAGTGCTTTTTCTAACTTGTAATCTTTGCTCTTCCCAAATGATAGTGCAGACTCCTATGTGTAGTTTTGTGGTTGAAAAAGTTTAGGCACACAAATTTATATCACAGAATTGGATGTAACTATTTCACCTGAGATACTCTACATTTTGATAAGTCTCACGTCATGCGAGGGATTTGTATCTAAGTCTATAATTGATTTATGTGCAAATAGAAGAATGGTTTGTGATTTTAACTTTATTATCTTGTAGTGGTGTCATAGAAAAATACTTGTAGTGATGGGGAGGGTGATTGGAGGGGTTCTCAATCACCCCCCATTGTTCTCCGATGCTACTCCACCCTCTTCTAGATTAACAAGCCCTATGGATGACCATGCCAATCCAACTATGATGATAATGTTTATTTTTTATTTTTTATTTTTTTCCCCTTTTCTTTGGTTTTTTGCTTTCCTTGTAGGTTTTTTTTTTTTTTTTTTTGTAAATTTAATTTTTCAGCAAAACCTAACCCCTACTTGCCCATGTAGGTTAGAAAAGATATATCATGATGGGATCCTTTGAGGGTGTTTGGGTAGTTGTTATTTTAGTAAGTTTTTTTAATTTTTGATTATTTTAGGAGGTTAAAATTTTTGTATTTGGAAAGATAGTTAGATTTTTTTTATAATTGAATGTGATATTTGTGAGAGAAAAAGTGAAATGATTATCGATTTGATGTGACATTTTGTGTGGATTTGTTTTTTTTGATTTTTTAACCAATTTTGTCTTTTAATGTTTTTTTGGCAAAAAAAAAAAAAAAAAACACTTTCCAAACACCACTTTGTTTTCAAGATTCATGCGCTCGTGTCTCGAGATTCGTTTGATATTCATCACGAGTAATGTTAGGGGTTATGAAAAAAATATCGTAAAAATGATTATGAAAGATTCTCCACCTTTGGATTATACACACAATAAAACACTACACACTAATTAACACTAATCAAAGGATAAAAAATTTTCATGATATATTTTATGATATTTTTTTGATGATCCCTAATATTACTTATTCATCACACTATTTTGCACTGCTAAAAGTGCAGTAGTATACGAGGACATGAATTCATGTTCTCACTCTAATGCACTTCCAACCGCATGATTATGATTGTGTATTGAGATTATCACCACCATTGTGTGGCAAAAAGTGCATTGAAATACAGGCACAGATATTTGTGGGGCAAAGGATTCCTGACCCAAAAGATATACGTGTTGTTGGCAATTATGTAATATGGACAAGGAAAGATGATAGTCAGTGTTTAATGCTTTAACACAGCGACCAAAATAATTTAAGTAATAATATATTAAGAGAAAAGTTAGGGATCATGAAAAATCTTTCATGAAAATGATCATGAAAGAGTTATGATCCTTAGATTACCTTGATTAGTGTGTGGTGCTTTATTCTAAGTGTAATCCAAGGGTTACAAAATTTTCATGATTATTTTCATGAAAGATTTTTCATGATACCTAACATTACTGATATATTAATATGGACATTTACACCGGTGTCTCATTCACAAAAATGGGTGTTTAGGCATGTGTTCCCAAATATTTGAAACGTGTCGAAGTTAAAGATTTTTTTCCCCTTCAAATAGACATGATTGGGCGTGTGTCCAATAGGTATTGAGAAGTGCCATTAGTGTCGTGTCACATTGATGACAATGGGTGTTGAGAAGTGCTAATTAGTGTCATGTCACATTAATGTTTAAAATAATATTCAACGCGACATATAACACATTTTTAGAAGTGTCTATGCTTTTCAAATGCTATCAATCCTTATTCTTAATCCTCGGTAACACAGTTATCCCTTTTCCATTAAAAAAACAAACATGCTTACTGCTGAATTTAAAAGTGAAATTGACACACCAATCATGATGAGGAATTAGATGTCGAATAAGTCCCCATCTTCCTTTGAAGGTTCTCTGCAGAAAACAATTTTCATACCTTGAATTTGAAGTTGTTTTTGAGTTTCTTTCTGCATTTTATTGGAATTGTTTTGAATTTTGACGTGTTGTTTTAGGTGCCACATTGCAGTTTGCATCGGCTTTTCAAAGGCGGAGAATGGAAATCAATAAAGGCGGAGAATGGAAATCAATAATAGTGCAACACACAACTGGATTATGAGGTATTGTTTGACAAATCTCCAATTAGAAGTGGGAACACTGTTTTGTTGTATAGAACTAGAGCGTTGTCGATGATTTACAGGTTATGCACTTAGATTCTTCTACTTTTTATAACATGACAGAAAATGATGCATTGAATGTGCCAATCGATATGAGTGACCGCAACACTATTTTCGATGCAATGTTCTCACATAGGACCTCAGTTCCCGCTGCTCAGTCCAATGCACCTCACCTGAACAACCAGAAACAAATCGCAGCTGAATTTCCTGCGCTTTCAATGTTGCACGGTGAGCCCATGAACAATGTTTATACTGGTTTCAACATATCAAATCTTGTTGGTCTCCTCGATTGCGATGCAATGCTTCCTAGGAATGCACCCCTTGGAAGAAACACCATTACAGATCCTTCATACCCAACAAATATCGCTCAGGTTCAAGAGCCATACTTGGGTGGAATGCCCATTTCAGGTGCATCACTTGCTACCATTTTGGCTGCACGGTGTGGACCCCAGGATAACCTGAATGAATTAGCAACTTCCTCACCTTGTTCAGCGTATCCCCTGGATATTTTAAAATCTTCTGTTCCAAATGACTATGATGATGACTTAAATTCTGCGTATGCAGCCTCCTTGAACTGTGAATATGATGGAATACCTGGTGCTATGAACGGTAAATGGGATTTCGACAAGTTTCTTGCTGATTATACTGGGAAAATCCCTGGAAGAACTGGGTTTCAATCGCTCCAATTAATGGGAAATATTAATCCCGATGGGTGGATATCCTCAGACAACGCTAATGTGAGGTCTAGTAATCCTTCAAGCTCATCCAAATTTGGTAATGAGCTCTCATTAAGTCTTTCCATGTGCCAGCCTTCTATTATTCATGGAACAAGTGTTCCAGATCAATGCTTGGAAATAAGCTGTGCTGGTGTTACTCACCGTTCTTTGAATGGAAGACAGTTGGGCTCGGAAACATCTTGCGACAGTAAGAATCTCTCTCTGAGTTTTGGATCTTGTAGACCAGTCCAATTTCCGCAATTTTTATCTGGGTCTAGATATCTTCCCGTAATTCAAGAAATACTTGCCGAAATTGCAAGTTATTCACTTGAAAATCTAGTCAAGATGAACTATTCTGCTAGTCAGATTGGGGCTGGGGCAAAATTTATGTACTCTTCAAGTCAACATGCTGACAGAGGCTATTCTGTAGTGGGTTCTGATGATTTTCCCGATAGAGATGCTAGGTTTGAGGTTCAATTGGACCCTGTCCTGCAAGGACGGGATGTTGAAGCAAAGAGAAAGCAGTTGTTGGCTCTACTTCAAGTGGTATGTTGGCACAGTTTGATGCTTATGAACTCTTTTGCCATAGGTTTGTATGTATACGTGTGTGCTCAAAATATGTATAAAGATTGGCGTATTTGTATGCAAGTCCTAAATTGAACAAAATGTTGAAAGTCTATACTTTATAGCATATTGAACTTATAAATTAAAAAAATAAAAAATAAAATGGTAGATTAAACTTGGTTCGGCCATAGTGCTTGACAAAGTTATCCTAGTCGACAATCTTGGTAATCCCTTCCTTTTCCAGAACCGATGTGGGCATCTTGCTTGCAAAGGTCCACAAACTCGATTCAGCCAACTCATCCTAGTCCCACTGACCCTTTTTTAGTTTTTTTTTTGATAACTGAGAGCTAATCCTAGGCTGGCCCCTCTGGACTCACCCCAGGACCACAAACTCGGGATGCCTCACATATTGGGTAAAATATGACATCCGAACTCGAACTCAAGACCTTCCAGATAATTCGAGTAGTACTTGTTTCCTTTCCAACTTTTATTCTTTTGTGGGAATATGTTACAACATTATTCTATGTTGCTGAATGGCATTGACTGTCTCAGGTAGACAACCAATACAACCAATGCTTGGATGAAATCCATACAGCAATATCTGCATTCCATGCTGCAACCGAGTTGGATCCTCAAATTCATGCTCGTTTTACTTTACAAAGAATCTCCTCCTCGTACAAGAACCTGAGGGAGAGAATTAGCACTCAAATCCTTGCAATGGGATCGTATTGTAACAAAGACACCAGGGAAGAAGATAGGTCGTTTGAGACGTCCTTTATCCAGAAGCAATGGGCTCTCCAACAGCTCCGAAGAAAAGACCGACAGTTATGGAGGCCCCAAAGAGGCTTGCCAGAAAGATCTGTCTCGGTTTTACGAGCATGGATGTTTCAGAATTTTCTTCACCCGTAAGTTCCTATACTAGAATGTGGCAGACATCTGAGCTTAAAGACACATTTACAGTTATTGTGCTTGGATTAAATCGTTTACCAATGTTCCTGAATTATTTCAAACAATCTTACTTAATGCATCTTTTTTCTTCGTTTTCTGTTAGTTACTTGTTGATAATATCTGTTATATTGTTATTACTATTATCAAAGATTGGTAAGCCCACAACTTCAACACTATCGACCTTGAAGTTGGGGGTGCGAACCTGAGTATAGTCACTTTGTGCAATATTGTCAAAGGTTAGGTCTTATCCCAATCTATCTTTTGTAAACCCTATCCAATGGGGAACTAAATTGAACGTGTTATTTTATTTATTATTTATTTTGGGTTGTAATTTCAACTTTTGACATATAGTAACCATAGCTAAATTTTCCCTCTATTCTCTGTTTACTAAAAATATTCAGACAAACCTGTTGGCTCTTCAAGATCATTTGATTTCCTTCACTCATGACTAGCAACAAAATTCTAGCATAGGGAAACTGAAATTCTTTTCATTGTCATTAATCTTTGAGTGAACTTTTTGTTTGAATTACAAATTTTGTTCAGGTATCCTAAAGATGCGGAGAAGCATTTACTTGCCGTGAGAAGTGGATTGACAAGGAGCCAGGTACATTCAGCTCTGGTACATTGGATTATATACGCTCAATGCAGCTTCTGAATTGTATCTTTAAATGCGTCTTTTCTTTGTACTTTCCTTTGCTACCAAGATACACATTTGCTAATTTTCTGTGGCATTCATATTTGGTTGACACCAACTCAATTTAAATTTCACCATATGCAAACTTTGTGTTTTCTCAATTTTCAGCATCTTTGTTCATTATCTCATTGTCTCTTATGGGTTGTTGTGACCAGGTGTCCAACTGGTTTATAAATGCACGAGTTCGTCTCTGGAAACCGATGATCGAGGAAATGTACACAGAGATGAATTGGAGAAAAGGCAGGAGGAACGATGAAGACACAGACAACAATCACAGAAGCCACAAAAGAATTGAAAGTCAGAGAGTTAACATGAATTGACGATGACGATGAAATACAGGTAGTTATAATGAAAATGGAACCAAGCATTTCTTGATCATTCCAAAGGAAACATAGTACATGTGCAAAAATGGTTGCAACTGTACATAATGCTCTATATATTTAGGGTTTAGCAAGTGAATTATGTTTAATTACTTGTTATTTAGCTTTAATATTTTGCTATTCTAAATTTTATCAGATTTTCAAGTAAATTACACAGTAATGTTGTATGTGTCTGTTTTCTCTTAGTTCGATAGCCTATTCTATAGATGACATTATTGGTTTATACTGAAAGTCAACTTCAATTAAAACATTCAGATTCCCCTACTGATAGCACAGTTAGAGCCAGTGTCTTATGAGAGGTTGGGTGTTCTGAAAGTTTTCAGTGTTTGGTGCAATTTTTATTTCAAAAATGCTTCAGGCTCAAATGTGTTGGCTCGAATGCCCCGAATGTCCAAAACGACGTCGTTTTGGGCATTTTTTTTTTCCTTCCATTTTCAGAGCAGAAGAAGACGAAGAGGGAGAGGGAGAGAAAGAGAAGAGAGGAGAGAGGGAGAAAGAGAGAGGAGGAGAGGAGAGAAGGGCCCCCTCCTGTGCCTCGCCGCCCGCCGATCGTCGAGCACTGCGATCGTCGCAGCACCGCGATCGTCACCTCCGCCTCTACCTCCGCCCGATTGATATGGCCCTCTCCAGTCCCTCCTCCTCCTCCTCCTCCCTCCTCCCTCCTCCCTCCTCCTTCTTCTGATCTGCAAAAAAAAAAAAAACGGGGATTCGGGGCATTCCGGGGGGGGGGGGGGGGGGGTTGGAGCTTTCGGGCTCCCTAGCATAGCCCTTTTTATTTATGATTCATGAAAGAAAATTGCTGATTGAATTAAGAGCTGTCTGTATATGGAGAGTTTGCTCTGTTTTATTTTCTGAAGAAATAACTAAGTAATTAAACAAATACACACAGCATATCTTTGGAGAAATGCTGTAATATAAAGAGTGACGTGATTAATTAACTGGTAACCATTATTTTCCGGATATAATAAACTTTACTGAAAAAGAAACCAGCCATGAAACTTGTTGGAAGATATGAATATAATTTGTCTTCAAAAGGCAAGTAGAACTGAAAAGCATAATCCAAATCAGCCTTTTCTTCAAAATGACATGTAACTTCAAAATCTTGCCCTTAAACAACAAAAAATTCCAATTGAACATGAAAAGAAAACAATGAACAAGTGTGTTCAACAACTGACAAAGCATAAGTTCTTCTCCCACCTCTTATTTTGGGGATCTACAGATAACTTGGCCCTCAACTAACATTTCATTTATGCTTTACAATTGAAAGAATCCAAATCTCTTATTTTCTAAACTTTTTGGTTTGTACCATTCTCTTTTCCGTCTTATCCACAATCCTCCAATAATTTCCACATTTATAATCCCCATCCAATCAAGTGAAAATACAAATTCTTTCTTCATATATATAGATTACAAAAACAAATATCTTGCTCCTACCTTTCATCTTCAAGAGATTCGTGTTTTTATTGGCTTTAACTTCAAGCCCATGCTCTCCGGTGAGAAAAGCTCTGGAGAGATGGAAGTCGGGCTCAATGGACTTCTTGGGCTGACATTGAACTGAGATGGCCGGTAGAAGCCATATCCCATGAGGAAGCATTCCATCGGTATCAAAATGGCATGGGGCTGCTCCTCTGTCACCATCGACCCACATGCCTGAACCTGAAGAACCAAACCCGTCCTTCAGTGAAAATGACTTCAAGCATTTTTATGTGAGAAAAACTATATGACCAGATAAGTGATACTACAATGACCATCTTATCTTACCATTTGATGTATTCAGTCTAGTTATCAACACTATATCGGGCATATTATACTAATAAGATGATAAGCATAATACGGTATAAAAGTATATAGTAAGTATAGAGCATTATTGTAACAAGATTGTCAAAACGCCAAATGGTTCATACCTCGACTAAGGCACTATGTCTTCTATCTAGTTTCGAAGTCATGTGTAATGCCTCTGCATGGAAAGGAGAGTTCTCCCCAACAAATATTAAAGACCGGCATTGTAGTGTCTTCAGTCCATCAGTGATGTCTGATCTCCTGCCAGGAAAAATGACATGTAAGCCAAAAATTGACAGTGTTGGTATATTCCACATTCTTGATGGTTCTTTTACCTTGGAAGAGTTTTTTGCTTTTTTAGTGAACTTTTTTCATGTTTTAATTATTTTTTTTTTTTAAAAATGTAGATGTACCTAATCTAAATGCACCTAAAAAGTAATATTTGTAAAGAAATCTGAAAAAATTAACTAAAATATGAAAAAAAAAAAAAAAAAAAAAAAAAAAAAAGGGTTCACTTAAGACCCAAAAAAAATGAAAAATAAAAAAACTCAAAAACAGTTTTCAAAAACTGAATCAAACAAGGTGATATGTCTAACTATCCCAAAACAGTGTGTGAATCTCTCTCTCTCTCAAATTTGTCCTTTTGTCTAACTGGAAATTAAATGACTTGTGGAGACAGATTTTACCGATGAATAGCTTCAAGAAACCGTATAACATTTGGACTCTGCCTCTCATCCAGCAACTGCAAAAAGAAAAAACATTAATGGCAGCAATCAGAGAAGTGCCAACCTCTTGCTATTCTCCTTTTCCACGTTCCTATTATGAAGCAGCTTATTGAAAATTAGAACACAAAAATTGAAGCACTTACTCTTCTGCATGCTTGAACCATATCCGATTCTGGTACTTGTGAATTACCACGAACTTCCTGTAATATCATACAGAATCCAATTAATCCGTCCAAAACTCTAGAAAAAGTGCATTAGAACAAATTGCGAGGACAAAAATACCTTGCTGAAGTAACGCATAAGCAATAACTCCTTTGCCACACTACACGTGCCATAAAAGTAAAGTAAATTTGACATGACCTGCAAAGGATGTACTATCTTAGGCAAGAATGAGAATTTTTCTCAAACAAGTGACAAATAAAAAGAAGTTCAGAAAAGGAACCTGGTTATACAACCATTCTGTCCACGACGGTGCTTTACATAGAGGAGAAACTAGTATCAAACCAAGAACACGCTGTGAATATTTCATCTGTGACCAAGTTGTAAAATACCCAGTTCAATAAAATCCCCCAAAAAAACAAAAATCAAAACATAGAAAATTAGGCTGTCTGTAAAAGACGCATCTTACAGCAAACAGGGAAACGATATAAGCTCCAGCAGTCACCCCCATAAACATTACTGCACTGAGTCTAGAACAGGAACAAAAATTGCAAATCAAAGAAAAATCAGCTTTTCAATATATATGTCAAAAATCACTGAATCTATTTAAATCAAGAAAGTCTACAAGTTCCTTGTAAGGTAACACTCAAAAAGGCAGAAAATAAAGGAGGCTGTAACACTACAATTACCCAAAGTAGTCAAGAATCTCAGCAATCTGATCTGCCAAGTCATCAACAGATAGCTCTGGGTCATCAGGCTTAATTATGGCTGCACCCAACTGCAATAGCTCTTGAAGAAAGTAACAGATAAGAAACAATGTGAATAAATAATTGTTAAGCGTATATGTTTTGGATATTATTATTTATTATTAGGGTAGTTTAGTCTTTTGTACTTTTAGGGTTTGTTTAGCTTAGATATATATATTTCACTTTGTAACCTTTATTTGTTATGCTTAATGTACTATCATTGTTTTTCTCTTTTCTGAATTATCATGGTATCAGAGCTAGCTTTTAAGCCTAACCTTAGACGTTGATGTTGTAAGTGTCAAGTGACTGCCACAGTGTCCCACGGCTGCTGGATTGCTTCTGGGTGTGTTTGGAACTAGCCTCAGGTTGCAGATATTCCCATTCGAGTTGTTCAGCAAACTCGTCTGGTGCTGCCCTCTCTTCTTCGTGATCGTCTGGCTGTTCCTTCCACTTCGTGACTCCATTGATGCTCTCTCTCTCTTCGTGGTTTCATTGTGGACTGGTTTGGTGGGCTTGATTGCTGTTTTTGTTGCAACAGAAATTCAATTCCTTAGTTCTGTTGCTGTTCTGGTTTGGTTTGCTGGTTTCGTTGTCTTCCCTACTTTGCTGGAGATAGTTTGATTGCTTCGTTTGGAGTTTGTTGCCCTACTGTTGTCTCTCTGTTCTGCTGCTGCTACTGTCTCTATGTTCTGGTTCCGGTCTGTTTCTTTGGCTGGTGAGTTTCTCTTTTGTGTTTTCTTCATCATGACTGGTGGTACTTCTGATTCTCTCCAAGCCATTGGTGTTAAGTTAGTAGGTGATAATTATACCTATTGGGCATATGTTATGAAGAATTTTCTTCTTGGTTAAAATGTTTGGACCTATGTTACTGGTGAATCCTCCATGCCCTCTGATGTTAAACTTGAAAACTTTAATGCGCTTCTCTCTACATGGCAAGTCACTAATGCCAAGATTGTTACTTGGATCAACAATTCTGTGGATCAATCAATTGGTGTTCATTTTTGCAAAGTTTACTACTGCCAAAGAAATTTGGGATCATCTCTCTTGTCTCTATGTTCAGTCCAATTTTGCAAAATGGTATTAGTTAGAACATGAGATTCGGGCTACTTCTCAAGGTGGCAAGAGTATCCAAGAGTTTTATTCTGTTATGACTGGGTTATGGGATCAATTGGCCTTTACGGAGCCTAAGGCATTGAGTACTCATAGAGTATTGTTCTTATCGTGAGGAGCAGCATTTGGTTCAGTTTTTATTTTGAGGGACTGCGTGGTACCATTCTTCATCGTAGTCCTCTTCCCACTGTTGACTCTATTATGAATGAATTGTTAGCTGAATAAACTTGTTTCAAGGGCATTCCAAGCAAAGGTTTACTTCCTTTGCCAAGTCAGACTATTCTAGCCGTCCCTTCTAGTAATCAGAGTCGCTCCTTCGTTCGCACACCTCTGGATGAATGTAGTTTTTGTCATCAGAAAGGTCATTGGAAGGCTCAATGTCCTCGACTTACTAGATGTTCTCATTCTGGTTCATCCTCATCTTCAAAGAAGGGTAATGATCGCTCCTCTGTGTCGCCGATGCCTTGGAAAAAGGGTGGAACTCCCATACTGCAGCCACCATTCCCTCCATAGAAGATACAGGCCCTTCATTGACTTTCCTTACTGAGTTGGTTCATGGCATGCAAAAACTACTCTTTGCCACTACGCCTAATGCCCTCTCGGTCTCTTCCTCTTTAGGTTTACCTCCCTCTTCTTCTTCAGGTATTTCTTTGTCCACTTGGGTCGTTGACTCTGGTGCTACTCATCATATGGCTAATGATGTTTCCTTATTTACTTCTATTTTTTCTCATTCTTCCACTACTACTGTTATGACTACTAATGGCACTCCCATGCCGTTGGCAGGAGTTTGTTCTATTTTGACTAATTCTCTCTCTTAATGATATCTATTGCATTCCTCAACTGACTTTAAATCTCATTTCTGTTAGTCAACTTTGTGAGCTTGGTTATCATGTTCACTTCTCTTCTTTTGGTTGTGTTATGCAGGATCCTCATTCCACACAGCAGATTGGGATAGGTCGTAAGTTAGGAGGGCTATATGTTCTTGAGCAACTTCATGTTCCATCATTTGTTGTAACTTCCGTTGATTTGTCCTCTTTTCGTCTTAGTTCTCATTCTTCGGAGTTTTATATATGACATTCTCGCCTTGGTCACATTTCTTGCTTTCATTTACAATATTTAGTTTCGATTGGTGTTTTGGGAAATTGTAGTACTCATGACATTTTAGATTGTAGTGGTTGCAAACTTGCAAAATTTATAGCTTTACCTGTTTATAAAAGTACTACTATTTCTTCTGCTCCTTTGATCTTGTCCATTCGGATGTGTGGGGTCCTGCACCTATTCCTACTAAAGGGGGTTCTAAATATTATGTGCCCTTTATTGATGATTATACTCGTCATTGTTGGATTTATCTTATGAAACATCGGTCTGAATTTTCTTCTATTTTTTTCTACTTTTTGTGCCATGATTCATACACAATACATTGCTGTTATTAAATGTTTTCGTTGTGACTTGGGTGGGGAATATCGGGATACTAGCTTTCTTTAATTATTACAATCTGATGGTTACTCTTCAGCAGTCTTCTTGTACTGAAACACCTGAACAAAATGGTGTGGCCGAACGTAAACATCGTCATATCATGGAGACTGCACGTTCTTTATTATTTTTCTCTTTTGTTCCTAGTTCCTTTTGGGGTGAGACTATTCTTACCGTTGTTCATCTTATTAATCACATCCCCTCCCAGGTAAACCTATGGTATCTCTCCATTTGAACAATTACTTGGCAAATTGTCCGATTACTTTTCTCTTCGTGTGTTTGGTTGTACTTGTTTTGTCCTTCTTCATGCTGAAAGCACTAAGTTGTTTGCTCGTTCTGTTGTGTGTTTTTCTTGGGTATGGTGAAGGTCAAAAGGGTTATCATTGCTATGATCCTTCTTCTAAGCGTCTCTATGTTTCTCGTCATGTTGTCTTTCTCGAACTTATTCCCTTCTTTTCCATCCCATCTACCTCAGCTTTTGTCTCTCGGTCTGATCTTATTTATCTTGAACCCTTTCCTGATAATATTCCTTCTAATTCGTATATCCGTATATCCGTAACCTCTCTTCTTCCGATCTTCCTGCTTTGTCTTTCTCTCCTCCTCAGCTGTCTTATGATCTTCCCTCTCCTCCTATAATTCATACTTATGTTCGTTTGAAAAAGCGTGGCTTATCTATAGGTACTACTACTCTCCCTCCTTCAGTTGAGGACCCATATGTTGTTGATGATAAGGCTCATGCTTCTTGCTATCCTTAAAAAAATCATAAGTCTCTTAATTGGTTTGGTTTCTCTAACTCCTGTTATTCTTCTTCATTCTATTCTTTTTTGGATTCTATTCACTCTATTTCTGAACCTACCTCCTATAAGGAGGTTGGTTCTAATCCTCTTTGACAGCAGGCTATGAATGAGGAGCTTTCTGCATTGCATGCTACTGGCACTTGCGACCTTGTTCCATTTCCTTCTAGTCACCATGTTGTGGATTGTCGTTGGGTTTATAAAATTAAAATCAAAGCTGATGGTTCCATCAATCGATATAAGGCTCGTTTGGTTGCTAAAAGGTTTTCTCAAGAATATAGGATCGATTATGAGGAAACTTTTGCCCCTATTGCCAAAATGACCATTGTTCGTACTTTGATTGTTGTTGCGGTTGTTCGCCGTTGGCCCCTTTCCCAAATGGACATCAAGAATGCCTTTTTGAATGGTGATCTGACTGAAGCGATCTATATGACTCCTTATCCTTCTGGCTCTGTGTGTAAAATGCGCAAAGCATTATATGGTCTCAAACAAGCGCCTCGTGCTTGGTTTGAGAAATTTGCTATTGTTGCATCTGCTTTGGGTTTTCACACTAGTGATCATGATTCAACTATCTTTTTTCGCTCTACTTCTGCTGGTAGGATTATTCTTCTATTGTATGTTGATGACATGATCATAACTGGTGATGATCTTTATGGCATTTATACTCTCAAAGATCACCTTAATTGTCATTTTTAGATGGAAGATCTTGGTCCTCTTCGGTATTTCTTAGGGATTGAGGTGGCTTCTTCTCCTAAAGACTATCTTCTCTCTTAGTCCAAATATGCCTTAGAGGTCATTCAGCGTGCTCGTTTAACTGATACCTATGAAGCATGGATACTCCAAAATCGGTGCCGTGGCGATGTCCGACACACGGACACGCCGAGGACACGAGGACACGTACGGGACATGCCAGATGGCGTGTCCCTTTAATTTAATGATTTTTTTTGTAGGGGACACAGCAAGGACACGACGAGGACACGCGTGTCCATATATTGACACAGCGGGGCTCAATTTTTTGTTTGCTCTTATTTAGTGCTTTTGTTGGATGTTGAATGCTTTCTTCTTCTCGTCTTAATTCTTGTTATCGTTTATTATAACTTTTTTGCGAATGGATGATCTATTAATTTGCTTAAATGTAGTGGTTATATTTATTGAATTAATGTTACTATGTTAGTGTTTGTTAATTTTGATTTTAGATGAATGTAATATGAATCTACATAACACATAAAAATATATAAAATAAAATTCGTCGTGTCCCCCGCTGTGTCCGTGTCCCCATTTTTTGGAAATTGTTATGTCCCGTATCCGTGTCCGTGTCCGTGTTCGTATCCATGTCTATGCTTCATAGACTGATACGCTCACTATTGACACTCCACTTGCCCTTATTGTGCATTATACTTCGACTAATGGGGTTCCACTGTCTGATTTTACTTTATATCGTGTTCTTGTTGGCAGCCTTGTTTATCTTACTGTCACCCGTCCTGATATTACCTATGTTGTCTATGTTGTTAGTCAGATTGTTACCTCTCCTACTACGGTTCTTTGTATTTTACGGTATTTTCGTGGGTCTCTGCATTAGAGTTTGCTTTTCTCCTCTACCTCATCATTGGATCTTCGTGCCTATTCTGATGCTGATTGGGCTGGTGATGCTATGGGTCGTACGTCCACTACTAGTGTTTGTGTGTTTTTAGGTACTTCCCTTATTTCTTGGAAGAGTAAGAAACAAACAGTTGTTTCTCGTTTTTCTGCTAAGACTGAGTACCGTGCTATAGCTACTACTATTGCTGAAATTGTTTGGTTGCAATGATTGCTTATTGATTTTGGTATTTCGCTTTCTGCTCCTACTTTTATGTATTGTGATAATCAGAGTGCCATTCAGATTGCTCATAATTCTGTCTTCCATGAGCGGACTAAACATATTGAGATTGATTGTTATTTTGTGCGTCATCATCTTCAGCTTCGCACTTTATCCTTGCCGTTTGTGCCATCTACTATGCAGTCGGCTGACATTTTTACCTAATCTCATACGACTTTGCGCTTCTGTTTTCTGCTTAACAAACTCCAGATGCTTCCTACTGTCACATCATGAGTTTGAGGGGGGTGTTAAGCATATATGTTTTGGATATTATTATTTATTATTAGGGCAGTTTAATCTTTGGTATTTTTAGGGTTTGTTTAGCTTAGATATATATATTTCACTTTGTAACCTTTATTTTTTATGCTTAATATACTATCGTTGTTTTTCTTTTCTGAATTATCAATAATTTACCGATAAAAAAATGCATAAAGAAGCATAAAAACAAAGAAAGTAATTAGAAGCACAACCATAATAAGCTATCAAGTTACCAAGTCACAGACCTCGTGCCCAGGAGGACTTATATGGTAGATGCAAAAGTTATGGAGCAGCAAGGAATATGTTTCTGAACACGAGAATAACCCTCGAAAGCAGGACATATCTGCTCAAAAAATACACAAAAATAAGAGATAAGTTAGTTAAACAAAATGAAGCTTTGAGTACAAAAAAAAGCAAATGCAAATTAGTACAAACATTGAAATTTCTTTGAAGTTTTCAAACAACAAGAAGCTCTTGATTGTTTTTAGCTATGCAGAAAACTTTCCACATATTTGGACAGCTTGGTTAATTCTCTCAAACAAATTTCAAACAAATATGTGCATTTATATTTTATAAAATGTACAACTCTTTTGTGATCATAATTTCATCAAAAATGAGCAAAATATTTTCACATTTCAAACAGATTATAGTTTTCGGTAACAAAGTCGTGCAACAGCGAAGAATGTTTATGACAACATCAGCTCCTGGGTCAAAGATCAAAATCTGTAAAAATTGATTACACATTGCATTTGATCTGTGCTTACAATTCAACGCTACGTCAGGATAAGTAACAAGAGCCGGCTTGTCCAGATCTCCAAACATTGCAACAGACACAGAACCGCAGCTAGTTTTTATAAGGTGCTCCTGAAGGAACAGTAGGAAAATGCAAACATCCACATAAATAACCTTCTGAACAGCAAAGAACATAATCAAAAAAATGGAAAATAAATCCATATCAAAACTCCTAATTCAAGGAATATAATATGCTAGAAAGATTGGCAAACACTACAACCATGTACTGCTTGATAAAAGCTAAACCTTCTGTTAGAAGTCCACTCCTTTTTGGGTATCCATTGCTTCAAAAAAACAATTAAGTCATACCCAAGTCAAGAATCTTTCTTTTTGAGTGAATTTGCATCCACAGAGATTGGCTAATTAGAACCTATTATTCTACTCGAAACAGCAAATTGACTTTTGTTAAAAGGATCAAATGTACAACAAGAAAGAGAATAATATACTAACAATTGGATGTTTATCATTGACTTCAGTATAGTATTTGTTAAAAGAGTGCACGAACATTTCGAAAAGAAAGAAAGAAAATAAAATTAAATATTGCAGTTGTATGTGTCCATATAATTGGCCTTGTCAATTCTTAAAGAAGCGGATCCACTTCGGACTTACATAGGTGACCTACATAAGATATCTCGCTATACTACAATTGACTATTCAAGCACTGAGCTTAATTGGTGAAAAAGAAGAGGGCAAAAGAGAAAGAAATCATTCCATGTAGACTTTCAGAAATTAGTTATCTCTATACCTCTGAGATCCAAAATCTCATTTTTGCACACACAAAAGTATTTCTAATAATCACACATGAAAGAAAGGAAATTAATTTTATTAGACAGACCCACAAAATTATCAAATTAAAGAAGACAAAATTAACATTACAATTATTACCCAATATCAAAATCTACCTAGTTCATTCAATGAAGTTCTTCAAACACACTCATTCCAACAAAAGATGCTTCTCTAAATGTTCATAATTTTGTAATTAATTTCAATTCAGTAACCAGAAAACCAATCCATTTGGGCATATTATCAACTGAAAAAGTTTCTAAATCAATACATGAACTCAATACATAAAATGAAATACCCATCTCAAAAAAGGTATCTACAAGTGCATTAACTAAATGAAACTGCAATAAAAAAAATAATAAAGCAAAAATAAGTTCATCCTATTCTAATAAATAAAATAGTTATTATTAATGGTCATTCATTAATCAAGGGAATGATTCAGAAATCAAACCTCAAACTCAAAACAAAAATGTTTCCAAATGAATGTACTTTACAAAGCAAACTGAAGAATCAGAATCATATGAAACAAAAGCTCAAAGTATATACATTTTCACAATTAATATACATAGATATGTATGTATTTTGTATATGTGTAAAAGACTAACCTTCCCGCCAAGAGAGATTGTCTCCATGTCAACGGAAACAGAATCGCTTGAATCCGCCATTGGCCGCGGTTTCTCTTACTTTCTCTCTCTAAAACTCTCTCTCTCTCTCTCTCTCTCCAAATTTGAGACTCATTGGTAGCCTCAATCGTCTTATATACGAATCTCTACGGATATTTCTCTCTCTAGATTTGTATATATATTTTTAAATTTCTTTTTTAACAATATCAATTATAAAATCGTGAACATCATATACTACTTGATGAACATTTTCATAATCTATTTAAAAAAATTAAAAATTTATAAATACTAGTTATCATTTTTATATATGTTTCGTTATGTTATACATATCTTTTTGAAATTAATATTTATTTTTTTATGTTTGACAGTGGTGATAGTGAGACAAAGGTAAAAGTGAAGGTGGTGTGACATGATGGTAGGCCGACGACGATGGTGATAATGATAGTAGTGGTGATAGTGACAATGATTAGCGTGATGCTGTGGTGGTTTATTTTGTATTCAATTTTGTGATTAATTGTGTGTATATGTATATATAAACTATATCTATAATGTATCCTTAATTGTGTGTATATATATAAACTATATCTATAATATATCTTCCTTTGAAATTGTTTCACTCCATTATAGTTAATTTAATATATATTTTTTAATATATAATGAAATATCAAAGTAAAAATGAGTGTAAAAGAGATTTTTTAATATGTGAAATTTATTACAAATTAATAGTTATATATATGAAAAATGTTATGTAAAATTAGTTTGTGTTATATATATGAAAAATATTGTGTAAATTAATATTATATATTATGCAAATATTTGATAATTTGTTAGAATATTCTTCAATCCGTCCAAAATATTTCAATCCGCTATTTGACTTAGACTATGAGTTCGTTGGGAAGTAGGTTGACTTTTTGACTTTTTAACTATTTTAGCCTGGGGTTAAAAAGTTTCGCTTGGGATCGACTTTTTGGTTTTTTTGACTTTTTGTGGGAGAAAAAATGTAATGATTATGGGTTAGATGTGACATTTTATTTTATTAAGCTGAAAAGTCTATTTTGTTTTTTTTAGCTAAAACAGTCCCAAACTCAACCAAACCCAACCAAAGTTGCCAAACGAAAGCTATGTTTCGCATGAACTTTTTGGGCTAAAATAATCACAAAAAGAAAAAATAGACTAAAAAGCTAATAAGACAAAATAACATATCTAAATCATAAATTTTTTTTTTCTCACAAAAATCAAAAAATTTTAAAAATTCATTATAAACAAGTCTTTTTAACCCTAAATTAAAATAATTAAAAAATTAAAAAATCAACTCAGATCGCAAATGAAAGTTTATAATTTTATTCACCAACCTTCCAAATCGCACTGCTCACTACACTTATCTGTCTCTCTCTCTAGGCTAACTCAAGGTTAAGGCTATTCAAGCCACCGACGCTTGGCTCCTGAAGCTCACGGAGTCCGTACAATAAGAGTTAACCTGAGACTATGGTTAAATTAGAAAAATGACTCGTAATTCAAATTTTGTCAGGCTTGAATGGCCCGAACTGCCCAAAACGACGTCGTTTTGGGCAGTGTTTTTTTTTTTTTTTTTTTCATTCTTTCCCCTTCAGTCTTTCGAACACAGAGACAGAGAGGGAAGACAAGAGGAGGGAGAGAGAGAGAGAGAGAGAGAGAGAGAGAGAGAGAGAGAGAGAAAAAAAAAAGAGGAGATAAGAGGAAGAGAGAAGAGAGGGAAGATCGGTGATGGTGTGGTAATGGCAGTCGGTAAGAATGAAAGGGATTTTTTTTTTTTTTGTTGATGAAGATGATGATGATGTTCAAAATCTGAAGTTGTTCAAAAAAAAAATTGATCTGGATGATGGTGGTGATGGCGATCGGTGAGGATGATGATGATCTGCAGTATATATATGTTGTTGATTTTTTTTTTTTTGGTGATTTGGGTTTGATTTTTGTTTGATTTGGGTTTGTTTTGTTTGATCTCTCTCTCTGTGCTCGGGTGATTTGGATTTGATTTTTGTGCGATGATGATGATCTGTATCATTCTCTCTCTCTCTATTTGATTTGGGTTTTATTTTTGTTTGATTTTTGGTTGATCTCTCTCTCTCCCCTCCCCTCATTTTCTTTCTTCTTTCTTCTTTCTTCTTCTTCTTCTTCTTCTTCTTCATTGTCTCTGTTTTAGAACAGAGAGAAGGAAAAAAATGGAAAAAAAAAAAAAAAGAAAAAAAAAAGCAAAACAACGTCGTTTTTCAATTCGAGCCATTTCCAGCCACAGTGTTTTCGACCTACAAATCGGAACTAGTTAAATTAACCAGGCTAATGACCAAAATGGCCTTGTTACCTTGAACCATGACAAGAATAGATTGGTAGCTAATATTTATTAGGTAAATTACAGGCGCTGTCCTAAGGTTTAAAATAATTATAATAAATTTTAAGATAAATTATAAATATACTATTTTGAGATTTATTTAAAATATGAATTGTTTTTCATAATTTTAAAAATTACATTCCGCTTCTCAAGTTTATAATTTCATAACAAATTATCATTTTATTAATAAATTATTAAATCAATTAACAATTTTTACTAATGTCATAGATACATTTCAATTAAAATTTTAGATAATTTTATTATTTTATATGAGAATGGCAAGAAATTTCATTTTTTTTTTTGTTAATTCTATTAAATAAAAAATTTTAACAAGGAATATTGATAATTTCTCAAACTATAGAAGACGGTCTATATTTTAAACAAGATATATTTGTACTTTACCCTAAATTTTACAAAGCGGGATTTTTTGGGAAGTTGCCAAAACAGTCAGCTTTTTGACTTTTCAACTTTTTTAGTCAAAAAAGTCAACTTTTTTACCCAAAACAACTCAATTTTTTGTCAAAAAAGTCACTAAAAAAGTCAAAAAGCCATAAAGTCAATTTTTTACCAACTCTCCAAAACACCACATAATTATAATATATATATTTTTAAAGAAATCTAAAATTATAGTATTAATAAAGATAGTGTGTAGATATATGAAAATATATATTATGTTATAAAAATCTATCTAAACAATGATATAAAAAAATGAGAAAATTAGTTAAACATTCTTCTCCAACTTTGGGTAGTAGGAAAGGTCCAATATATTTTTTTTATTAACTAAGGTTCTTCGATAAAATTTCTCTGTGATCATGCTAGGGAAATTTCAAAATTTCTTTGTGTCAGAACTTTCTATGTGAAAATGTTAAGAGATCTCAACTATTATAAAAAAATCATATGTCTTTTATCTTATACAATCTTAATATCAAGAATCTTAAAAAAAAAGGTAACTTACACTAACATCCCCTGAAACTTAATCCGATTACATCTCACTCCCTGACGTTATAGAAATTACATTTTCACCCATGTTGTTAATAATCTCATTTTATAAATCCCCTTAATTGTATAAAAAGTAACAACTCCTGATAGAAAAATAAAGGAAATTATATTTTTAAAAAAAGTAAAGCAAAGGAAAAAAAACAAAAACAAAAACAAAAACAAACAAACATAAGAAGTAAAGTAAAGTAAGAAAAGCGAGAGTATGAATTCAATATCTTTTTGATACCAATGTTAATTCCATCTAAATAATTACAATGATAGGGGGTCAGTGTAATTTCCCAAACGTTAGGGAGTGATATGTATTAAACCCAAATCTCAAGAGGTGTAAGCGAAATTTACCCGAACAAAATTCCTCCAAAAAAAATTAAATATTATATGAATTAAAATTTTATGAAAGCTTAACATAATTGTTGTATTTTTTAAAAAATTTAAAGGAGATTAACATAATTCACTCTTGTGGTACTTTAACAAAGGAGTTGTTTCTAAATAAAATTTCTTCTTCTTTTTTTTTTTTTTTTGGCGCTATTTTTTTAAATAAAGTAGGTTATACACGGTTAACTTTCTACAAAACAAAGGTACAATTCCAAATTATTTAAAAAAGTTAAAAAATATATTTTAAAAAAGGATAAATTATAAATACACTCTCTAAGATTTACTTAAAGTACAGATTGCCCTTGGTGATTTAAAAAATTATATAATTTATTTGGTTTCAGTTTTCTGGAAATTGAGTTTTGTATTTTTTTATTTTTAGTGAACATTTTTAAAATTTTAAGCAATTTTTTTACTTTTTTAAATGCACCTTAATTAGATGTATTTAAATAGTAAAATATTTGTGAAAAAATATTTTAAAAAATTAATAAATATACAAAAATATGAAAAATGTACTGAATTTTCTTTTTATTATATATTTTTGGTATTTAGTGAATTTCTTACAGATTTTTTTCACAAATATTATCCTTTTTAAGTGTATTTATGTTAGGTGTGTCTAAAAATTAAAAAAATAGCTTAAAATATTAAAAAAATTCATTGAAAAGAAAAAAAATAGGAAAAATATAAAAACAGAATTTTCTGAAAAGTGTTTTCTGAAAACCAAAAACAAACAAGCTACTCTCTTGTCAAAATTTTTTATTTAACAGAATTAATTAAAAAAATAAAATTCATAATTACACTTCTATACAATAATAAAATTACTTAAATTATTAATTAAAATATATTTGTAACATTATTAAAAATTATTAATTGACTTAATAATTTATTAATAAAAAGAGTGATTTGTTACGAAATTGAAAACCTCAGGAGTGGAATGTAATTTTCAGAACTATAGGAACGATTCGTATTTTAATTAACGATCCCGCTAGGTAGCTCGAAATATACCTGGCTCGAGGTGTCAAAACGACGTCGTTTTGACACCCTTTTTTTTTTGTTTTTGTTTTTCTGCTTTCTTCTGCTATCTTCTGAAACTGGTAACAGAGGTAAGGGAAAGAGAGAAGAGAGGAGAAGAGAGAAGAAAAAAATAGGGGAAGGAAGAGAGAAGAAGATGTGAGGGCAAATCAAATCCGAAACCAAACCGAATCAAAATTAAACCCAAATCAAAAAATCAGAATGAAAATCAAAGAGGAATAAGGCTATATATTAGAAAAAAAAGAAGAATCCAAGAGGGATAATCTAATCGAAGAAGAAGATAATCAAAGAATAGGGTCAGAAAACTCACTGGAACAAAAAAAAAAAAAAGAGAGAGGAAGAAGAATCGAAGAAATAGATGAAGAATCTAAGAAGAGGAAGTAAGAAAAACAAGGGAGTGAGAACTTGGTAGAGTCTTTGATGAATTGTAATTTTTTTTGGATGGAAATTGGGTGCGAGATGATTCAAATCCTCTGTATAAACCTGGGTCATGTTTAGTGTTGGTGAGTGAGCAATCATCACAGCTTCTTCTTTGCAGGGAACCAATACTGAAGAAAAGCTTTTCTTGAGAGTGGGTTTTGAAGAGAGGAGAGAGAACAATCATCAAAGCTTCTTGGGTCAAGTTTGAGAGAGAGAGAGAAATAGATAGAGATAAGAGAGAAAATGTATTTGTATTTTTTGGGCCATTCGAGCCTCATTTGCTCGAGCTACGGAGCATTTTCCTTTAATTAAATCTCAGGAGTGTATTTATAATTTGAAAAATAGCTTGTAGCTCGAAACTCCCCAGGCTCGAATGGCTCGAAATCAAAACGACGTCGTTTTGATTTCGATTTTTTTTTTCCCCTCTTTTATCTGTGAAACGCAACAGAGGGAAGGAGGGAGAAAGAGAGAGAAAGAGAGGACGATGCTCGTGTTGGTTCTGCCGACGACGGTGGACGACGAATGACGACCCATATCGCCCATTTCTGTGTGTGCCGACGAGGTTGGTGCTGTCGCCGACGAGGCTCGTGCTGGTTTGCTGCTCTGTATGTGTGTGTGGGTTTGATTTGTGTTTGTGTGTGTGTGTGGGTGGTTTGATTTTGCTACCGCTGCTGCTGATGCTGCTCTGTGTGTGCGTGTGTGTGTGTGTTTGGGTTTGATTTGTGTTTGATTTTGCTGCTGTGTGTGTGTGTTTGAGTTTGATTTGTGTTTGTGTGTGTGTGTGGGTGTGGGTGTGGGTGATTTGATTTTCCAGATGTGTGTGTGTGTAGGTTTGATTTGTGGAAAAATGGCTGGTAGACAGAGGGAAGGGATGCAAATCTTGAAGGAGATGATGCAAATGAGGAAATGAACAGAGGGTGGGTGTACAAAGAAAAGGATGGGTGTACAAAGAAATTTAGGCTTTTCGACCTACGCCATTTTGAGCTACGAAATGGAGTTGTTATAATTTATCCTAAAAAAGTCAAAAGTACAATTATTACATTTTGTGGCGGTGTTGACCGCCATTTATGTTCACATTCCAAGTGATGACGTCTCTAATTATGAACTCATAATATATTGAAATTGGATAAGTTAGAATTTGCAGATAGGTTTTATATTAATTTCTCCCCTGTTCTCTCGCTCAAAGTCTTTCTGGTGTGATAAATATTTTGGACTAGAAAAAGATTAGAGACGAGAAGATCCAATCTCAGGAGTTTGTATTTATTATAACTTTTTTTATTTGACAAGTAGATTAAAAGTTCATTTTTTAAGTGTTTTTTTAACTGTTTTTGAAAAAATATGCAAAAAAAAAAAAGAAAAAAAAAGAAAAAAAAAGATGGTAATGTGACTTAAAAAAGTTAAAAAGTCAATAAATCAATAAGTTGGCTTTTAACCTAATTGCCAAAAGAAGCCTAAATAGCAACATTATCCTTTCTATATTTTTTTAATTTTCTTTACATCTCTACCATAAATATATATTAATTAAATTCTTTATTAATTTTGTCATTACACCTATGCTATGTCTGAATGATAGAAATTTTAACAAAAACTCATTATTTATAATCAGATTACTAGTAATAAAATTATTGTGTCAATATTATTGAAATGTTTGGTTCCATTAAGAATCCTCATGGTAAAATATTAAAATTTTAAATAGTGAGTCCAATTTTTATTTTTTTTTACACTTAAATGGTTAAATCAAAAATGTGAGATTCTCATGGAAAAGTGTCAAGTCCTACAAAATAATTCAATAAACCTATCTACCATGCGGAAGAATATAACAGAAATACAATACTTGCATTCATCAGAGTTCAGTATTTAACAAACAGTTAAATATCATGTAGGCTTACATCTTTCCAAGTCATTACTTGATTACACAAATTGAGTCTCGTTCGTTACATTTTAAGCCTTTGGCTTTACAAATAATAAAACATACACACAACAAGACATAATTAAGAAGCTCTTGCTTCCCAAAACTCCATCTACACTATTGCCTTGGAGGAAGCATCTCACCTGCACTTGAAAATGGTATTCTCATATAAGGTGAGCCAACAACCCAGTAAAAATAATCTAACACAATTTATGAGGTTTAGCAAAGGCATAAATACCATGTACATAAACAATACCGATCCTGAAACATCCACAAGGTCTACATATCCATATGCCACTAAGACCAACCTTATTCAATTTTCCTTCAATTTGTTTATAGTTCATATATGCTACTCAACTCATGAGTTAAATTCATTATCTTTTAACAACCAAAATGAGACTACAATTCAATGATTTTCCAATTATGCAAAACTCACATAAACACTTCAAACTTGCTATTTTACGGATATTTCGTCCGAAGGAATCGGCACCCATTTATATATAAAATTTCGAGTCTTTCATCCAGGACACTCCGGCCAACTTGCTTTAAATGGAGTCCATCCCCTTTCTCCTCCCAAACAAATATACATATGTAATATATTTATAAACATAATCACATATGGAGTACATCTCCTTTCTCCTCCCAATAAACATATATATACAATGTATTTATAACATGGTCATATTCAATGACACCAACTATGAATTAGCATTAAATTGCCTAATTCTCATCTAATTTTTACAACAATCATAGCTATCCTCCACCGATAGTTCAATGTAATTATTTCTGAAGAGATGTTCAGTATCAAAATAAACAGTTTATTCAAAACTTTCATAGGTGAGATGATACATATCCAATATCACCATTTATAATCACAACCTTCCAATTTCACATTTTCAATGTTAATCTCGATTATTTATGCAAAATAATGATTTAATCAAATTAGGACAAAAATCTTCCCTTTTACCAAATATCAACCCAAATACTAAAAATAACTATTTTGGTACAACATGATCCTATATTCAAACCTCACACTCATTTACCTCATATTCATCAAAAATCTCTCTTTTCCATATAACACCAAAATCTTAGATTTGTCCAAACTTCAACCAAATCTCATCATTTATATACAATGGCAAATAACTAAGCTAAAAACTATATTAGAGTGTAGAAAATCCCTACCTCAAGTTTTGAAGAGAATCTGAGATGAAACTCCAAAATCTACGGTGTCGAAACTCGATCTCCACCGCACACAACGAAGCCCTCGAGGTGATAACCAACTTTGGTGAAGAACTTAGGCCTAAATCCCAATGGATTTGGAGAAATCAAAGAGAGAAGATAACTTCTAGAGAGAGAAGCTCTAGATCTGGAAATTTGGAGAGTTTTAGAGAGAAAGAGGGGGCTGCAAAAAGTGATTTGAAACCCTAATTTACGGACTGATATAACAAGGTCGCTCGAGCGTGAAATACACTTTCCCGTAAGTAATTTCGAATGCATTTTGTATTTTTGCTTTCGGCGATCGCTACAGAAAGCGAGGGAATCGGATTTCTACTTAATTTGGGAATGCAATTCCTTCTAAAATAGATAATCAAGAATCACGTTACCATTCCAAATATTGGAATCATGAAACCCAATACCACATTATGATTTTCTCTCAAAATTATTATCATTCAAATATAACCTTCATGTAATGAAGAAGTTTAGATGAATAATTTTCAAATATTTCATTTAATATTTTGCATTTTGTCATTATTACCAACTTTTGAAACCATAGCCCATGCCATGGTTTGTCATTACTCTTTAGGAAACAGGTTTTGCTAAGGCATAAGATAAATATATATATATATATAAGAAAAGATTTTTAAAAAAATTGATTGGAGACACATTTTACTAAGGCCAAGTTTGGCAATCTCAGAAAAAGTCAAAAAATCAAGAAGTTATCACTATTCACAAAAAAAAAAAATAATAAACAAATATTAATACAAATCAAATTTTGGCCGAAATGATGACTGACGTGATAAGAGGTACCAGTGACAGAGAAAAAAAAAATTTATAGTAGAATATTCACTAAATTTTAATAGTAAAGTTGGGCCCGTAGGGGCCCACCATGGGTCCCCGTTTTGATAATCTGAACAGTTCAATATGTAGAACTCGTCTAGTACTATATGCCTGTAAAAAATCACGTCTATCAAATATCGGTAACTACATGATCAAATCGGTTTTGTTACAGTTAACAGTTAACAAAAAAAAAAAAACATGATCAGATAGCTATCGATATCCAATCAATGTGATTTTTTATAAGCATATAGTACTCGACGAGTTCTACACATTTTTTCGATTAGAAAAATGGGACCCTTGGTGGGCCCCCATGGACCGAATAACACCATCCAACCAATCACCAAGAAGGAGACAATATTTCCTCATCACTCACCCAGTCAGCTTCTCTCTCCATCCGTACGGCCTCCTACCCTATCTTCTCCTACACATTTATTTATACAATTTTTTAATACACATTTTTTCATAAAAAGTCAAAAAGTTAATCCAAACATTCATATTTTTTTCCTCAACTTTTTAGTCCAAAAAGACAAAAAGTGCACTTATTTAGGACACCCCAAACAACCCCTAAATTTAATATATTTTTTTTATTAAAATTAATATACTTTTTTAACAATTTCACTTATTTTTAAGACATTTTTGCATAATCCTTAAATAATGCCCTAAGGGCACTCTTTACCATATCCATAACCATACATTTTATTTATGAAATTTGTCTTCTTAGTTATGAAGTTTTATGATGGTCAAAATTATGGTAAACTTGATTATGATATTTGTTGTGGTTAGTTATGAGACTTCTGTAATTTTTTGTTGTTGTTAAGATTCAAATTAATTTTGATTATGAGTTTTTTTTGTAGCTTTTGATTATGAACTGAACTAATTTTACTTTTTTATAACTCAATTAGTAAAATTTATGAACTATTGTGATTAAAGTTTTAGGTGGATACTATATGTATATTTTAGACATATGTATAATAACACTTTACTTTTCTTTTAGATGTTACTCTCCCAACTCAATATAGTTGAGTTACAATATAGTATATAGTTGTATTGTAAATCAATCATATTAAATTGTAAGTTTAATCAAATTGAATCACAAAGGGTATGCACATGTATTGAAGTTATTTATGTTGTGTTCCCAAGAATGTGAAGGAATTGGTATTATAGCAATTACCATTTATTTTTCGAGGTAAAGATGAATACAAACCTAGGATTAATAAAGACTTTTCTTGATGTAAGCCTTTATTTTTGTTAAAAGTCGTTCCCAATGATTGATCATGACCATGAAGATATTCATCTAAAATTTCAAATACAATGTTAAATATTTTTTTTTTTTTGTAAAAGGTAAATTATACTTTTTACCTGTGCAATTTAACCTAAATTTCAATTTAGTCATTATTGTTTCAATTTGAATAATATTAACTCTAAATTGTTCGATTTCAATTTGGTCTTTCCTCCAAATTATTATCAATTTTTTCTATATGTATTTTTCATGTGATTGGCACATATTAAAAAATTATTAGTTTTAATGTTCAATTTTAATAGAATGAACAAATTGAAATTGGATTTAAAATATAGAGTTAACTATGTTTAGACTAAAATCATAGCAATTAAAGTGAAATTTGAATCAAACTAAGGTGAAAAATGTTATTTACCCCTTTTAACATTTCATAGCAAGTTTAAAATTTAAGTTGGAAATGTTAACAAAAAGAAATAGGGACTAGTGGCACAACTACACTCAGATGTTCTAAATAGTTAAGTGTACGAGCACGAAATATTCTTCTCGTATAATCCTGTGGATCAAGTGTGCGCTCCTCCGTACGACGTCGCTTTACTTCCTGAAAACACAAACGTGATCTAGTCAGCAGGTGGGTGCCGGATACCTCTCCGATGCCTAAGTCAGCCAAATAGACAAATAGACAAAAGCCCTGTGTATTCGAGAATCAAAGTTGTGATACCTCTCTCTAGGTGATGTTGTGAGCTTTTATAGGTTCCGCGTGGCACAATCCTAGTAGGACTCTTACTCCTCCATGTAGAGTCTTCCTAGGAATCATATTCCTGAAGGATAATACTTATCCTTTAACACCCCCCTCACTGCTTAAACCAAGTGAGATGGTTTTACCTAGATCGAATGTCAATACGACCGGGATAACATGGCCATGCTAAAGCCGCAGACTAGACCGAGCTCCACCTAGCTCGGTTCTTCCTTTCACTGCGTGTACCTCGGTTCGACATACTCCAACCAGGCTGTTGAGATCATGCTAACCATACTGAGCTAGGACCGAACTAACCCATAGCATGGTTCTGAGGAAGGCTCAATATACTTTGGCTCAATATGGTATGACCAGGCTAACTGTTACTGCGCCGACCGTGGTGACCGAGCTAACCACCAAGCTCTTTCGGATCGGACTAACTGCAGAGCTCTGTTTTGGACCGAGCTAACACTTGCTAGGTCCCTTCCTCACTTGGACCGAGCTAACACTCGAACTGTGGCCCACTTTACTAAGCCCTTTTCACCATGGCCCATAGAACGGCCCATTATCCAGCTCGGCCCAATTTACATATAAATTACCCTCTCGATTGCCCCTTAATTCCACCTGCGTAGCATGATAGGGATTACCCGTTACAAGCCGAGCTAAAAGCTTTAGCTTTTCAATCGAGCTAAAAAATCTTAGCTTTCCAATCAAGCTAAATTCGCACCGGGCTCCATCTGTCCGGTCAAAACGTCTCTTCAGTCGCTGTAACTAAATCGATTCCCATCCTATGGACACGTGGCAAACGGTTATTGGCCCAATGCAGCTGTCAGCCGTCTTCGTACCTTGTGCTCTTTTTGAACAGTCCCGCCATTTCTCTCTCTCTTTCCATAAAACCAATACCATTTGTTTTTTGAATCACTCACACCCACTATTCATCTTCTTCTCTCTGAGTCTCCATTTCTCCCAAACGCAGTGCTTGCATAAACTCGTGTTCTTGCTGAGATTGCTTCCATCCTCAGCCCCTTTACCTCGAACTGGTATGTAACTCACAACTGTTTCCTTTCTGTTGATTTCGTTTTTGTTTTGTACAACACACCATGTATATTTGTACATTTTTCAAAGCACGTTCCATTTTTGCACCCATTTTTCTGAAAAACTTACGTAATAGAACCATTGTACTTAAGAACAACTTGTAGAATGATGTATTTGATTCAAAATCATACTCCAACCGGACTAGGAAACAGTTCGTATTAGTTGCGAACCTAGCCGCACTAAACAACCGAACTAAAACTTTACACCATTCTTGCAATTGCAACAAGTCTTAGTACGATCTGCTTTAACTTGGCCGAGCTAGGGCACCGAACTAGGTTTGCGCAATACTGTGCTAGAAAGTCTCAACCACCGACCGAGCTACAACTTGGGGCTAAACCAGCTCTCCTAGTCAAAATCGAACTAAGAATGCTACCCCAAATGCTTCAACCAGGCTAAAGTCCCTTGCTCAAATCGAGCTAAGAATGGATAGTACCCTCACGTAGCTGAGCTAGGACTTCATTTATCTTGCCTTTGTTTTTTTTAGCACGGTCCATCAATCTGTGCTTAACACCTTTCTCTTTTCACTTTGCAGACTTAGGTTGCCAGGCACTCCTTTGAACGCTCGACCGAGCTACTCAGTGTCATTTTACGACCGAGCTAGTACATAGCTAATTTATACATAAGTTAAAACTTCATGGGTAAATATAGGTTTTTGGTAAACACACCAGGTAGTATGGCCGAGTTCCGAAAGGATTACCATATCCCAAATGATATCCATCTAACTCTAGCCGAGCTAAATACCACACCTTAGGGAAACCCTGGTTTTGTTCCTTTTACCCTCCTTTCCATCGTAGAAACCGGCCTAAGATTCCCTGTACAGCCTCTTCTCTGTGAATTCCTTAGGCAGACCAACCTTTGTCCAACCCAACTTTCCACCAATTCTTACCGCATAATAAACGGCATAGCCAAGCTAAACCGCCGGGCTGGCCTTAATCTCGGTCTAGCCGAGCTCTTCCATCAATACTTCATAGGATCGGCCGAAGATGGCTGGGTTTACTACTTAAGAATAAGGCACCGGCGTGAAAAGATAATAAAAGATACCCCGGATAAAGATGTGAATGACGATGATTTCTTCTGGGTATCTGGGAATTTTGAGGATCAACAGGCCCAGATACCAGGTGACAGAATAAATTGGGACAGGGGTGTAGCCGGTAGGATTACCTCGGTCCGAATCCATGCTTTTCTTTACTTCGATTTTCTTTATCCTGAACCGTACTAACCGTTGCCCTTCATGCATATTTGAACTTTCTCAAGTCCCAGTACAGCTATCCCAACTTGAATACACTGCGCGCCGCACTGCGATATCCCGAACGGAGCTGGGCTAAGCTACTCAATTTTAAACCGACATACCGATATAGTAGCAAACGAAAGACCAGGGTAACCGACTTTTTGTTGGAAGCCTCTCCTGAACCGGATCCAACCCTGCCCCAAATCAATCTCATCCCACTAACCGCTGAACAAGAAATGGCCAAGAAGAGAGCCGTGCGAGCCTTTCTGACCGAAACCAACCAGACCGAGGTACCACCAACCGGTCAAACTCAGGAGACCGTGGTGGCCTTTCCATCTCGCCAACCCTCAACATCTCGCCCAAATAAGCGTGCCCGGATGACCTCAACCGAGCAACGCCTCGTCGATGAAGATGAAACCGTGGTCCCCCCAACCGCTCTACCACGCTCTCCACCGAGCCCACAACCGGAGCGTTCGGACCGGGCTAGCTCCTCCAAGTGGGCTCCAAAGATGGTTTTTCAGAACCATGCTATCACGGATTCTGACTCAGTGGTTGCAGAAAAAGACCACTTGATGGCATTCAACCTGGCTAAAGGTGTTTTCCTTCCAGCCGACATGAGGCACCATGACCACCTAACTGAGCTGAAGGCCCTTCGGTCGTCCACAAAATCGATGGTGCTGGTAAGTTGCTTCTTTGCTCATCTTTTCAATCTGTACAACTTTCTGCTCGGTTTCACTTTAAAAGTTTCTTACCATCCTCTTGCAGGCCATACAGAAGAACCACATTACTCACAAGCGAGTGTTGGAACTTCGAAAAACCACCAGGCAAGCCATAGCCGAGGCTAATGAAAGAACGGCCAAACCAGAGGAGATGAAAAAACAAATAGCCGAGCTAAAAACCGAGAACGGTCGCCTCACCGGTCTTGTTAGCTCGGCTGAAGCAGACAAGAAAAAGGCCGCGACGGTGTTAAAAGATAAAGTATCTGCGTGAGCTTGCTAAGCTCGAGGGAAAAAAGAATGCCGAAATATCAAAGCTTGAGAAGAAGCTAGAGGACGCAGAGGATCGTGGCTTTCGAGAAGGTGAAGCCTTGTACATCAAGTAGTGTGAATCTGCAAAAGACCTCTTCTTTAAGTGCGGGTGGAGGGGTGCTGTGGTGCAGCTCGGTTATGGGCCTGAGACCGAGGTCTTCAATCCTCCTCAATACTTCATACCGAGCTCACTGGCAGAGTATGCTGCTATCACTCAGCAACAATTTCTCGAAGCTTCAGATGATGAAGAAACCGTGCCCAACGATACCCCGGTCGTCAATGATCCTACCAATTAGTCAGCTCAGGCGGAGCCAACGGTGGAAGATCTAACTAACGAGCTATCAACTAGAACCGTGCTCCCCACTGAGACCGTGCTCACGACCGAGATCGTGCTCCCGACTGAAACCGGGCTCTGAGTTGAACTAGATGCAGATCTTGACGACCTATTTACCTGATTTTGTATTTTTCTTCTTTCTACTTTTGGACAAGATTTGTAACCGGGCTACGGCCCCATTTCCTTGTACTTTGACTTTGCGTGATCAATGAAATCTCTTTTGTTCTAACTGTTATCTCGGTTTATTTCCATGCTTATACTTGCTTTCTAACTGAAATCTGAACGAAATATAACATTCTCTGGCCGAGATACTTATCTCGGTCTTAGCCTTGCAATCTATCTGGTTATACCTGCCAACCTCTTCAGCCTAGATCCTTATCTCGGCTGAAGAACAGTAAGTGTTGGTTTTTCCAGCCAACCTCTTCAGCCTAGATCCTTATCTCGGCTGAAGCATAATAACTGTTGGTTTCTCCAGCCAACCACTCTTCAGCCTTGATCCTTATTTCGGCTGAAGAGCACCAAAAGTTGGTTTTTCCAGCCAACTACTTTTCAGCCTTGATTTTTATCTCGGCTGAAAAATACCAGGTGTTGGTTTTTCCAACCCACCTCTAAGTTGGTTTTTCCAGCCAACCTAGAGTAAAGTGTTTGGTTGTTTCGACCAAACGTCTTGCAGCCTGGATTCTAATCCTGGGCTTAGGAAGGGTGTTGGTTGTTCCAGTCAACTTCTAAGTTGGTTTTTCCAGCCAACCTACAGTAAAGTGTTTGGTTGTTTCGACCAAACGTCCTGCAGCCTGAATCCTGATCCTGGGCTTAGGAAGGGTGTTGGTTGTTCCAGCCAACCTAGAGTAAAGTGTTTGGTTATTCCGACCAAACGTCCTGCAGCCTGGATCCTTATCTTAGGCTTAGGAAGGGTGTTGGTTTTTCCAGCCAACCTCTAAGTTGGTTTTTCCTGCCAATTTAGAGTAAAGAGTTTGGTTGTTTCGACCAAACGTCCTACAGCCTGGATCCTGATCCTGGGCTTAGAAAGGGTGGTGGTTGTTTCAGCCAACTTCTAAGTTGGTTTTTCCAGCCAACCTAGAGTAAAGTGTTTGGTTGTTTCGACCAAACGTCCTGCAGCTTGGATCCTGATCCTGGGCTTAGGAAGGGTGTTGGTTGTTTCAGCCAACTTCTAAGTTGGTTTTTCCAGCCAACCTAGAGTAAAGTGTTTGGTTATTTTGACTAAACGTCCTGCAGCATGGATCCTTATCCTGGGCTTAGGAGGGGTGTTGGTTTTTCCAACCAACCTCTAAGTTGGTTTTTCCTGCCAATTTAGAGTAAAGTGTTTGGTTGTTTCGACCAAACGTCCTACAGCCTAGATCCTGATCCTGGGCTTAGGAAGGGTGTTGGTTGTTCCAGCCAACTTCTAAGTTGGTTTTTCCAGCCAACCTAGAGTAAAGTATTTGGTTATTCCGACCAAACGTCCTGCAGCCTGGATCCTTATCCTGGGCTTATGAGGGGTGTTGGTTTTTCCAGCCAACCTCTAAGTTGGTTTTTCCTGCCAATTTAGAGTAAAGTGTTTGGTTATTGCGACCAAACTTCCTGCAGCCTGGATCCTTAACTTGGGCTTAGGAAGGGACAAAGTTGGTTATTCCGGCCAACTCTGTTTTTGTTGCCCCTAGTTTACTAAAACAACTTTTACAAAATAAAACAATTATGCTGAAAAAAAAAACTACTTGTTTTATTGAGAAAAAGAAAAAATTACAAGTACTGAAAAAGCTAAAAATAAAATAGTTTGAGATTGGCAGTGTTCCATGGCCTGGGAATGGCTTTGCCGTCCTTGTCTTCCAATTAATATGCACCATTTCCTGCTAATCCGACCACTTTGTAGGGTCCTTCCCAATTAGGCCCTAACTTGCCATCTCCTGGTATCAAGGTGTTTCCCATCACTTTGCGCAGTACCCAATCTCCAATCTTGAATTGCCTTGGATGCACCGTCTTGTTATACTTTCTGGACAACTCTTGTGGGTACGAGGCAATATGAACCAGTGCTTTTTCTCTTCTTTTTTCCGCAAGGTCGAGCTCCAATGCTATGGCTTCTCCATTTAAGTCTGGATCAAAATTTTCGCTTCTAATTGTGGGGAGGCCAACTTCTAGTGGGATTACTGCTTCCATACCATAGGCTAAGGAGAATGGTGTTTCTCCTGTTGATCGCCAGGGTGTGGTACGGTAAGCTCACAAAACATGAGGAAGTTCTTCAGCCCACTTGCCCTTTGCCTTCTCTAACCTTTTCTTCAGTCCATCCAAGACAACCTTGTTTGATGCCTCTGCTTGGCCATTTGCTTGGGGATATGCCGGCATAAAATTGTAGAACTCTATCTTGTACTTTTCACAAAAGCCTCTAAAGATTCTGCCATCAAACTGCGTGCCGTTGTCTGATATTAAGGCTTTAGGTATGCCAAACCGAGTGATGATATTCTGCTAGACGAATTTCTTCACATCTTTCTCTTTTATTAATGCTAGTGCTTCTGCTTCTGCTTCTACCCACTTTGTGAAGTAGCCTGTTGCTGCAAGAAAGAACTTCCTGTTTCCGGGTGCTGTTGGAAGTGGTCTTACTATGTCCAAGTCCCACATTGCAAAGGGCCATGGGCTAGTCAATGGTAGGAGCTCTCTAGCTGGCTGATGTATTTGGTGTGCGAACTTCTGACATTTCTCGCACTTCTTCACATATTTCTCCGAATCTGCTTGCATGTATGGCTACCAGTATCCTTGCGAAATGGCTCTGTAAGCTAACGATCTTCCTCCTTGGTGGTTTCCGCATACGCCTTCGTGTATCTCGAACAAGAATGCTTCCACTTTGCTGGGGTGGACACATTTGAGATAAGGTCCTGTGAATGACTTCTTGTACAATGCCATAGATGGAGAGAGCCAAAATCGCTGCGACTTTGCTCTAATTTTGTTGGCTTCTTTCTTTTCTTCTGGTAGGACGCCGTCTTTTAAGAACATTATGATGGGATCCATCCATGAAGGGCCTAGCTCGGCGCAACATACCTCTTCTACTTCGGGGTCTTCAATGCTTGGTCTTGGTAAGTAGTCAATAAGCAACGGATGAGGGATGGATGTATCTGCCGTTGAAGCAAAGCCTGCTAGTTTGTCTGCTCTGCTGTTTTCATCCCTGCCAATCTGTTCTATCCGCACTACTTCGAATTTCTTGATCTCTTTTCTGACTAAGTCTTGGTACTTAGCCATCTTGTCATCCTTTGCCTCGTAGTTGCCTGAAATTTGGTTTACCACCAGCTGTGAGGCGCTTGTAAACCATTAGCTCAGTGGCCATCATGTAGGATGCTAATTTTAAGCTTGCCAGAAGCGTTTCGTACTCCGCTTCGTTGTTTGATGCGGGGAAGCCAAGGTGGACTGCTTGCTCCACTACTAGGCCGTCTGGCGAGATGGGGACTATGCCAAGTCCTACTCCATGCCTGTTGGATGCTCCATCCACAAAGAGCTTCCACATCTCTCCGACGAACAGCTTCTAGCAAGTGGAGGGATCAGATGATGCCTTAGGGTCATGAGTGTTGCTGGTGTTTTCTTCTTGGTCTATGCTTGCTGTTTGCCCCTTGCTGTCTGATTGTACCAAGTCTTTATTTGTTGGTGAGTCTTGGTTTGGTGTAGTATGGTTTGCTTCTTCCTTCCCCACTTTACTCTGGTCTGTCATGCAACCTGTCTGGGTAACCTGTACCAGGGTTGCGTTATTCCGGCGTCAACTTTCATCCCTAGTTCGGTTGTTTCAGTCAAGTCGACTGGGCAGATATGATGACTTCCTGGGGTGAATTTTACGACAAAGTTTGCCAAAGCTTGAGCTTTTATCGCGGTTCTGGGTTGAAACTTGATGTCGAATTGTCCCAACTCTACTGCCCACTTTAAGATTTGCCCAGAAAAGTTCGCCCTTTCAAACAAAGCTTTTAATGGAAAAGCTGTGAGGACAACTATGGTGTGGGCGTGAAAGTAGTGCAACAACTTCCTTGAGGCCATCATCAAGGCCAAGGCCAGTTTTTCCAGTGGCAAGTACCTTGTTTCGGCGTCCAGCAATGTCTTGCTGACATAAAAGATGGGCAGATGTTAGATTCCTTCCGCTCGGACCAACACTGCGCTAATTGCGTGTTGTGAAACTGCCAGGTACAGAAAGAGTTTTTCTCCAGTTATTGGGGTCACAAGTAGTGGTGGAGAAGACATGTACTCTTTCAAGCTTTCCAGAGCGCGGTCGCATTCTTTGTCCCACTCGAACTTGGCTTTCAATTCTTGAAAAAATGGTCGTAGTCTGTCTGACGACCGGCTTATGAATCGGTTGAGTGCAGCTGCCATGCCAGTGAGATGCTGCACTTCTTTTACTGTGTTTGGCCTCTCCAGATCCTGGATTGCTTTGATCTGAGAGGGGCCTACTTCTATACCCCGGTTGGTCACCAAGAAGCCTAGGAATTTGCCAGATCCTACTCCGAATGCACACTTAAACGCATTGAGGCGTAACTTGTGCTTCTTAAGGATCTGAAACATCTCACCTAGGTCCTTGAGATGGTCGTTCTCGTACTTGCTCTTGACCACCATGTCGTCGGTGTAGGCTTCCATTGTTCTGCCTAACAATGGTTCAAACATCTTGGTGACCATCCGTTGGAATGTTGCCCCTGCGTTTTTTAGGCTAAAGGGCATGACCTTGTAGCAGTACAGTCCTCTTGGCGTTGTAAAAGATGTGACCTTTTGGTCTGGTTCATACATAGCGATCTGATGGTAGCCTCTGTACGCATCAAGAAAGCTAAGTCGGTTGTGTCCCGCCGTTAGGTCTACCAGTTGGTCTATCCGAGGTAAAGGAAAGCTGTCCTTTGGGCATGCTTTGTTGACTGTTTTATAGTCCACACAAACACGCCATTTTCCATTCTTTTTTGGCACCACTACTGTATTGGAGATCCATCTGAGGTAGTGCACCTCTCTGATGGCTCCTGCTTCTAGCAGGTTTTCTACTTCTTCCGCCACTATCTCGGCGTGGTGGAGTACCGATCTGCGAGTGCGCTGAATGATTGGTCTGGCAGTTGGGTGGACGTTCAATTGGTGACAGATGAAGCTTGGGTCAATGCCTGGCATGTCGTACAGTGTCCAGGCGAACACTTCGATATTGGAGGTCAAAAATTCCATGACCTCTATTCTCTTAGTGCTGGACATAGATGAGCCAAGCAAAAAGAACTTATCCGGGTTCTTTTCATCTATTTTTACCTGTACCAAGTCTTCCATTGCCTTCTGTTCAGCGGCTTTGCCAACGTCCGCGAACAATTCATTGCTCTTTGGTTCTTCCACCATCTGAACAAATCCTTTGGCAGCGCGGCTGCCATTTACTGTGACAAAGCATTGCTTGGACATAATTTGGTGTCCATAGACCTCTTCAATTACCCCGGCTTCGTTAGGGAATCGCATTACTTGATGGTAGGATGAAGCTACCGATCGCATAGCATGCAGCCATGTTCTTCCAAATATTATGTTGTAAGTGGAAGAGACCTTCAATACCCAGAATTCCACTTGTTTTGTCATGCTTCCTGCCCTGACTGGAAGGATTATCTTGCCGACAAGCCACTCTGGCATTGAGTTGAATCCGATCAGGGGGGATACAGCTGGTGCCAAGTCTTTGTCCTCCAATTTCAACTGTTTGAAGGTGTCGTAGTACATTATCTCACATGAGCTCCCTTGGTCAATCAAAATCCGCTTGACGTCAAAATCCTTGACTTGGAGAGTGATGACTAGTGCATCATTGTGAGGGCAGTATATCCTTGCCAAGTCTCTGTCTGAGAAAGATATGACGTTCGTGGCTTCTGTTCTCCCCTTTTTGATGGTAAGTTGGGCACTTAGTACCTCCTTTAAATGCTCAGCCTTCTTGATCATGCCCCTGAGCTCGCATACGCGCTCAGGTTCGAATACCCCATGGATTACGTTGATCACGCCTTAAGGTGAGGTGTCGATTGGCATTCCGTTTGGGTTGTTGTGGTCCTGGGGGGCTGGCTCCGTCCCTCCTTCTATGTACTTGTCCAGATGACCGGCTGCCACCAACTCCTCCAGATGCTGCCTCAATGGTGTGCAATTTTCAGTGCGGTGCCCTTTTTCCTTATGGAAGGTGCACCGGGATCTTTCGTCGTAGTCCTTTTGCGCTTCTTCGAACTGAGCTAGCCATCTGACGAAAGGTTCATCGCGTATCTCGCTTAGAATCTGATAGATCGATTTTTTGAATACTGTGGTAATGGCAGTGCGGACTCTCAGCCATCTTTTATCTCGGTCCTTTTCGTTGTCTCGCCTGCCTCGTTAGTTCCTGCTTGGACGTTCTACCGTATTGACTTTCGCCGTGGTCTTTTTGTCTGGTGCTGCGATTGTACCAAACTTTGTTTTAACACGGGCGCCATCCTCCTCCACCCGAGTATGCTGGTGTACCCTCTCCATTAAGGCTTCCATTGTGAAGGGTGGCATCATGGTGATCGAGTCCCTCAACCTGTTCCCGACTGGAAGACCTCTTTTGTACTGCATGATGGCGAGATTGGTAGGGCAACCCCCAATCTGGTTGAAGGTCTCCCAGTAGCGACTATTGTAGGATCTTAATGTCTCCTTGTCGCCCATGTCAATGGAGAGAAGCTGGTCGATCTCCACTGGCGTTTTGGTGTTCGTCCTAAACCTTGTCACGAACGCCTCTGCTAATTGTGCCTAGGAGGCGATGCTGCCTTCTGGTAGCCTTTCGAACCAGGTTAATTCTAGGTCGCCAAGGCTGGATGGGAATAGGATGCACATCAAAGCCTCGTTTCGTCGGTATACAGCCATAACCTGGCGAAAGTGGCTTAAGTGCGAGTAGGGGTTCGTCTTCCCCTCATACGTGGTGAATTTGGGCTGCAGGAAGCTGGAAAGTAAGGGCGCGTTCTCAATTGTCGGAACGAACGGCAAGGTCTGCAGTCTTGCTAATGCTTTATCCGTAGGTTCGTAGGCAGGGCGCGGTATTGGCATTCCTACCTCGACGCTTCCATGCGTCCAAGGAGCCAACCGCTAGAGGGCAGAAACTCTGTGTGGGTCACGCGCCCTGGCATCCTCCTTCCATCGTGCCCTTTCTTCTAGCACAGTTCGTAAGTCAGACGATCTAGGTAACTCCGTCTGCCTGGATGACGTCTGGTGCGTGTGCGAGGGCCGATAGGTGCTTCTCTCTGTGTATGACCTCTCAGATCTCGTCCTCTCAAACCTGGAGTGACGAGTTCTAGAAGTCCTGGATTGAGTGTCACCTGTTCTGAGGCTCTTACTCTCTGCTTGTGATGGCGTGGTACGCCTGCTGCGATCTTCTGAGTGGCGAGGGGGCGTGTTGCTTTTACGCCCCTCTCCTGTCGCCACCCCTTTTCCTTTGATCTAGCGTTTCATGGCCTCCATATCCGCCGCCATCTTCCTTATTAGTTCATCCTACTCTTTTACGCGATCCTCAAGAGCTTGAGGGTCAATTCTTCGCCTCTGCCTTTCAGGACTTTGAGATCGACGGGGGCTGTTATTCCACCTCCCCCTTGCATCCCTCCGGGGGTTCTGTCGCTGGGGCTCCAAGTCTGCCATGGGAGGGACAGGAGGTAAACCTTCGCGCCTCCCTCCTCCTTCTGGGGTTTGTCCGTCAATGGCGGACTGTGGCAACTCTTCGTTGTGCGCCATTACTTCCGATTAGTGAGGATAACTTGATTAAGAGGTTTGTTCTTTCTGTTTATTCCCATAGACGGCGCCAATTGTACGAGCACGAAATAATCTTCTCGTATAATCCTGTTGATCAAGTTTGCGCTCCTCCGTACGACGTCGTTTTACTCCCTGAAAACACAAACGTGAGCTAGCCGGCAGGTGGGTGCCGGATACCTCTCTGATGCCTAAGTTAGCCAAATAGGCAAATAGACAAAAGCCCTGTGTATTCGGGAATCAAAGTTGTGTTACCTCTCCATAGGTGATGTTGTGAGCTTTTATAGGTTCCGCGTGGCACAATCCTAGTAGGACTCTTACTCCTCCATGTAGAGTCCTCCTAGGAATCACATTCCTGAAAGATAATGCTTATCCTTCAACACCTCCCTCACTGCTTAAACCAAGTGAGATGGTTTTACCTAGGTCGGATGTCAATACGACCGGGATAACATGGCCATGCTAAAGCCGCAGATTAGACCGAGCTCCACCTAGCTCGGTTATTCCTTTCACTGCGTGTACCTCGGTTCAACATACTCCAACCAGGTTGTTGAGATCATGCTAACCATACTGAGCTAGGACCGAACTAACCCATAGCATGGTTCTGAGGAAGGCTCAATATACTTTGGCTCAATATGGTATGACCGGGCTAACTGTTATTGCGCCGACCGTGGTGACCGAGCTAACCACCAAGCTCGTTTGGACCGGACTAACTGCAGAGCTCTGTTTTGGACCGAGCTAACACTTGCTAGGTCCCTTCCTCACTTGGACCGAGCTAACACTCGGACTGTGGCCCACTTTACTAAGCCCTTTTCACCATGGCCCATAGAACGGCCCATTATCCAACTCGGCCCAATTTACATATAAATTACCCTCTCATTAAGAATAACAAACTGACAGAACCTATAAATTTCAAAAAAAAAAAAAAAGAAAAAAAGAAAAAGAAAATAATGAATACCAAAAATTGATGAACAAGAAAAGTAATTGCAAATCGATGGAATACAAGCGAGCACAAGGAGAGCTGTCATTTGCACTAGGCATGTGTCTCATTTTCACTTCATTGATTTACAATTATTTTCTTTGATTTCTCTCGGTTTTTTTTTTTTCCTTATCCCAAAAATATAAAAAAGTCTGTGGGTATGGGAATTGGTTTTTGTAGTTGAAACATCATGTGGTTGGATTGAAGAGGGTCCCTTAACATGTAAGTTGGTATCTGTCATTAGCATTAACCACAGAGAGAGAGAGAGAGAGAGAGAGAGAGAGAGAGAATTCATTTTCAAAAATGCCCATTTCATTACAACATGTTTTGATCAAGATTTGTTTTTTGGTGATGACTTGCTACCACTGCAAAACCAGAATTCTAGAACTATGACATTTACATTCTACGTTTAGTTTTTGGTAAATTTTTTTTTTTTTTGGTTAACAATGGATGAAATGGACAAAAACACTGAAATATGTATATACTACACATTTTTGTAAACTCTAAATAAAATTAAAAGTGTATGATTCAAATTAAAATTACAGAGACTAAAATGACACTTCGTTTAAATTATAGAACTAATAGTGTATTTTGCTCAAATATATTTGTAATTGCGTCAGAGCAAACTTTCTAAATAATATTTATTTTTGTTGGACTAGTGCAAGTTGCCAAAGCCCTTTTTTTCAATCTTGAATGTATCATTTTTGTTGTATTAGTGCAAGTCAAATTCAATCAGAGTCATAGATTGTAAAAGCCTAGCTAGCAAATCACCCCCAAGTCATCAAAATCCCTTTAGCAAATCTTAATCTTCAATGATGCCAATCATAATCTTCAAATATGCTACATAAAAAGTTTTTTTTTTTTTAACTACACTACAATGACTCAAACTTACAAAAATTCAAAAAAAGTTCTCATCACAAAATTCAATTTTTTTATTTTAAAATGTTCACTATATAACAACAAGATTTGTAACAAATTGGACAATTAAAAGTATAATAACAGCTAGAAAGCCAACTCTTACAAACACAAATTTAGGAAGAAATAATAAATAACTACATACAACTATCATAGTGAGAACTACAAATATCATGAAATTTATCTCTATATGAGTGGAACCTGTAATCTCTTATTATGAAGTGGTGCTACACAACTATAAAACTGAAGGACGCAGTTGAAAAGTCTATGTTGCACCACACCCCTTAATTTCGTGTGTATTATATTTATATGCAAGTTATGCTCAGGTAAGGTGTTCGTTAATTATGCCACAAAAAATGGCATTAATAAATGGTTTCAAGTGATGGTAAGGCCTCCTTATAATCAAATCGCTATTAGGCCATTCTTTATTACAGCATAAAAGTGATGTTTGATTATGTTCGAAAGTACTAGTTTTGATTATACCCAAGGTGATATTGAAGTTATACCACAAAATGATATTAAGGCCAAGTTTGACGAGTCCTAAAAAATTCAAAAAGTCAAAAAATTACACAAAAAGTAAAAAAATAATTACTATTCATAAATAAAAAATATTAAAAAAATATTTTATACATTTTTATAATACAAAAGTTTGAATTACATTGCCAGCCGTACTGCCCTAGTGGGAAGGCAGGTCATACACTTTTTGGGCAAAAAAAAAAATTACATATGTAAAGCCACAAAGTTTGATGGTAATGTTGGGCCCTTGGGGGCCCACTAAGGGTTCCGTTTTAATAATCCGAACCGTGCAATATGTAGAACTCGTCGAGTACTATATACTTGTAAAAAATCACGTTGATCGGATATCGTTAACTATATGATCAAATTAATTTTGTATAAACAAAACGGATGGCGTGATAGTTAACTGTTGAAAAAAAACTAATCCGATCATATAGCTATCGATGTCCGATCAACGTGATGTTTTGCAGGCATATAATACTCGATGAGTTCTACATATTGAACGGTTCAGATTATTGAAATGGGACATGTAGTGGCCCCCACGGACCAACCATCACTGTCCAAACACTTTGCCCCGAATGAGGCAATAATTTGCTGTGTAAGACCCGCTACCTAGCAAGGCAACCGTACAACCTACTCAACTTTCTTTCCTTATACACTTTATTTATACAATTTTTTATTACACATTTTTTTATAAAAAAATAAAAAGTTAACCCAAACATTTATATTTTTTGAAAAATGTTTTGGAGCTCTAATTTTTGAGCTCTAAAGCTAGCTCTAATGAGTTGGCAGTGGATTCCACCTACAGTGATGTGATATTTTGATCTTGGTTTGTTTTTATTTTATTTTTTTTGCTCATTGCCATATCATTAGTGCTCTATTAGAGCACTAAAATTAGTGCTCTGAATCATTATTGATATTTTTTTTCTCAATTTTTTAGTTTAAAAAAATAAAAAGTACATTTATTTAGGACAACCCAAACAATCCAAACAACCCAATATGCCCTAAAGTGACAAAGGGCATTGAGCATGTGCACCCTTCTATCAAGGGAGAAATTATTTCATGCTCCAGGAGCAACTTTCGGTGGTGCCGTAAATGCACTTTTATTGATTAAAATAATAGGTCCCATTGATTTCTTGTTGGATTGTAAGAGCTAAGAGAACATGTATCCATTTTTTAAATGGTGTGGAGTAATGATCTTGGACTATGAAATAATTTTTCCGATCGTCCAAAAAATACAAACCTATACGGGAAAGAGATACACCTTCTCGTATAATCCTGTTGATCAAGCCTGCGTTCCTCTGTACGTCGTTGGTCTTCCACCTGAAAACACAAACGTGAGCTGGCCGGCGGGTGTATGCCGGAAACCTCTCCGATACCTAAGTCAGTAAGCAAGACAAGTAGGCAAAAGCTCAATGTGGTCAGGGAGCAAAAGTTGCATTACCTCTTCTTAGGTGATATTGGCGAGCTTTTATAGGTTTCGAGTGGCACAATCCTAGTAGGACTCTTACTCCTCCATGTAGAGTCCTCCTAGGACTCATACTCCTGGAAGATAATGCTTATCCTCCAACACCCCCCTCACTGCTTAAACCAAGTGAGATGGTTTTACCATGGTCGGATTACCATACGACCGACCTAACTGTTACTTCGGCTATTACTTCCTTTCTCTTACCTCGGCCTTCACATGCTACGACCGAGCTATCCATAAGAGAGTTGAGCCGAACTAATTCTGGCACTAAGTACTTAAGAAAGCTCAGCATACCTCAGTTCCATACACCACGACCGAACTAACTTTTAGCAAGGTTTTAGACCGAAATAACCGTACTGTGCCATGACCATGCTAAAGCCACAGAGTAGACCGAGCTCCACACCTCGGTTCTTCCTTTCATTGTGTGTACCTTGATTTGACACACTCCAACTTGGTACCTTAGTTGGGTCCTTTGAGACCGGGCTAACCGGAGTAAGCTTCCACCGCGCTATCCAGAGCGAAGTCCACAAAGAGAAGCCATCATACCTCAGCTGCGAATGCCATGGCTGAGCTAACTATGGCGCGCTACGACCGTGGTGACCGTCTTTACACTTGGACCGAGCTACAACTCTTCACTCCGACCGTGGTGACCGTCGTTACATTTGGACCGAGCTACCACTCTCCAAGCGCCTTTACACTTGGACCGGACTAATACTTGGACCGCAGAAAACTTGCTAAGCCCTTTCCACCGTGGCCCACATCCGTTTAGTCCTTGGACCGAAGTACATCTATTCTTACCTCGGTTCGTCGCACGGCCCAATTTCCAAAGAAGTCTCCTCCTTAGCTCGACCCAATTTAGATATAAATTACCCTCTCAATTGCCCCTTAATTCCATCTGTGCAACATGATTGGGATTACCTGTTACCAGCCGAGCTAAAAAGTTTTGCCTTTCAACCAGGCTAGAATGCCGCCGGGCTACCGATTGGTTTAGTCAAAAAACGTCTCTTCAGTTATGCTGTCATCTGAATCGCTTGTTACTCTTTCTGAGCCTCCGTTTTGCCAGATGCAGTGCCTGCGAATCTCGCGCTTTTGCTGATACGGCTTCCATCTTCAGTTCCTTCATTCTTGACTTGTATGTCGCTCAAATCTTTTGAATAGTTATCACACCTACTGGATTCGCGAACAAACTTTTGCTTCAATTAACCGAGCTAGCGAACTTAGTTACTTTTAGCACGGTCCACCAATCTATGCTTAACACTTTTCCTTTTCATTTTGCAGACTCTGACTTAGGTTGCCCAGGTACTCCTCTGAACACTTCAACCGAGATACTCAGCACCTTCTCCATGCCGAGCTAATTTATACATCTAACAATGCGGAGCTACCATAGACCTTTTCTTCAAATGTGGATGGAAAACGGCTGTGGCGCAGATCGGTTACGGCTAAGAGACCGAAATCTTCCTAAACCCTCCTCCATATTTTATACTGAGCTCCATGGTGGAGTATGCAAATGCCATTCAGCAGAAATTTCTTCAAGAAGGGGAGGACAAAGATGCTGCTCCTAAAGACAACGCCCAACCCGGTCGCCAGTCCATCTCTCCAACTCCAGTGGTCTCCATCTCACCTTTGCTTGCTGTGTCTGATGCGGTGCTTTCGAGGTTGCTCAACCAAAGTGTGCTTGCGACAACCGAGCTCCCTACTGAAACCGGGCTTCAAGTTGATCTGGATGCGGATCTTGACGATCTTTTTGCTCGATCCTTCTTTTTATCTTGGAAAGAATGTGTAGCCGGGCTACAGCCCCTCAGTTGTATTTTGTTTTGCACTTCAAAAAATCTTCTTCTGTGCTCAACTCTTATTCCGGTTTTGTTCTGTATGCTTGCACTTGTAATGAATTTTTCCATGAACTCATTTGCTCAACTGTGAACTCGGTTTGAATGCTTGCTTTCTAACTGCTACTTGAAACATTTCTGGGCCGATATTCCGTATTCCGGTTTTAGCTATATAACTTTCTAGCCAACCACTCTTTAGCCGATATAATTACTTCGGCTGAAGAGTTACCAGTGTTTGTTTAATCCAGCCGACCACTCTTCAGTTATGAACTTACTTCGGCTGAAGAGTACGAAGAGTTGGTTTAATCCAGCCAACCACTCTTCAGCCATACCCATACTTCGGCTGAAGAGTACAGAGAGTTGGTGTAATCCAGCCAACCACTCTTCAGCCATACCCATACGTCGGCTGAAGAGTACAGAGAGTTGGTTTAATCCAGCCAACCACTCTTCAGCCATATCCATACTTCGGCTGAAGAGTATAAAGTGTTGGTTTAATTCAGCCAACCACTCTTCAGCCATACCCATACTTCGGCTGAAGAGTAACAAGAGTTGGTTTAATCCAGCCAACCACTCTTCAGCCATACCCATACTTCGGCTGAAGAGTAACAAGAGTTGGTTTAATCCAGCCAACCACTCTTCAGCCATACCCATACTTCGGCTGAAGAGTACAGAGTGTTGGTTAAATCCAGCCAACCTCTAGGTTGGTTTTTCCAGCCAACCTAGAATAAAGTGTTTGGTTATTCCGACCAAACGTCCTGCAGCCTGGATCCTTATCCTGGGCTTAGGAAGGGTGTTGGTTTAATCCAGCCAACCACTCTTCAGCCTATACCCATACGTCGGCTGAAGAGTACAAAGAGTTTGTTTAATCCAGCCAACCACCTTTAGCCTAGGTCCTTACCTCGGCTAAAGGGTGCAAAAAAGTTTTTTTGTTGGTCAAACTTGCCAACCACCGTTAGCCTAGGTCCTTACTTCGGCTAAAGGGTGCAAAAAAGTTTTGTTGGTCAAACCTGCCAACCACCTTTAGCCTAGGTCCTTACTTCGGCTAAAGGGTGTAAAAAAGTTTTTTGTTGGTCAAACCTGCCAACCACCTTTAGCCTAGGTCCTTACCTCGGCTAAAGGGTGCAAAAGAGTTTTATTGGTCAGACCTGCCAACTTCTTGCAGCCTTATCTCGGATTAGGAGAGGTAAGCGTTGGTTTTTCCGGCCAACTCTGCTTTCAATGCCCCTAGCTCATTAAAACAACCTTTACAGAGGAAAATACTCTATGCTGAAAAGGGAACTACTTGTTTTATTGAGGAGAATGAAAATTACAAGTATCCTAGAAAAAATAACTCGATAGTGGCAGTGTTCCGCGGCCTGGGATAACCTGGCTATCTCCATCTTCCAGGTGGTATGCCCCTTTTTCAGCTAAACCAACCACTTTGTATGGTCCTTTCCAATTGAGCCCTAGCTTGCCTTCTCTGGGTTCTTTACATCTATCATTTCCTGTACCAAGTCTTCCACTGTCTTCTGTTCAGCTGCCTTGCTAACATCTGCGGATAGCTCCTTGCTCTCAAGTTCTTCCTTTTATGTATTGGTCCAAGTGCCCAGCTGCCACTAACTCCTCCAAATGCTGCTTTAATGGTGTGCAATTTTCAGTGCGGTGCCCCTGTTCATCATGGAAGGTGCACCGCAATCTCTCGTCGTAGTCTTTTTGCGCTTCTCCCAACTTAGCAGGCCATTGGACGAAAGGTTCATTGCGTATCTCGCTAAGGATCCGATAGATCGGTTTTTTGAACACCGTGGTAATGGCAGTGTGGACTCTCAACCTTCTTTTGCCTTGGTCCTCTCCGTTGTCCCGCCTGCCTTGCCCGTTTCTGCTTGGACGTTCTACCGTGTTGACCTTTGCCGTAGTCATTTCATCTGGTATTGCGGTTGTGCCAGATTTTGTTTTGGCACGCGCGCCATCCTCTTCTACCCTGATGTGCTGATGCACTCTTTCCATCAGGGCTTCCATGGTAAGAGGTGGCGTCATGGTGATAGAATCCCTTAGTCTGTTCCCAACTGGGAGTCCTCTCTTGTATTGCGCAATGGCGAGATTGGTTGGGCAGTCCCCAATCTGGTTGAATGTCTCCCAGTAACGACTGTTGTATGACCTCAGGGTCTCTTCCTCGCCTATATCGATGGAGAGTAACTGGTCGATCTCCACTGGGGTTTTAGTGTTTGTTCTAAATCTTGTGACAAACGCTTCTGCCAATTGCGCCCAGGAGGCTATGCTGCCCTCTGGGAGTTTCTCAAACCAAGTCAAGCCTAGGTCACCGAGGCTTGAGGGGAATAGGATGCACATTAAGGCCTCGTTCCGCCGATATACAGCCATGACCTGGCGGAAGTGGCTCAAGTGCAAGTAGGGGTCCGTCTTCCTCTCGTATGTAGTGAACTTAGGCTGTAGAAAGCCTGATGGTAGAGGCGCGTTCTCAATTGCTGGGACAAACGGTGAGGCCTGCAGCCTTGCCAATGCCTTGTCCGTTGGTTCGTAGGCCGGGCGCGGTTGTGGCATTCCAACCTCGACGCTTCCATGCGTCCGAGGAGCCAACCGCTGTAAGGCCGAAACTCTATGTGGATCACGCGCCCTGGCATCCTCCCTGCATCGTGCCTTTTCCTCTAGCACGGTTCGTAGGTCGGACGATCTGGGTAACTCTGTCTGTCTGGACCTTGTTTGGTGCGTATGTGAAGGCCAGTAAGTGCTCCCTTCTGTGTAAGACCTCACAGATCTCGTCCTCTCAGACCTGGAGTGACGAGTCCTGGAGGACCTAACTTGCGTGTCGCCTGTCCTGAGGCTTCTGTCTTCTGCTTGGGAGGGTGTAGGATTCCTACTACGACCCTCTGAGTGGCGAGGGGGCGTCTTGCGTGTGCACCCCTCTCCTGTCGCCACTTCTTTTCCTTTCAGCTGGTGTTTGAGAGACTCCATGTCTGCTGCCATACGTCGTATCAATTCGTCTTGTGCTTTGACGCGATCCTCCAAAGCCTGAGGATCAACCCTGCGCCTTTGCCTTTCTGGGCTTTGCGAACGAGAGGGATGGGGGCTATTATTCCTCCTACCCCTGGCATCCCTCCTGGAATCTTGTCTTCGTGGTTCCAGGTTCGCCATGGGAGGGACCAAAGGTAGGCCTTCGCGCCTTACGGCTCCGTTTGGAGTTTGTCCGTCAATGGCGGACTGAGGCAGTTCTTCGTTGTTCGCCATCGAATTTTGAGAGAAAAACACTTGATCAAGAGGTTGTTCTTGTCTGTTCTTCCCACAGACGGCGCCAATTGTACGGGAAAGAGATACACCTTCTCGTATAATCCTGTTGATCAAGCCTGCGTTCCTCTGTACGTCGTTGGTCTTCCACCTGAAAACACAAACGTGAGCTGGCCGGCGGGTGTATGCCGGAAACCTCTCCGATGCCTAAGTCAGTAAGCAAGACAAGTAGGCAAAAGCTCAATGTGGTCAGGGAGCAAAAGTTGCATTACCTCTTCTTAGGTGATATTGGCGAGCTTTTATAGGTTTCGAGTGGCACAATCCTAGTAGGACTCTTACTCCTCCATGTAGAGTCCTCCTAGGACTCATACTCCTGGAAGATAATGCTTATCCTCTAACACCCCCCTCACTGCTTAAACCAAGTGAGATGGTTTTACCATGGTCGGATTACCATACGACCGACCTAACTGTTACTTCGGCTATTACTTCCTTTCTCTTACCTCGGCCTTCACATGCTACGACCGAGCTATCCATAAGAGAGTTGAGCCGAACTAATTCTGGCACTAAGTACTTAAGAAAGCTCAGCATACCTCGGTTCCATACACCACGACCGAACTAACTTTTAGCAAGGTTTTAGACCGAAATAACCGTACTGTGCCATGACCATGCTAAAGCCACAGAGTAGACCGAGCTCCACACCTCGGTTCTTCCTTTCATTGTGTGTACCTTGATTTGACACACTCCAACTTGGTACCTCAGTTGGGTCCTTTGAGACCGGGCTAACCGGAGTAAGCTTCCACCGCGCTATCCAGAGCGAAGTCCACAAAGAGAAGCCATCATACCTCGGCTGCGAATGCCATGGCTGAGCTAACTATGGCGCGCTACGACCGTGGTGACCGTCTTTACACTTGGACCGAGCTACAACTCTTCACTCCGACCGTGGTGACCGTCGTTACATTTGGACCGAGCTACCACTCTCCAAGCGCCTTTACACTTGGACCGGACTAATACTTGGACCGCAGAAAACTTGCTAAGCCCTTTCCACCGTGGCCCACATCCGTTTAGTCCTTGGACCGAAATACATCTATTCTTACCTCGGTTCGTCGCACGGCCCAATTTCCAAAGAAGTCTCCTCCTTAGCTCGACCCAATTTAGATATAAATTACCCTCTCAAAACCTATAACCCTCCAATCAAAATTTTCCATCATACCCTAACATAATGCTATGTGGCTAACTTAGAAAAATGATGGATTTACATTTGCTAGCTTAATTGTTTGTTTGTCACAATTCATTGTTGCATTTAGTTAACTAATTTAATGAGGCAACAAAATAGATGCACTAAAACTATGTACTCAGAAATTGCCCACAAATTTATCCAAAATAACGTTGTGAAGTTGAGATTCGATTCCTGTATTGTGAAATCTAAGACTTGAATGAATTTAAATTATACAATGATATTTTTGAGTATAATTTTTAAATGTGTAACATTAATTGATGGTGTGATATTCATTTTGTTATTCATAAACTTGGACTGCACTTCAAATCTTGGAATCTTTGACTTGGGAACTCATAAGTATACATCATAAGTTCCAATGTCCTTTCCTAATTAACCCACCTTACCATCTATATTGATTGCAATACTAACTTCAACACACATACATTAACATCCCTAATGAGATACACATACTAGATTATTTTTGTGTACTAATTTTCTTTTTTTTTTAATTAATGGTATGTGTTCATTGTTTTTACTCGTGGCACAAAGTTATGAATGCAAGATTATTTTCATCAGATACACATAATCATAGTGGCGGCGTCAATAATTTTTTCTAATGGGATCACTCATTTTTTTTCTATAAAAGTTGAATTACATCAAACCAATATCTATTGAACGAAATTATTCATAAAAATTGTTAAATTTCAGCTCAAATTAAATAATAATAAAAACTAAACCCTAAATTTTTTGTTAGTTTGTTTACTAGATTGGCTTCAAAATAATAAATAAAAATATTAAATTAATCTCAAATGATAAATAAAAAGGACAAAATTAACCTGAAGATTGTATCTTTAAATATTTGTTCGTTCATCTCAATAAAATCACTTGAAAATTTTCACCCAAAACTTATAAATACATTATATATATCCATTTATTTATTTTATTTATTTTTGTTAATTTGATAGGTCAATTGACCCCATGTTCTTTCTCCTAACTAGTGTGGCTTTTACGTAATTAATAGTAAATCATGTGTATAGGTTAAGCCCAAATTTTGTTTGAATATCCCAACCTCAACCCTTAACATGTAGGGCAACCTACCTTCATAACAGTAGAGCAATATGTGAAAGACAAATTTACCATTTATTCATGAGAGGAGAATGCTATTTTGCATGGGGCATTCAGTCCATTCTCACTAGTCCCTCAATTGTTTATTTACCAAGAAGTGTGACCTACATTATTGTAGTTGGTAGGTACAACATTAAAAATTTACAGGTAGTTCTTACTATAATGTATTAAGATATGTATTTTATATATATGTATGATGTATGTATGTGTTAGGAGGCATTTACTATAAACATCTCAAAAATAATGAATTGGAATTGATTGACTTCCTTACTAATTAATGAATTGCATGTGAGATTGCAACTTAAGCTCCATTTGCTTCGGTAAAAAATATTATTTTGTGCATAGTGGCAATTTTAAAAATTATGTGCTAGTGATTTGTGGTAATGGTAAATTTTGTGTGGTTGTGGAGACAGTAACGGTGGTTGTGGTAGTTGGTTAGTAGTGGAATTCGTAAGACAATAATTCGAAAAACGTGGTCTATCTTCAAAAAATAGAAAACATTTTTTTACCTAAATCAACTTATTTTATGCTGATCACAGAAAATATTTTTCAGTTTACTTTCATTTTTTGCAATACCAAATGTTAGAAAATGTTAAAAATATTTTTCTAGAAAATTATTTTTGTAAAAACAAACGGAGCATTAGTTCAAGTTACATCCATCAACATTTGTACATCTATTTTACTCGCTACTGAAGGTAACATTTTGGAGAGTTTAAAGTTAAAATGAAGTATTTTCATCAATCGATAAGAGATGATTTATAAATATTATGAGAATTACAAGATATTTTAAGTTTGTAAGAAAGTTCAACAAAGCATAATTATGAGTATGCAAAAATTCCAACAATCACATTATGTATGAGGTCGTCAACCTAGTTCTAGGAGAGTTAAAATTAAGATCTCAACAACTGAAATTGAATTTTCCATAGTAATACTTATCACAACTAAATGCTAGTAAATCAACTAGATATGGTGAAGGTTAAACCAAAGTCGTATAAGCCTAACTCTCTCAGTGGTAAGGTTGAACTTATTGAAGGCTTAAAATGAACTAATCCACCAAATTTGATTCATATATAGTTGTCCAAATTTTGTCAAAAAAAATTAGGGACATAGAAATTGATCACAATCTAAATGATTGTGTTCAATTTAGTGATTGATTTCTTTGCAAATAGAATAATTGTTTTTCGTATGTGTGTTGTATATATGTCATAATTTTGTGTTATTATCGTTACAACCTTCTATTTTGGGAATCACATTACAAGCTCTCTTGGGGCATAACTCATATTATTTTGGCATAATTAATAGTATTTTGTTATATAACTAATACAGAAAATGTTACGAAAAAATATTTTTTGTATAATTTTTTTTGTTTTTTATTCTTTTGCAAATTGATGTGGCATATAATAACAAAACATTATAATTTGAAGTATATCAATTAAAATTAAATCATAAGAACAACTCAACCGTCACATCAATTTTTAACTTTAGTTCATAAAAACTTTTTAAAAAATGTTTATATATAATCACTCAACTAATACCACATTAGGGTAAAAACGTGTATACGTACCACAAACTTGGCCATCGATTATATTTATAAAATCAATTGATATTTGTATTAGACAAAAACATTTTATTCTATTAGATGATATATACATCATTTTAGAATTGGCATGTACTTTTATTTAGGATTGCTTCTAAGTTTTACTCGTATATGATGCCACAATGAATGACATCCCAAGCAAACTTTCTTTGAATAAAAAATGTGATTCCGTCGAAATTTTCATACAGAATGATGAGTTGGTAATAATTTTTATATTAAAAAGTATTTTAATTGATTTTTTTCATAAAGTGATTGGCTTAAAAATCGGCCACATAATTCTATATATATTTTTGAATATATTATTACTCCACCAAAAGTATATACCTACAATAAATTAAATGCTTTACAAATTGGCCACTTGCCTGGTGTTTTTTGCTTCTGCTCTTATTTAGGGAATAGGTTCTAAAGAGACTTTGCCAAAATGATTGGGGTGAATGTTTATATGTATAATTATGTCAACCAATAAATATTTTTATATTACTTTTCCTATATATAGGTTGTTGATTATATAATTGAATCCACAATCATTGAATTTGAGATTCCAACATTAATCGGGAGTTAGAAAAATCCTAATGGTTTGTGAAAGAATAACAGGTTTGAATGATTAAAAAAATTATTATTATTAATATTAGAGGGAAGTAGTTCATTTTGTGACTAAAAAACAAAGGAAGAAGATGGGCATTTCAAAATTTAATTTAAATTTGTAGAATTTGGAGTTTCAAACAATGATATGGTTGGAGAAATCATAATCATCCTCCTAAAATTAAAAGATTTAGATCGTGCCAATTGAGAAAATAATTATACTATCTTCAGTAAGTATATACTCTGTGTGAGTGAATTTCTGACCACACTGCCAACTCAGTATTCAACTGGAGAATACCGGCAGAATAGATAGTGCCTGAATGACTTGCAACAGAAAGAAGAGATTCCGGTGGTGGTTCGTCCACCCGGGGGCACTCTGATGATTAAGTCAGTTATCTCTCAAAGACAGAAAAAATGCTTAACTCATTATTCATAGTACAAACTGCGTACCTTAGACCCATTGGGGGTGCCTCTCTTTTATAGACAACTCAATCCTAGTCCCAATAGAAGCCTAACTTCAATGGACTTCTACTCAGTGCTTATCTTGGACTGTCCAATAGATAAAGATAAACTCCCTAAGAGCTTTATCCTTATCCAGGCTGAGGTCCTTCCTCATTCTAGGACTCTTGTCTCTTATCCGCTTATCCCGGACTCCGATATCTTCGGAGATAACCTCGGCCTAGCTGAGATCACCTCGGCGTCACGACCAGGACACGTGGCACCCCGGCTGACACGTCGGCGTCACCTTGGCCACGTGTTGGTACTCAGAAAATATATCGCCACAACTGCCCCCTAGATTCTATTACCTCGGCATCCTGAGATGATGGAACCTATATCGTCATATCGTATATAATGTCGGCTATCTTGCTGTATCATCCATTTACCGAGGTCATTGCTTCATTAAACCAAGAACTCCAAGAGTTTTTATCACGCGTATGAGCTGTCACGCAGAATAAATCAACCGTTTTTGCCACGCGTCTTCCCCTCACTGGATCATACTCGATACGTGCCTATAAGTCGAATTTTTCTCGCGTGTGCCGTCTGACGCATACATCGTTTTAGGCACATTAATTGCTTCTTTGCCGCCGTTTTTGTGTTTTAGACAAAACGTCCTTTCTCTCTCCGTCTTTTCACTTTACACCATCATTTCTGAAGCTTTTTCTCTTTCTCACTTTTTCTCCAAAATCTGCCATTGTTCAAGCTTTCCTAGCTCTGCAACTTTGCTCCGTTCACCTCTTTCGACGTGATTTTCACTGCTCTGTCGCTTTTGCAACCGTCGTATTACTTCGGCGATCCCCACACCGGCCTCACTTTTTCTAGTAAGCCACTGTTCCTCCTGGTTTCAGTTCTTGATTTACCTCGAACTCTGTTATTTTTGCGAACTTGCTCATGTCTTCAATCATTTTAATCTGTACCTTAATTTTCACCATGTGTTTGACTATGTTTGCTTCGTGATTCTATTTTTGCCCAATCCTTTCTTGAATATTCACACACTGCTCACAAATTTGTTCGCTTTTGTCACTGTTCTTGGCCTTGCACTTTTGCAGACACTCTGTCGCAGTGTTCTTGATGATTCACCACTATTCTTGATTCTGAATCATTGCTCTTGTTTGTGTTTTCTGTATTTTCTCCAGATTCTTGCCTTCAATCTCCGTTTGCTTAGACTTAGGCTTGAGATTTGCCCTAGAACACATGAATCTTAGGGAAAACTGAAACGAATCCCCTCTAATCTTCACAAATTCTTACCCCAGCGTGAACTTTAGGTTTTGCCGAGGTCTTCTGAGCCTTTACAAAACACTTTATTTCCAATTTATACACCTTCCTAAACCGACGTCATGGGTATGTAGGAGCATAGGGTAGACACCCCGACCAAATTAGAATACTTTAGGCGGGAGTTTTCCATTCTAGCCGACGTTCACCTTAGGTTGGCTGGGGAGGATGACTTCATCATGCCCACAACTGATTCTATGCCTTTCCCTGTTGTTGCTTTTATTGAGTGCGGACTTAGGCTCCCACTCAACATCCTCTTCCGTGAAATACTCCATTACTATAAATTGAACCCAATGCTGCTCGCCATCAATTCCTACCGAGTCATCAATGGTATAATAGCCTTAGCCAAACAAGAGAATGCTAGGGTTACCTTAGCCGACATCCAATACTGCTACACCATGTGTGGCCTCAAATTAGAGAAAGGTTATATTTACTACCTCAAGCCGAGGTCCACTGAGTACAAAATTGTTGCCGACCTCCCAGACTCCAACAAGGGAGCCGGGGATGATTACTTCATTATCTCGGGGAACTGGGAGTTCGCTCCAGATGAGGACCTCCACCTCTACCCTCTTCCTCGAACAGTTTTTGTAGAGGGTAATGGTAAGAGCCTAGTGTTTATACTTACTTGTTTTTAAAGTCTTCAATACTTCGTTTGTTCTAATGTCTGTTTTACTTGCAGCTCTTCCCCAACCAGATAAAGGCTTCCACAGGTCCTTTTTCTCCAGCAAGGGTTTGCCAGTCCACAAGCGCAGAGCCCCTTTGGTACTCAACTTCATCCCGACCTACAAGTCGGTACTTCCCGACATCCCAAAGAAGAAGAAAAGCCATTCTCCCCCTTCCGCCATAACTCCTCCAACGACCTCCTCATCTCGGCTAGATCAAGGATCGACCTCTAATCCAACAGAGCAACCGTCAACCTTGGCTCCATATCTTATCCCATCATCTCAACGCCAACGCTGCCGTAGAACTGTAATTTTCACCGAGATGGGTCGTAAGAAAGCTGTCGCTGACGATCTTCTAGCCGACATCCCTGACTCAGTTGATGCTCAACCAGCACAAACCCAGTCTCAACCAAAGCCAAAGCCAAAATGTCTGAAGAAGGCTCAGCCTAAGGCAACAGTGACTCAGATTGACACTAAGGACACCTTGCCAATTTCTAAATTGGCCGAGAGCGATAAGACCCCTTCTGCTGCCCGAGAAGAGGCCCGCCGATGCCCAACCATCCGAATCCACTAGATCAAAAAGGCCGAGGTCGTCCTCTGCGACCACCTCGGGGCCATTAAAACATGATTCCCCTGGGCCCCCGCCAATTACAATCGACGACAAGCTGGTTAAGGCTGGTGATAGCGCCAACAACATTGAGGTCGACGTTGCCCTTTCTATCGCCTTGCTGTTGCCCGAAGATCTTAATCGTAATGCTCAGATGAGCGAATACGAAAATTTTGCTCTGATGCTGCAGCATTCCGTTCAAGTAAGTTCTATATACTCGATATTTTTCTTTCTTTTTCTTTTTTATACTTAGAAAATTTTTCTAATAACTTCTGCTTTGTCCATTTTTCTTTAGGCGATCCAGCATGCCCACTCCTTCTCAATGCAATCTTTTGAGACAAAGAAGGAGTTAGCCGACAAGACTAGGGAGGTTGCTAGTCTGTAGAAGGCCATAAAAAAGGCCGAGGCAAAAATGAAGACTTTGGCAGACCAGGCCGAGGCTGCTGTCAAAGCTAAGGATGAGGCCGAAGAAAAAACGGATGCCGCTGAGGCCATTAACAAGGTTCTTGAGGCCCAGAAGAAAGAGGCGGAAGAAAAGACGGCTGAGGCCCAGAAAGAACTGCAGGATGCCTTGGCCACAAAAGACGCCGAGCTCAAGGCCGTCGATGAAAAGGCATACAATGAGGGGGTGGCCGATGTCACGGCGGACTACAAGAAACAAGTAAAGCAGGCATGCAATAAGGGTTTCACCCTTGGTTGGATGGCTGCTCTAAAAAAGCTTGACGTCCCCAATGACTCCCTCCTCAAGAACGCCGACGTCCTCGCCTTGCCATTCCCTCCTACTCTAAGCCAATCCGAAGACGATTCTAAGTCTGAGGAGGAAGCTTTGGTGAGGAAATCGAAGGAAACTGCTGGGGCCAAGTCCCCTACTCCAAATGAGCAAGTCCTGGACTTGACTCAGGATGAGGAGGGTGAGAAGGTCCCCAAAGAGGCTACTCCTGAGAAGGCAACATCGGACGCGCCTATCGCTGACAAGAGCCTTGACCAAACTCTTCAAGAAATAAATGCCGAGCTTGCGGCTGAGAAGGCCGCCAAGATATCTTCTTAGCAGTCCTCCGAGCTCCAGACCCAACCTGCCAGTGGCGCCGAAGAGTCTTAGTTTGATGTTTTCCTCCTTTTTTCTGTACCTTGTCCTTTTTTTTCTTTCTCTGAAACAATGTAAGCTCTTCATGTGGCCGATGTGCCTTTTTTTTAATATAAATACAACTTCCTCTTTCGAATGCTTGTATGTTTTTCTTTTTTATATGACTATACTTGGAATAATTTGGTTATCTTCAACATACACCTTAGTCTGTGCAACCTTCTCGGGGTGATACACCTTGGTTATACAAACCAATGGTTTACCTCGGCAAGTACATAAGTACTTCTTTTGGTACATCCTTGGTCTAAACTTGTAAATTTTTCACAAAATTTCAACAAGTGTTTAAACGTAACCTCAGTTCAACTTCAACTTGTAAATTTGTTCACAAATTTCAACAAGTGTTCAACATGACCTTAGTTTAACTTCGACTGTAAACTCAAGTTTCAACAAGCGTTAAACATGACCTCGGTTTAACTTCAACTTGTAAACTTTAAATTTCAACAAGTGTTAAACATGACCTTAGTTTAACTTCAACTTGTAAACTCAAGTTTCAACAAGTGTTAAAAATGTCCTCGGCTTAATTTCAACTTGTAAATTTTTCACAAATTTCAACAAGTGTTAAACATGACCTTAGTTTAATTTCAACTTGTAAACTCAAGTTTCAACAAGTGTTAAACATGTCATTGGCTTAACTTCAACTTATAAATTTTTCATAAATTTTAACAAGTGTTAAACATGACCTTAGTTTAATTTCAACTTGTAAACTCAAATTTCAACAAGTGTTAAACATGACCTTAGTTTAACTTCAACTTGTAAACTCAAGTTTCAACAAGTGTTAAACATGTCATTGGCTTAACTTCAACTTATAAATTTTTCACAAATTTCAACAAGTGTTAAACATGACCTTAGTTTAACTTCAACTTGTAAACTCAAGTTTCAACAAGTGTTAAACATGTCATTGGCTTAACTTCAACTTGTAAATTTTTCACAAATTTCAACAAGTGTTAAACATGACCTTAGTTTAACTTCAACTTGTAAACTCAAGTTTCAACAAGTGTTAAACATGTCCTTGGCTTAACTTCAACTTGTAAATTTTTCACAAATTTCAACAAGTGTTAAACATGACATCGGTTTAACTTCAACTTGTAAACTTTAAATTTCAACAAGCGTTAAATTAATTTCTGCATGTAAATTCTCCCTTTTCAGGAACCATTTTCCAACTCTCTGCCCCCTAATGTGAACTTAAGTTCCACTTGGGTTCTCATTATGTATGTATTTCATAAACATCGTCAATTATCTTATCAATCATAAGTGTAGAAAAATCAAGCTGAAACTTTATTTATTACTTCGGCAAATAACAAAGAACAAGAAAGTCTAATGATAGAAAAATTTCAGATTGCAAGTATTCTAGGGCCTTGGCAACTCTTTGCCTTCATTATCTTCAAGCCGATATGCCCCATTGCCCAATACCGAGATGATTCTATAGGGTCCCTCCCAATTCGGGCCAAGCTTGCCCTCTCTGAGATCCTTCTTGTTGCCGACGACTTTTCTCAAGACGAGGTCACCGACTTGAAACTCCCTTGGGTTGACCCTCTTATTATAAGCCCTGGCAAGCTACTGCTGGTATGCCGTTAGCTGAATTGTAACTCTCTTCCTTCTTTCTTCTAGTAGATCCAGATCTCGGGCTAATAATACATCATTAGTCCCATTCTCTACTCCCTGGGTTCTGATCCCTGGGATGTCGACTTCTAGAGGAATGACTGCTTCTGTGCCACAAGCCATGGCAAATGGGGATTCTTCAATTGATCTTCTCGGCGTAGTCCAATATGCCCAGAGTACACTTGGCAGTTCATCCACCCACTTTCCCTTTGCTGCTTACAGCCTTTTTTTAATCCCATCCAAGATGACTTTGTTGGATGCTTCTACTTGTCCATTGCTTTGAGGAAAACTTGGGGTCGAAAAATAATTCTTGATTTTGAATTTTGCACAGAAGCTCTTGATTAGCTTATTGTCAAATTGTGTTTCATTGTCTGCAACTATTGCTCTTAGAATCCCAAACCTGGTGATGATGTTCTTCTATATGAAGCTCTTCACATCCACGTCTCGAATCTTAGCAAGGGATTCAGCTTCTATCCACTTGGTGAAGTAATCTGTTACTACCAGCAGGTACTTCCTTTGCCCAGTTGCTTAGGGCAGTTTTCCAACAAGATCCATGCCCCACTGGGCAAATGGCCAAGGACTGGATACTGGGTTTAGGTCTGCTGCTGGTTGGTGTATCAGAGGTGCAAACCTTTAGCACTTTTCACACTTCTTGACATAGGCTTTTGCATCTTTCTGCATGTAGGGCTACCAATACCCCTGGATAATGGCCCTATGAGTAAGTGATCTGCCCCCAGCGTGGCTTCCACATATTCCTTCATGTATTTCGTACAAAAAATCTTCAACTTGTGAAGGATGTACACACCTCAAAAGGGGTCCAGTAAAGGATCTTCTGTAGAGATGTCCCTCTGCTGTCAAACTGAATCTTACCGACTTCAATCTGATCTTGTGTGCCTCTTTGTGATCATCTGGTAGTTTTCCTTCTTTCAGGAATGCTACTATTGCATCCATCCAGCTTGGTCTCATATCCATACACATTGCTTCACGCTCTGTGGTCAGTGGCTCGATACTCGGGCCCGACAAGTAGTCAACCATTATCTTCCTTGCCTTTCCAGGTTGTATTGCACTAGCCAGGTTGGCCAGGGCATTAGCGTGACTGTTATCATCTCGGCTAACTTGTTGTAGTCGGCAATTTTGAAACAAGGCCACTAACTTGCTGACCTCCTTTGCGTAGGCCGACATCCTTTTATCTCGGGCTGCAAATTCGCCCATTGTCTGGTTAACTATAAGCTGGGAGTCACAGAAGACTATCACATCATCTGCTTCTACTGCTACTACCAGTTTCAGTTCTACAATCAGTGCTTCATACTCTGCTTCATTGTTTGAGGCCTTGAACCCCAAACGAATGGATTGTTCTAGTATCTGTCCATTTGGAGATACCAGTACTACTCATACCCCTGCTCCTTGTCGGTTTGAGCTTCCATCAACGAACAATCGAAAGGCGTCGTCGATGTAAATGCTGCAGGGCCTAAGTTTTTCTTCCTTCTTTTGTTCTGTTGCCCTCGACTGGGCTTCTCTTTGCTCGCTTGGACATCGTTCACCTCGGCTCAACGGAGCCCGATGTATGATGGATCCTGGCGTGAACTTGGCCACGAAGTCGGCCAAAACTTGGCCTTTGATTACTGTTTTGGGTCTATATTCCAGGTCATACTGGCCCAAGGCCACTACCCACCTGGCTATTTTGCCTGTCAGATCTCCCTGCTGTAACAGGGACTTCAATGGATGTTCAGTTAGCACCACAATTTTGTGTGCTTGAAAGTAATGGTTCAGCTTCTTTGAAGCCATTACTAAGGCCAGCGTTAACTTCTCCAAGGGTAAATACCTAGTTTCTACATCAGTCAGGGTTTTGCTTACACAATAAACAGCCCTTTGTTCCCCTTTTTCTTCTCAGATTACCACTGCGCTTACCGCGTGTTCCGAAACTGCTAAGTACAGGAATAGCTCCTCTTCAGGTTCTGGATTTGAGAGAACTGGAGCCGTGGTCAAATACTTCTTCAAGTCGGCCAAGGCGACTTCGCATTCTTCTGTCCATAAGAAGTCTATGGCCTTTTTCACTAAGCTGAAGAAGGGTTTACATTTGTCAGAACTTCTGCTTATGAACCTATTCAGGGATACAGCCCTTCCAGTCAACATCTGTACTTGCTTCGCCGATGTTGGGCTTTTCAGTTCTAAGATGGCATTGATCTGATCTGGGCTGGCCTCAATGCCCCTTCTGGACACCAAGTATCCCAAGAACTTACCAGATCCAACTCCAAATGCACACTTCGATGCATTGAGTCGGAGCCGATATGTTTTTAGGATGTCAAAGACTGCCTTTAAGTCTTCTAGATGGTCCTTAGATTCCCTGGTCTTCACGACCATGTCATCGATGTATACCTCCACTGTTCGGCCAATTAGGTGTCTGAACATCTTGGTTACCAATCTCTGGTAAGTTGTTCCTGCATTTTTCAACCCAAAAGGCATCACTCTGTAGCAATACAGCACTTTTGGGGTGATAAACGCAGTTTTCTCCTCATTTGGGAGTACATGGCTATCTGATGGTACCCCATGTAGGCATCCAGGAAGCTCATCCTTCCATGCCCTGAAGTGGCATCTACCAGTTGGTCAATCTTGGGTAAAGGAAAACTGTCTTTGGGACAAGCCTTGTTTAGGCTGGTAAAGTCCATGCAGACCCTCCATTTACCATTCTTTTTCTTCACCACCACTATATTCGATAGCCATGTCGAGTAATTTACCTCTCGAATGGCTCTAGCCTCTAGAAGTCTGTCTACTTCCTCTTCAACTGCCTCAACATGCATCAACGTCGGTCTTCTTGCCCGTTGGATTACAGGTTTAGCCGACCTGTCTACGTTCAGTTAATGGCAAGTGACCTCGGGGTCAATGCCAGGCATTTCGTAAGGCGTCCAGGCAAACACCTCAATGTTTGCTCTCAAGAAAGCCTCCAGTTCTTTCTCCTCTTCTTCGGCTAAGCCTGAGCCGAGAAGGAAGAAGCGTTCCTTATCCCCTTGCTGGACAAGGATTTTCTTCAGGGCTTCTTCACTCTTCTCGGCTGCTTCACTCTTCTCGGCTGGCTCTTTGCCGACGTCATCTAGGACTTCCACGTCTTCGTCTTCAATCTCTACTGTCTTTGGTTTTCGTATGTTGCAGAAGGATTTCATTGCTACCATGGAGCAGTTCTGTGACGCCCCGAATCTACACTATTGGTTACAGTCAAGGGAGAGTCACTAATGAGTCCTATGGTCAATAACCAAGTAAGATCCCAGATCGCCGGAGGAGTCAAATTAGCCTCCCTTCTAAGTCCGGCTTTCTTAGGCAGCGCATTACCCTTTTGACAGATCTTAAAAGGTATTGACACAAGGTCTCATAAGCAACGATAAGGTGTATACATATATACATAGAATATAAGTACATAACAACCACGAATATTCTTAATTTCAAAAGCTTGTTCCATTACATTACATCCCAAAAGAGAATTTAAATCTTCATATGAGTCTTACAAAATACCAAAAGGAAATTTCTAACTTTCCTAAGATAGCCAAAAGTCTTCGAAGGTTTCAGGCTCGTCGTCTCTAGCTATAAGTTCCTCTTCGGCACCTAGCATGATACGCCGTGAGCTTTGAATGCCCAGTAAACACACACACACTCCGCCTATTTTTCCCAGTCCAATACACATCACAAATATAACATCAAGTAGTAAAGCATGATACTCAACTAAATAAATAAAAGGCTATAAGTTAGATGTCAGTAAACTAGAAATCCCCCAAAAAGATTTCGTCCTCCCAACCACAAGAATTGGACGCGGATTATTCGGTATGCCCCCTCTTTTGTTGCTTTGTTGTAGAACTAACCTCGGATGCCTACCAACGGTTATATACCGCGTAGCGCCAACCGCAGGGCCTTAAAAGAGATGGTAATAATGGGCATTGCCCAAATCCCACCTCACACCAAACCACCTAGGGTCTAAATACAACCGCTCCGTTCAAGGGTTCCGAAAACCACTTGTGCAAGACTTTAACTTCCAAATAGGGAACGCATCCCAACAATCCACACATCACACATTATCATCTTATCATTACTCAAGTGATCGAAAACCCAATACCATCCCAATTAAGTTTTCCGCTGAGTTAAATGTTTTAAATCAAGGTTAGACCAACTTAACAAGATAATAATATCCACACAAGCATGCATCATTAAGATGAAGAAGATAAAGAACATAACCATAACACATATAATATCATGGCAAGATATGATCATAAGCTAATAAGCATTTTCAGGAACATAAGGGCATAAAACATCCATGCACAACAGAATTTCCAGATTCAATATCATATAAGGATTAGAATGAAAAGAGCTATTTTAGAATTTTTACCAGACTCGACCTTCCTATGGTTCGTAGAGAATTTAATCTAGTTTCCAGAACATATTTCGGAAATGGGATAGCTTTTCTAGATTTTAAGTTATTTAGAAAACACTCCAGCGCTGTTCAGATTCGTCGACCGTTACGAAAATTTGATTTTCTTACAAACTGCTCACTGTTTTTCAACGAAACCAATTTTAGTTGAAAGATAACTCCTTGAGGAAGATTTTGACATAAAATAGAGGTCTAGAATAATTTTCTACATTTTTTTAGAAATTTTGAAAGTTGGCTGCGAAAACAGATTCTAAGGCACGATACAAAAAACAAGAAGATTTGTGAGAAAAGGGAACCACTAAGGGAAAATTTTTGTTTCTTTTGTGATAAAAACATGCTAACTAACATATATTAAACTCAGAAAATTTGCTTGAATGTGTGCCTTTGGAAAGTTTGAGAGATTGGTATGAAAAGGATAGTTTTGTACCGAAATGAGGGAAACTACAAGAGAGGTAGAATCATGGCTCAACTCTTATCATTTTTAACACACGTAACTCATCAATAACTCATCAATAGCACATCTGAAAACAATGTTTAGAACCCTTAAGAACATGTATTTGAAAAAGGAAAATGAAAGAGAAGGTTGTGTTGTGGCTTACTTGCTAAGCTTTGAACAAGATGGCTCTCCTCTTCCTTCCTCTTCCTCTCAAGACTTCTCTCTTGCTCTCTTTTCTCTCATCTAGGCCGAATGTGTGTGTGAGTGTGTTGGTTGTGTTTGCCAAGCTAGGGAGTGGTGGTATTTATAGGCAAATTTTGGTGTAAAAAGACAGAAAGGCCCACTAATTGGAATTGGATGGAAAAATTAGGATTTACTTGGAGTCTAATGGAATAGGAGTGATTGGGGAGCTTAATCATGGGATTAGACAATATCTAGTTGGTCCCTAGTTGAAATGAAACTAGTATTGGAAACAAAACCCTAGGTCTAGGGGTACTAGGTGTTAGGGTTTCTAGAATACCATGATTACAATTCTTGAAAATAGGCTCCTCACATCTTCCTAGGGTGGCCGGCCATTGGGAAGGGTGATGGGGCATTTTTTTTTTTTTCAATTTAGGTACTAGGGACACATCTCCCAATGTATATATATATAGATCTCAATTTGATTGATGGTATCTATAATATAAAAATAAATGTACTAGTTTTGGGGTAATTCTTGAATTTAAATAAAGAGTGAGGGTTTTGAATTAAACTCATGTATTGGAACCTTACTTATGTAGAATTAAATTTAATTAGGCTAAGGAACCTAATTCGGCTAGGATATTCCTATTTTGATAAAAATAAAATAAAATAAAAGGCTAATCGACAAGTTCTTTGCCTGCAGTTGATCCCCTCTGACCTTCTCTATCCCATGCTCCGTTGCAAACCGCAATAGCTGATGTAGTGTTGAGGGAACAGCCCCCATTACATACAACCATGGCCTCCCCAGGATAGCATTGTAGGGGGACGGTGTGTCGATTATGGTGAATTTTGTCTTCACCCTCTTGGTGCCAGCCTGTACCTCTAAGCTTGTTGCTCCTAGTGGCTACGTCGGCGTTCCATTGAACCCGACCATTGGGCTGTTGGACTGCTCCATATCGTCTGGGTGAAGGCCAAGCTCCTTGTAACACTTGACATACATGATGTCACAAGAGCTACCTTGGTCAATTAGGATGCGCTTTACTTGGCACTCCCCAACTTGGAGGGATACTACCAAGGCATCGTTATGTGCATGCTGCACCATCTCAATGTCAGCTTCAATGAAGGACACTACTGGTCCCTGGAACTCCTCTGCCCGAGGTCTTTTCTCGCGGACCTGGTACACATGCTGCAAGTGCTTTTCCTTCTGGGTCTCCCTTCGTATTTCGTTTTCGTTGACTTTCGAGTGAATTACATTAATTACCCGAGGTCCACCTGCCTGCGGTTATTGTGCTGGAGAAGGTGGAGCTGCTGGTGCTTGAGGCAGTCTTGCCTGCTCTTCCCTTGTCCTGGCTTCATCTACATGGTCCCTTAAATGGCCTTGCCTTACCAGGTCTTCCAGGTGTGATTTCAGGGCTTTGCAACCCTGAGTCAGATGCCCATCTTCATTGTGGTAAGCACAATGCTTACCAAGGCTTCTTCCCATAAACTCTCCTGGTACCCTTGCTAGTGCTCTGAAATAGGGCTGGGTTCGGATTTTATCCAGGACTTTGTGAATTGGAATTCGGAATACAGTTGTGATTGCTTGTGCAGCCCTTAGTCCTATCTCTTACTTGTTGGATCCATTGTTACCTCGGCCTCGCTTCGGCGAGTCGTTTCCTTTCTCTTGCTTTGTCTCCTTAGTCCCTGGCGTGTCTTCCTCAGCTCTGGCATATTTCTCAATTCTGGCCATGAGCTCTTCCATGCTTTTTGGCAATGTCTTCGCCAATGACTTTCATAGTGGACAATCATCTTTTAGGCCGTTCTTGAAAGACACGACAGCCACCTCTTAGTTGCACTCAGGTATTCGATTGAATACCTCATAATATCTTTTGGCATAGGCTCTCAGGCTTTCGTCCTTGCCAATTTTCAGAGCCATCAGGGCGTCTACTCTTAACAGCTGTAGTTTGTTTGTCACGAATCTGGCCACGAACATCTCGGCCAGGCCTTCCCAGGTCTTCACAGTTCCTTTCGGCAATTTGTAAAACCAATCTGATGTGATTTCCCCAAAGGATGAGGGGAACGCTTTGCAAAGCAACGGCTCGTTCCCAGTGTACAATGCCATCGAGTTCAGGTATAAACCGACGTGAAAGTTGGGGTCCGACTTACCATCGTATATCTGAAACCTCAGCATACTGAATCTTTTCGGGGCCTCAAATTTGTCTAACTCCATCGAGAATGGTGTTCTCGGCTTAACAGGGGAAGTTACCTCGGTATTTTGTTGCTTCCTATTGAGGTAATCTCTCAAGTCCTCTTTGGTCCGCTCAGGAGCTCAGCTGTCTCCTGACTTCAGCCTTTTAGGCGCACTACTCTCAGCTTCGTTGTGAGCCCTCTTCGACCTTTCTCCATCAGTTGTGTCGAAGCACAACTCCTGCCTTTGAACATGCCAATGTTTTTTGGGGTCTGCTTCCTAGGTGTGATATGTCCTTCGAGATTCTTCCCTTCTCGACTCTTCTCGCCTGACCTCCTTTGAAGGCCGGTGAGAGTGTTTTTCACTCTTTGTGTGCTAGGGGGCTACAGGGATTGTTTTCTGCCCTCCCTTCTGGGCATTGGCCGCTAGAATCGGCGTGTCTTGCAGCAGGAACGGTGGCTGCATGACGTTGTTTTGCATCATGAAATTGACGACCGATTGCAGGTCTGCCAATTTGTTCGCCATCCCCTTCATCTCTTCGTCCCTCCGTAGGTATCTATCCTTCCATACCTGGAGGTTATCCTCATTATAGTATTCGTTTCGGTCTGATTTCTTCTGTACGTCGCCCTTCTAGCCGACGTCCTTTCCTTCGTAATTCTTATCACAAGTCTCTTTGTTACAGTTGTCTCCTTCAATGTCAAGGTCAATAGGTCTTCCACTCCCAGTAGGAGTGTCGTCCTCAACCTTCTCTCTCTGTCCGTCGTTGGCCATTTATTCTCCTTTCTTTCCCACAGACGGTGCCAAATTGTGTGAGTGAATTTCTAACCACACTGCCAACTCAGTATTCAACTAGAGAGTACTGGCAGAATAGATGGCGCCTGAATGACTTGCAACAGAAAGAAGAGATTCTGGCGGTGGTTCGTCCACTCGGGGGCACTCCGATGATTAAGTCAGTTATCTCTCAAAGATAGAAAAAGTGCTTAATTCACCATTCAGAGTACAAATTGCATACCTTAGACCCATTGGGGGTGCCTCTCTTTTATAGCCAACTCAATCCTAGTCCAAACAGAAGCCTAACTTCAATGGACTTCTGCTCAGTGCTTATCTTGGACTGTCCAATAGATAAAGATAAACTCCCTAAGAGTTTTATCCTTATCCAGGCTGAGGTCCTTTTTCATTTTAGGACTCTTGTCCCTTATTCGCTTATCCCGGACTCCGATATTTTCGGGGATAATCTCGGCCTAGCTAAGATCACCTCGGCGTCACGACCAGGACACGTGGCACCTTGGCTGACACGTCGGCGTCACCTTGGCCACGTGTTGGTACTCAAAAAATATATCCCCACATACTCTATTTTTAATTTTTAAAAAAATAAAAAATTTCTTGAGAATGGAACCATTCCTCCCAACCCCTTTCATCCGAGCCTTCCATTTTTTGATTGATGGTTGGGGATTTCTTCAACTTTGCCGTTGAACTTCGAATTTCAAATTTAATGAATTCATATTTCAATTTTGGGTAGACAACTAAAAATAAAATTTGAAACAAGCCAATTTAAATTCTTTAATTTTTGATTGACAATTGATATTTCTCTAATTTTACAATTGAAAAATGTTTGAGGGCCCGAAATCAGTGGCTCGAATTTGGCTCGAAACCCAAAACGATGTCGTTTTGGGTTTCAATTTTTTTTTCTTTTTCTTCCTTTTCTTTCTTTTCTTCTTCTTCTTCGTTTTGAACATAGGAGAAGAGAAACAGAGGCGAGAGAGAGAAACAGAGGCGAGAGGTGAGAGAGAGTCGTCGTAGCTTGTCGCTCGTCGCATTGCAGCCCCGCCTCCGCCTCTGCCTCTGCCTCCGCCTCCGCCTCTGCCTCTGCCTCCGCCTCCGCCCGCCTCCGCCTCCGTCTCTAGCTCGATTTTGATGGCCCCTCCAGTTCTGCTTCTCCTTCTTCTTCTTCTTATTCTTCTTCCTCCTTCTCTTCTTCTTCTTTTTCCTTCTTCTTCCTTCTCAAATTTGAGCCAAATTCGAGCCGGGGCTTTCGGGCTCTGTAACGGGGTTGTTTTACAATTGAAGTTAAAGCTTCAAATTAAACAACGAATTTCAAATTTAATGAATTCATATTTCAATTTTGGGTAGACAACTAAAAATAAAATTTGAAACAAGCCAATTTAAATTCTTTAATTTTTGATTGACAACTGATATTTCTCTAATTTTACAATTGAAGTTAAAGCTTCAAATTAAACAAATACATATTCTTTAGGGGCACTTTTTCATAAATCAATTTTCACCTACTTATGTTCCATCTAGTCTATATTATTTCTTATATTACAATAAGTCCTATGAGTGATATAGTTATCAAAATACCCCTAATAATATTTACATTTATAGTGTAAATGTTCTGTGATGTGAATGTTCACACCATCAATGTGAATGTTAATATGTCAATGTGAATGTTCACACTGTCAATGTGAATATTTATATTGTAAAATATGAATATTTACATCACTAAATTACTAACCATTCAAAAAATATTTATAAGGATAAAAATGTCCATAAAATACTTTAAATATGAGAATTATGATTTGGTAGATCAAATGTTCAAATAATATGACTTATTAAAATATAAAAATATCTTATGAACTAATTAAGATACAAATATTTGAAAAAGAATTTTCTAGTCAATTTTCCTATTCTTTATATTTATTTTCCTTGTTAGAATTTCATAGACCTTAAAGTCTCATTTCAAAGAACATATTTTAATGTACGGCCTTTAACATTTGACCATAAAATATGAGAATTTTTATACACACTCCACTTTGGTTTCATATTGTCTTGAGAATAAAAAAAAGAATTAAGTGTAAACAAGAAGTGACATGTGAAGAATATGTCTTTAAAATAAATTTTTTTAAAAAAATGTTTTTAAGTGTAAACAACAAGTAGTCACATGTGAAGAATAATTCTCTAAAAAATAAGATAATAACATTGTCAGGAATATAGACATGTAGCTTTATGCATAGGTCAGACATCACTTTCAAGATCTTTTTAGCTTCGATCTCATTATGAAAAGGAAAATGCTTTAGAGCCCTAAAAACACTCCCCTAATCTCTCTAATTTTCAATTTGAGAAATTGTTTTGTTTTTTTTTTTGTTTTTTTTTACTTGATATGGAAATTAGGGAGATTAAGGAGAGTGTTTTTAGGGAGATGTAGCAAGGTCCTTGTGAAAAATGCCATACGTCCCTACTAAAAACATCACAGGATTTGTTTGGGCTATGGTTGGTGAATTAAATTAAGATCAAGTTTAGTATTTTTAAAAAAATTTAAAAAGTTAAAAAGTCATTATTCTATTTAAGTCACATCATCTTATTTAAGTCACATCACCTCTCTAACACATCACTTCAAACCCAACCCAAATCTAACCCATATTTCATAAAAAATAAAAAAGTGTACTTATTGGGTATGTTTGATTGGGTGGATTAGAGTATGGGATTGAGATTATTAATCCGTGGGCCCAATTATCCTATGTTTGTTTTAAAATTTTGGTTTAGGATTATTAATCCAACGGATAATTAATCCAACAAATTTGTAGGATTATTAGTAATGGGGTAGGGGTATGATTATTAATCCAATGGATATTAATCCAATTGGATAGTGAATACCACACTAATCTAATAGGATTGTTAATACTTCACTATTAATCTTTTGAATCAAACATGACTATTTAGTCTTCCCAAACTTAGCCTAAATGAGATTGTTAGTAAAATGATGGTTAGTGAAAAAATTATTAATGTCAAGATTGTTAGTGAGAGAATTAAGTAAAAGTGTATTTATTTTGATGATAATATGGAGATGATTAGTGATAGGATTGTTAAATTATTTTTATATAAAATAAATAAATAAAATTATTTCTATATTAAAAAAAAGTAAAACAAATATTAAAATAAACTAGTGTACTTGATAAAAAAAAAAATATAATTAAAAAAATAAATTTTTTTTATATAAAATAGCCTCAATCCATTTACTATTTTTCTAATTCTACCAACATTCAACCAAGCTAATCCCCCTCCTGAGGGGGATTACTAAGCCCCTCACACTGTTAATCTCCCCTCCCAAATCATCACCAAACAAGGTATAAATGGGACCCACACCTACACTAATTCAATTTGGCCCCCTACCCCCACCAAACAAACATGGCGTATGCGTGCTCATGTGTTTAGTGAATGATATTCAATTTTTCAATGTACTAAAAATTAAAATAAAATAAAGCCTATTTTGAGAAGGTAGTTAAAAGTTGATTTTTTAATTTTTTTTGACTTTTTTTAAAAAATGTGTAAAAATGTAAGAAATGATGTGACCCAAAATAGATTAAAAGTTAAAAAATAACTTTTAACCATCTTTCGAAAATAACCCCTAAGTATGACATTCTAGTAATGACTTTCTCTTGTACCATGAACAATTCATGAATAAAAAGTTCATTGTATCTTACCTAATAGTTTCTTTAAAAAAAATTGTTTTTGATTTTTGGGAGTATGTTGTATTTGGATTATAGATTTGGATAAAATTTAAAAAGAAAAAAAAGAAAAATATTAATAAAATATAAGCTAAGGTTTTTCTCTATTTCCTTCTCATTTTTCTCTTAAAAATTAGAGACACTACATCCTTGGATGATATTCTCTTAAAAATTGACCACCATTACAGTTGGAACCATAAATTTTGTCTAAGGGTGGCACCAAGATGTAACATAAAAATAATTAGTTAGTTTTGATAAATGATTAATCAAAGATAATTTCTTACATAAGCTAAGATAAATGATTAAAAGAAACATTTTGTGAGAATAAAAATAAATAAAGCTAATAATTCTTTTTTTTTTTTTCTTTTTAAGTTTTGAACTACTTTAATATATTATCAATTAGATAACTATTTAAAGCCTCTTTGTTGGTTAACATAATATAATAAATAAAAATCATACATACTTCTTTGATTTTTAAAATTTAAAAAAGAAGAAGAAGAAGAAATATGTATCTTTTGTATAAATAAAATCGTCTTAATGAAATTGAAACAACTGAAAATTATCTCATTATACATTACAAAATACTTATGGAATTAAGACTTAGAAAAGTGATTTTCATTAAATTAAGAAGTCATCCCATTATAAATTTTACAAATACTTATGAAATATAAAGGAAATAATGAACTTTAAAAAAACTTGAGGGCTTTGGACCCTTGGCCCATATAATTGGGCCTATGATCACCACAGCTCAAAATAGTTATTGGAGCAGAAGATGATTTCCACCTTGAACCAACAAAATGGCGAACCAAACAAACTCTTGGGCTTGAGCTTGGGTTTTGATTATCAGATTATATACATAGAAAGGATTTTTCATATGTAGGAAGAAAATTGAGGATGAGGGGCCGGCAAAAAGGGACTTGGGGGTGGCTCTGGTGGGTAGAGGTGGGGTAAAAGAGTGGGTTAAAAAAAAAACGAATAAAGCTATGGTTTGGTATTTTTGATAATTTGAGATAGAGATAAAATTGTGATAAAAAATTGAAAAATAAGAATTCTTAGGGAATTTTTTTGTTGGGTAAATAGAAGTTAACATGAGAAGGTAGCAGACCAATTGTACAAGAGGAAGGGGGATTGCAGCTTGCTAGGAGGCCTTGGGTAGGTTGTCTAAGCATATTTTAAGAATTTGAATAATTTATATTGTAAGTTTTATTAAGTAGATTATTATAAAAAAATTAAATTAATCAAACATTTGCAACTAAATCGAGCTGGGATTAAAATTCTTGTCCCAAGCTCAATTCTAAAAGAAAAAAATTGACTCATAATCTCATCATGCTAGATCCTATGGCTTCATTTGGGAAGAAAGGTTGAGTTGGGTTTGAGGCTATTTTAGTTACAAAAAAACAAAATGGACTTTTTAGCCTAATAAGATAAAACATCGCATCAAATCCATAATCATTACATTGTTTCTCTCACAAAAAGTTAAAAAATTTAAAAAGTTCTTCTCAAACGAGATTTTTTAGCCCCAGGTTAAAATAGCTAAAAAGTCAAAAAGCCAACCCACTTCCCAAACGAACCATAAGCTAAATGAGTTTGGCTTCTCTCATGTGAGGTCCATTACGGGTCCCGTTATGATGATCTAAGCTGTTCATATTGTAAAACCTTCCGTATATATTATTTATAAAAAAAAATTGAATCAATCCACTAGTTGTGGTCTTTTATTTTGTATGATTCTCTAAACAAATGGAGGATTCATTTTTAAAATATACTTGTTAGCTCATTTTTTTAAATTATCAAATTGACTTATTCTTTTTTTATAAATAATATATACTGAAAATCTTACTAAATTATTTGAATTATTGAAACCGTTGAGTTGCCACAACTTGATATGTGATACAAGCCCAGTTGAATAATTGTTTCTAGCCCAAAAGGCAATATTGAGTAAAACTGGGCCTATACCAAACCAAACGGACGGAGCGAGAAGAACCACCTCATCCCTCCTTCCACACACTGGAACTCCTCCACACAACCTGGAATCACTCTCTCTCTCTTCAACAAAACCTTCTCTTTCCCTCTCTCTCTCTCTCTCTCTCTCTCTGCAAGTTCAACCGACCTCCATGGCTCTTCTAGCTCGAAACTCACATCGAATGGCCCTAATCGCATCACAGAGATCAGCAACGATCCACACAACCCTCCCATCACTGGCTCCGCCATCGCCGTCGCAGCCCACGCCCTACACCCGCCCTCCGCCTCCGTCAACGACGTCGCCGGCGGGGATGTCGAAGGCGGCGGAGTTCGTGATCTCGAAAGTCGACGATCTGATGAATTGAGCTCGCCGCGGCTCCATCTGGCCCATGACCTTCGGTCTCGCTTGCTGCGCCGTCGAAATGATGCATACCGGTGCTGCTCGCTACGATTTGGATCGGTTTGGTGTCATCTTCAGGCCGAGCCCTAGGCAGTCCGATTGTATGATCGTCGCTGGCACTCTCACCAACAAGATGGCCCCCGCGCTTCGCAAGTACGTCCTCTCTCTCTCTCTCTCTCTCTCTCTCTCTCTGCATATGTGTATATATATCCTTTTGTATGTGTGTGTATATGTATTTGTAGTATTTACAGTTGGGGATAATTGTTTTGGTGATTGAATTTTTTTTAGAATTTGGTGTAAGGTGTTTTAGGGTTTTCTAATTGTTGCATTGAAATTTTTTTTAGTGTCAACAAAGTACCTGGGTTGTTAGTTAATAAAAACACGAGTTTTGATAGGTGTTATGGATCAAAATTGGATCATAACGGAATTTTGGTCTATACCCACTATAATATCTCTTATCAAATTGGTGAGGAAGATCAGAATTAGAAATAGAGATGGATAGAACAAGCAAGGATATGAGCTGGTGTGAGTAGGAAACAAAAAATATATATTCTAGCACTATCATAAGCTATGGTGCTCTGTTTGGATGGAGGGGTTTAGTGAAAAAAAGAAAAACAATGGTGAGAATAGGAAACCCTTTCAGGTGTTTGGAGTTAAGTAGGTGAAAAATGGTGAGAAATGACGAGAGATGGTGAGAAAAAGGATCCTCAGGAAACGGATGTTTTGTTTCTTCTCAAAAGTGGTGAGAGTTGGTGAGAAAAGAGTTGAGTATAAAAGGTTTTCTAAAATATTAAAATTACCCTTATGAAAAAACATAGCTAATTAATGTAAAAGGTTATTTTGGTAAAATGAAATACAACACTTTCTTTTCTTGTCTCTTATTTACACCATCCAAACAAGGTAGGTGAGAAACACATTCTCTTCTCTTTTATTCATCTAAGCATAATGGTAAACCATAATCATTTCTTTTCATTTTTTCTCATCTAGGTGAGAAATCACAATCATTTCTTTTCTGACCTCACCTCACCTCACGATCCAAATGGATTTGCTATCCTGATTTTTTTCCCCAAATGATAAAGAGACATTTCTTTTTGGGTTATCTCTCTGTTTATAAGCGTGTATTATATATTTTATTATGCATAGAGTTTGTTAATGATTGATTGCAATTATATTTTCTCTCGTTTGTGTGGAATTTTTTTGGGGTTTTGTGATTACTGATTTGATTTATATTCTCTCTTTACTGTGTTTGGAATTTGTGGTTTCCTAATTGTTAAGTTTGTTTCAATTTTCTCCACTACATTTCTCTTGCATTAGGGAATTTAGGAATTTCATATCTGAATTTGTTTTTGGTTTTGATGTTAAATTTGTTTTGTCTCAGTTTCTCCCATTTCCCAGAGTATAGAATCAAAAAAAGTGAACTTTCTACTTTTTTATTTCCCTGAGCTCTGTTATCAGAATCTTACAATTCACGATTCGATTCGTAATTTTTACAAAATCGATACGAATCTATGGGTGAAACTATTTTGGAAGTGAATCTCTAGTGAATTGCACGATTCACAATCGATACACGATTCGATTCATTTTTTACGATTCATGCAATTTTTAAAACTATTGTGTCCGACATCTTTTCGACCTTTTTTTCTCAATCTTTTTAGTGAAAATGACATAATATAACTTCCAATAGTATTTAATACCAAGATAACCAACATATATACATGATTTATCGTTATTTAGTGATCATGAAGTTTTTAATAGGATCCAATCAGATTCAGTCAGACCAAACATATTTTTAACCTTTCTTCTCATTTTTTTCCTCAAAAAAACATAATATGTCTTCTAAAGATGTTTAAGATTAAAGTTACACTATGAATTATATATTGCTATTTTATTAAATTGAATTTAGTTGAATATTACATGTGTGAGGTTAATTATACCTTTTAATATGTTTTAGGTTTTAAAATAAAAGATTCTGAATAATTCTTTCTTATTATTTGCTCATTGTTACTTAGAAAAGTATATATGCTTATTGTCCAAATATCAATATCATTGTTAATTATTGTTACTTTGAAAATTGATAGTTTGTCTATTTGGTTATTATTTTTATTAAGAATGGTTGATAAGAAATATCTAAAAAAGAAAAAAGGTAAGTTGGTGATCTTAGATAGGAACTTTTGTTAATTTCTTACATATTAAACTACGTGATTATCATTCAAAATAACATTTTCATTGATTTAAGTCTAATTATTTCATATTCATAATATATATTTAACATCTAAATGTATAGATAATGTTTTAAGTAATTTAAAAAAAGTGACCGAATCTTTATGATTCACGATTCGATTCAATTCGCGATTCAATACGAGGCCATTTCGATTCACGATACGATTTTTGATTTGACAACTATGTCCCTGAGAAAGATATGGGAATGAAAATGCAGCTCAATTTAGCTGAATGCAGATCTTGGGTTTTATTGATTTTGTTAGTTCATTACTCAATGACCTGAAACTTCTATTACTTTCTGCATTGTTTATGTTTTGGTAGTCAGTCCTTCGGTTAGTTATTGTTTTAATTTGACATTTTTTATTTTTATTTTTATTTTTATCTTAGATGCTTTTGACTATGAAAAATTCTTAGGTCATGTGGATGAAGGGTAGGAACAAAGTAGATTCAAGGGAGAGGAGGCAAGTGGGGGTGATTGCCTCCACTGGATTTTGAAAAGTACTGTTGTTACCGATAGGCTATAGTTTATTTATTTCCAAAATAAAACGTGTGGAGAGCAATTTGATGAAGGTGTTGGAAAGGTCTTCATCTTTTTCTCTTCTGAAGTAATGATCTACAACATAAATTTGATGATTGTGCTTTCTATTGCTTTTTTTTCTTCATAAAGGTTTTATCTATGTATGTACAGGTTTTATCTATCTATGTACATAACCAATTTTAATTTTTGTGTGTGTATATCGATATATGTGTATGTGGGAAGTTTTGTTTCTCATTTGATTTTGATCTTGTTTGTTTTCATGATATACAAAGTGTTTCATTGATTTGAATTAATAAGAGAATCTTGATTGTCTAATTTTTATTGTTTTTTTTTTCTAAACTAAATAGTTTTATATTTATTTCTAACTTGAAACTGGGTTTTGTAATCGTACAATGATTTTTAAATTTTGTTAATATCTGTGTCTATTTGGAGCTTTTTTTTTTTTTTTTTTTTTTTTTTTTAAGTGTGTATTTGGAATTTGGAAATACAAATATTTATGTAGCTGACTCTATTTGATGGAACTTAAGGGTTTGTTTGGTTTGGTTTGATTTGGTTTATCATGCAATACAAGCATATTAGAAAAATCCACTACTGACTCTCTCTCTCTCTCTCTCTCTCTCTCTCTCTCTCTCTCTCACACACACACACACACACACACACACACACACACACACAAAAAAGAGGTAAAAATGTTGTGTGCAAGAATGTTCCCACACTAAATGCTGCTCTCAACCATATGCAAAAATAAAGACAAACCTGTTTAGTTCTTTGGGTTTGTTTCCTACAGCTTCCGCTGGACCTTGTTAGAATATGAACACATTACACAGCACGTACACTCAAAATTTGAACAAATGCAAGACACGACCACACGTGCAAATTTTATGAATTTACTTTTGTCTTATTTTTAAATATTATATATTTATTCTATGTCAAATATTTATTCTCATCAAATTTATCAATCTTTGGGCATGTCATTTAACCAAACCAAGCCTTAAGCCCCATCAAATGGGGTCGGCTACATGAATTCTTCTTCTCCATGTAGCCCTATCAAAGGCCATTTCGTTAATCAAATTAAGTAGATCCATATCTCTATTTACCAATGTTTTGAAAAGCGCGCTTAGGCGCGCCTAAGCCCAAGGTGAGATGAAGCGCAGCATTGTGCCTCAAGCATGGCGAGGCGAGGCGACATGGGCAAGGCGTAGATGAGGTGACGAAGCGCACGCTTTATTATGAAGCTCGAGGCATGCGCTTCATGCGCTTCAAATTTATTTCACTCCAACAGCCCCATTTGTTTACTGTGTGGATACCAACATGGGATGACATCTCATTTACATTATAAAATGATACAAACGTGGGTCAATAGAACAAAAACATTTAAAAAAGCCCTAGTGGAGAAGAAGAAGAAGAAGAAGCGACGTGAAGAAGAGTATACGACACGCCAAATACACAGGTTCTCTTCTCCTCTTCTTCTCTTCGCTCTTCTCTGGTTCTCTTCTCTTCTCTTCTCTTCTCTTCTCTTCTGGTTCGACTATTCTTCTCTTCTCTCTCTTCTCCTCTTCTTCTCTTCTTTGGTTCTCTTCTCTGGCTCTGTTATACCCTGTTTTTTTTTTTTTTGCTTCATTCTTTTCTTTTGGTTCGATTCTTCTCCTCTCTTTTCTCTGCCTCTATTATACTCTGTTTTTTTTTTTTTTTTTGGCTTCATTCTTCTCTTCTCCTCTTCTTCTCTTCTTTACTTCACTTCTCTGCCTCTGTTCTACTCTGTTTTTTTTTTTTTTTGGCTTCATTCTTGTCTTCTGCTTTGACTGTTCTGCTTCTCTTCTCCCCTTCTCCTCTTCTTCTCTTCTCTGGTTCTTTTCTCTGCCTCTGTTCTACTCTCACTTTTTTCTTTTTTTTTGCTTTACTATTTTGGTCTTCTTCCCTTCTCGTCTTCTTCTCCTCTTCTTTGCTCTGCTCTAATTTGTTCTTCTTCTCTTGCTCTCTTTTTTTTTTCCTCCTCTGTTCTACTCTGTTTTTTTTCCCTGTCAAAAAAATAATAATAATAAAATGAACACGGAATCAGTGCTTATAGTCTCAATAGGTACATACATAATAAATGACAACACCCGAGGGTGGGAAAAAAGATCCGGCATGGAAGTATGCAACAATGGTAAATCCTGAAAATCTAAGCAAGTTCAAGTGTAATTTCTGTGGAAAAGAGATGAATGGGGGTGTTTTCCGAGTTAAGCAACATCTTGTTGGAGGGTATAGGAATGTAATTAAATGTCCTAGATGCCCAACTGAGGTTAGTAATGGGGTGGCTGATTATGTGGCAAAAAAAAAGCAACTGAAGGATCAATTGAACTTGATGCTTGACTTTAATGAAATGGTCAACAAAGAAGATTTTGAGGATGAGGATGGTGTTGTAGAAATCTCTCCACATGGTAAACAGCCTGTTCCTATTCAAGGTTCTACTCGAAAAACTACCTCTGCTTCTATTCAATTGAAACCTAAAAAGCCTAGGAAGATAGGGCCCATGGATTGTTTCTTCACACCTGAGCCAGAGTCAGTGGTGCAAAAAAAAAAAGGCAAGGGAAAGCAAATTAAAATTGATGAAAATGATCCTTATAGAAAAGAGTTAATGGAGAGGGCTTATGTCAGAATTGCAAGATGAATATATGATACTGGAATTCCGTTTAATATAGTCAATAATGAAAGTTTTGCACCAATGATTGAAGCCATAGGACCATTTGGTCCAGGTTTGAAACCACCAAGTTACCACATGATACGGATTTCCTTATCTCAAGAAAGAAGTGAATCATGTCCATAAGTTGATGAAGGAGCACAAAGAGGATTGGGCAAAGTATGGATGTTCTATAATGTGTGATGGGTGGACGGATAGGAAGCATAGAACTTTGATTAATTTCTTGGTGAATTGTCCTAGAGGAACCATGTTTCTTGAGTCTATTGATGCATCTAGTTACTCAAAGGATGCAAACAAGATTTTTAACTTGCTTGACAAGTTTGTTGACAAAATTGGGGAAGCTAATGTGGTCCAAATTGTCACTGACAGTGCTGCAGCAAATGTATTGGCAGGTAAAATCCTCTAGCTCTATTGCAAATAGTGTGCTTTTGTTTTGGTTCTATTTGTTTAAACTAGGATGTTATAAACTTGCAACTTGTAATCTTATAGGGAAGTTTTTGGAGGCAAAGAGACCCCACTTGTATTGGACACCTTGTGCAGCCCTTTGCTTGGATTTAATGTTGGAAGACATTTTCAAATTACCCAATTTTAAGAAGACATTTGAAAGGGCAATTGGGGTACACGGTTATATTTATAATCGTCCATCTTTGTTGAATATGATGAGGAGTTTCACTCAATTGAAGGAGTTAGTGAAGCCTGCTAAAACCCGATTTGCAACAGCTTTCTTAACTTTGCAAAGACTTTATCAACAAAGGAACAACTTGAGGAAGATGTTTACTTCGGAGGAGTGGACCAAAAGCAAATGGGCAAAGGAGCCGCGGGGTAAGAAGACAGCTCAAATAATGCTAATGCCTTCATTTTGGAATCATGTTCACCTTGCCCTTCAGTTTTCATGTCCTCTTGTTCATGTACTAAGAATGGTTGATGGTGAAGAAAAGCCTCCAATGGGATATATTTATGAGGCTATGGATAGGGCCAAAGAAGCTATTGCAAATGCATTCGATGGAAAGGAAGAGAAGTATAAAGAGATCTTTGAAATCATTGATCAAAGGTGGGACATTCAATTGCATCGCCCTTTGCATGCTGCTGGGTTTTATTTAAATCCTAGTTTGTTTTACAAAGATCTAAATGCTGCAAAGGACAAAGAAATCATGACAGGCCTATATCAATGTATATCAAGGTTGATCCCAACACTAGAGGTCCAAGATAAAGTTTGTGCAGAATTAGCTAAGTATGAGAAGGCTGAAGGACTTTTTCAGATTCCTATAGCAATTAGACAAAGAAGTACAAGGGTACCAGGTAATCATTTACAATGTTCTATTCTAGTAGTCAATACCTTTTACTTCAAAATGTTTGCTAAGTGCTAACTAATTATCATGATCAGTTGATTGGTGGAGTTCTTTTGGTCATGAAACTCCTAATTTGCGAAAATCTGCCATCAAAGTACTTAGTCTTACTTGTAGTTCATCTGGCTGTGAGAGAAATTGGAGTGTGTTTGAACATGTGAGTACCCGTTGTCAAATCTAGTAGTGAATTCCAAAAACAAATTCAGTTATATACAAATTTAAATGCTTTTTTATTTATTGTTGCAGCTTCATAGTAAAAAAAGAAATAGGCTGGCCCAAAAACGTCTCAATGATTTGTTGTTTGTGAAGTATAATAGAGCATTGAGGCGTCGATATATGAAACGTGCCAATATTGATCCCATCTCTTTGAAAGATATTGATGAGAGCAATGAATGGCTGATTGGGAGGATGGAGAATGAGCTTGTGTTTGATGATGATTCTTTGGGGTGGGATGATGTTGCTGTAGCTGCTGGAGTTGAGGAGAGTAACCAAAGAACTAGATCAAGCACAAGTAGGACAACACACCAACAACTTGTAGATAAAGAAGATGAATGGGAAGATGAAGATGAGGCTGAAGAGGAGGATGTGGATGGATACAAATCCAATGGTGATGATGGAGGAGATGAAGTTCTTCATGCTGATGATGATGTCTATTAAGTTTTGAGTACAATCATGCAACTATAGTATAGGACTTATATATTTTCATTTCCTTTTTGAACCACAAGTTAGAAGCTTAGTTGCATTGAATTATGTGGATGATGATTTTAGTACATAAGGTTTTTGGTGGATGTGAATGTCATACTTTATACCTTTTGTTGGATATTATACTTTTTAATATGCTACATATATTTGTTATGTTAAAAATTTTGCTTATTTTATAATTTTGCATTGCTTTTATTATGTGCGCCTCGCTTTGGTGAGGCGCGCGCCTCACCTCGCGTCTCGTGCTTAGGCTACAGGAGACCTTATTGCCTCGATGCGCCTGGAGCCTTTCAAAACACTGCTATTTACAAAGCTATCCTACGTTAATCTAGGCTTATCTCGTTCCCTAACACTTCCATCTATCGTTACAACATCGCATCTCTTCACTACTGCCTCTGTTGGTCTCCGTTGATTATGACCAAACCATCTCAATCGATTCTCTCTCAACTTATTTTCTATCGGTGCTACACCTACCTATTCCCCGAATACACTCATTCCTAATTCTGTCTTGTCTTGTTTTGTCTTGTCTAGTGTTGCCACACATCCACTTTAGCATTCTCATCTCAGTCACACTCATCTTATCTACATGTTGTTTCTTGGTTGCCCAATACTTTGTCCCATACAACATCGTTGGTCTAATAGCCGTTCTATAGAACTTACCTTTAAGTCTAGTGGGTATTCATTTATCGCACAGTACCCCAGACGCACTTTTCCACTTACACCATCCCGCCTTAATCCTATGGGCTACATCCGCATCAATCTCTCCCGCTGTTGTGATAATCGACCCTAAATAACGAAAATGTTCACTCTTAGGCAGTTCTTGGTTCTCAATCTTCACTTCTCCTTTATTTTCATTGTTACTGTTACTAAATTTACACTCCATGTACTCTGTCTTAGTTCTGTTTATCCAGAATCCTTTAAATTCAAGAGTTTTTCTCCAAATTTCCAACTTTATATTTGGGCATGTCATTTAGATTATAAAAAACAAAAAATGTGCCCTCGCATCCCCTAGCGTGCCCCAATGTGTCCGTAATATGTCTCAAGTGTTTCTAGCATGTCCGACATGTGTTCGGAGCATGCCCGTGTCCGACACATGACCTTTAGAGAGGTTTCCATTTTTCATAATTCTAAACTGAAAGTTGATAATTTATAATAGGTAAAGACCCCCCCCCCCAAAAAAAAAAAAAAAAAAAAAAAAAAAAGAGTCCGTCTCCCAGTCACTTTATAATGAATGAGAAGGCAGGAAAGTCAGTACATGAATTTAGTTGAGTTGAGCCGAGCTGGAGCTCATCAAACACTGGACGAGCCGGGCTTGAGCTCGACTCAACTAATCTTTAGCAACCCAAGCGTAAACAGTCCAAAGCTCAACTTGGCTTATCTCATTTGCAGCCCTAGTCACATATCATGATGCAGTGGCATTCGTAACTCGAGTTGTAGCCGACAGTATTATAGAATAGTGACGTTCATTCTTCCGTGCCAAGACCATTCTAGTGATTTTGGTTTTGGTTTTGGTTTTGGTTTTGGTTTTGGTTTTGGTGGCGATAAATTGTATTGAAGCTTTGGACTTGCAAGTAGTTTATAAACAATGTTGTTTGAAAGGTCAAACCTGTATATCTTGAAGGAATTATGGGACTTTTCATATGGATTGGAATGAGTGTACCCTATCCTGGCTTCATTTACAATACAACCATGCTAAAGCAGGTCGCTTCCAATGCAAATTGACCTTTGAAGGGATATTGCTTTTCATATTGTTGTTGTTGATTATCCGATTTATGTTTAATTGTACAGACTGCAAAAGGTGCTATTGTGAATCCAAAACTGACATGACATTTTGGTGCACCCTCAAGTTTACTACCTTCAAAACAATCAATCTTGTGTGCTACATTTCACAGCTATGATGTTTTGGATGAGAGATTCTAAATTTAGCTTGTCACTTTTGTTTAAAGAAGTTGTGCCAAGAAGACACAAACATAAATGGGAAGTTCAGTTCTTGTAACAGATTGGCTTGGTGTGGCATTTATATATCTATTATCTATCTATATATATTAACCGCTTCCATCATAATGTAGTATCAGTTTATACTTGGGAGGCTAAGTTTTGACCACCTTTCATGTTGAAAACTAATTGCAGGGTGTATGATCAAATGCCCGAGCCAAGATGGGTCATTTCTATGGGAAGCTGTGCAAACGGTGGTGGGTACTACCATTACTCATACTCTGTCGTTCGGGGTTGTGACAGAATTGTCCCAGTTGACATTTATGTCCCGGGTTGCCCGCCCACAGCTGAAGCCTTGCTTTATGGAATCCTCCAGCTGCAGAAAAAGATCAATAGGCGCAAGGATTTCCTTCATTGGTGGACTAAATAAGGTTATCACCTGCCAGCTTAATATAAATGTGTCGGGAAAAATAAAACCAACTGTACTAGATTTTTCTCTTGGCGAAGCGGCATATAAAGGAGGAGACTTGTTTTAATCTCTGTTATTGGAGATCACAACAAGCCATATGTGTTCGATTTTATTTCTGTTTTGTGAAGCAACTGTTTTTGTCAGCATTCTTTCTAGGCACCACATGTGTTCTAGACATCTTTTGAAGCTATTGATTGCTTGAATCTGATTATATCTTTGTATTTTTGTTTGTGTGGTATCACTTGAAGCTGTATGTGAATGTTAGGTCATTTTTATGTGAGCGAATATACAAATTTATTTGTTTGTGTTGCATATGCTCTTTTTATTATGGCAAAATTGAAGTTCACTGTTGCATGGTGGAAGGGGTTGCAATCTGGGCATCACGGTTCGGTCAAACAACAGGAACAGTTTCGGGGGAAATTTTGGTTCTGATTTTTTAAATTCAATTTTATGAAAATTGATTTTATTTTTTATTTTTTATATTTTTAATGAATTTTTTTAATATTTTAAGTGAATTTTTTAGTTTTTAGATGTTCTTAACTTAGATATACCTTTAAAAAAAAAAAAATCAATAAGTATACAAGAATACATAATGTATTGAATTTGTGATTTTTTTTTTTAAAGTATTTTTGATATTTAGTGATTTTTTTAAAAAAATCACAAATATTATATGTTTTAATTGTATTTATGTTAAGTGTATTTAAAAGTTAAAAAAAAAAAATTTAAAATATTAAAAAAATTATTAAAAATAAAAATATTCAATTTTTAGAAAATTAAAATGAAACAAGGTGAATAATGTTTATAGAGAGAGAGAGAGAGAGAGAGAGAGAGAGAGAGAGAGAACAAAAATAAAAATAAAAATTTAAGAGATTTTTTTGGGAGCAAATTTTATTTTACCTATTTGGTATATATACTACATGTTGAGGTCTTGTGTGTTGGGGGCGTGACCTCAACATGTACTACATGTTACTTGTGTCATTTGAAAGAAAATAAAAAAAAAAAATAAAAAATTAACCCCATGATTTATGAACAAAAATGTATCATTACATTTTTAATTCAAATTAATGGAAAGTGTATGGGATAAAAGGAATGACTTAATTCAAAAGTAGAAAAAAGCCGATTTAGATTAGTTTACAAATAATGTTAACCAAAGTTAGTGATGTTTTTTAATTCATAATTGAGAAGATTAAATGGTTATTTCAAAATGACAACATGGGTAATGTGCATATTGGCTATGCCATTAAAATATAGGGGAAATATTATTTTTTAATGAAGAAATATAATGTGCACATTGTCAAAAAGTTATGATTATTTATAATGTGTGTTATGAATTTTTTCGGAAAAGTTATAAATAATGATTTTATGGTATGCGCCCTAAAGTTAATAATGATAATGTTAAGACACTTTGTGATTTTTGTTATGGTATTTTGTAATTTTGTTATGACACTTTGTGATTTTTGTTATAACATTTTATAATAAAAAAAGTAATGACTTTTGTAGTGAAAAGTTATGATGTTTTATGTTTAAATTATGAAATTTTGTGAAAAAATTATGGAAGGCATACTATATGTAGTTTTTTTAGAGTGCATATTGTAGCATCTCCCTTTTTAATTGAAGGAAAATAATTGAGGTAAATTACGTTGACCTCCCATGAGGTTTGCCTTAATTACAGGTACCTCCCTTGTGGTTTCAAAAAATAACGCAGTCCTTCCTTACTTTTGAAATTAATATACAAATACCCCCCTTTTGTTACCCATTTGTCCAAATTCAAATAGATTATGCTGATGTCATCCATAATTATTCTTCAAATTCCAATACTACCCTTCAGAGGAGGTAAATGTAATTTACCGCTATATATAAACACATATATTCCATCTCTCTTCTCTCTCACTCTCTCTCTATGTTTTGTCTCTCTCCCTCTCACTGTTTCTCTTTCATCTCTTTGTGCTCTCTCTCTCTCTCTCTCTCTCTCTCTCTCTCTCTCCATTTCCTCAGAAATTTCCATCGCCGTGTTGGACCCAAGAGGAAACCCTAGCTCTGATCAACGTTTACCGTGAGCAGTGGTACGCTTTTCGGCGGGGCTATCTTCGAACAGCCGACTGGGACACGATGGCTGCCGCCATCATCCTCCGCTGCCCCGATGCCTTCCCTTCCAAAACCTCTGCCCAGTGCCGCTACAAGATGGAAAAGCTTCGCCAGAAGTACCTGACCGAGAAACAACGATCTCTCTTTTTCCCTGGCCGATTCTTCTCTCAGTGATTTTAGGCCTTAGGGCGAAGAATTGTAGCAAGATTGATGCAAATTCTAACCCTAATTGCGGTTCTACGGTTTTGAATGGGCATTCATTGTATTTGGATGAAGGATCTGATGAAGATGTTGGGGATGATACTGATTTTCAAGGTTGAATTAGAAGCAAGAAATTTGAGAAGATTCATGGAAATTTTGGACCTAATTTTGATTCAGATGGTGGGTTTAACATAAAAACCCCAATTAATCAAGATTTGGTATCTCTTGGGTTTAGGACAAAGAAATTCAATAACAAATATTCAATTCCTACTGGAATTAGATCAAAGAGTTCAGGCAAGACTGATGGAAATTCTTACCCTAATCTTGATTCTAGGTTTGTAACTGGGAATGGGTTTTCTTTAAGTGAAATTGCAGAGATAGTTTCTGCCATTAAGGTATTAGGAGAAGGGTTTGTGAAGAGGGGGAAGGGTTTGTGAAGATTAGGGGTGTAATTTTGGCCCGGGCCCATGTCGGGCCTTGCGGGCTCCCGCCAAAAAATCTGGCCGGGCCGGGCCACGGGCCAGAAAACTAGGCCCAACCCAAGGTATTCGGGCTTTGGGCCGTACCTCGGGCCGGCCCCCTGGGCTTAGGCCTGGGCTCGGGCTTTGGGCGGGCCTAAACAATTTTTTTTAAAATTTTTTTTTTTTAACAAAATTTTATTATTTTCTATTAAAAATAACACTGGGCATCTGGTGGGCCAGGCTGGGCTTTTAGGCAGGCCTTGAGCGGGCCAAACGGGCCCGGCTTCAAAACGATGGTCCAGGCCCTCGCCCAAGGCCTCGGGTTGGGCTTGGGCTTGGGCTCGGGCCTAAACGAGCCTTAATGGGCCGAGCCCACCTCGGGCGTGGGCGGGCTTCTGGCCACCCGCGGGCCACGAGCCAAAATTATACCCCTAGTGAAGATGGAGATGGCAAAGGGTCAGTTGTGTCTTTACACAATGTGGTTCAAGGGCATTATGGTCAATATGGCTCTCAAGTTAACGTCATTTATGCTATTTTAACGGGAAGGGAGAATCTGTGTATTATTTTCAAAAGTAAGAGAGATCAATTACAAGGGAGGTACCTATAATTAAAGTAAACCTCAAGGGAGGTCAGTGTAATTTATCCAAAAGGATTTCATATTAATGAAAACTTTGCTCCATCAAAAAATAACCTCATAATTTTTTTTATGAGACTGGTATTATTTTTCTCTTTACAACTAAAACTAACATGTTATTGGAAAAATGATAGAAAAATAGTAAGAAATAAAAATAATTACAAACGAGAGGATAATTTAAATTATTTTGACTTAACATCCAAACTAATATATATCTTTTTTTGGTTGCAAACTCGCGGATGCAATTAAAAATTGCCCCAAATTGTCTTTTCTCCCTTTTATCTCTTTCCACCACTGCAAACTCTAATTCGATGCCATGTTGTCCAATGCCAACATGCCCTTCTCCGCCTCCTCCACTATTGCCGTACACTGCATAGGTCTTTTGCCTCTCCACTACACTTTTTCTTCTTCTTTTACTCTCATCATCCTAACTCTATCGTCCACCTCTCATTGCCACCACCAATGCTTCCTTCACTTTCCATTGCCACAAGTCCTCTCTTACCTTTCCTGGCATTACTAATGCCTCTCCCTTCCCTACGCAACCTCTTTTCTTGCAAGAACTACTGCCATGAAAGAAAAAGAAATGAAGATGAAGGTTAGAGCATCTCCAATGGTTACACGCTATTTTGGAAAATCTCAATCAACTTTCCCTCCAAGTTCTCCAAGTTTGTAGGTGTTGTTTGAATATAGGTTTTTTAGTGATTTTTTTTTTTTGGGTCTTTTGTGACATTTTTTTAACTGTTTCTAAAAAAAATTATATATTTATATTAATCCCGACTAAACAAATATAAAAAATGAAAAAAGATTGAAAAATTGGAAAAAAAAAAACTTAAATATAATTCACCCCACCTTAAAACATATCACTAAAAAAAAAAAACAGCAGCAGCAGCAGCAACAACAACAAATTTAACTACATATAAAAAATAACAATCACCAACTACCCACCAACAATCATCCATCATTCACCCAGCATTCATTCACCAACAACCACCCACACAACAACCATCCATCACTACAACAAAAAAAGATTTTTACAGCACCAAATGCACATCGTGAAAACGATTCTACAACGCGCAAGGTAAAGCCATGTTATGACCAGTCATGGAAAGTCATTCACTTCAATGGCATACCGTAGTACGCTGTAAAAAATATTTAACGACGAATCTTGTGCATCGTATTTGACTTTTCTACAATTACTTTTGCACGCCGTTAATTAAAGGGACAAACCACGACGTTCATTGCTAGTTGTTGAATATTTAATACAATGACCTATTTTGCCTGTCGTAGCCTAAGATTTACAGCATTTTTTGCATGTCGTAGAATATATTTATTTTTTATAAAAAAAAAAAACTAGCAAGTTTTATTTTACCTATACAATATAAGAAAACTATAACGCCCTTAAAAATAATACATAAAACCTCACATTCTTGACATGTATAGACATAAGAGAATAAAACATATTTCCATGTATCAGAGTATTTGTTACAAAATTATTACATGTTGACAACAAAAGTAAATGCCCTACGGGCTTACAACTTTCCAAGTCAACACTTGGGTTCAACAAAAGAAGAGTTCTAACTCTTTATACAAATAAGCCCTTGGCTTGAGTTTACATGTAATACACAAAAAGATAACAACAAAAGTTCTTCCGCCTCTAAGCCTCCCAAGCTACGTCCTTGGAGGTGGCATATCACCTGAACTTGAAAATGATGTCCCATATAGGGTGAACCAATGCCCAGTAAAGATATACTAAACCAATTATGAGAAATGACTAAAATATTAGCATATGATAAATGGCTAACACTTGTGAACCAACTTACAGCACAATTCAGTTTCATGACAATTATGTACATGTTTCATTCCACTTTCCTTCACTTAATCAATTCAATTCATAAACATAGCTCAGAACCTGGCCAAACAATTAGATGAGATAATAACTCATATAACAACACTTCCAATAACCACAATTTAATGAGACTACGGCTCACATAAAAGCACTTCAATACTTCAACACTTACATATTTCAAATGATACACAGATTTGTTGTATCAGTGGAGTCCATCCCCTATCTCCTCCCAAACAGGTTTGAGAGTACATCCCCTATCTCCTCTCAAACCATGGAGTACATCCCCTATATCCTCCCAAACAATATACATATACAATGTATTTAAACACTTATCATATATAATGATCAATCAATACACATATTCGATGTATTAATCCAACCGTCATATTCAATGACATTTTCCAGATGATTAGTTTCAGTTTTCCCTAATCAACATACAGTGTCTACAACAATCAAGGCTATCCTCCACCGATAGCCCAAAACAGTTATTTCTAAATAGATAATAAATGCATCAAACAGATATAATAACAACATTTTCATAGGTGAGTGATTAATTAATCCAACTACACCATTCGATCTCATAATTCCCCAATTTCATGAATTTCAACTCAATTTCATATTTCCACAAATTAATTATTCAACACAATTAGGGCATTTTCCCCTTTTTCTCAAATATTGATCCTAAGACCAAATCCCACCAATTTGACTCACAAACTCATATTCCCAAAGCCTTACATGCACATGGAGCTTCAAAACACAAAACCCCTCTTTTATAAATTACAACTCAAACCCTAACTTTTCTCAAAATTACCAAACAACACCACTTAATCAAAATACTAAAATTTATGACAAAACCCATAAGATGGAGTAGGATATCCCTACCTCGGAATGAAAAAGACCAAATGGAGAAGATGATGAAAACTCGAAGTGCTCCAAATCCACCAATTTTCAGATTAAAGTGAAGCCCACGCCACTCTCTATCTTTCTTACAAAGAGATTATGGTAGAAACACTCTAGAAATAGATGAAACCCTAGAGAGAAGGTATATAGAGAGAGAGAAAGAGCAGTTGGCCTAGAGTTGAATGAAAGAAGATGATGAAAAAGTAAAGTGTAACTCGTAGCTGCCAGCTGATATATTCGAGACTCGCTCGAGCGACCAGACACAAAGAAACCTCGCTCGAGCCAACAAATCGAAGCTTCAGGTCTGCAACCTAGAAGCACGCTCGAGCAAAGAGAAGCTCACTCGAGCGAAGAAACCCAAAACATACAGCTCGCTTGCTCGAGCGAAGGAAAGCTCGCTCGAGCCAAGGAATGCAACCTTCAGGTCAAAAAGAGACACAGACGCAAGCTCGAGCGCAAGACTTCTCGCTCGAGCCACCAGACACACCACTCAACTCTCGCTCGAGCGAAGGAACCGTGGCTCGAGCGAAGGAACAAAACCAAGGAGCTCGCTCGAGCAACAAAAGTCTCGCTCGAGCGAAGACACCAAAATATGGGCAGCAACCATTTGCTCCCAATCACTACCAACCTGTTACAAACCTGCCCAACACAACCTAAAACTCAAATATATAGAATTGAAGGATGGAAACAAGATATATATACAACTAACACCACGGAACCTAAGTCCGGAATATAACAACCAAAGGAGAGAAAACTGGAATCGCTATAAAAACATTACAAACAAGCTTTACAAACATATATATATATATATCAATCAACCATCGAAATATTGTTTCAAGCATAAAAAATAAACTATATCCATAAATTATGAACATTCAAAAATTGTCAATACATACATTCCAAACATCCAAAAACTAACCGCAAGTTCAAAACCATCCCAAAGGACTATCCTTAAGTTCTAAATTATCCAAAAAGTTATAAACCATCCAAAATTGTACATATATAAGTTTGTAAACATTACCCAAAACTATTCAAAGATTATAGAAATCTATTCGTCAAATCCTCAAAAACTATTCATAGATGTTAGGATTTCTACTTATAGTCAAAGCTAATGAAATGGGTTGGCCAAGCAATAGTGCTTCCAATAGTATCCTAAACCTATAACAAACAAGAAGACATAACTAATCATATTCTTGCTTTGTAACAAAACTATTCAAACGATTGACGCCAATTTTCCACCTCTAAATGTGAAAGGAACAAATACATCTAGAATGCATTAGAATGAGGAGTTACAGATATTGCCCAGTACCAAAAACACAAAGTACTTGTACCAAAGGGGGGGAAAATTGAAAGAAATCCAAATACTTTATCATGTCAATAGTACGAGAACAATGAGCACGCAAAGAAGGAAAATACTGGTTTTTCACAGGTAGATCCGTGTGAGATTCTATCTAGAAGACACAAAGATCTTCAATAAAGGAAGACCAAGACAAGTATTTTATTTGGCATTGATTCAAGTATTTTCCAGGACATTTGAATCAATGCCAAATAAGTAAGAGAGTGACACAAACCCAAGGAACAAGATAAAATAAAATAATTGACCAAAATATTAAGAAAAATTTAATAAAAATAAAAAAGTATGAATTAAAAACTTCAAAACCATACAGGATTGAGTCTCATTTTACTTTCTCATCTTCATAGTGGGTTCAAATTACCTGATCAACATGAGATCCTAATTCCATAGAATGATTCTTTCGATATCATTTTCTCATTGCGTTGCAAAGTTTTACAATGCTTTTCCTGTAGAAATCCTTTGCCAAAATATATATATATATATATATAAACATAAATACACCAACTTACATAAAAATCACTGTACTCATCGATGGAAACTTGCATATAAAACACAAAGTAAATGCACATTTTAACTTGAATAGAGAGTATTAACTTGAATATTTCTTTTTTAAAAGCCATAAATCTTGCCTTCTGAAAATCACAAATTAAGGAATAATTATTAGTTTTAATAATTTACTAAATAGATTAGCACACTAGAATAACAATAACAATTATATTTCAAAACAGGACTATCAAACAAACAAAGAGAACCAAAAGCTTGAACAGGACTAGTCAAGTTGGAGTTGAGCTTAAGCTAAGATAAATCAAGAAGGAAAATTTTATAGACACTAGTAACATAGGTCACAACAAACAAGGTGCAACAGTGAACAATTTTATCAAGTTAGAGTTGTTCTTAAGCTAAATAAGCTAAATCAGGGAGGAAAATTTTTGTAGACACTAACCAAATAGATCACAAGTTCACAATAAATAAGGTACAACAGTGAATATTGTTGTCCCATTGGATAGAGGGGAGGACTCCAAACAGAGACACAAGTTACTTGAATGAAAGATCAAATATTTCTGAAAATATTAGCAATCACCTGAAGGAACTAAAACATGACTACAAATATCCCCTCCCCTCTAGGAATTTATTAAAGTCAAATTAGAATTCTCATCATAAGATCAGAATTCCCATCATAAGATCATGTGCCTATATTAATTAGGAGTGTCAATTTCTTGAACTAGTGGGCATTCAGCAGGTTTTATTTACCATGAATGTATACTTTATCTATTTATTTGTTTTATAAACAAAGTACGTTTGTTAATTTTATTATTTTCATTTGTTAGCACTAAGGAAGGTTAATGTTTTATTTTAGCATGTAAAAATGAAGTCACATTAATAGTTTCTATAAAAATAAAAATAAAAAATTTATCATAAATCGATATTTGTTAATAATTAAGGATGTGCTGATATAATTTATGTTTAAATTAATTGAAGGCATTAGCTTACCAGCTACAACAATGATTGTGAGAACATCTCCAACTCTTTCGAGTCGCCACACACTTTTCTTATGTGATTTGAACTACTTCAATGATGGATCCTCTGCCAAAAGCTGCAAGGAAATGAGCTTAGTTTAAGACAATCCTCAAACTTAGTGAAATCAACGAATAAGAAAGTAGCTCATACACAAAAAGAACTCGCTTATAAAATTGAATAAACCTGGAAACAACTCTTTTGTTATAACATAAACAAGACAAGATTCTAATTCACAAGAAAATGCAGACATGATGGAGGAGCAAGATCGTTTGGTCATATTTTGAAGAAGGAAATGGCAAACATAAATGAGCAAGATCGGAAAATATTTTATAGGAAGCCTCCATTAGAATTAGTGCTTGCACCTCATGTAGTTTTAAGTAGAATAGTATTTCCTTGGCAACGAAGGGAGATTCAATAATCTACCAAATTCACAAAATTTACTAATTCAAAAAGAAAAAACACTGCCTTCAAACTCACTTTCCCCAATAAAAAGACCACATTTAAACAATATTGTCGCATTCACATACAAATTCAACAACAGAACCACCCAAAATTAGCAAAAATATTCAAAACCCATGAACCATCTATGGCAGATCTATGCAACTAGACAATGTTGATACCAAAAAAAAATCAAAACCCACCTCCAACTTGAGAATCCAGATCTAGATCCTTCTGATCTCCATACTGAAGAAAATTTGGTAGCCACAAAAGGGTAGAGAGCAATACAGCTATGGCCGAATGAATAGTAGAAGAGACAGACTAGTCTTCGACCAATCATTTTTGTTTTTCAGTGCTCAAAAGAGAAAAACAAGTAGTTTCAAATGTACTTCTAAACAGACCATATAAAACAACCACACAATGATTTGGTTTCGTTTGGTAACACTTGCGTTTTTAATTTTTTATTTATATTTATAAAAATTTTAAAAATTTAAATAAAAATTTGTTTGGTAAAATTTTAATTTATAAATCAGTAGTCTCAGTTTATAAATTTGGCCAAAAAATGAAAACACAAAAAATGTGTTTCCATTTTGAGTTTTAAGTTTTTTTTTTTTACTACCTAACACTAGCCACCACCCGCTACCATTTTCTACCACCGTCTTCCGCCACCACCACCCACCACCCACACCCCACCACCACCTACCACCACCACTCACCACTCACCTACCACCACCACCCGCCACCACCACTCACCAGCCACCTACTCGCCACCACCACCCAACCCTCGCCGCCGCCACCACCATCACCACCACCACCCACCACTCACCTGCCATCCACCCACCACCCGCCACCCGCCACTACCATCCACCGCCCGCCCCAACACCCGCCACCTACTTGTCACCACCACTCACCACCCACCTGCTACCACCATCCACCACTAGCCACCACCAGCCACCCACTACCACCAGCCATCTGCCATCCACCCGCCACCACCACCCACCACCCATAACCACCACCACCACCATCACCCACCACCCACCCGCCACCCACCTGCCACCACCACCCACCACTACCACCACTACCACCTGCCACCACCCACCACCACCCGCCACCCACCCACATGCCACCACTACCCGCCACCACCACCCACTCACTACCACCCATCACCCGCCATCGGCACCCACCCACCCACCATCACTAGCCGCCACCCACCCAC
>CM069913.1:34067909-34286415 GCA_036172215.1 Camellia granthamiana
CCTTTTGGTCTTCACTTGTTTACTTTCGTCGACCTTGTCAGTCCCCGATTGGTGCCATAGGAGTTTTGCCTCCTAACACACTCGAAACGCAGTTTGATCTCCCAATCCTTGGAAGTTCTACTTAGACGGTTTCACGGGGGTACATCTTGACTCATCTAGAGCGAAGATGCCACTGATGCATAAGGCAGTGTGGCACCTGCTGAATCATATAGAGTTTGTAGCTAGGCATCACGTACACAAAGACCTGATCATTGCATTAGACTGGGTGGTCAAAATAGAAAAATGACGAGCTGCTAACATGGAGCGAGCCTCTCTTCCCTTGCTGCGGTTGGTCGCCTTAATTCAGTCGAATGAGTTTTGAGAGGCGAAACCAAATCGCTTGGTTTCTACTAAACCGCCCCACTCCCAAGGATCTTCGATAAACTTCCCTACCGTCCCCACTTCTACTTCCCCTCTACATGCTTCCCTAAAGCCTGATCTGCCCAACGAAACGAATTCTGATCTTTGTTCATAATATTTTGAAGTTGAGGATCGAGCTTTCGTGTGTCACTAATTTAGGATTGCTTTGTTGTCTGTAGCAGCGCGGTTGGATTCTGCTCATTCGTGGGGGTCTCCCTTTCTAGGTAGAGGGGATAACCCTAATCCTCGGTCCGGGTTTGCTGTTGAGGGTAACGAAAAGCTAAGCCCTAGGTTGGTTGGTAGTAGGTATAGAGCTCCTCATTTTCTTTTCTGCTTACCACTATTCCTCCCATCTTTCAACGCCTTCCACCCATGGCCGCCCAATACCTGTAAGAAGTGCCTACCCTCGCAAACCTGACACGGGAGAGGATAATAGTATAGTCTCGAGGCGAACAGCTCTTTTTTAAGGGAAGAACACCTAGCCCAACTTTCTTTCCGATAGATATATAAGGGCTTAAAAGCGCCTTGCCCACCTCTATTAGCAAGTTGAGATCCAATTCTTTTTTTTTTTTACGAAACAGGTCTGAATTCGCCCCTTTCATTGAGGATTCTAACCCTTCTATAGGTTGGGCACCTAAGTTTCCTTAGTCCATTGGTTTAGTATTTAAGAAAGCACGTCTCTCTTTCCTTCCTCTGGCACACTACATCTGTCCTTGAGCTATCCAAGGGATCGAGTGATTCGCTGAAGGTTTGTAACTCGAGAAATGTTGGACATAACCCGCATAGTCGACTCTGAATCTTTCCCTTTGCATGAACTCCCCGCCTTCAAAACGATAAATGCATCAGACCTTCCTTCTTTCCTTAAGACCTTGCGACTGAGGATCAGCAACAGACACATCTCACTAGCGCATCTCGTCTCTTTCCCTAAGGTTTTTTATTCGAGGAATGTTCACTTTACGCTAGCGCATCTCGTCTCGAAAGCCTTTATTTCATCGTTGTTTGTGTTCTGCCTTGTTCTTTCTCTAATCTCGACCTATGGCATCTATCTAGATCTTAATTCTAGATTCCGACGGAGGATTGACAACTCCTTCTAGCTCTCTCTGACCAACTGGCTTCCCAAAACAATAAATAAACTAAAAGCGCAGTTCGTAAAGGAGATTATATATATATATGTAAAAAAAGTGGGGGTCAAGCCTTTTATATATATGTATAAGAATAGCCTTGTTTATACAAACAAGGTGAGGTCTATCTCCGTAATGGGGTGGGGAAGGAAAAGTAAAGTGGGCAGTGGGTTTCCTTCGCGTTACTATTTATGTGTTATCTATTTGTCTCCTTGTTTAGGAGAGATCTTTTGATTAATAGAAAATAGGAGGAGTACTTGGTAGGAAATGTTTTCTCAGTGTTCGTTGTATCAGCTTTCTTAAGAGATTGATAATGTGTTCAGTGCTTTTAGTCAGCAATACCCATTTGGGGAAGAAAAAGTGAGTGAGATTAAACAAGTCGGGAACGTATGTTTTCTCTCCTTTAAAGTTCTTAGTGCTACCTAATGATTACCCAAGAACGAACTTCTTCCATGTTTTCAGTGTCCCTGATTTACCGAATGTTTATTTCGCGGCGCTTGCTGAATTTGAAGATATTCTTGTTTTCATAGCTCTTTCGCATGTTCTAAGTTTGACTTTTGATTCTTATTCTTTAGAGAATTCGTTCGTCTTTCGAACGGCTAAGGAGGGGAGGAAGGGCTTTTATGGAGAAGTTCTCAAATGGGGTCAAGTTGGAATGCTTCTTCATTTCGATTTGACTCCTTCTTTGAATAAACTTTCTCGCTCCTGCCGCTTGGCTAAACTCGAAACCGTGCTGAACGATCTATCTATTTTTTTAACTAGTCTCATCATTTTTTGAATTACCAATTCTTGATGAGGATGGACGAGATTGGTCAGCGGAGACTGGGGTACCGTCTGCAAGCCTTCTCGCCTGCGTCTTACTCAATTTCTATTTAGACAGCTTTGATCGAACATTCATCAACTGCTTTCCACATCTTTCTTTTGTTTGCTATGTCCATGAAATAATTCTTGCTATTCCTTTGAACAGTCAAGATTTTCTTTCGAGGAGATCCAAAATCTCTTAAAAGAGCTGCATCTTTTTGCAAAACTCATTTACATAGTAAGAGGTGGCTTTCCAATTTCCTGTCTCAGTGGGCTCTTATCTGTTGACGAAAGAGGTTTCATCCACTTTGTTAAAAAAGAAGAATAAAACAAGTGGCTTTATTACCTTTGTTTGATTCGAATATTAGGTAGGGAGGGGGTCTTTGAAAGAATTAAACTAAACATCGTTTGTAGTACCATGCATGACTACTTAGTTTTTTTCTTTCTCTAAGTTAGCAGTGTACATGACCCATTTCTTATTTATACCATTAATAATGATCCTTTGAAAGCATCACCAAACCCGCTAGCGGCTTACTATACTAATCTCTTTCCTAGGCTAGGTATCGAGAAGAGAGTAAGCAAGCTACCTCATACCTTAATGGGACTTGTAGCTCTCTAAGGCAGGCAGCTTGCCGTTCCTTGGCTGCTGATCCCAAGGCATCGCTCTTAGTAGAAGGACATCTTATTCAAGAACCGATTCTATTTGAAAAGAAGTTGTTTACACCTGTCCCAGCATTCCAAGATTCGGGATTTCCCTTTTGTCGAGTGTCCTGAGCTTGGGATCTGAAGGTGGGATTTGAAAGTATTGTTCTAGGGGCATCCCTCTTCTAGTTTTTAGTGGAATAAATAGAAGTGATTTGGAGCACCGAATATGCCTTATTTATAAGTGTCGACCAATGGCTTTTTATCTTCTCCGAGGCAAATAGGGCGTACAACAAAAATTCCCAGGTTTTGGTAAGTTTTCCACTTTTGATAGCAATCTTCGGTTTGAAATCGGCTTGAAGCAAAAAAAGCCGGGGTCCCTGTGGTAGCAAGACACAAGAAGTCAAGTAGGTCATCTGGGGAATCGAACTGACAAGGCAGTCTCTTGACTCACGTGGATCATGAAATGCATCGGTGAAAGAATCAAATTAGCTTCAAGTTTGCTCAGAATACAATATCCGTTGAAAGTAGACAGCAGCTTTGAGGACCTTGCTACGAAGTTCTTTGGGCAGAGACTATGTATTAACTCTTGCAATCAATTCTGAGATCGCTTCGCTAGGGCGAGCATAGTTTACTATGCGAGTGGAGAGATTTAAGCGAGCTAATAGCGAGTGGACTCTTAATAGAATTCTGAGCAGCATCTGTTGAATTGCTTGTTTTCGAGAATCGCTTGTCTAGCATAACATAATAGAGGTTGGCCTCCTCCGTAGCGCTAGGGTGAGCAAGCCAGTCTTTGATTCTAACGCTTTGTTTTCTTCGTTTGCATCTGCTGTTGGATAATCCAAGCCAAGTCGACTCTCCCTTTTCCTCCCCAGCTAATTTTATAAGAGAACAGCTTTTAAAGTTGAGTTAGCAAGTCCCAGGGTATGCCTCGTCCTCTGTATTAGTTAAGAATCTTTCATCTTCTTTCCCTGTGGTTTATCCTATACAGATCCTCTGTCTTTAGCTGAGCCATCGCCCTCCTTCCCTTCCGATAGCTCTTTCCTCTGTCGAGTTAGCCACGTCTTTCTCACCCTTCGTGGGATAATGGCACCTCCTTTGAAAGAGAATTAGGATCGAGTCAGCGCCTGCTTTCAGTCGAGCTTCTTTCTGGTAAGACATATCCAAAAGAGCAATTTCCTACCCTACTTTCTTGTGATGAAAGAAAACGGCTTTATGCCCCGGTTTAGTACTCGTGGAAAAGAACCTTTGCTTCGGTCGAATTCGAATACCCCACTCCCTTTTTAGTTCTTTCAGAATAAAGATTTTATTGAGGAATCTCCTTGCTACGAATCTACTAAAGGAGAATCTTTGGTTTAGAGCTTAGAGGCTGAGTCTTGCCCCCAACCCTATGAGTCGAGCTTTTTTCAAACGTTGTGTCAGCATCTCCGAACCTCGACGAGGAATCTTTCCTATCTGACTCAAGATCCTCTTAGTCAATCCATTTGAAATGAAACTTCTAGCCACTGGGTCAACATTAACTCCACAAAGATTTTCGAGTTAGCTTCTGCTTACCTACATTAGAAGTAAAGTCTTGGTACCTGTAACAACCCCGACCTGTAATTAGCTACTAATCCGTAATTAATGATGCGAATGAGAGGATTAAAATAAATTATGTGTTTATTCATGTATTTTACATGATTTTGGCTTTCTATCTGTTACTTATAGAAATATTTGTTTGGAATTTCACTTTAATATGTAAATTGAAAGCCTTATCGGCATCCGAAACCGAAATTGACTACACCAATGTGTTATTTGGAATTTTTAGAATCATTTGGCATATTTTATTAAAAATTGATTCAGTCTGATTCGTTAAGTTGTGTTTGGTTAGCCTAATATTCTAATTATTGTATTTTTAGCACCATAGCTTTATATGAGCCTAATAAGCTCATTTGAGCTCATTTACTTCATCTCCCTTGAGTGGAAAAATCTGAGAGTTTACTTGAGACAGAGAGAGAGTGCATTCTAGAGAGAGGGAAGAAGAGATTGAAGAAGAGGAATTGAAGGAATTCACCAAGATTGTGCAAGTACCTAGCTAACTCAAGACTCTAGGTAAGATTACAACCTCTAGATTGTGTAACTAAGTCATTTAACATGAAGTTTCTTCAAGATTATGAGTTTGAATGTGTACATTGAGCTTAGAATAGAGTTTGAGTTGCAATTCATGCATGCATGTCCATTTTCTCACAAATTGAGCATGATTTCCAAGAATTCTCTCTTGCATGTTTGAAATTCATCTTCATTTAGGGAAATCATCAAGTTTCAAGTTGTTTTGTAGTGTTTGATCATGTTTTGAGAAGTTTGATACAAGAAAAATTCATGCATGTTGTGTTCATAAACATTCATCATGTTTTAAGTTGAATTGTGGGTTTTTAACAAACTCTTGGGCCATGATTTTATGAAATAGTTCCTAATTCATCATGCTTTACAAGTTTACTTTGTTATCTCAAGTTTTGGGGCCCAAGTGATGTGTTTTGATGAGTTGAATTCGAGTTTTGAGCTTGGGAGGTCAATCTGGATTTTCCAGAAATTTGATCCACGCTCGAGCGGGGACTTTCACGCTCGAGCATGAACCCTGAACTCCTGCACCACGCTCGAGCGTGGGTCGAGCGCCTGTCGAGCGTAAAAATCTTGCATCCAGTGCTTTTAGAGTTTACAGTCTGCTCGAGCGGGGAAAGGCACGCTCGAGCGGAGCTTCATTGTCTGCATGTCCGCTCGAGCGGGAAAACCCACGCTCGAGCATAGACCTCATTTTCAAAAAATTTGACTAAGTGTTCCAAGGCATGTTTTGGCATCCTCATTGCATTTTAGGCATTCCTAAGCCTTAATTAAGCCATAGTAATGAGGTTATGGATTATAAACACGCTAAGGAATGGATGTAGTAAGTTATGAGACTGCAAGTGTGTGTGTTTAAGCATTGTGATAAGAAAGAACAAGAACCAACGTAATGAAAGCTAAGCCGTGTTGGCCACATGAATGTGTAATGATAAGACGTGCTTGTGTTATGTATTTTGTGATTGTAGGTCGAGACTCGAGGGTTGATTGACCGCTTACTGGAACCCCTGTGAGTAACATTATTGTAAAGATACGTTCATATGAATTATGTTCTAAATGAAATATGATAAGTTCTGATTTCTAAAATGATATCTGTTTTCGTGAACGAATATTTCATGTTTGAAATCTATTATGGCGTCCATAGATAGTCCCAAGTCATGGGGGACGGCATGAAAATGCGGGTCCATGACATACAAGTTTACGAGATCTCGTTAGCCACTTCATTGTGGTGATATGTGTTTAATCGGTATCCGGAACCGATTACTCTAGTCGGAAGACGTTCTGTGATGTGTTCTATGGGATGTACCATTATTATGTTCTGATATGAGAATGATTATGCTATAATCTATTTTAAGCTTATGATATGTTCGGATTTCATTCACTAACCCCTTTACCTTAATGTTATTCATTGGGCTTTAGCTCACTGTTTGTATATATATGTATATAGGTGAACATTCTAGAGTTCAAGCCCGAAAGCTTTTGTCTGAAACTGTGTTTCTATTGTCAGCCAACCACTGCGCCTCACGTGGAGGTTCCCAAAGTGTCCTATGTTCAGTCCTTTGGGTTCTGTATATGTGTAAGACTTGATTTGATGTTGTTGGCTGTACTTAAAATACTGTAATGTGTGTGGGTATAACGTATGGTTGACTATCGGATATGTATATAAAGTTTTAATTATTCTGTTTCATATAAGTCAGTACAGCTCATTGGACAATTATATTTATGTATTTGCTTCCGCTAGCCCCTTAATTTTGTTAATCTGTTCAGAGGCTTTCGGTAATCCAAGGATTACTGGCCGGTTACGATGCTAAACCTATAGGGGCGGGTTTGGGTCGTGACAGTACCAGTTACATACTTTTCTACCGGACTGATTCGTTTTAATTTCCTATCCTCCCCACCCCAAGAGCTTCTCTCCTAAACTAACTGGATGACCTCCGTGCCGTGGAGGTGAAGTTAAGCTGGCAACCTCTCTTACCTTACTTTTAGTTCTTTTAGTCTTGCCAATGCCTTCAGTCGAGTTAAACTTTCCAGCTACTCTGTACTCTTCTCTTACAGATGAAGTTAGAGATTTTGTTTTACCAAACCTTCTTCCAAAAGTCAAAGATTTGACAACCCTAGTTAGATTGTTATATTGGAATACAATATACTTAGCTAGCTGTGTTTTAGTCCCTCCTAAACCACTTCACTCCTCTAAACTTCTTATTCTTACCTACCCACCTTCTTATGATCTAACTACCTTTCTTCGACTAGTGCTATCAGTGCACTCCTTGCCTTAAGCCCAGATTCGTGCTCGACTAACCTTTTTTCCTTTCCTCTTTCCTCTTAGTCGAGCATATTACACTAACTTTGCTAGGAATATAGGGATTCTTTTAGGCTTTCTTTGGGTTCAGTTAACCCCAACATAAGCCTGAAAGCATCAGGAGTCTTCCCACCGCTACTCTTATTCTTCCGTCACTCCGAGAATCAACTCCCAGCCAAGAAGTGAAAAGTGAGACTCCTGTCATTTCCCTTTCTAATCTAAGAGCTTCTTCCCTCTCTTTAAGTTCCTAACTTGCATGATATAGCTTCTATTCTTTTCGTGTCGTGACTCGATTGAAGCCCTTCTTTCTTTGTAGCTATTCAAAGGGTATTAAATCAAGAGGTTCAGAAGTAGAAGATAGAACTAGTCTAGGTATGAATCAAATCCTTTCCTAGGGTGAGTCCTTATGTAAGTAGAAGGCAGCCATCTAAGAGATGTTACTAGTCTGTATGCAAAGCCTCCTAGTCTCATCCCCTTCTGTAATAGGAACTCCCTACGGGCGCTATCCTATAAGCAGACGCAACTAGAAGACATTATTGTCTTTATCTAAGTTAGAGGCTTTTATATAGCTTAAACCCTTTCCTTTTCCCAGGTATTCAAAATAATCTTTCTAAAGTGCGGATGAGAGAACCAAATAGCTTCACACCTGAAGGGACGATTAGAGGGTTTAGCAGAATGAATACCTTCCATGTAAATGATCATAAAATAATAGTGTGAGGTGGTACGAGGGATGTTTCCAAGCACAGCTTATGGTAAAATCTCTTTTAACTTTTACTTTACTAAGGCTAGATCCAATCGAAGCAGTGTCTTAGCTAACCATTCCCTACCATTGATCCAAGTGGTCTAGGACTATAACATACCAAATCCATTAGACCACAACGATGAAATTTGATGCAAACTTCTCAGCTCTCCTATGAGTAGACGTAGTGTCATTTCTGAAACTCCTTCTATCTTCCAACCTAAAGAAATCATGGAAATCCACTGCTAGCATCGATGGGTACTGGTCATATTGTTCAGCCATTCTATTGATATTCTTCCTTTTATAACTGGACTCAATCTTTACCGGACTAATGAGATCTCAATTCAACATTGAGCCTTTCCTTTCTTGTTTCTCCTTTCTATGTAAATGGATTGATTGCGGGTTTCTCCAACTCGATTCTCAGTTTCTCCTTTTCCTTTGGCTTTCAACACTAGAAAAGTTCGCGGAAAGAAAGAATTGGTATTTCAAAAAAGGGAGTATGGAAGACTTCTATGAGACTTTGATTTAATAGCTTCGGCCAGAGAATAGATTGTTACATTGAGCAGGGCGGACGGATCTGCTTCGTTGCGGCCTGAAGCTCATCTCCTGCTCTTAGCCAAACTATCCAAATTCTCTGTCATTTTCTGTAATATTAAGTGTTTTAAGATGTTGTAATAAATGTTCTAGTTAAAAGAAATTCCACCTCCTCTCATCCCTTAGCTCTTTGATGAACTCTTTGAGAGTATAAGCGTAGGCTCATGACTCTTGAAAGTGAATATCGCTCTCAAGGGCCACCCTGATAGTGGAACCCTTCAACGGAAAATTTTGTATACTAGCTCCAATGAGTAGTAAAGGAAAGCTCGGCCTCAACGCGTCCTACTTGTGTCGTCTTTTAAGCCTGCTATGCATCCTTGTTCCATCTACCATTCTTGACAATCCATTTCTGGTATGCCCGCTACTTCGTCCACAACTACTGAAAATCCATCCTATCTTTATTGGCCTCCCTTGGACTTTACTATTTTTTATCTGTTTAAGGAATTATTCCTTGGGCTTTCAATGGGCCCATGCCTTCTCGATACTACCCTCTAAGAAGAGATGCGCAAAACTGGGATCAGGAAGACCTAAATCTTTCTATGATGTCATCTTGAGAGAGCAAGTGCGCCAAGCGAGATACCAATTACTACAATATACAGATAGGGGAATAGGACATCCCCGTGATTTCCTTCTACCCCTAGCCCGGCGAATCCCTTGGTTCCTTCTTTTAAAAAGAGTTGTTGCCCCTTTTCTAGTTATGTACAGTAGTACGATAAGGAAGATTATTAGTGAGGCAGTCTATTAACTCTTACTATTCCTTATCTGTCTTAAGCCCTTCCTTTTACCACATATGGACCTAGAATCAAAATTTTCTTTGAGACGAGCCTTCTTCCATAGATACACACAAAACGATTTCCTTTACTTATTAAGATTATGATTGAACTGTCACTTAAGGTACCTGTCCACCAGACACATCCTTCCCTTCCCTCTCGGGGTGCTTCTTCTATCTCCCTTTTCTGGGGTCCCCTCGGACCAAGAGACGTGATCGGATGGTATGGGCCTTACTTGAGTCCTTTCACTCGCCCTCACTGGCCTTACAAACCTCCCCGTATGGCTGTGCTTTAGTCTTCTCTCTCTGGTAACGGAGTGGTTTTACAACTTGAAACAATACCCTCTGAGACAAATCAGTCAGGTGGGGTAGCGGGCTTGGCCTACGAACGAGGCTAGTAAGTGGGCAAAGATGCTTGCTTTGGGAATGAGAAAGAAAAAGGTAGCATGATATGATGTTATATGTGCGTACGTACCATTCCTTATCTATGGTCAACAACTCTACTAAATGAGTATAGTACTTTGTTGAATCAGAAGAACTGAACTAGCACAAAAGTCTTCCAACTCCCTAGTCGTTACCCCTCTCTATTACTATATTCGAGTACTCAGTGCATATTATTCGAACTCAGCCCACGAATTAGGGGTCCTCCCTTCCGCTGGGGATCACTTCAGTCTCGTTCCCTATTAGACGATCGACAAGTGAGAGAGCTATTAAAAAAGAGTGGTAAAAGTCTTAGCGCTTGGCTCCCACTACTTTTGAGTAAGTGAGGTGGCGTAGAACTCAAAGTGATGTCATAACTGCCTTTTCCTAGTTCGGAAAGAAAGAAGCGAACTACTTGAGGCCTCACCAATTGGTAGGGAGGACCCATATTCTTTCCCAGGTGTATAGTAAAGTCTTGGCGCCCTTTCGGGGTCTCTGGTGTCGAGTCGCTAGAAGAGAAACATTGGGCACAACGAATAAGATCACAATAATATCCGACGGATGGGGTAGAACTGCTATATTATTGAGAAGACCCACTTTCTAGGCCTAATTATTTATATTCTAAGGGATAAGGGAGTGGCGTTTACCCCAAGAAAAGTAGTCTTGTGACTAGGAACGTGAAAACAACAAGGCTTGAAGTGAGTCGAGCTTACTTTCGTAGAGGACAAATAGGAGGACAACAAATAGACAGGGTGAAAAAACCTATAGCTTTGACTCCGGATGGATGGGGCTTTTCATTCATGTTATTCTTTGAACGATTGTGATTCCAGAGAACATGGAGAGTGACAGGTCTTTTGATTGATAGAGACCTTCCTTTGATTGAGAGAGCCAGAGCTCTTCAGTGGTACAAGAGTAAAAAATTCCCAATGGGAGAGCATGCGCCCAGAGAAGAGAAGCGCTTAAGCAAAGAAGGTTTACTTGGAAGTTGTTCAGTTAGAGAGAGGACGTCCCAAGCCAATGGTGGCTGAAAAGCACCTAAGAATTTTTTTTCTTTTGCCACCAAAATAAACATCTTGTTCATCCAGGATCATACAAACATATGGCCAGCCGAACAAAAGGTCTGTATACATAGGTGATCCAATGGATTCACCAAAATAGCAAAAATGGGGTAAATCAAGAGAATAAAACAAAGTCTCGTGCATGAGACGTTTAGGCTGACTCCACAAAAACTTGGACTCTTCTCACATTCTTTACTGAGGCTGGGGTTGGACATCTTTTTGCTCACCTACATACACATAAATAAGAGTGAGCGAAAGCTTAGTGAATAATACCAAAGTAAAGAGGTTATGGAAATAAAATTCTCTAATAAGTGATATTCTTGTCAATCACATCAAACGGCCTTGTCAAATGTATCAAACAGCCTCAAGCCCAAGCATATCAAATGGCCTCAGGCCCAATTCATTCTTGTCAAACGGCTTCGGGCCCAATTCATTCTTATCAAACGGCCTCTGGCTCAATTATCATATCAGACGGCCTCGGGCCCAATCATATCAAACAGCCTCAGGCCCAATTCAGTCTTGTCAAACGGCCTCGGGCCCAATCATATCAAACGGCCTCAGGCCAAATTCATTCATATTCATATTTATGTACATTTTATACTCGTGGTCATAATCATATTCATATTCAAACGGCCTTCAGCCCAATGCATTTCCTTCGTAAAGCCTTATACAAACATTGGGCATAACGAATACTCATTCACAAATCAACAAATCCATGAAACTTATACAAACGTAGCATTTGGAAAGCAGCATACTTGAAAATATCTTTGCTAAGATATTACTCACAATGTTCTGTCGATGGATTTGCCATCGTGCTCATAATACATTGGGTCACAAACAATTCATTTCGTTATTTACTTATTATTTCTCTTAGGCTTCTTTCTTATCCCTTTTTGTTCATTTACATTGTTCAATGTATGCCTAAGAGTGCTTAAAAATGAAAGAGAATGGAAAACGGAACGTAAAACAACTATTCAAAATTTCTGAAACAGGGCCCTCCACTCGAGCTCAGTTTTGGCTGCTCGAGCGGCTTGTAAAACTTCGCAAAAGTACTGGTTGCATGCATTTTACGCTCGAGCGATATTTCTGACGCTCGAGCGAGGAGCCTTGCAAAACAGGGTTTGCTCGAGCGCAAAGTTTGACGCTTGAGCCACCGTGTAAATCTTTATAAAACTTTTGGTTGCCTTCATTTTCCGCTCGAGCGGCAACTTCTTTGCTCAGCGAAGAGGTCAATTTTTGGGTTTCCCAGAATTTTGTTTGAAGTTCAAATCACAATTCCATAGGTCCAATTCATATATAATACACTCAAATATGCAAGCACACTCCCAAGAACATATGTTTGAAGATAACTTGCAACCATAATTCAAAATTCCATGGATTTAACAAATTTTAAACCATAAACTTTATATATGCACAATTCATGTTCGTATCTAGCATGAACAGGCTTCAAGGCTTGAAATTAAGCTTCAATGCATGGAAATTCTTACATGTATGTGTCAAACAACCCTCAATACAACATGATCAACATGTTTTACATTCAAACATGCAAAATTATGGTCAATTTTTACATGTATGCATCCAATGATCTCAAATTTACCAAGCTTAGCTTAATTCATGTATTTAATTTCATATATACTTTGAATTCATTTGGTTATGAATTAAACTCATGAATTTGAGTTTGATTATTCACCTAAAAGCTTCAATTCTTCCAACCAAAGCTAAATCTTGAGCTAATTCACCTAGCTCTTGAATTTCCTTGCAAAACTTTCAAGGATGAGCCCTCTCTCTCTAAGGTGTGTATTTCAATCTTTGAGCTCCCAAAAGAATGAGTATAAGTGTAATTAGGCTCATATATATGCTTGCCTAATCAAATTTGATTAAAGCTAAGTAATTAAACTTAATTCAACCAATTTAATCTAATTAATTCGGTCCAAATCAATTTTTAATCAAGTTTCACCATAGGCTCTAAAAATCACGCTAATCACATTGGTACAAACAATTCTAGTTTCTGTCACCTCTACGGTCTTCAGTTTTCAAATTATAGCAGTAAATTGGACAAATTTTCCTACGATGAACATATATAGTTTGAAAAACATAATTATCACCAAAAACCACATAAGCACATAACCACAATCATAATCAAGGGTAATTAACATAACGCAAAACAGAGTTATCATAGCTAGTGTACGCATGTCGTGTATAGTTAATGTATTAACGGCATGCCATATGCACGTCGTAGAAACTTTTATTATTTACGACTAACATAGCAAGCTGTAAAAAAATTATCATTATTAGCATTCACGGCCTACACAATAGACACGCCATGGTTAGGAAATTATTTACGACATACAAAAAAAGTAAGTCGTAAAAGTGAGAAACCACAGCTTGCATTTATTGTATGTCGTTAATATGGAGTCGTAAAAAGTTAGTTTTGTTATAGTGCATTATTCATCCACCATTCATATACCAATAACCACCCACCCAACAATCATCCATTATTCATCCACCATTCACTTACCAACAACCATCCATTATTCACCCAGCATTCATTCACCAACAAACACCCACCAATAATCATCCATCATTCACCCAACATTCATTCACCAACAACTACCCATCAACAACCATCCATTATTCATCCACCATTCACTTACCAACAATCACCCATTAACAACCATCCATCATTCACCCACCCATAATTTTCTCTTTAAATATAACACAAGGTTTTCTACAATGTTCATATTCACCCATCCATAATTTTCATATCTTCTAAACTCTCTGTACCCATCTACAAGATTTTATATAATTTTCATATTCACATACTCACCCATCCACCCATAATGAACAAATTCACTAAAGCCGTCTTCAATGGAGATTTTGATGAATCTTCTTCATCTAATGATGATATAATCATGATGCAACTGTTAACAATGCAACAACAAAGAATACAAGTGTTAACCGTAAACCAACCAACCAGACATGTTTTGTTTCACAAGTGGTCATCGATATATGGAGATTACTTTGCAGATAATCCTGTTTACCTAGAAGAATACTTCCGAAGACGTTTTCAAATGAGACAATCATTATTTCTTAGTATCTTACATGATATTCAACAAGTGAATGAGTACTTCATCCAAACCCATGATATCACCGGTGCTTCTGGATTATCCGATATACAGAAGATGACTGCTGCACTTCAGATCTTACAATACGGCATACTTGCTAATGCTGTGGATGAGTACATTAGAATCGGCGAAACTACTGCAATTGCCGCCTTGAATTTTTTTACTAGAACGATTATTGCTATCTATGAAGGCGTTCACTTAAGATCCCCAAATGAGGTAGATGTCGCCAGATTATTGCAAGAGTAAGAGCAACACAGGTTTTCTACGATGTTAGGGAGTTTGGATTGTATGCACTGGCGCTAGGATAAATGTCCAACCACCGAAGCTGGTGCTTACATTGGACACTTCCACAAATCAACAATTGTACCCGAGGCAGTCGCCTCCTACGATTTGTTGATTTGGCATGCTTGGTTCTCTAAATGATATTACTGTTCTTGACAGGTCGCCTTTATTTGTTGATTTAACTAGAGGACGTGCCCCTGCTGCTAACTATACCATCAATCATCACGTGTACACCATGGGGTATTATTTTACTGATGGTATCTATCCTTGTTAGGCAATGATTGTGAAAACAATATCTTAACCTCAAAGAACAAAGAAACAACTATTTGCGAGGATGCAAGAGGCATTAACCTCAAAGAACAAAGAAACAACTATTTGCAAGGATGCAAGAGGCATGTCAGAAAGATGTCGAAAGGGCATTTGGAGTGCTCCAAGCATGTTTTAATATTGTCAGAGTTCCAGCTAGAGGTTGGAGTGATGATGATCTGTACTACATCATGAAAACGTGCATTATTTTGCGCAATATGATCATTGAAGACGAACGTAATATAACTGAAAATGAACATAGTGTAGCACTACTGCAAATTAATACTAATAATACCTCATATGCTCAATTCATGTTGAATTGCCAGAGGATTAGATCTATTGAAACCCATAATGCAATTCGTAATGATCTAATTGGAGCTGGAGAGTTAGATTAAGTATGTATTTTATCTTTTTAATGACACTTAATGTCATTTAATGTTTTTTTTATTAAATTTGTAACGTCTTTTTATTATAATAAAATTGTCTTTTTTATTATAATAAGTTGGTATTTTGTCTTCATTGAAAATTTGGACTGTTATACTAAAAAATAGTCAACATTATACATTGCAAAAATAAAATTACACTGGAACATAAAAATACTCAAAAATGAAACCACTATATTACATTACAAAATAAAAATGACATTGCAAATAAAGACTAACAATTACATTAAAATATACATTCTCCTGTAATTATTCATCAGGAGGCAGGGGAAAATAGTAATTTAGGTTACTAACATGTGCTGACCATTTGACGAAAATCTCATTTTTTTTTTTTTTTTTTGCATTGTGCAATACGCTTTCATCTAAGGGTCCAAATGAGAAATGTCTGTAATCATTATCAAATGTTCTTCCTTTTTGATCTTATGTTCTTGTCTTTTGATCTCAAGTTCTTTCATCTATTGCAGTGCTTAAATCCTTTTTTTCTTCTCTTTCAACTTTTTTCTTTTCCTTTTCAGCAAGGTGCAGGTTAAATGTCTCCAACTGTATGGTTATTTTTTGGACTTCAACTTCAACGACTTGACTTCTCCGAAATAATTCTTTTGCAGCTAACCTGCCCGTAGGCCTTTTACCCTTTGTAGAGACACTACCCTCATCGATTTGATTATTACCAACAGTTGGATTGTTACCAATACTTGGACTGTTGTTGTTTTCAAGAGAAATGCAATTATCCATATGGGAATCGGGGGCTGAATAGGAGAAAACGATGTATGTATCATTGACTTCACCGTATTCGTAGGTGCTACATCTTGCCACCTGATATTGTTTTGCAAGATTGGCCAACAATGTTCAAAAGCAAAATATTTTTTTTTTCATTTTGATGGTATTGTTAATTATGTTGTTTGATTTTGATGATGTTATGGGAGAAATTATAATTTTTTTACTATACATATTTTATATTATTTGACACAAACTATCATTTGTTTAAAATATATATTGTATGATAAAAAAAAAATTTAAAAATTTACTATTCACATTTTGAAAAACTAGACTGATCACTATTTATCTTTTGACAAATTTGATAGGTTATTTTCTTTTGACAAAATTGATATATTCACATAGGGTGGTAGGTTATTTTTTAAAAAAGTGTATTTAAAATCTCGTCAACAACTACAAAGATTATAAAAGAGGTATATATTTTCATATCTATTATAAATGTTATTTTAAATATACTTAAAGAGATTTTATTGTGCAATTAAATATTTTATTAGAAAAATTACTATGTAATTACTATACAACTTTTGATTATTTGTTGTTTTGAAGGAAAAATTTAAACACTATTCATTTGTTGAAAATTTGTACATACAATAGTGATCACTTATATTTTTAGTGTTTTGTAAGCCACATGCTTGGCATTTGACATAGAAAAGAAAAAGGAAATGTTTACAGTATGCTTCATGCAAATTTTGAATATAAAGAAGAACAGTCTTATGCTCCACATGTCTGAACTACTCAGTCAAAAAGGAGGAGCGTGCCTACATGATCCATGACATTAGTAAGGAGCGTCCTACCTCTAACGGGTATATTTTTGTGTATAAATAGAAGTATTTTGTGTAAAGAAAAATTAAGAACTTGAAGAGAAAAAATCTGTATGCTCCAAAATTTTGAGTGTATTTTGTACTCTGCTCTTTCACTTTTAGATCTAAGTGTTGCCTTTGTTCTTACACTTTCATATCTACTATTTGTGAGAAAATTATTGCCAAAGAGGGTTGAAGTACCTTTTATCTTTATTCATTATTTTGTGAGAGAATTTTGTAAGAGTGAGGCATTTATTGTTGAGTGAAGCTCAATAAATAAGAGTAAGACCTGTGTAAAAACCACAAGTTTGGTGAAACTTTGGTGGTGTATTGATTCATTTTAATAGTGAAGAAATTCTCAAGGAAGTTTCTTGGGGAGTGGACGTAAGCCCGGCGTGCCGAACCACTATAAATCTCAGTGTTTGATTTTCTCTCCCTATCTCTCTTACATTTATATTGATAATTATCGTTTTATTTTTTTATTTGTTAAACTTTAAACATTGTTCTTATTATTTTTTTAATAATGTAATTTTTTTAATAATCTAATTCACCCCTCTCTTAGGTTGCCTACCTGTTATAACAATTGGTATCAGAGTAAAGACTCTAATTTTTTAGACTTAACCGTCTTAGAGTAAATTATGGCAACTTCTAGCTATTCTTTACTAGAGGGACAAGCATTCAATCGACCACCATTGTTTAGCGGTACCAATTTTAGCTATTGGAAAACTAGGATGACCATACACATACAATATAACGATCATGAGTGCTGAAAAATTATTCGTAATGGTCCAAAAATTTCTACCAAAATCGTAGTTGGCCAAAAGATACCAAAACCTAAAGATAAGTGGACTGAATCTGATACGAGAATGGCTCAAGTCAATGTTAGAGCCACAAATATGTTGTACTGTGCCTTAGATACTAACGAGTTCAATAGAATTTCTACATGTAAGACTGCAAAAGAAATTTGGGATAAACTCATAGTAACTCATGAGGAACAGATCAAGTTAAAGAGTCTAAAGTCAGCTTGGTAGTCCACAATTATGAACTGTTTAAAATGAAACCTGATGAAACCATTACTCAAATGTTTACCCGTTTTACTGATATTATAAATAGTTTAACATCTCTTGGTAAAATATATTCTAATGCTAAAATTGTAAGAAAAGTGCTCGGGTCATTACCTAAGAGTTGGGAGACAAAAGTCATTGTCATCACAGAAGCCAAAAACTTATAAAAGCTAAGTCTAGACAAACTAATGGAATCTCTTCTTACACATGAGCTCATAATGGAAGAAAGAGATAAAGAAGAAAACAAGAAGAAAAAGAAGAGAATAGCTTTCAAAACCACTGCTACTCGTGAAGAGGAGGATGAAGAAAAATCATAATTTGATGATGAAGAAATGGCCTTCTTAACAAAAAGGTTCCAGAAATTTATGAAAAAGAATCAAGAAAGAAGAAGATTTTTCAAAAGAGATTTTAACAAAGGAGAATATAGTAAAAAAGATTTTACAAAAGGAGAAAATAATAAAAAAAATTGAAATCACTTATTATGAGTGTAACAAGCCCGGTCACATCAAGGTCGATTGTCCGAAAATCAAGAAACAATACAAGAAAGACAAAAAAAGAGCCATGATTGCTGCATGGGGAGATAGCGATGAAAGTGATTCAGAAAATGATGACAAGAATAATGAAGTTGCCAACCTATGCCTAATGGCATTTGGAGATGATGATGAGGTAAATAATGAGTTTTATTCTTTTAATGAATTACAATCTGCATTGAAGAATTGCATGATGAATTTCGAAAACTTGGCATTAAAAATATTGCACTTAAAAAATTGCTTTTAAATTCAACAAAAGAAAATAAATCTTTATCTAATAAAATTGAAGAGTTAAAAAAAGACAATTTAAAGATAAAAGAAGAAAATGAAATTTTGAAATCAAAAGAATCTCCTATTTTAAAAAAAAAAGAACTAAATGATTTAAAAATTGAAAACGATTCTTTAAAAAATGAGAAAATTACTTTGAATAAAAATATAGAATATTTGAACAATACTCTTTCAAAATTTAGTCAAGGAAGAGACACTTTGGATAAAATTCTTAAGTCAAAATCGCACATTTGGAAGAGCCGGAATTGGGTATAAACCTTTTTCAAAAGAAAAAACTTTCAAAAATGTTTTTATTTATGCTTCTTCTAGACACTCACATCTCACGTGCCATTTTGTGGTAAAAAAGGTCATATTTCACCACCATGTCCTATTAAAAGAAATCCTTTTTCTAGAATAAAAAAGATGTGGGTTCCTAAAGATATTTCAACTCCGTCAAATTCTAACTTTTACGGACCCAAAACAATATGGGTACCAATAGAAAAATCAAATTTTTGTAGGTATGTTTCAAGACAAAATCTAGTAATGACAGATGGTATCTCGACAGTGCATGCTCAAGGCACATGACCGGAAATAAAGCTATGTTCGCCACACTTCAATCAAAGGATAGCGGATATGTAACCTTCGGCGACAATAGTAAAGGAAAAATCATTGGTGTAGGTACTATTGGTAAAAATTATTCTCCTATTATAGAAAATGTTTTACTTGTTGAAGGCTTAAAACATAATGTGTGAGTGATTTTCCGGTCACACTGCCCACTTAGTACTTAGCTGGAGAGGCACCGGCAGAATAGATGACACCTGGCTAACCTGTAATAGAAAGAGAAAATTCCGGTGGTGGTTCGTCCACCCGGGGGCACTCCGACGATCAAGTCAGTATATCTCAAAGATAATCAAGTGCTAAATTCACTACTCAAAGCATAAATTGCGTACCTTAGACCCACGGGGGTGCCTCTCTTTTTATAGTTTACTCAATCCTAGTCCCACTAGAAGCCTGACTTCTATAGACTCCCATTCAGTGCTTACTTTGGACTCTACAAGAGATAGGACAGACTCCCTAAGAATACTATCCTTATCCATCTTGAAGTCCTTCTACATACTAGGACTCTTGTCCCCTATCCGCTTATCTCGGATTCCGACATCTTCGGAGGTGACCTTGGCCTTGCCGAGATAACCTCGGCGTCATGACCAGGACGCGTGGCACCTCGGCTGACACGTCGGCGTCACCTAACCGCATGTTCATACTCAGAAAATATATCCTCACAACTGCCCCCTAGGTTCTATTACCTCGGCATTCTGAGGTGATGGAACCTATACTGATACATTCTCTCTGCACATCGGCGTAAGAACTCTTCAACCGAGATCATTCATTTCTGGCCGACATGTCTTCTCCAGAGAACAAGTTTTCTAATGAATTCCTTCATGCGCATGAGCTGTCATATATCACTGTTTAACCGATTCTTTCACGCGTTTTATTCCTATTGGCTCGTGCTTGTGACGCGCTCGTAAGTACTCTTGCGTCTCTGCACGCCATCTGACGTATGCGTTATTCCAGGGTATTAAATGCTTCTATTTATCCCGCCGTTTCAAGTTTTTGACAAAACTTGTCTTTCCCCTTTTTTCGCCTTTTCACTTTTCATTTGATTTACTTGCTTTTTCTCTCTCTAAACTTTTTCTCCTGATTTCGCCATTGCTCAAGCTCCATGCTTCTGCAACTATCTCCTTTCGTCTTTTAAGTGAAACTTTCGCTGCTCTGTAACCGTCATCTGACTCCGGCAATCATTATACCAGCTTCGCTCTTTCTGGTAAGCCACTGTTCCTTCCGTCTTCAGTTCTTTTGATGTTCTTTATTCTTCGTTTGCTTTTACTGCTTTGTTCAAACTTTTAACTTGTGAATCATACGCTTAGATGCATTTCCCCCATGATTTTGCCCTTGCCTATGTCTCGAACATACGCACTGTTTTACCACTTCTTGCACTTTTGCCACTGTTCTTGGCCTTAGACTTCTTGTTTTCTTTATGCTCTTGATAGCCCACCTTCGTTGTTGATTCTGAAACATGTTCTTGTTTTTTGTGTTTTTTCCAGATTTGTGCCTTCAATCTCTGCTTTCATAAATTTAGGTTTTGGGATTTGTCTGTAGAACCTTCCAATTCTTAGGAAAAACTAAAATAATCCTTGCCAGCATTTACCCAGGTTGTTGCCGAAGTCCTAGTAACCCTTCAGAAATAACTTTTTTCTGAAATCAAATACTTTATGCCGATATCATGGGCATGTGGAAACATAGGGTAGACACTCCGACCAAACTTGAGTACTTTAGGCGAGAGTTCTCTATTCCTGCCGATGTCCACTTAAGGCTGGCTGGGGATGATGACTCTATTATGCCCACAGACGATTCTATGCCCTTTCCCATTGTAGCTTTTACTGAGTGCGGACTTCGGCTCCCACTCAACATTCTCTTTCGCGAGGTTCTTCACTACTACAAGTTGAACCCTATGCAACTGGCCATAAAACTCTTATCGAGTGATCAATGGCATTATAGCTTTAGCAAAATAGGAAAATGCTAGGATCACCTTAGCGGATATCCAGTATTGTTATACCATGTGTGCCCTTAATTTGAAAGAAAAATGCTACATTTATTACCTTAAGCCGAGGTCAACAGAATTCAAAATTGTAGCCGACCTCCCAGACTCCAACAAGGGAGCTGGAGATGACTACTTCATTACCTCGGGAAATTGGGAGTATGCTCCAGACGAGGACCCTCATCTCTACCCTCTTCCCCGATCAGTTTTAGAGGGCAAAGGTAAGAGCCCATTATCAATACTTAGTTGTTTCTTCTTCAGGTTTTCAATACTCTATCTGTTTCTAATGTCTGTTCTTCTTGCAGCTGTTCGTAAGCCACCAAAAAACTTTCGCCAATCCTACGTTCCTAGCAAGGATTTGAAGAAACTTCTAGACTTACCGGTCCATAAGAGGAAAGCGCCTCTGCTTCTTAATTTTATTCCAACATACAAGTCGACTTTGCCCGACGTTCCTAAAAGGAAGAAGAAAAGCCTTTCTCCACCCTCCACTACAACTCCATTGACTGTATCCACATCACGAACAGATCAAGGATCAACATCTGATCCAGCTGATCAGCCATCAACTTTGGTTCCATACTTGGTCCCAATACCAGAACGAAAACGTCGGCAAAGACTTGTCCTAGCTGTCGAGATGGGTCGCCCAAAACCTGTTGCTGATGATCTTTTAGCCAGCCTTCCTACTGATGTTGACGCTCAGCCGACACAAACCATGCCCCCACCAAAGCCTAAAAGAACCAAAAAGGCTCAGCCAAAGGCTAAAGTGACTCAGTTTGAATCTGAGGATACTTTACCTATCTCCAAGCTGGCTGAGAGCGACAAATCTCAACCCTCTGCTGGGAAGAGACGCTCTGAAACACAGCCATCAGAATTCTCAAAGTCAAAGAAGCCGAGGTCATCATCTGCAACGACCTCGGGGTCTAAAATACCAAATGTCCCCTGGGTACCTGAAATCACTCTAGAAGATAAGCCTGTTTTGGCTAGTGATAGCGCTGATGATATCAACGTCGGCGTAGCCCTCAGTACTGCTCTGCTCCTTCCTGGCGATCTTGATTGCAACGCCAAGTTGAGCGAGTATGAGAACTACGCCTTAATGCTTCAATGTTCTGTTCAAGTAAGTGTCTTCACTTAGTAACTTGTCCTTCTTTCTTTTTTCTATACTTTGTAATATTTTTGCAATAACTTTTGCCTTGGGCTCTTTCAGGCAATTCAGCACGCCCATTCTCTCTCCATGCAAGCTTTTGAAAATCGGGAGAAGCTGGTCGATATGAAGAGGGAGCTTTCTGCCCTTCAAAAAGCCAACAAAAGTCTTCAGTCAAAAATGAAGAAGCTGGAGGACCAAGCTGAGGCTGCCATCAAAGCCCAAACTGACGCCGAAGAGAAGGCCGATTCTGCTAAGGCCATAAGAAAGGTTGCCGAGGCGCAGAGGAAGGAGGCCGAGGAGAAAATGGCCCAAGCCGAAAAGGAGCTTCAGGAGGCCCTGGCCACTAAAGATGCCGAAATCAAAGAGGCCGATGAGAAGGCGTATGCCCAGGGTATGGCCGACGTCACGGAGTCTTATAAAATACAAGTGAAGCAGGCATGCAACAGGGGTTTTTCCCTTGGTTGGATGTCCCTTCTGAAAAAGCTTGACGTCCCCGAGGACTCGCCTTTTCGGAATGCCGATGCCATCCCTCTTCCATTTCCTCCACCTCCACCTCCACCTCCACCTCCAAGTCAACCTGAAGGCGAATCTGAGTCTGAGTCTGAAGATGAGGCTGAGGATGAAGAAGAGGCCTTGGTAAGGAAGCCAAAAGATGCTAGTGAGACCAAGTCCCCTCCTCAGGATGATCAAGTCCTAGACTTGACTCATGATGAGGAGGATAGGGAGGTTGTCAAGGGGGCTACTCCTGAGCAAGCACCATCTGACGCTCCTCTAGCCGATAAAAGTGTTGATGAAACACTCGCAGAAATTGATGTCGAGCTGGCGACAGAAAAGGCAGCCGAGGTGGCTTCTGAGCAACCGTCCGAGGTTCGGTCCCTGCCGGTTGCTGATGTTGAGGAATCTTAACTTTTATGTCTTTTGCTTTGTTTCTTTTGTACTTTGCACTTTTTTGTTTTAGAAACACTGTAAGCTTCTTTTCATGGCCGATGTGCCTCCTATTTCTGTTGAATGATCAATACAACTCTCTTTGAATCTTTGTCTTCTCTTTATTGTCTTTGCACGAATCTATACTTAGAATATTCTGTATATGTACTCTTCCTTCTTTGTGCAACCTTCTCGGGGTGACACACCTTGGTTGGGCCAACTGATGATTTACCTCGGTAAGTTCTTGTCCTGCAAATTGCTTATAAATTGTAACAAGGATAAACATATACTGGTTTAGTTTTAACTTTGTAAACTTTACTTAAGTTATAACAAGTGCTAAACAATGATCTACTTGTAAATTGCTACAAATTTCAACAAGTGTTAAGCAATATATATCAGTTTAACCTCAACTTGTAAATTGCTACAAATTTTAACAAGTTTTAAACATCATATGTCGGCTTGTAAATTGCTAAAAATTTTAACAAGCAGTAAACTTTATATCGGTTTAACCAACTTGTAAATTGCTACAAATTTCAACAAGTGGTAAATGTTGTATTGGTTTAGCCAACTTGTAAATTGCTACAAATTTCAACAAGTGGTAAACTTTGTATCGGTTTAGCCACCTTGTAAATTGCTACAAATTTCAACAAGTGGTAAACTTTGTTTGCCTTCTTCTCTGTCCCCAATGTGAACCTGAGTTCCACTTGGGTTCTCATTATTCAGAAATACCATGCATCTTTTACTAGTTCACAAGTGTTGATGAATTCTGCTAAAATTTTATTGATGACGTTGGCAAAAAAAAACAAGGGACATCTAATGATAGAAAAATTTCAAATAACACGTGTTCCAGGGTCTAGGCAATGCTTTGCCCTCGTTATCTTCAAGCCGATATACCCCATTCCCTAATACCGAAGTAATTCTGTAGGGTCCTTCCCTGTTTGGGCCGAGCTTGCCCTCTCTAGGATCCTTCTTATTGCCGACGACTTTTCTCAGGACAAGGTCGCCGACTTGAAAATCCCTTGGATTGACCTTCTTATTGTAAGCTCTTGCAAGCTGCTGCTGGTACGCTACGAGTTGAATTGCAGCTTTCTCCCTTCGTTCTTCTAAGAGATCCAGATCTCGGGCTAAAAGTATATCATTAGTCCCATTCTCCACTCCCTGGGTTCTGATCCCTGGATGCCGACCTCTAGTGGAATGACTGCTTCTGTGCCATAGGCCATGGCAAAGGGGGCTTCTCCTGTTGATCTTCTTGGCGTAGTTCGATATGCCCAGAGTACATTGGGTAACTCGTCTACCCATTTCCCTTTTGCTGCCTGCAGCCTCTTCTTTATCCCGTCCAAAATTACTTTGTTGGATGCTTCTGCTTGCCCATTGCTTTGGGGAAAGCTTGGTGTTGAAAAGTAATTCTTGATCTTGAATTTCGTACAGAAGTTCTTGATGAGTTTGTTGTCAAATTGCGTTCCGTTGTCGGTAACTATTGCTCTTGGAATTCTGAATCTGGTGATGATGTGCTTCCATATGAAGTTCTTTACGTCTACATCTTGGATTTTGGCTAGGGGCTCAGCTTCTATCCACTTGGTGAAGTAGTCCGTTGCCACCAGTAGGTACTTCCTTTGTCCAGTTGCTTGGGGAAGTTGTCCAACAAGATCCATACCCCACTGAGCAAACGGCCAGGGGCTGGATACTGGGTTTAGGTCAGCAGCTGGCTGGTGTATCAAAGGTGCAAACCTTTGGCATTATTCGCACTTCTTCACGTAGGCTTTTGCGTCTTTTTACATATAGGGCCACCAGTACCCCTGGGTAATGGCCCTATGAGCTAGAGATCTGCCCCCAGCGTGGCTTCCACAAATTCCTTCATGGATTTCATATAAAAAATCTTCAATTTGCAATGGGTGTACGCACCTTAGAAGGGGTCCAGTGAAGGACCTTCTGTAGAGATGCCCTTCTGCTATTAGAACGAATCTTGCCGACTTCAGTCTGACCTTGTGTGCCTCCTTGTGGTCATCTGGTAGCTTTCCTTCTTTCAAGAATGCAACAATTGCATCCATCTAGCTGGGTCCCATGTCCACGCACATTACTTCCTGTTCTATGGTCGGCGGTTCTATGCTCGGGCTCGATAGATAGTCAATCATTATTGTCCTAGTCTTTCCAGTCTGTATTGAAATTGCCAGGTTGGCCAACACGTCGGCGTGACTGTTATCATCTCGACTAACTTGAAATAGTCGGCAATTATGAAATAAGGCTGACAATCTGATGACTTCCTTTGCGTATGCCGACATTCTTTCATCTCGGGTTGCAAACTCTCCTGTTGTCTGATTCACTATTAGTTGTGAGTCATAAAAAACTATTACTTCATCTGCTTCTGCTGCTACTGCCAGCTTCAGTCCTGCAATCAATGCTTCGTATTCTGCCTCATTGTTTGAGGCCTTGAACCCCAATCGGATGGAGTGTTCCAATATCTCCCCATCTGGAGATATCAATACTACTCCTGCCCCTGCTTCTTGTCGGTTTGAGCTCCCATCGATAAACAGGCGGAAGGAATCGCCGATGTAGATGCTGCAGGGTCTGAGTTTTTCCTTCTCCCTTTGTTCTTTTCCCTTTGGCTGGGCTTCTCCTCTCTTGCTTGGACATCGTTTATCTTGGCTCAACGGAGCCTGATGTTCGATGGATTCTGGCGTGAACTCGGCCACGAAGTCGGCCAAAACTTGGCCCTTAATTGCTGTTCTTGGTCTGTACTCCAGGTCATATTGGCCCAAGGCCGCTGCCCATCTTGCTATTCTCCCCGTTAAATCTCCTTGTTGCAGTAAGGACTTCAGTGGGTGCTCTGTTAGTACCACAATCTTGTGGGCCTGGAAATAATGGTTCAGCTTCTTTGAAGCCATTACTAAGGCCAGCATTAATTTCTCTAGTGGTAGATACCTTGTTTCTGCATCGGCCAAGGTTTTGCTTACATAGTAGACAGCCTTTTGTTCCCCTTTTTCTTCTCGGACTATCACTGCACTTACTGCGTGTTCTGAAACCGCTAAGTACAGAAACAGATCTTCTTCAGGTTCAGGTGTTGAGAGGACTGGAGCCGTAGTCAGATATTTCTTCAGGTCGGTCAGAGCTACTTCACACTCCTCGGTCTAGAGGAAGTCCGTGGTTTTCTTTACTAAGTTGAAGAAAGGCTTGCACTTGTCTGAGCTTTGGCTTATGAACCTGTTTAGGGCTGCCGCCCTTCCAGTAAGCATTTGGACCTGTTTTGCCGATGTCGGGCTCTTTAACTCTAGGATGGCCTTGATCTGGTCTGGACTGGCTTCGATGCCTCTTCTAGTCACCAAGTAACCGAAAAATTTGCCAGATCCAACTACGAATGCACACTTGGATGCATTGAGTCGGAGTCGATATTTTTTGCGTATCTCAAAGACTGCTTTTAGGTTGGCTAGATGACCTTCAGGTTCCTTTGTCTTTACGACCATATCGTTGATGTAAACTTCTACTGTTTGGCCAATCAAGTGTCTAAACATCTTGGTTACCAACCTTTGGTAAGTTGCTCCTACGTTTTTCAACCCAAAAGGCATCACCTTGTAGCAGTACAATCCTTTTGGGGTGATGAACGCAGTCTTCTCTTCATCCGGGGGGTACATGGCTATCTGGTGATACCCCTGTAGGCATCCAGGAAGCTCATCCTTCCATGCCCTGATGTCGCGTCCACTAGTTGGTCAATCTTAGGTAGGGGAAAGCTGTCTTTGGGACAAGCCTTATTCAGGCTGGTAAAATCCACGCACACCCTCCATTTACCATTCTTCTTTTTGACTACCACTATGTTTGATAGCTATGTCGGGTAATTGACCTCTCTGATGGCCCCGGCCTCCAGAAGTCTGTCTACTTCTTCCTCCACTGCTTCGACATGCATTAATGTCGGTCTTCGTGCTCATTGTATTACAGGCTTGGCTGACTTGTCAACGTTCAATTTGTGGCAAGTGACCTCAGGGTCAATGCCTGGCATCTCGTAAGGTGTCCAGGCGAACACCTCAATGTTTGATCTCAAAAAGGCTTCTAACTCTATTTCTTCTTCTTCGGCTAATCCTGAGCCGAATAGAAAGAAGTGTTCCTCATCTCCCTCCTGAACGAGGATTTTTTTCAGTGTCTCTTCGCTTTTCTCGGCTGGCTCCTTGCCGACATCATCTAGGACCTCTATGTCCTCGTTTTCAATATCTGCTTTTTCTGGCTCTCGAATGCTGCAGGTGGATTTCATTGCTGCCATAGAGCAATTCTTCGCCTGTAGTTGATCTCCTCTGACTTCTTTAATTCCCTGTTCTGTTGGGAACCGCAATAGTTGATGCAACGTTGAGGGAACTGCCTCCATTGCATGCAACCATGGCCTTTCCAGAATGATGTTGTAAGGAGATGGTATGTCAATGATGGTGAACTCTGTTGTGATCTTCCTAGATCCTGCCTGCACCTCCATGCTTACCGCCCCCAGTGGCCATGTCGGCGTTCTATTGAACTCGACCATTGGGCCATTGGATTGTTCCATGTCGTCTGGATGAAGGCCGAGCTCCTTGTAGCATCGGACATACATGATGTCACAAGAGCTTCCTTGATCAATTAGGATGCGTTTCACTTGGCACTCCCCAACCTGGAGGGATACTACCATGGCATCATTATGTGGATGCTGGACCATCTCTAGGTCGGCTTCAGTAAAGGCTATCATTGGTCCTTGGCACTCCTCTGGCCGATGTCTCTTTTCCCCGACTTGGTAGACATGCTGTAAATGCCTTACCCTTTGGGTCTCTCCTCTGACTTCGTTCTCGTTGACCTTTGAGTGGATTACATTAACCACCCGAGGTCCTTCTGCCCGAGGTTGTTGTGCCGGAGGTGGCAGAGCTGCTGGTGCCTGAGGCAGTCTTGCCTATTCTTCTCTCATTCTGGTTTCATCGACAAGGTCTCTTAGGTGGCCTTGCCTCACCAGATCTTCCAAGTGTGCTTTTAGGGCTCTGCATCCCTGTGTTGTATGTCCGTCTTCATTGTGGTAAGCACAACGTCTGTCCACGTTTCTTTCCATAAATTCTCTCGGTGCCCTCGCTGGTGTTCTGAAATAGGGCTGATTCTGAATTTTTCCTAGGATTTTTTGAATTGGAATTCGGAACACAGTTGTCACTGCCTGTTTAGCCCTCAACTCCGTCTCCTATTTGTTGGATGCGTTGTTACTTCGGCCTTGCTTAGGCGAGCCATTTCCTTTCTCTTGTTTCGCTTCCTTTGGTCTCGATGTATCTTCCTCGGCCCTGGCGTACTTCTCGATTCTAGCCATGAGCTCTTCCATGCTTTTTGGCAATGTTTTTGCCAAAGATTTCCGTAGTGGACAGTTATCCTTTAGGCCGTTTTTGAAGGATACGACCGCCACTTCTTGATTACACTCCGGTATTCGGTTGAATACCTCATAGTATCTCTTTGCATAGGCCCTAAGGCCTTCATCCTGGGTGATTCTTAGAGCCATTAGTGCATCGACCCTTAAGGGCTGTAGTTTGTTTGTTACAAACCTAGCTACAAACATCTCGACCAGGCTTTCCCAGGTCTTCACGGTTCCCTTCGGTAGTTTGTGGAACCAATCTGATGCGATCTCCCCGAAGGACGAGGGGAACACTTTGCAAAGCAGCGGCTCGTTCCCACTATATAATGCCATTGAGTTTAGGTATAGTCCAACGTGAAAGTTGGGATCTGACTTACCATCATATATTTGAAACCTCGGTATACTGAATCTCTTTGGTGCTTCAAATTTGTCCAATTCCACCGAGAATGGTGTCCTTGGCTTAACCGGGGAGGTTACCTCGACTTTGGTGTTCTGCTGCCTCCTCTTAAGGTAATCTCTCACGTCTTCTTTGCTTCGCCCGGGAGCTCGACTATCTATGGACTTTAACCTCTTCGGTATATTGCTCTTAGCTTCGTGGTGAGCCCTTTTCGACCCTTCTCCATGAGTTGTGTCGAAGCATAGTACCTGCCCCTGAACATGCCGATGTTTTTTGGGGTCTACCTCCCTTGTGCGATGTGTTCTTTGTGATTCTTCTCTTCCCAGCTCTCCCCGCCCGACCTCCCTGGGAGGCCGGTGAGAGTGTCTTTCGCCCCCTGTGTGCTGGGGGGCTACTGGAACTGTTTCCTGTCCTACCTTCTGGGTATTGATTGCTGGGATCGGCGTGTTCTGCAGCGGGAATGGTGGCTGCATGACGTTGTTTTGCATTATGAAGTTGACGACTGATTGTAGGTCAGCCAACTTGTTTGCCATCTCTTTTACTTCTTCATCCCTTCTTAGGCATCTTTCTCTCCATACCTGGAGGTTATCTTCGTTATAGTACCTGTTTTGATCTGGTTTCTTTGGTGTGTCGCCAATCTGGCCGACGTCTTTCTCTCCATGACCCTGGTTACGAGTTTCTGCATTGTGGTTGTCTCCTTCGGTATCAAGATCAGTTGGTTTCTGACTTCCAGCAGGAGCGTCGTCCCCAATCTTTTCTTGCCGTCCGTTACTGGCCATCTATTCTCCTTTCTTTCCCACAGACAGCGCCAAATTGTGTGAGTGATTTTCCAGTCACACTGCCCGCTTAGTACTTAGCTGGAGAGGCACCGGCAGAATAGATGACACCTGGCTAACCTGTAACAGAAAGAGAAGATTCCGGTGTGGTTCGTCCACCCGGGGGTACTCCGACGATCAAGTTAGTATATCTCAAAGATAATCAAGTGCTAAATTCACTGCTCAAAGCATAAATTGCGTACCTTATACCCACGGGGGTGCCTCTCTTTTTATAGTTTACTCAATCCTAGTCCCACTAGAAGCCTGACTTCTATGGACTCCCATTCAGTGCTTACTTTGGATTCTACAAGAGATAAGGACAGACTCCCTAAGAATACTATCCTTATCCATCTTGAAGTCCTTCTACATACTAGGACTCTTGTCCCCTATCCGCTTATCTCGAATTCCGACATCTTCGGAGGTGACCTCGGCCTTGCCGAGATAACCTCGGCGCCATGACCAGGACGCGTGGCACCTCGGCTGACACGTCGACGTCACCTAGCCACGTGTTCATACTCAGAAAATATATCCCCACACATAACTTGCTTAACATTAGTCAATTATGTGACAAAAGTAATAGAGTTATTTTAGAAAAAAACTCACTGCACAATTGAGAACACCAAAGATAATAAAACATTGTTTGTAGGACATAGATATGAGAATGTTTATATGTTTGATTTGCATAACTTGTCTTCTCATTTTGATGTTAAATGTTTATTTGTAATAAATGAAACTGGTTGGTTATGGCATAGAAGATTAGGGCATGCTCATTTAGATTTAACTTCAAAACTTTTAAAAAATGAGTTAGTCATTGGTTTGCCTAAAATTAGTTTTGAAAAAGACAAACTTTATGATGCATGCTAATTTGGAAAACAAATAAGAATTTTTTTTTAAATCCAAAAATATCATTTCAACTACTAGACCATTTCAACTCTTGCATATTGATTTATTTGGACCATCTAGAACATTAAGTTTAGGAGGAAAATCGTATGCTCTTATTTGTGTTGATGGTTATACTAGATATACATGGGCATTATTTTTAGCAAACAAAAATGAAGCTTTTTATAATTTCTCAAAACTTTGTAAAAGAATTCAAAATGAAAAAAAATCTTAATATTTGTAGTATTAGAAGTGATCATGGTAGAGAATTTGAAAATGATGATTTTATTATGTTTTGTGATGACTTAGGAATATATCATAATTTCTCAGCCCCTAGGACTCCTCAACAAAACGGTGTGGTTGAAAGAAAAAATTGAACTATTGAAGAAATGGCCCGTATTATGCTTTGTGAGAATAATTTACCTAGATATTTTTGGGCTGAAGTCGTTTTCACTGCATGTTATGTTGTAAACCGTGCCATGATTAGACTTATTCTTTAGACCTTATGAACTTTGGAAAGGTAGAAAACCTAATATTAGCCACTTGCGTGCTTTTGGTTGTAAATGCTTTGTATTAAATAATAATAAAGATAACCTAGGAAAATTTGATGCTAAATCAGATGAAGCTGTATTTCTTGGTTATTCGAATTCTAGTAAAACTTATAGAGTATTCAATAAAAGAACTTTACTTGTTGAATAATCTATACACGTTGCCTTTGATGAATCTAAAAATGTTGTTTCCAAGAATATTGTAAGTAATGATACTGCAGAAACACATCCAAGAATGAAGAGCATTTACATAACAAATGAAGAAAATCCATCTCCTAAACAAAAAGAAGAAATCACAATGAAAAATCTTTAAGAAGAATATGCTCGTCCAGAAAACGAATCAAATCTACCAAAGGAATGGAAGTACGCTCATGGCCACCCTAAAGACCTTATCATAGGTGATGTAGCGGAAGATATAAAAATTCGTTCCTCTATTAAAAATATTTGTGGTAACTTAGCATTTGTTTCACAAATTGAACCAAAATCGTTTTTAGATGCTGAAAAAGATGAAAATTAGATTTTAGCAATGCAAGAAAAATTAAATCAATTTGAAAGAAATGAAATTTGGTTTTTGACCCCTCGGCCTAAGGGTCATCCAATTATTGGAACAAAATGGGTTTTTCGAAACAAAATGAATAAATCTGGAGTTGTTACTAGAAATAAAGCTAGATTGGTAGCCTCAAGTTATAATCAAGAAGAAGGCATTAATTTTGATGAAACTTTTGCACCGGTTGCTAGACTTGAAACTATTAGAATGTTACTTGTTTTTGCATGTTTTAAAGATTTCAAATTGTATCAAATGGATGTTAAAAGTGCTTTCTTAAATGGGTACATTTCGGAGGAAGTTTACGTTGAACAACCTCCTGGTTTTGAAAGTCATAAATACCTGGATCATGTTTTCAAACTTTCAAAAGCTTTATATAGTTTAAAACAAGCTCCTAGAGCATGGTATGAAAGATTAAATAATTTTCTACTTGACAAATGTTTTTCTAGAGGAAAAATTGATACAACACTTTTTATAAAAACCAAAAAAAAGGATATGCATTGTTCAAATTTATGTTGATGATATTATTTTTGGTGCTGCTAATGAAAATTTGTGCAAAACGTTTGCTAAAGATATGTAGGTTATGATGGGGGAGTTAAATTTCTTCCTTGGTCTACAAATTAAACAAATCAATGATGGAATCCATTTGAATCAAACGAAATATATCAAGGATTTAATCAAATGGTTTGAAATGGAATCATCAAAGCCTGCAGCAACTCCAATGAGCACATCAATAAAAATCGACAAAGATGAGCAAGGTAAACCTGTAGATGAAAAGAAATATCGAGGTATGATTGGTTCCTTACTCTATCTTACTGCAAGTAGGCCCGATATAATGTTTAGTGTTTGGATGTGTGCACATTTTCAATTTGCACCGAAAGAGTCACACATCACCGCAGTCAAACATATTTTCAGATATCCTGTTAGCACTCCAAATTTAGGATTATGGTATCCTAAAAAAACTACCTTTGAACTTTTTGGCTACTCAGATGCCGACTTTCCGGGATGTAGACTTGACCGAAAAAGCACTAGTGACACATGTCATTTTCTTGGACACTCTTTTACTTCCTAGTTTTGCAAAAAACAAAACTCAGTGGCTCTATCAACTGCCGAAGCAGAATACATTGCCGCCACTAGGTGTTGCGCATAACTACTTTGGATAAAACAAAAACTTCAAGATCTTGGACTTCACTATGATCATATTCCTATAAAATGTGACCACACAAGTGCCATTAATCTTTCTAAAAATCCTATTAAGCACTCACGCACTAAACACATTGAAATAAGGCATCATTTTCCTAGAGATCATGTACTCAAATGTGACATTGAACTTGAGTTTGTGCATACACATCGTCGATTAGCTGACATATTTACCAAGCCTCTTAATGAAGAACAATTTTGTTATATTAGTACTGAACTTGGTATGATGAATTCTCCCTTATAATTATTATAAAATAAAATAAAATTAAAAAATATATATATATATTTTTTATATAAATCCTCTCTTTCTCTCTTTGCTCACCCACTTTTCGTCTCTTTCACTCTCGCTTTCTCTCGCTTGCTCTCACTTTCACTTTATATTTTTTCTTTCTCATCCATTCTCTCTGACACCATCTTCATCCCCATCATCATCCATTCTTGATCTTCTCCATCATCACAGTTCATAACCATCATTATCAACCCAAATCCCTCACCGAGATACCAAAATCCATTCCAAATCTACATAAATCCATCACCGATCTACCAAGATCTAACTCTGATTTATTGATCTTCACTGTTCTTTCCGATCATCTCCATCGACGCAAATTTACATCATCATCATCGATTTTCACCATTGTCACCGATCGTTATCGTCGTTAACGAATTTTACATCCACCAACATCTTTTCCTCTATCAATATGTTAAAATTATTTTTGCACTTTGTTATATTTCTTATATGGTTGTATGTGGTACAAACTTTCTTGTATTTAATAACAATTGCTTCGACCTGATATGAAGAAATTATTTTTATTTGTATTTTCTCTTTTTATGCTAGTGCACTCGGTGTAATTGTTTGTGGTCGGATCTTAATGACCATTTGTTTTATAAATTGGTAATCTCTTTCTTACAATTTGTGTAAGTTTTAGTGCATTAATTTAGGGGGAGACTCATATTATTTAATATTTTGATTTTTTTTTAAAAAAAAACACAATCTTAAAAAGGTGTTTGTATATTCTATGCATAATTTTAGGGGGAGTATATATAGTTATCAACTAATTTTTTTGTACTCCTTATTTGCATCAAATAATTTTTTTTATATAGCAAAGATAAACAAATTTTTTTCAAAGATAAATGCTTGCAATTTTATTTCAGAATGAGAAACTATTGCTCGATTATATGTACGGTTTGAGAAGGCTTCACAGATTTTTTGTATTTCACTTCTCTCAACAATTTTTCATGAGCCTCCTTTACATGCCTCTCTCTATTTTCGACTTCTGTGAGTCTTGGCATTATAACCGTTGCATAATATTGCACCGCATTCTCTAACTGAGAATTTTTCCTTTCTAGCTCTTCTTCTCCTGACGAGTATTAGCTAGCTATTGTTTTAACAAGCTCACATCGTCTTTCAATTGCTGATTTTCTTGTATTTTTGCTTGTAATCGTCAAGCCATACTGGAAACTGTAGTCATTGCCTGTGTACTAAGAGCCATAGTGTTATTAATAGCATCGATATCATTCCGATTACCAAAAACACTAGGACTTTCATTTACTGGAATAGCATGCGAACACATTATCAGTAACCTCTCATTTGCCTGCATTACAGGCACCTCATGCATGTCAGAACCATTGATGGCTAAGGTAAGGAATGACATGTTTTCACAGACCGTAAACAATTTTTTTCTCTAAGAACACTTGAAGGTTTAGTATCTCTACATATCATTTATGTCACTTTTTATACACTTCACCGATCCAATACTCGATGCATATCTGCTCAAATCTCTTGTTTGTCAACCTTTTGGGCGCCGCTGCATCATTTTTCAGAAGATGCTACAAAATCCCCACAATCATCATGAAAAGACATAAGAACCATTATTATATTTTTGTTAAATCAGATTCTTTTCTCAAGTATGTTTGTCTGATTTTTGTTTTGGTCACTTAGAATTTTATTCTCTCTAAAACCTTCATATCTCCATATTTTATTTTGATGATGTCAAAGGGAGAGAAAAATATGATTTTGAATTGCTATGCATGTGCTGCTTTAATTATCAAATATCTTATGTTGCAGAGTAATCAAATATTTTGTTGATTTTAATTTTGTGTCAAATCCATACATATATTGCCATCATAAAAAATGGGGAGATTGTTAATCATGTTATTTAATTTTGATGATGTTATGGGATAAATTCTAATTTTTTTACTATATATATTTTATATTATTTGACACAAACTATTATCTGTTTAAAATATATATTGAATAATAAAAATATTTTAAAATTTTTACTATTCACGTTTTGAAAAACTGGGCTGATCACTATTCATCTTTTGACAAATTTGATAGGTTATTTTCTTTTGACAAATTTGATATAATCATATGGGGTGTTATGTTATTTTTTAAAAAAGTGTATTTAAAATCTCATCAACAACTACAAAGATTATAAAAGAGGTATATATTTTCATATCTATTATAAATGTTATTTTAAATATACTTAAAGAGATTTTATTGTGCAATTAAATATTTTATTAGAAAAATTACTATGCAATTACTGTACAATTTTTGATCATTCGTTGTTTTGAAAGGAAAATTTAAACACTATTCATTTGTTGAAAAGTTGTATATACAATAGTGATCACTTATATTTTTAATGTTTTGTAAGCCATATGCTTGGCATCTGACATAGAAAAGAAAAAGGAAATGTTTACAGTATGCTTCATATAAATTTTGAATATAAAGAAGAACAATCTTATGCTCCACATGCTCGAACTACTAAGTCAAAATGAGGAGCCGTGATCCATGATGTTAAGAAGGAGCGTCTTACCTCAAGCGGGTATATTTTTGTGTATAAATAGAAGCGCTTTGTGTAAAGAAAAATCAAGAACTTGAAGAGAAAAAAATCTGTGTGCTCCAAAATTTTGAGTGTATTTTGCACTTTGCTCTTTCACTTTCAGATCTAAGTGTTATCTTTGTTCTTGGACTTTCATATCTACTATTTGCGAGAAAATTATTGTAAAAGATGGTTAAAATACCTTTTATCTTTATTCATTATTTTGTGAGAGAATTTTATAAGAATGAGGCATTTATTGTTGAGTGTAGCTCAATAAATAAGAGTAAGACCTGTGTAAAATCCACAAACTTTGTAAAGCTTTGGTGGTATATTAATTTATTTTGATAGTGAAGGAATTATCAAGGAGGTTCCTTAGAGAGTGGACGTAGGCTCGGCGTGCCGAACCACTATAAATCTTAGTATTTGATTTTCTCTCCCTATCTCTCTTATTTCTATATTGATAATTATTGTTATTTTTTTTTATTTGTTAAAATTTAAATATTGTGCTTATTCTTGTTTTAATATTGTAATTTTTTTTAATAACTCAATTCACCCCCTCTTGGGTTGCCTACCTAGGATAATAGGTATAACAGTTTTGCTTGAAGCACCTGTATCAATAAAATATTAAATTAATTAATTAGTTAATTTTTATACGATACCTAAATAAAAAACTAACATAATAAACGAAGATGAAATCATACCATATCAACTTGAGACATTCCATTTGGATGAAGATTTTTGACTTGCGTTAAACACTCCCGAAATTTGTTGGAACATTTCATGATTATACTTCATCGAGATTGGATAAACACTTGTGTTCTTGACTGATCATGCTGAAGTAAGCAATAATTTTCGTAAATTTTTCCCAAAAAGTGAGCATATGATTGTGAATTGCCAGCAATTGGGTCTTCAGAAATGTGGCACCAAGATTTACAAATTGCCACATCTTCATCAACGATGAATGATTTTATTTTCTTTATTTTTGATAAAGCTTCCATATTGATTGTGTGAATAAACTAAAAAGAAAATAATTTTAGAGGTTTGTTGTGAAATGGAATTCAGATAAAGAGATGAGAAAAGAAAAATGATATTTGAATTGTTTGCTGTGAAATGAAATTGAAATGAAGGGTTTCTATTTATAGAAATGCAAAATATTTCCATTTGAAGATAATAGCTATTGAAGATGACCGTTTGAAGATAACTGTTGTTTATACTTTTTTTTGCTTTTTGAGACAAACAAAGCACAACGACTCTTTTCACTTCTAAGAATGATCACCACCGTCCATGTACAAACCAACGGTTGAGATGATTTCTCTAGAATTATTCAACCATCTTTACATTCATTCACTATCTTCACTCTCCTTCTCACTCTGACTCTCACTCTCTTCTTCTATTTTCCTCTTCCATCATCGAAACGCCATCTCTCTCTCTGTGTCTCTGTCTTCACTCTCCCTTTCACTCTCTCACTCTTCTCTTCCATTTTCCTCATCCATCATGGAAACGTCTCTCTCTCTCTCTCTGTGGGTCTTTGAGCTCAAGAGCAGTATACTCTCCGATCTTTTATGGTACTGTCTCTGATCTGTTTACTCTCCGATCTATCTCTAATCTGTCTCTATCTCTCTGTCGTCAAACCTCACCGATCTGTCTCTCTCTCTCTCTGTCGTCAAATCTCTCCGACCTGTCTATCTTTCTCTCTTGTCAAACCTTTCTGATCTCTCTCTCTTTGTCTTCAAACTAGTATACTCTCCGATCTATCTATCTATCTATCTATCTATCTATCTATCTATCTCTCTCTCATCTCAAACCGATCACTGAGATCTGATCTCCAAAACCAGCCTTCTCTCTCTCTGTTCTCAAACCAGTCGGCTGAAGAAGAAGCCCTTGAGGTTGATCCAGATATTTATCATCTAATTTCGTTTATGAAATTTATATAAATTTGTGAAATTGATTCTGAAATTTGATGTGTGATTCTAAAATTGATTCTGAAATTGAAATTTTTGTGATTTGTTTGTGTAATTTTGAAATTTATTTTGAAATTTGTGTGATTATGAAATTCTCAAATTTATTCTGAAATCGTGAAATTGATTCTGAAATTTATAGATTTATTCTGAAATTGTGAATTTTATAGTAAAATTTGTGAATTTGGCAACACCTTTGAAATTTGGGTTTGATTATGAAATGTGGGAGGTTTTCTATTGTTTGAATTCTATTTTTTCAACTGAATTTGAAGCTAAAAATCTGTTGATATTTGCTAATGTGGTATGTTTGATAGCTGCTATTCAACCTGCCAAATTTGAGAACAGAAATGGCATCTGTTATCTTTGACAAATAGAACAACAGGTCATTAGAGACCTTTTTTTTTGTCACTCTTGTCAAATTATAACTTTGACAGATTGTTTGACAGTTCTATTGAAGATATTCTTAGATATAGCAATAGTAGTAACAATAACGGGTTATGAGAGAGTTAAGGATGTCAATGACAGTGAAAAAAGTGAAAAAGTTGTAAATGGAGAGAAGGAGAATTGAAAGGGATTGGAAGTGACAAAAGTAGAGTTGGCAACAACGGAAAAGGAAAAGAAAAAGGAAAACATAATTGGTACTATTCACCATAGAGGTTAGGAAAGTGGAAGAAAAAAAAGAAAAGAAGAGATAGTTTGAGATTCTTTTGCAATTATTTATAATTCTTACCATTTTAATCCCTCCAATGTTATTTCCTCAAAAATATTTTTATATTTATTTATTTATTTTAATTATATAGTCCACTATCGGAGATACTGTAAACTGTAATTAGCTTTTAGACCACTCCAAACTCCAAAAAAAATCTGAGTTGGTCAGGTCCGGTCCACAAAATGCACATCCACGCACCTCCCCTCATCACCTTCTGCTAATCCTTTACGCTTGCATTTTTTATCTAGGGTTTCCCTTCCCACATCCATCTCTCTCTCTCTCTCTCTCTCTCTCTCTCTCTCTACATTACCATGGCCGAAGAGGTACAGTATGCGGACTCAGCCACCAACAAGCGCAAGTACGACGACCAGACTCCTCCGCCGTCGTCGCGGCGGACCACTGGCTTCTCTGCTCCGATCTCCTCCCACTCGCCGGATTCCGCCAACGCTCTTCCTTCCTACAACACCGTCCCTCCGCCAGTCGACGATATCCAGCTCGCCAAGCAGCGCGCACAGGAGATTGCTGCCCGCCTCTTCAACAACGCCGAAGCCAAGCGCCCTAGGGTTGAGAATGGCGCTTCTGCCTTCGATTCCAACGACAGTAAGGGTTTCTGCTCTGGTTCCCCCTTTGGTTGATTTTGATAGTTCAAACTCAATTGGATTGATTATAGTATACACTAATGCCGATTTAGTTACTGATGAGTGTCCACTTTGGTTGATTTTGATATTTCAAACTCAATTGAAGAAGAAATTTTCATGGTTGGTGCTAGAAAGATGTGGGTGTAGATAAATTAAGAGAGAATAGGTTAAAATGGTTTGGTCAGATTCATATGCAGGGTAGACAAAAACTTAATATACTGAATTTAACTGAGCATATGGCACTTGAGCTGAATGGAGAAAAAGTATTCATATAGCTGACCCAACTTTATTGGTACACAAGACTTAGTTTGGTTTGGTTTGGTTTGGTTTGTTTTGATTTGGTGCTAGAAATATAGATTGAGTATAGGAATACAAAAAATCAGTCATAGGATTGGTCACAGAATGTATATGAATGTACCAGAGTTTTCAGAAGTGGGTCCCTCCACCAAATTCTGTAAAATCCTATCTATCCATATGTGTTTCTTTGTTTGATGGCTGTGTTTGTAGCCGAACTAAGAAATATATGGTGGCTTCATATGGTGCATTTGTACTTGCTTTTTGCTAATTGGTGCCATAAATATATGGCTTCATAAGGTAGCATAATCCCAGATCCCTCCAGCTTCTGTAGGGTGCAAAATTTTTTTTTGGGTCCATGCATTGTTCTATGGGGGTTGTATTGTGTTTGATTAATTGGTTCAATTTTTATGTTCCTTTTTTCTCTCGTCTTTTTACTGCTTTTTCTGTTGTCTTTGGGGCTGAATGCCTATTATTCGTTTGAAGTTAGTCCAAGTCTTTGGTTATGAGATTTATTAAATGCAGATGCTGGACAGAAGCCTATGTTTTCAAATGTGGCCCCCTCGTCAATGCCGGTTTCATATGGGTACCAGGGATCAAGCAAAAGGATTGATGTACCGAATGGCAGGGTTGGTGTGATTATTGGGAAAGGTGGAGAAACTATCAAGTATCTTCAGCTTCAATCTGGTGCTAAGATTCAAGTGACGAGGGATATGGATTCAGACCCTAATTCCCCAACTAGGATGGTTGAGCTTGTGGGGACTCCAGATCAAATAGCGAAGGCTGAGCAATTGATACACGACGTTCTTTCGGAGGTACTGTGGTACATTTGTAATGTAAATAAGGAAATGACTCCTTTCTTATTAGGTAATAGGTCTACTTGTTTTTTACCATATTGAATTTAGCACGGGAGAGCAAGTGGGTTAAGAAATAACCAATTAACTTATGCAGTTGTGATGCATCTGTAAAGTAATGAATTTAACTGATCTTTGTGCTAATATATATATATATTTTTTATGTTCAAGTCAGGCTGAAGCAGGGGGTTCTGGAATAGTTTCTCGGAGGTTAACTGGACAACAATCTGACTCTGAGCAATTTGTAATGAAAATCCCGAACAACAAGGTAAATGAAAACCATTATGGATGACTAGCTAATTATCTGATACAAAGAACTCCTTGGATACACCATGATTTGATGTCTATCTTTTTTCAGGTTGGTCTGATAATTGGTAAAGGAGGTGAGACCATAAAAAGTATGCAAGGCAGGTCAGGAGCTCGTATTCAGGTCTGTTGTTGAATGTTACATATCCTTCTTTGCTTTGTTCTATTGTTGTTGATTTAGTCCTTTCAACCTCATGGTTTCTTTGCTTAATTTTGGTAGTGTTGATTTAGTTTCTTTTAGTCTCATGGCATAATTGTCTTGGAAAGTTTGGCATTATTTCCTTTTCTTTTTTCATGTAAAATATCTTGTATTGGTTCAATTTTGAATTTTTATACTTGATTATATGTTAATAGTTATTGCATTATGGCTCCTGACTACGCTGTTTGTTTAATTCCATCTAGGTGATTCCTTTGCACCTTCCCCCAGGTGACCCATCAACAGAGAGGACATTACAGATAGATGGGACGAGTGAACAGATTGAGGCTGCAAAACAGTTAGTCAGTGAAGTAACCAGTGAGGTATGCTTGATTGTTGCAAAATCTTGCAGATTCGGTCTAATCAACACTGAGCTTGCACTTTAATTAGAAATAGTCAATTATAGTTGTAGTGAGTAACCGGGTAGTTGAGATATCATTACACTGAATTGCTGCATTCCTGTCTTTTTACTTTGTTATCATGAACATGGGGAATCTGCTTAGACGTAATTTCAGGATGCACATATTAGATTCCTTCTGTTTCAGAAGGCCATAATAGGATTGGTGATGCTATAATTTGCTAATTAGGATTTTGAAATTGTTATGAATTTAGTTACATGATGTTCTGCTGAAGCATCTGTTCAGATCTATTTATTTGTTGATGACAATTCTCAATCCAAGTATTCTGTCCGAGCAATTTCTTCAAGTGATATCTTAGAAGTGACAGCATATTTTAAAATGGTCACCGATACTCGTATTGTGCAGATACAGCATATGATCTTTATCACAGGGTAAAAGGGTTTTATGTTGAAGTTTGGGTATTTTTGTTTCAAGAAATTTCCTTATTTTTTTCCCTTTCCCCTCTTTTTGGTTGTTTTACCACTTTATGTACAGATACTGGTTAATTTCCTTGTAAGGTTATAGCATGGAGGTCTCCATATTGCTTTTCTACATCATATTTCTATAAGTGAATTGCAATATTCCTATGTTCTTACCTCTGTTGAATATAGTGAAGCAGTTTTGGGTCATCTGAGGCGCTTAATAATGTGGTTTTTAAAAATATTAGCTTTCTTTAGTCAATTTCCCTTAAGGGCTTCTTATTTTTATTTTGATATTGGCTTTTTCTTTGATACTCCTATCACTTCCATGAAACTTTTCATTTGTTTTCCTCAAAGACTATATTGAGGTAGTGTGGAATCTTTGGAACTTCTTCATATAAATTCTGGCTTGCTTGGTTGCAGTTCTCAATTTTCATATTTTCATGTACTAGAATTCTAGGGAATGCTAAATATCTTTCTGCTATATTAAGCACTGATGGTTGCTGCTATCAGTGGGCTATTTTAATCGAATAGGCACATATATGTTCTAATACCTAAACTTTTGTTTCTTTTTTTATTTCTAGTGTTTGTATAATTGATTTACAAATCTAGCTTTAGTATATTGTTTGTTTATAGGTCTGCTTTGATGGATATTGGCAAGTTTTGCAATATTTGTGCTCTGTTTTTGTGTACCTGGACTTGTAAACTAAAAGAAGCTATTTCTTTTGTTTGTTATTGAATTAGATGCTAAATAATTAATTTTAGTACTCTTTAGCTTGTGGCCGCTGCATGGTAGTGCTGTATGATATATATCTTTTGGTGTATATGTGGTGCTCCTTGTTTGTTTCCCAGAAGTGGTGGACATCATCGTGGTGCTTTATCAGATCAGATTTCCATAGTCATTATTTCATATGTTGTAAAGTTAACTTTCCTTGATTTCTAAGAGCTTATTTCCTTTGGGTCTATATTCCCGTAAGTGGTTATTTGGTTATTTGCAAATCCTTATGGTTGTATATAAATATATATAGTTGTCAATTGGTTTTCTTCTCTATATTCGTTTGATATGCTGAAGGTTGCAGAAGGATATGTTTATGTCTTGGTTGGTTGAGGAGTATTTCCCGTGTATCAAAATGACCAAGGATGGAGGTATTGAGCTTCTATTGATGCTTATTCCTTGATGGGAGAGATTTCATTACCTCTGAATTGGGTCTTCTGTGTCTTTCTAGTTGTGAAATAAGACCTGGTAGCACAGTAATTTGTACTGTTATATACCTATCTGTTTTCTCGATGGTTGGAGTTGTCTTTTGTAGACTCTGCAGGATCATTGCACTTGTCACCAACACAGGTTCATTTCTATTTGAAGTTGGTTTTCATAAATATATTGGCTGGGGTATAAAATTGAGAGTATGTCAGGAGCAATTTTTGGTTTTGAATTGTCAATCTTTCAAGGTGGTGATAATTATTGATCTTTAAGATGTGCATAGCTATGTTGATTCCTTGGATATTTGATATATAAGGCAGGTTTTACATTATTCTTTTCCAACTAGGCAATTGGGGCCTATAGAAGAGTGAATGCTATTGAGGATTTATCTGAATCAAGTATCTATGGCCATGCTGTTGAATGTTTCAAGTGAATAACTATCGGGATTGTCAATAATTGTAGCCTCATGTGCTTCTTTGATGTGTATCTCATTACTGATACTGTTGCTGGGAACTATTGTAGTGTTAGTGGATATTGGAGTATTGGTGACACCAACATGGAATCCTTAGTAGTGTTGGTGTTTCCTCGGCATTGTTTTGGTATGGTTCTAAACATTATTTTTGGATAATAATTTATACCATTAGCAGAGGCAAGTTCGGGGCTTACGTTTGTTGGATATTTAACTGATTGTTTTGAGAGTGGATCATGAGTGTTCAGGATAATTTATTTATTGTATTTTTAAAATGTTATATATGTCTGCTGGGCATTTCATAGAGATAACTTGAACATTTAAGTTCCCATTTCTGCTTACATATTCACACACACACGCGCACATACAAAAAAAAAGGAAGATACTATCCATATCTATTTGGGTCTATTTTCTATGGTTTTATTTGATTTTGAATTTGGTGAGATTATGATTTTTTTTTTTTTGCTTTTTTATGTTATTTGTAATGATTTGAATAATCTTTTATTGCTAAATCTTTTATTGCTTCCCTCATGGTGGAACAAGCTTCAAGTTCTACTCATGCTAGTGCTGTAAATACTGACTATTGAATTTTAAACTGGTTATAAAGCTTATAATTTTATTTTTTAAGCTTGAATGGTACTGTTATTTCTTGGCTCTGTGAAAAATTGTTCGTCTGTCTTTTCAATTATTTTTTTTTTTGGAAGTGATCTGATTTTGGGAAATGCTGTAATCAAGGTTTTAAAAAGCAGTCGCAACCGTTACGTAACGCCGTTACGTAATGGTTGTGGTGGTTACCGCCACCCGTTATGGCCGCTTTTGTAGTGATTGAAATTCACAGGTGTGTCGGCCGTAGCAATTGCCGTAGCGGTTGTAATGGTGCCGTAATAGACGCAACGGTCTGTTATGCACCGTTACATAACGGTTCCGAACTGCTTCTTTTGAAAATACACACAAAAAAAATGCTGAAAATGGGGGAAGAGGGATAGAGAGAAGAGAGAAGATAAAGAGAGAAGATGGAGGAGTAAGAGATAGAGAGAGAGAGAGGAGGGAAAATGAAGAATATGTTATTGATTTGTTGAAACTATAAGACCTACGCTATTCTATTCAGCTGCTATCACTCAACTATTTTATTTGTGTGTCTATCTATATATTATTTGAAAATAATAATAGTATTAATAAGTGTGGTCATTTTCTGCTTGGTTAAAATATGTATATATATATATTTAGGCTCTTATTTATTTTCTTACTTTTGCCATTGTTTATCTTATATATAATAGTTAGTGATCGATTTTTTATATAATATAAACTCATTAATTATTAAAATAAAATATAAAAAACTCAGTTTATGGTGATTTAAAAATATGAAATATATTAGATCATACTTAAAAATTTACAAAAATTGATCAATATTTATTTTAAACCCTATAAATATGATCATGGAAAAAAAATATGCGTATCGGTAAGTTTTTTTCAAATTGTGCGAAAAATAAAAAATTCACGGTTCCAGTTACCCCAATCGTTACGCTACGGTCTTTACACTTCGCAACCGCAACCGCGTCACCACTACCGTTACGGCGACGGCAACCGCTTTTCAAAACCTTGGCTGTAATACACCCCCCCAAAAAAAGAGTATCATATGCCCTAATTATGACCTTTTGTGGTCTTCGGTTATGACCGTGGTGTTAGTTATGACTTGGTTATGACTCATTGTGATATTAGTTATGACTTAGTTATGACCTATTGTGGCTATTATTTTGGTTATGATCGAAGAGGTCTTTGGTTATGCCTCAATTGATGTTTGGTTATGATCTAGTGTGGTCCCGTTGGTTGATTAAAAGTGGTTTGGTTATGACACCACGTGATATCAACGCCACAAAGTGTCTTTATTTGTATATGGTACACTCCTTTTTTAAGGTGTGTATTTTAGAATCTTCCCTGTTTTTCAGTTACTTTATTTTGGACTGCATCTGCAATTTCTGTTTTCTCACAATCATTTCTTCCTCTCCTCAAATATCATCACTACTGGAATGTTAAGTTTCGGAAGGCCCAAGGATTTTGAGATTTTTGCCTGTCACACTTTTCCTTTGATATTTTGTAGTTATGCATGCCTATTACATCACTTTGTCACCCAGGTTACCTGTGCCACGTGATTGATTTTTCTGGTCGCCATCAATTGATGAATTTTGAGATGTTAGCCTGTCATGAACTATGAAACAGCAGTGTACTGTTTATTTATTTATTATTTTTTTTATGAGCCCCTTACTAGCTTATAATATTCTTATATTACTTTTGTGTTAGGCTTATTCTGTTAACTCATCATAATCCTGAAAGCGTGTATTCTTGTGTGGAATCTTAAGCGAATTTAATTTAGATTGGTGATGGGTACTTTGTATGGAGTTGAAACTGGTCTTGCTTAAATTTTGAAGGCGGTTTATTTTAGAGCTTGTGTCTGCTTATGTTTGTGTTTATGTTCCCATGTACTCAATTCTTCAGTAGCGCAGAATTATCTATTGTTCTCAGTAGTTTTGTTCACTTCGCTGGATCAGCTACATATTACATTGAGCTTCTGTTCATTGTACAATGCATCAACTGAATGCTCAGCAAGATATATCTTGGTGTAGCAAGTCTGCTATAAAACCTGTTGCCTCCTCGTGGCAATGGGGTTTGTGTTATCTCTTCTTTTATGTGAAAACCTGTATAGTTCTTGCAATTTCTTTTTGTACCCATTCGCTTCAAATAGGAAGAGGATGAGCTTCTGCAGGAGTTGCTCAATAACACAATCAACCAGTCCGGTATGTAGGCGCCCAAACCCCTCTTGATAATATACATGTATCCTTCTTTAGTGATAATAATCTGACCCATGTGTGCTTGTCATGTTAATTCATAGGTAAGTTCCTTCCTCATTATGCATAAGTAATTTATATTCTATTTTTGTGCCTGCCTATATTTTACAGCATATGCTCTGTCAGGTTTACATGGTTCATATGAAATAAAAATTTTGTGCAGAATCGGCCTAGAAATCCAGCAATGACTGGAGGATATTCTCAGCAAGGTTACCAAGCACGACCTCCGACTAGCTGGGCTCCGCCTGGTCCTCCAATGCAACAACCTGGTTATGGTTACGTGCAGCCCGGCACATATCCTGGTCCATCACCACAGTATAACACATCTCAGCCACCATACCCTGGGTATCCTCCTCAACCAACATCAGGTGGTTATGCCACTGGCTGGGATCAGACAACTGGTGCACCAAATCAGCAGACCTCTCAGGGAGGTGGTTATGATTACTATAGCCAGCAGGCTCAGCAGCAGCAAGCCCCTGGTGGTCCCTCAGCCCCAGCTGATAATACGAGTTATGGTTACAGTCAGCCACCAGCTTCTGGCTATAATGCACAGGGGCAAGGTTATGCTCAGGATGGCTATGGTGGGTATACTTCAACTACTCCACAACCTGGATATGGTCAGCCCCAGCCAAACCCTATTCAGGGGTATGATCAGCAAGGTTATACTTCAGCTCCTGGTTATGGTAATGTGACTAACCCAACCTCAGAGGGTCATACACCTTCCTACGGAGGAGCTCCGGGGGATACCAGCCAAGTGCCTCCACCAGTCCAGTCGACTGCAATGGGCCAACAAGGATACAACACAACTCAGCAGCCTAGCCCTAGCCCTGCTAGTTATCCACCTCAAGGATCTACTCAGCCAGGCTACGGAGTGGCCACTTCCCAACCTGGTTATGCGACTCAACCACCTTCTGGATATGGTCCCAGCTATGCTCAGAAACCTCCAGCCAATCAATCAGCTTATGGGCAGCCCCAACAGTCACCGAGTGCCCAAGGAGGCTATGTTCAGCCTGGATATACTCATTCTCAGCCCCCACCTGCTCAACCAGATTCTGGTGCCCAGCGGGCTCCACCTTCCGGTTATGCTACTGCAACGGCACAACCAGGGTATGGTGCACCAACTTATGGTACAGCTCCAGTGACTCAGCCAGGGTATGGGCAGGCACCATATAACAACAGCTCTTATGGAGGTGGTTATTCTCAGGCTCCAGCTTATACTGCTGATGGCAATGGAGGGGGAAATGCTCGTGGGACCTATGATGCAGCACCAACTTCTCAGGTTGTTCAGCCTAGTGGGGTTACCAAAGCTTCGCCCAAGAGTTGATGTGTGGTAAGTGATGAATTATTGGTGTTTGTGTGTGATGCTTTTTAACTGGTTTTGTAGTTTGTATTAGTCCTGTACAATTTCAGGATGATTTTGAGTTCCCTGCAACAGATGTTAATTGTTTGTCTTGTCTGGATATACTTTGGCTGTTCTTAACGATCTCTCTTCTGCATTGCTTTATTTGAAGTTGGATGATATCATTGGTTCTTTTGCCTTGCCTGTGTTTAACTTGTATGAGAATTCAAACAAAATAATGATGACATCAAGTGGTTTGGAATTTTTTATCCAAATTGTTAAAATAGGGGGCAACTTCATTGGTTGAATAGCGCACTATGATGCATTGGTATTTGCGCATACATTTTAAATCTAGTATGGCAACTTGGTCCTTGACACTTGTGACCAGATGGAATCAATCCGAGTCCCACAATTTGGAACAGCCTTGTATGGTTCCACTTGTTTTGGCATTACTTTGTTTCTATTGCTTCTTTTGGTGGGATGATTGACCTAGTTTAGTTAGAACTACAGGATTCTCAAACACCAAATGATTTGACTGTAGAGTGGTGTCTGGTGGTTGATTTGCAAATTCACCCCTCTCAGCATCTGACTATTTGGATTATGGCTTCTTACCAAATGGTGGGACATGCTTTTATCAAGTGAGGGGCTGCTAAGTCCCATCTCTAGCCAGGGTAGGCTTCTTGCCTTCCTTGTCCTTGGCAAGATTGGATCTCTTTCATTTTCTTTGAATGGGTGGTTGATATGCTATTTGAGCTTGTAAGCAAGCACTTTATTTCAATGAAGCTGGAGATCTTTTCAATTCAATGAACCTGTGCCCTATTTTAATCTAATTTATTTTTTTCACAAAGCCTACACAAAGGAGTTCATAGGATAAACCGTTTAGATTATCCAAGTAAAATCTGTGATTGTTTTACTAACCCAATTATACTATCTAATCCACTCTAGTGGAGGCAAGCCTAAACCATTTTAATTAGACTATAAACTAATTTGTCTTTATCATCTCAAGGCAAATCGTCTCCTTTCTTCCTTTTATCCTCGCACTTGCACCCCAATCAATTTACTTATCGACCTTGTGCTTGTTTGATTTATTGGAACGAGTTAAAATAGATTTGAAGTCAACATGTCTATTCTTGTGTTTGATTTATTAAAAAAAATTATGAAAAATGAATTCCAATTGAATTTATTTTAGTGAACCAAATAATATCTTACTATCAATAATAATAATAAAAAGTTTTTTAATTGGAGAAATAATTAATGGATCCCCAAAATTATTTTTAAAGGCAGATATAATTGTTGATATCTTTGTGATTAAAATTATTTTATTTTTTGAATGATCAAGTCTATTTCATCGCTACCATCCTCAATCAATTTGCTAAAGAGGTTCAAGGTCCTAGATGACCTTGTTCTACTTTACTTTGATTGATCAACCAATCATTTTATAGACATTGGTTCTTGAACTTGGTTTGGCTTGATCTAAACTCGAGTTTATATTTATATTCTCAAGTTTAGCATAAAAAAAATTAAATTTGAAAAAAACTCCAAATTTTCACTGGCATGGCCGTATGTTGTTTAATAAATATAATTTTGTCACATTTTTTTAGGTAGTATAATTTTGTGACATTTTAAAATAAAAAAATAATTATTTTAATAATTTGATTGCCGCTTTAATTTATTCGAACAACATCTCTACTGATTCAATGCATCAAATTTTGTTAAATCAAGCGGTGCTTTGGGATATTTAAGCTTAGGTCACTAAAAATTAATCAAAATTATAAAATGGTTTGAACTTGGCTTATCGATTACTTAAGTACTTGACAAATTTGAGTTCAACTTAACATAACTTAACTTAACTCGATTACATAAATAAGTTGAATTCGAATTTGAAAAGTAAAATCAAACCAAAATTAATATGTATATTACAAAAAAAGAAAAGAAAAAGAAAGATAATTATGAGCAAAATATAAAAGGATGTTTATATAATTGATAATTTCATCAATCAATTATGTTATTTTGCACAAACACCTAACATAAACAATAAAATAAAATAATGTAAGAAAAGGGTGACTGTGATTTCAATATTATTCAGGGGGTTAGCGAAATTTAACCATTTATTATTAAGGAAATTATATTTCAATGCATGTTTAAAAAAATAAAATAAAAATACAAATCAATAAAATTTTATCAATTTTAAAAAGTAAATATTTTTTCAACACCACTTACAAATTTTTCCTTTCCTATACAACTGTGAGAAACGCACACAAAACCCTACTCTCTCTCTCTCTCTCTCTCATCACAAACAGAGATACAAGCATATCAAGGAGATTAAAAAACAAGGTTTTAAGCTCATCTCTATCATTTTTCTATGTATTAATCGATAATCTATTCATATATATAGATGTATATGTATATCTATATTGGAATATGCATACGGGTAAAGCTTCGTTTGAGAAAAATCGTTTATGGTGTGGTGTGATCTGGGATAGTCTTCGTTTGGTTGATTCTATTAGGTTTATAGAGGTCTTCTTTGTGTTTGTATATATGCATATATAATAGATTTTCGTTTCTGGCCTCGGTATATATAAATTGTATGAATTTCAGTGTAGATTTTCATGTATTACACTCTGTTCTGCTAGAATTTTATGTATCTCAAAAGAGTTAAAAAGGGAGGGTTTTTCTTTTTCTTTTTTTTTTTTTTTTTTAATTTATAAAATTGTTTGATCGATTAAAGATTGCTGGTTAACAGACAGTTGTTTGGTGTTGAAATTTGTTGATTATGCTATGGAGGGCGAAGATTCTATAATTAAAATTAAAAGCCACTCTAATCAACCCACAAAATGTCTTGTACACTATTTAACAAATATTTCAAATACATATTTGAAAGGCAGTGATAGGGTATCCCAATTTGAGTTTCATTCAATTTAGCAGTCTATGTTTAGATTTGGAATTTGCTTGTGGATGCCATATCATATCTGATGTGTCTATGCCAAAGAATGGTATATGATATACGTGTGAGTAGGGAATGGAAGTGCTTGTAGATGGTGGATGTAGTTTTGGGAAATGTGTGTTAGAGTTGTCGTGCTTAAAATGTTTAATTTGGTATGATAGGCGATTAAATTATGGCATCAAAGTTGAATCTATTGCAATCAAAGGCAGCTGAAGTCTCAAAGTTTGCGGTCAAGAATGGATGTACTTACTACAAGCAACTGTTGGAGCAGAACAAGCAATACATCCAGGATCCACCTACTGTGGAGAAATGCCAAAGTTTGGCAAATCAACTGTTTTACACGCGACTTGCCAGGTTGCCTCACTTACTCCAACTGATGATTCAATTTATCCGTTTTGACATTTTAAATTTTGAATTCTGTTACTTGAATTATCACATCAATTGGTGAGGTTCCTTTTTGGGGGGCTGTGGATGCAGAATATAGAAGGCTCATGTCTTGTTAGTCCATATAGATTCCTGGTTTCGCATATCTCCAAATATTGGGGAGCAAATTTTTTTGAATCGTCTAGCTACTTTCTGTGTGTTTATCTTGAAATTTTGCACAGGCTAAGTTGTCAAAGTTTGGGCTACTTTGTGCTTAGTCTTGTATTTCAAGCTTGAATATTTTGTTTTCTAGAGTTTTCGTAGGACTACTTGTTTTGCTTGCAGTCCTTGATAACTTTAAATTTTATAGCTAAGAAATACCAACACTTCAAAGAAGGTGGCATGTTTGTGTCCAACACTCACACTCATTAGACACTTCTTGACACATGTTGGACACACATCCAAATGTGTCTTGTTTTTTTTTTTTTTTTTTAGACCTAGACATGCTTCGAACACTTGGGGGAGACATATATCTATCGTTTAGGCCACATGAAACACATGATAACTATGAATAAAATAATTTAGGATACAATGATAAAAGAAAGACAATGTATAGATTTATATCTATTGATTTTTCTTTCTTTAAACTTTAGGAATTAGTATTATGTTGCATATTTTTATTATCGTTAAATGAAATATTCACACATATGACAGTCCATAATTATATTAAACTATGAATTTTGCACATGTCGTGTCATGTATTTTTTGAAAATTGTTGTGTCACGTATCCATGTCCATATCATGTCATGTGTCCGTGTCCGTATCTGTATCCGTATCATGTTGCGCTGCGTGTCATTGCCCATGTTCATGTCCATGTTTCTTAGGTTAACATGGGTTGAGTTTACTTATGCATTTACAACATCAAAATTTAGGACCAAACTTAAAGAAACATAATGGGCTGCTCAATTACATAACTTAGACTTGGACATCGGGATAGTGGAGATGAGAACTATCTATGATACCTAGTTGAATAACCTATCAATTATGAGGTTGTCAAAAGCAAGAAGCACCACTTTTCTACATTTGGTGGTACTTGATCTGGGGATATTAAATAATCAATGCTATTCCAAGAAATTTTCAAACTCACATTCTCCGTAGGCTGCAAACGTGTCATAAATTTGCTAAGGCTATGAAGTTCACCAATTGACAAACAAGCTGGGTCATGACTGATTCAATTGGCTCTTTTTTTTTATTTCTCCAATAAGATAATGGTTACTATGTACAGACTTGGTATGCTCCTGTTTGAAGATTAATAGGCTTTAGAGGTAAAGAGAAGATTGATAAGAGAAAATTATGCTAAAACTAGTGTTTGGGTTTTCTGGTCTGTGTGTGTATGGAATTTACATTGAACTGATCATTGATGTGTATGGGATAATTGTGTGCTTCTGTGTCATTTTTTCCCTCAAATAAATAAAACAAAGAGGGGATTTTGAAAAATCTTGAGATTATCATCGACATATGTTTTCTTGTCCACTACGTTATTTTTGGTACAGTAACATGAATTCTTTGTTTAGTATTCTCTTCTGAAGTGGATACTGTTGATGTTTAATATTTTCTCCAGATTTGGATCCAAATCTCTTTAACGTCTTATATACCAGATCAATTTATATTTTCCAATAATCTTTTCTTTTGACAATGAATTAGTTAATTTATATCTGTATTAATAAGAGTATCCTTCTACAAAACTATAATTTGGATTTCAGAGTCTCCAGACTTTGAGGTGTTCGTATTCTTTTGAGTTCGACTTCATTTATTTCATTCATCAATACCAATTCTGTTAATTACTTTAATTTCTTCTTTCTTGAACCTAGTTTTCCTCTTATATGGTTTTGTGTTAAACCCTGGTTTTTCATGCACTATTTTGTTGAAACTGGATCTTTTTCAACATTTCATAGAAGGTTGTGCCATATGAAATGATCTCTAAAAAAATAATGACACAAATGATAATGCAAAGCTGATGAAGATCTGACTGCTTACTTGGAACAGCATTCCTGGTCGTTACGAAGCATTATGGAAGGAACTTGATTGTGTCAAGCAACTGTTCAAGAACAGGCAGGAGCTGAAGACTGAGGATGCTGGTATCCTTGCTCTTTTCGGGCTAGAGTGCTTTGCCTGGTTTTGTGCTGGTGAGATTGTAGGACGAGGGTTTACAATTACTGGTTACCATGTCTAAGTGGCTTGAGAAAATTTGCTTTAGGTGTTCAACTGCTGAGCTTCTCAAAATTGAATTTATTTCTTTCTATTCCTTTCTATCAGCTATTCAGTCATCAACCATGCCATACGAACTATATATTTTTGTTTGAGAGCAACTTAGAAACTTGTAAGTAGCAAGTTCATTTGCATCAATAATCTAAAATTTTGGCCTTGCAGCATTTTTCTCCTTCCCTTTTACTGCTAAACTATTAGTATTTGTTCTGCAAAACTGAGCATTGAATTGAAAGGTTGTTGCAAATCTCTCTCTCTCTCTCTCTTCATGTTTCTGTTATGTTATTACCTCCATTTGGTAGGATCTGCTTTGTTAATTCCTCCATTTAGTGATGTCTATCCCAATAGGATGCTAGAGATATTGATACTATTGCTTTATATAAACTTCGAAAAGGAGAAGGAAGAGGTGTAAAACTACTATGCACTCTGGCTCTTGCTTGCAACACCTCGGCTTTCCCGATACATGTGGCTTGTGGGTGATTGTAGGGATTTACGCTTAAAAAAAAATACACACACACAAATGTAATGCTAGCTGTGTGTACTGGGGACCGAGCGTAAATTTTAAGGTCTTTTGTGTTCAACTCTTGCTTGCAACACCTTGGCTGTCCTGATACTTGTATGCCGATATCTGGGCTTTAATCTTCATAGTAGATGGGATCGTGGAAAGGTATATACATATTTCTCACTATATGCAAATAAATTAGTTATTGAATGAGCATTTTGATCATAAAATTGGTATGGATTTAACTCTCATTTTTTTTGTTCTCTTCCATAACAAGATGTTAATAAAATGTAGATTGACATTAAAAAATAAAATAAAATAAAATGTATCACTTTTTAGTTAAGGACAAAATAATGACTTGTAATCAAGAGGAATAAATTGTAATTTGCCCTCGAATAAATTGTAACGTGAACTGTGGGAGCCGAAAAGTTGATATACTTGAAAACGGCCAATAGAGTGTTGAAGCCCGTTTAAAATGGGCCGAATAAGGCCAAGTCTATCAGACTATGTCATTGCCAAATAGATGTATGATTAAGCATGAAAATATGGGGGAGCGCCGAATTATGGGTATCTATGCTGAATAGAAGAGCCGTATATGTTGGGCGAGTTGACATGGATCCATTAGGTGGGACGAGAATGTCCTTTCAAGGAAGTATAGTAGGGGGATGGGCCTTGATTGTATGATGATGAAGGGTTAAGCTGCATGGAGTAGAGATCGAGGAGAGTGACTCTATAAAAGGAGGAGAGCGGCTGGAGAAAGAGGTATGTGTTAAGAACATTGAACCTCAAGAAAAATACCAACCCTTCTACAGAAACTAACTTGTCCATCGGAGTGCTAATTCTGGCACCACTATCCAAAATTTTATTCCTATTTCAGGTCACAACTTGAAAGATTATCCAATGGCTCATTTGAATTGAAAGAGTATTCTATATCCACCTTCACGAATGAACAATCTCTTATTATGTTCCAAATACTCTTGGATGGATTTTAGACTTGATATTTTAGCCTTCCAATATCTGCAAAATGAAGAATCTGTTTAGTTTGGGGTTTTAAAACGCAGTTTTGGATTTTTAATTTGTTTTTTTTTTTTAGCTTTATGAATTTTTTTAATATTTTAATAAATATATATTTTAATTTTCTTACTTTTTATATCAACTTAATCTAAATATATTTTAAAAGTAATATTTGTGAAGCAATCTTTAAAAAAAAATTACAAATCTGATACATTTTCAGTATATTTATACTCCGTTTGTTTGGGCGGAAAATATTTTTTGGGAAATATTTTTCGTATTTTCAGATATTTGGTACAATGAAAAATGAAAATTAACGGAAAATATTGTTCATGATCACTGAAAAACAAACCTATTTAGACATAAAATATTTTTCATTTTTAAAAAGCGAAAAACGTTTTTTGAACAAAATTTTTTTATCAATGTCATCATACCACCACCACTATCACCTCCATCACCATATCACCATCATCACGGTCACAACCACCATCACCCCACCACCATGCCACCGCCACTATCTACACCTCTACCTTTGTTCTACCATCACCACTAAACATTAAAAAAAAAAAAAAAAAAAAAGCTTTCTTTGAAAAATATTTTCTAAATTTTTTTTTTTTCCTGTTCAAACAAACAGAACGTTAGATTAAGTGTATCTAAATTTTTTTTTAAAAAAAATTCATTGAGAAAAAAAAAAAAATTTATTTTGAAAATTCCAAATAAAATATGAGCTTGGAATGAACTTTCTCACCTGCAAATGGGCTTTAAAAAGGGGTTCGACAGTCCAAAACTGCCAAGTTCAATATAGGGCTCTGCACTCGTTATCCTTTTTGGTAATTTCATAAGTTTACAGCATTTTTAGGGTTTTGGGAGAAGTCTATATATAAACACAGTTTATAAACCTTCCCAAACCCACAACAACAAAGACGCAATCTTGGAGTTGGCAGCTACTCTTCTTCTGTTGCTTCTGATTCACGAGATCTGATGGAGGATTTCTTCTCCAAACCAGTCTCGATCTCCATAACCACCACCACCAATCGTCCTTGCAATGTCAGATCAGACTACTCCGAAATCACTCTCTGGTAATCGAAACTATACAATCCAATACAATACGATACATTTATTCAATAGAGTTATATGTACTGTTGTGTTGTTAACTGGACTAAGTCTAATCTGTTTGATTGTTTGTTTGTTTTATAATCATGTAGGCCTTGTTTGGATGCGCCAAAATAATGTTTTTTGCTGGAACAACTCTGAATATCCGAGCTTTCCTACTCAGATTTTGTTAAAATGCTAGAAGGTATAAAAAAAATCGTTTCTTTGTGAGGATTCCGTAATTTTCAATTTCAAATTTTCATTTTTTTTTTATTATCATACTCATACATGAAATAGTGAATCATAGTAAATGAAAGTGGAACTGAAAGAAAGATGTCTTTTTAATTTAGGGTTAGGGTATATTAGTGATTGTGGATTGATAAAAGTTAATGATGGCTCTAAATACGAGTCAGCAGCAGGCACTGATCCAATAGTGACCTGACTGCCGCATGGAGCCAAGATTCATTTACCAGTTGAAGATCCATGAAATACTCACTCTTGTTTCATGATACAATAACATGGTTAAATTACCTCCTTTTTACACATTTTCCCTCTTATTTCCTAACACAATCATGTTTGGATGATTTGGGTAAGTAAGAAAACAAAGAATGGATATTGGGTTGTGGTTATATTTTAATGGGCAATCTTGGTATTATCAAAAATAAATTATAAAATATTATTGCATTGTTCATTATGTATTGAGATTTTGAGCTTTTGATATTGGTTGATATATGATTTTATTGCTGATATCGCAACTAATTAGTTTGTTTCTAACCAAATTTCACTACATTTGGTGAGAAATTAAACTTATAAATAGTAGGATTGTCTTCTCCATTTTTCATCATTTCTCACCTAACTTATAAATCAAACATGAGGAAAAAATATGTTTTTCTCTTGAGTTCTTATTATCTCTATTTTCTATGTTGAATAAGCCAATGACCAATGTAGAAATTGAGTATTTAACTTCTTTATCTTTTGAAGTTGACATTTTTTTCTTGTTTATTTGTTAGACATGGGCACTCAGTCAGACACGGGGGTTTTGTTTTCTCAATACAATAACAAGCCACCTTTTGCATGGTGCCTATAAAAATAGCTACTTATCACGATTGGAGGTGCTGCTTCTTCTATAGGGTTTCCTTCAAATTTAAAGTAGCAAAATTGCTTTACCTCATTCTATTCAAGTGAGACTTGTGGATTTGCTTCTTAGAATTTTTTATTTTGGTTGATTACTTTATTCAACATCCATCTTGAGCTGAAATTGTTCGCTACTTTGTTTTCATTGTCGTATAAATTGGTCAATCCTTCTCAGTGGATGATGAGGACTCATCGTTGCAAAAACTTGGGGACTAAGTTTGTGTTTTGGTTCAATTTTTTTGCATTTTGTTCTAGAAAGCTTGTACACAACAAAAATAAATGCCTCTTTGATTTTGTTTTGAACATTCATCAGAACTAATTAGTTAGATAAACCCTCGTGAATATCACCTTCATTTAGGGGATCATGCTTTGATAACATATTTAAGCAACTTCATGCAGTGATGAGCAGCTAACATGTAAGAAAGACCACTTTGTGTGGTTTCTTCAATGAAATATCGTTACGCTTGGCTTCTGAGCACTTTTTGTGAAGATTTTTGTCTACTGGATGGCTTAAAATCCATTTTATTTGGTTACTTGTAATCCATAAACTGCCTGTGGTAAAATTGAATTAGCTTCTATCACCAGAGAGGTAGTGCAATTGGACTTGCCAATTATTTGCAAGTGCAAGAACAAATTTCATCCTCCCCATCTTATGGTTGTTAAAGTTCATTCTTTGTGCTACCTATGTTGTGCTCTTTTAGATTTGAACATGGTGCTTTCTATAATCTTCCAAAACCAACGTCATTTATATTTATTTTATTGCAGATTGCAAACAGGGTTGGGTTGTGGGTGCAAAATCCGGGGACCATGATGTATAGCACCGAGCTCACTGCTACTATTATCACTCCAGAGATGAGATGAAGAGCAAGCTGTTACTTTCCTAATTTTTGTTCCCCATATGCATTGGAGACTTGGGTCACGTTCAAAATCATAAATGAGATTGCATTTCATGGCCATGGAGGACGTGGCCTAGGGAAAAATAATTATAGAATTTGTGGGGTCATATTCAGAAATATTCATTCCACCAGACGTGGAATAATCTTGACATCACAAGAAAAGGAAAAAAGTTTACAGAATAATCCTTCAGAGAATTATCAATAGAAATATTCATTCCACCAAAAGCGGAATAATCTTGGGACATCACAAGAAAAGGAAAAACGTTTGCAGAATAATTTTTTCAAGAATTATGAAGATATTTGTTATTGAGTGGACAAGACAGTGTAATCATAAATAATCACATATCATAAATAATCTTATGTGATGTAAAATATTTTAGACAATTAATTATGAGAAAAATTAATGTTAATATAATTTTAGGTTCTGTAAATTTGATCGAGGGTTTCGGAAGAGTTAATATTATGTGGGGGTGAGCAGCGGTTATATCGATCCGCTCAAATCGACCAAATTGAACTGATTCGTCGCATTTTGGATGGATGCGTGATTACGAGCGGATGATTGCGGATTGATTGGTTCTAATCCATCTAGTTTTGGACAGATGACGGATTTAAAATTCTTTTGGCTGCAATCGAATCACCAAACTGCGAACATCCCTAGTTATTTGCAAAATTTTATATTTTTAATTTGTTTAGATATTTTATTTGTGTTTCAATTGAAAAATAGTTTAAATATTATATTGAATTTATTTTGTTGAAAAAGAGTTTTCAACTTGAATATATTTTTTGAATTGAAAAAATAAATGTATTATTTATCTATATTTTTTGATTTTTAAATCTTACTTTAAAAATAATAAATAAAAAAGATAATATATGTTGATTAGTTTTTGTTTTTAAAAATAGATATAGATGTAACAATACAAAGGTATACAATTTTTATTATTGCTTTGTTCATGATTTTAGTAGTTTGAATTGTTTTTATATTTTAAAAATCATAGATTATAATACTTTATATAGGTGAGATATGTTGTGATTGTGATGTGTATGAGGCATGTAGTGAATATTTTAAAGTTTTAAACTTTTTTATTTTTGGATGAGACATGTAATAATTGTAATACTTGTTAAGTCATTAACAGTAATATATATTTTTTTGGAGGAAGTGTACAAGCTGAATTATATTGAAAATTTAGAAAATTTTAAACCTCTAAATCAACTCGCATCTATTCGTTAATCTGCCAATCTGCTCTTAATCTACATTTGCCGAATTGGCAGATGGATGCGAATTGATTTTTTTCAATCCACCAATCTGGTGGACGGATAGCAGATTGGAGGTTTCGTGGCCGCAATCAACCCGCGTCCATGCCTAATATTATGTTGTCAAATAGAATAGATCCAGAAGAAATTTCTTAAGTTTTAAAGATATACGTCGTAATGGTTATCATATTGAAATTATATTATATTATACGATGATCAAAATGATCGAGTCATATCTTGTAATGCATTAGAAATGCTGTGATCCAAAAATATTTATGTTATGGCATGATCGACTTGGGCATCCAAGATCTATATTGATGCGTCAAATAATTAGAATTTTACATGGATATCCATTAAAGAATCAGAAGATTATTTTATCAAGTGATTATATCTATGTTTTGTCCATGAAGTAATTGTTAAATCTCCATCATTTTTGTAAAAAATTTAAGAGGATATATGTGGACTTATATGTTCGCTTTGTAGACCAATTCGTTATTTTATGGTTTTAATAAATGCATCAATTATGTTACGATCCGCTTCCTGTATCCAAATATTAAGTATCATGATGATCAGTAACTAGTAACTGAAATTATCTACGGCCAATTCTTGAACAAATTAATAAACGTAAGCGGAAATAATATTTAAGTGAGGATATTAAAATAATCATTAGAGTTTCCTTTTTTATAACAAAAATTCATTGACCAAAAATGTCGATATTTACATATGAAGAATATAATTATAAATACTATAAAAGTGCTATGTGTGTCTATTCCACAGCTCCTCGTCTAACACTCTTTAAAAGCTATTTCTGAATTGCATTATTTCTTGAAAATTAGTAAACAGTTATAAGCACATGGCAGAGTGAGAATATTATACTGAGAGTATAATTATCATGGATAAGTTTTAGACTTAAACTAGATAAAATAGAATACTTTTCTATTAGAGTAAATAAGCTGCTCATATTATAACAGAAATCCATTTTAGAAATCATATATATAACCATAACCGCGGTGTAGAACAAAACATAGGTCAATGGATTTAGGACAATACAGAGGTATACATTCAAGAGGTGACTCGTACGGATTATAGATGTGGCTTCCACAATAGTGTAGCACTTAACTCTGCACAGAATAGAGGTCACTGGAGTGACAAACAGAACAAAGGTTAATGAATTCATGACAAACAGATGATTACAAAGTGGTCAAATAGAAGCCAACAGTTATTTAAGTCTCCAAAGGCATGGGACTCCCGTGGTGGTACTTACAGAAAATAATTACTTATGAAATCATTGTCAAAAAATTATTAAGATTTAATCATACATATCCGTGGGTTTCATTTTAAGCAAATAAAGTTCAGAAAATAATCAAAGTAATTGAAATATCAATATAATTTATAAAACACAATTTGTGTAAAATAAATTATGATAACTCAAAATATACGTAAAATATATTATGGTGATTCAAGATATAATATAACTCACCTTAACATCACTTATATTTTTTTTTTCCATTCTGAGGCCTTCCTCCATGTTCCCTCTCCTTCACACTTTCGTTGTTTATTATTGTTGGCTTGTGTTTATTCATTCTCGCCAATCTCCTATTTATAGGAATGGTGAGCAAAGCTTACACCATTGATCATTTGCCACGTAGCAACTCAATATATATCTTACTTCTAGACTTGAGTAAATCCCCAAGTAAATTAAATATCTTATTATATTTTGGCCCATAAATTAAATTAATTACATAACTAACTTAAATAATGACCCCAACATATAATATTTGTATTATGATCCTAATTTTTCTTAATTATAAAATTACATACAAATTGCACCTTGATCCCACTTAATCGTATATAGAATTATATTCTTCTCATTATAATTAGATAATACTAATATAAAATTTAAGGGATAATTTAAATTTTTGGGTTGTTACAAACTAGATGGTCACATGTTTGTCTACTTTCTGTTGGAGCAATCTTCTGTGTAAATAAAATAATTCGAAATAAATTCAAACAAAATAAATAAATAACATACTAGATTTATTTATCGAACCAAATTAAAATTAAGACCAAGTCAAGTGTGTGACATTCTGTCCTTAAGACAGATTTGCCCCGCTACGGCGCTTACGGTTGAGTGGCGTCTATCTCACAGGATACAATGATCTTCACAAATTATAGTAGCACTTCAAACAATTTGTTCGGCGAATCAAACTTGTGATCTATACTCTCTCTATTTTATTTTAAAACTAAATATGAAGAATAAATGTACTAGAGAAAAATTGGACAACAATGATGGAATATCAGACTGAAATTTTCGGAATTTTTCCCAAGTATCAAAACTGCTGGAATAGGATCTATATATAGGCAAAAAATGAGACAAAAAACCTGCCCAAACAGGTGCTACCTGTTAACTATCCAAAACAGTTTCGGATCGTTAACACTTTGAAAACAAATTTGAAAAAGGTTGTTCGTTGGTCAACTAAAGCAACTGCTTGTAACCTTATTTATTAAAAACTATTTAGAATATATATATATTAAACTAATTGAATATATATATATATATATTAACCAAATTGTATAATTTAATAAATAAAGTAAGAGATACAAATTTTAGAAAACCACTAAGGAACCCAAAATTCGAATTTAGAATTAAATAAAATTCCCACAATTACAAACTATAGGAAACCACTTAGGAATCCAAAATTTGAATTTAGAATTAAATTAAATTCCCACAATAATTTTTATTGAAAAAATTCAAAAGAATTTTTTATCTAAAAAATTAATGTTAAACCCGAAAACGACATCAACTTCCCATTCACTCATAAATGGTTTTGACGTTTCATCTTCACCGTGTGACTTGCCACGCGGCAAGGAACACGTTACCTCTTCAGACCCACCCCAAAAGACGTTTGGGGCCCACTCAAGTTTGGGCTCAACAATATGCCCATATTAAACCATTTTTCCAACAATCCCCCACATGAATGGAATTTGATGGAGAGAAAATGCAACAACATGACCTAATAACAGAGAGTACAGAAATTGGAAATATTCTGCAAAGGATAGGTAGCTTTTGGCTTTGAACCTTTCCTTGTGAGACACTATTGGATTTACTAGCTAACCAGTGAACATGATGTCTTGAACTGTTCAGTCGTTTATGTAAATCAAGACAATAGAACTCACACAGATTATCCCCAGACACAGTTTAATTCTCACTATTGTGTTCATTTTGGCCCTGAACAACCTGGTATTTCATGAGTGCTCTAGAGAATTGTAACCCTTCACAAATCTCATAGAACCGGCCCAGTTCACACTCACATAGGTGATTCTTATGAAGAGTATCCTGCCATACTCCTCTAGGTTTACCTAGATATAAGAATCATTAAAAGTATTACTTAACCTAAAACGCTGCAGACATCACTATTTCATCCTAGAAATGGGTAGGAGTTGGACTCCCCAGTGATCCTTTTGAGTCAATCACAACTCGGTTGTCCCTTTGAATCTAGATCTTGGGATCTCCAGTCAACTAGGTTGGGTTGCCGTTGTGGTAACTTTTATTTAATAGGCTTAAGTCCCATTCCCCTCGATGAATTCTCAACTAACTCTCTTGCTAACCCTTTGGTTAGTGGATCTGCTATGTTGTCTTTAGACTTAACATATTCTATGGAAATAATTCCATTAGAGAGTAGTTGTCTCATGGTGTTATGTCTACGACGAATGTGTTGTGACTTACCGTTATACATATGACTCTGTACTCTACCAATTGCTGATTGACTATCACAATGTATGCATATAGCAAGCACCGGTTTTGGCCATATTGGAATATCTTTAAGGAAGTGGCGAAGCCATTCTGCCTCTTCCCCAGCTTTGTCTAAAGCTATGAATTCAGATTCCATAGTAGACCTAGCAATACAAGTCTGTTTGGAAGATTTCCAAGATACAGCCGCCCCACCAAGAGTAAAGACATACCCACTGGTGGACTTTGAGTCTCTTGTATCCGATATCCAATTTGCATCACAGTATCCTTCAAGTACTGCTGGATATCTAGTATAGTTAAGCCCAATGTGATGAGTAAATCGGAGATATCTTAGAACCTTTATAATTGCTTTTCAGTGTTCTACTCTCGGATTACTCGTATATCTACTTAATTTACTTACTGCATAAGCTATATCTGGGCGAGTGCAGTTCATCAAGTACATTAAGCTTCCAATAATTTGGGCATACTCCAATTGAGAAATACTTTCCTGTACATTCTTAGAAAGATACAAATTAACATCTACAGGTGTTCTAGCAAGATGATCATCTTTGCTGAATTTGTCAAGTATTTTCTCAATGTAATGAGATTGTGACAAAGCATATCTTTCTGATGTTTTGGTAATTTTCATACCAAGAATTACATCAGCAATACCCATGTCCTTCATGTCAAAATGTTTATTTAACATTTTTTTGGTAGCTTTAATCATATCATTATTACTACCTATGATGAGCATATCATCTACATAAAGACATACAATGACATAACCTTTATCTGTGTTTTTAATATAAACACATTTGTCACACTCATTAATTTTAAATCCATTTGACATCATTGCCTTGTCAAATTTCTCATGCCATTGCTTTGGCGCTTGTTTTAAACCATATAATGATTTAACCAATTTACACACTTTCTTTTCTTTCCCTGGAACAGAAAACCCTTCTGGTTGTTCCATGTAAATTTCTTCATTTAACTCACCATTTAAGAAAGCGGTTTCTACATCCATTTGATGAATTTCTAGATTGTATAGAGATGCAATGGCAATTAGCATTCTAATGGATGTTATTCTAGTAACCGGTGAGTATGTGTCAAAATAGTCTAGACCTTCTTTTTGTTTAAATCCTTTGACCACAAGTCTTGCTTTGTATTTGTCAATTGATCCATCCGCTTTCATTTTCCTTTTGAAAATCCATTTGTACCCAAGAGGTTTACAACCTGGTGGCAAGTCCACTAATTCCCAAGTGTGATTTTGCAATATGGATTCAACTTCACTGTTGACAGCTTCTTTCCATAAAGGAGCTTCAGGACTAGACATAGCCTCTTTAAAAGTTAAAGGCTCATTTTCTAACAAAAATGTTAGGAAATCTGAACCAAAAGATTTTGAGGTTCTAGCACGTTTACTACGCCTAGGTTCATTTTGATCTAACTCTTGCTCTTGATCATGTTCTTGATCATTACTAGTAATAGTATCAAAAGATCTCTTATTATTACTAGTCTCTTGTCCAGTCTTATTTGGAAATACATGTTTAAAGAATGATGTATTCTGAGACTCAATAATAGTATTTACATGCATTTCGGAATGTTCTGATTTATGAATCAAAAACCGATATGCACTACTATTCTTGGCATAACCAATGAAAATGCAATCAATGGTCTTAGGATCTATCTTATTCTTTTTAGGACTAGGAATAGCCACTTTAGCCAAACACCCCCACACTTGTAAGTATTTGTAGGATGGTACTCTTCCATGCCACAATTCATAAGGTGTTTGATTTATTTTCTTTCAGGGTACTTTATTTAAAATATAATTAGCAGAAAGTATTGCTTCCCCCCACAAGTTCTGAGGTAATCCAGAACTTATCAACATGACATTCATCATTTCTTTTAAAGTCCTATTTTTCCTTTCAGCAATTCCATTTTGCTGAGGTGAGTAAGGTGCGGTGGTTTGATGAATTATTCCATGTTCTTTACAAAACTCACCAAAAGGTGATTCATATTCACCATCTCTATCACTTCTAAATTTCTTGATTTTCTTACCAAATTGATTTTCAACTTCATTCTTATATTGAATGAAAGTTTCCAAAGCTTCATCCTTGGTTCGAATTAAATAAATATAACTATATCTAGTATAGTCATCTATAAAAGTGATTACATACTTTTTCCCACCTCTGGTTTGAATTGATTTAAAATCACAAATGTCACTATGAATTAATTCAAGTAGTTCCGTACTTCTTTCAATTGAATGAAAAGGAGTTCTAGATAATTTTGCCTCAACACAAATTTCACATTTATGATTTGAATCAATGTCAAATTTAGGTAAACATTTCATATTAGTTAATCTACGCAAAGATCCAAAATTAATATGTCCTAGTCTACCATGCCATAAATTTGAAGACTCAAGCAAGTAAGAAGAAGATGTAGTATTATTAATAATTGAGGGTACAACGGTCATTACATTTAACTTGAAAAGGCCATCAGACATGTAACCTTTTCCTACATACATCCCATTCTTAGTAAGTATAAATTTATCACTCTCAAATACTAGCCTAAACCCATTCTTACTCAACAAAGATCCGGAAACAAGATTCTTGCGAATGTCCGGTACATGCAGCACATTGTTGAGAGTGAGTTCCTTTCCTGATGTCATATTGAGAACAATCTTTCCTTATCCTTTAACTTTGGAAGTTGAGGAGTTGCCCATAAAAAGTTATTCACCATTGTCCACTGTAGAATAAGATGTGAACGTCTTTTTGTCGGCACAGATATGGCGAGTAGCACTAGTGTCCACCCACCATTCTTTAGGATTTCCGACAAGATTTGCCTCGGAAATAACTGCAGAAAGATTTATGACATCTACACCATTGAAAATTTCATCCATTTCGGTCATTTTGGTTTTAACAACCTTCTTACTAGATCTTCCTTTGCCTTTACGTTTGTAATGGCAATCTTTGGCCCGATGTCCCTCTGTGTTACAAATGTAACACATGCCATTAAACTTGTATTTCTTAGTTTCCCCTCCTTTAGATAGCATTCTCTTCTGCCATTTTTTAAAAACAGTTCCTAAGAACTTCTCTGGTTTTCCATCATGATTCACTGGCACAGTCCCAACATAAGGAGGGGTTGGTGTGATGGCAATCTCCATACCAGTACTGGTTTGAACATTAGTTTGACCAGTTTTAGTAGCCATAAATTCTAAATTATAAAACAAAATTATAATTAGAATTTACACTACACAGAAAATTAAACCAAATTTACAAAATTAAATTCTGTAAAAAAAAATAAAAGAAACAAGAATGTAACTTTTATTTCCAATTAATTTGAAAATAAAAATAAAATTTTATTTAAACAAATTAATTCCACACAGAAAATTAAATTCTGTAAAATAAAAGAAATAAAAAATATAACTTTTATTTTTTTTCCAATTAATTTGGAAATAAAATAAAATTTTATTTAACCAAAATAATTCCACACAGAAAATTAAATTCTGTAAAATAAAAGAAATAAGAATATAACTTTTATTTTTCAATTAATTTGGAAATAAAATAAAATTTTATTCAACCAAATTAATTCCACACAAGAAATTAAATTCTGTAAAATAAAAGAAATAAGAATATAATTTTTATTTTTCAATTAATTTGGAAATAAAATAAAATTTTATTTAACCAAATTAATTTCACACAGAAACTTAAATTTCTTGTAACACTCCAATAATTAAAATACTGAAACAGAATTTTAATTAATGAAAACTCAGAAAATAAATTCTAAAGACCAAAATTAATTTTCTGACCAAATTCTACAAAAATATATTCTGAATTATTAATGACACCAGTATCGTACTACTAGTTCTCAAAGAAAAGAGACAGTATATTACTACTATCTGTCAAATAGCATATAATCACTATTTGTTTTTCCAACCAGAATATTATTTTGTAAATCCACAGAAAATAATTTTCTTAAAAGAAGAAAGAGAAAAGGAAACAAACGAAAAATTCTGCAGACAGAATAATTCGAATCTGTCTTAAGATTGTTGGAGCAATCTTTTGTGTAAATAAAATAACTCGAAATAAATTCAAACAAAATAAATAAATAACATACCAGATTTATTTATCGAACCAAATTAAAATTAAGACCAAGTCGAGTGTGTGACACTCTGTCTTTAAGACAGATTCGCCCCGCTACGGTGTTTACGGTTGAGTGGCGTCTATCTCCCAGGATACAATGATCTTCACAAATTGTAGTAGCACTTCAAACAATTTGTTCGGCGAACCAAACCTGTGATCTATACTCTCTCTATTTTATTCTAAAACTAAATATGAAGAATAAATGTACTAGAGAAAAATTGGACAACAATGATGGAATATCAGACTGAAATTTTCGGAATTTTTCCCAAGTATCAAAACTGCTGGAATAGGATCTATATATAGGCAAAAAATGAGACAAAAAACCTGCCCGAACAGGTGCTACCTGTTAACTATCCAAAACAGTTTCGGACCGTTAACACTTTGAAAACAAATTTGAAAAAGGTTGTCCGTTGGTCAACTAAAGCAACTGCTTGTAACCTTATTTATTAAAAACTATTTAGAATATATATATATATTAAACTAATTGAATATATATATATATTAACCAAATTGTATAATTTAATAAATAAAGTAAGAGATACAAATTTTAGGAAACCACTAAGGAACCCAAAATTTGAATTTAGAATTAAATAAAATTCTCACAATTACAAACTATAGGAAACCACTTAGGAACCCAAAATTTGAATTTAGAATTAAATTAAATTCCCACAATAATTTTTATTGAAAAAATTCAAAAGAATTTTTTATCTAAAAAATTAATGTTAAACCTGAAAACGACGTCAACTTCCTATTCATTCATAAATGCTTTTGACGTTCCGTCTTCACCGTGTGACTTGCCACGCGGCAAGGAACACGTCACCTCTTCGGACCCACCCCAAAAGACGTTTGGGGCCCACTCAAATTTGGGCTCAACAATATGCCCATATTAAACCATTTTTCCAACACTTTCTACACGTAATGTTGCATTTGTTAGACTCTTTGCTAAAATAATTAGATTGCGAGCACATTTTTCAGACCATCCCATCAAGACAATTCTTCTAAATAATGTTAGTGAATTTACATCTCGAGCATTTGATAATTATTTCATGTCCATTGGCATTGATATGGAATACCCTGTTGCACATACTCATACTCAAAATGGATTAGTTTAATTTTTTTATTAAGAGACTTTAGTTTATTGCTTGGCCTTTGCTTATGAAAAACAAATTACATATTTCAGCATAGGGTCATGCTATATTGCATGCGGTATCTTTGATTTGTGTCAAACCAACTACATATCATGAGTACTTGTTATTATAGTTGTATTTGGTTAACCACCACATGTAAATCACCTCAGAGTGTTTGGTTGTGCTGTACATGTCTCTGTTGTACCCCCACATCGCACTAAGATAGGTTCACAACGTAGACTTGGAATATATATTGGTTTTGATTCTTTGTCAATTATTAGATATCTAGAACCTTTGATTGGTGATGTGTTTAAGGCACGATTTGAAGATTGTTATTTTGATGAAATAATTTTTTCGTCATTAAGGGGAGACAAGTTGTAGCACGAAGCTCAACGAGAAATCACTTGGTATATTTCAACATTATCTCATCTTGATTCTCGTATTGATTAATGTGAACTAAAAGTTTAGAGGATCATTCATTTGTAAAGTATTGCAAATCAGTAATCGAATACATTCACTGACACAAAAAATGTGACAAAATCTTACATACCAACGGCTAATACCTCAGCAAATATTGATGTCACTGTCGGACAATCGGTGGGCATAGTAGCAAATGAGTCTAAGACATGCCAAAAGCATAGAAGACCTATCAGTGCAAAGGATAAAATTCCTCAAAAAAATAAAGCTCAAGAACAAACAATTGGTACTCTAGAAAGACTATAACTAGAAGATATCATACCCATAAATTAAAGCACTTTTGAAGAAGTTAGAACTGCAAAACAGGCTATAGCAAGTCTATCTAAATCTTCTACTTATAATCCTCTAGAAGAGGAACCTCAAGAAGAGGAATCTCCTGTGGAGTTATTTCTTTAAGTTGAAAAGGTACTAGAAAATAATAAGATCTCAATACATTATATGAGTATATGAGAAGTTTGAGATAGAAATCAAATTGTTGTCAATAACATATTTTCGTTTAAAGTTGCTTTTGACATTACCAGAAGTAATATTGAAAACATTATCAAAAGTGATAATGACAATAAACCACTAATTGTCGAGGAATGTCGATAGAGAAATGATTGGCGAATTTGAAAAGAAGCAATACAAACAGAGTCAAACTCGCTTACAAAACATGAAGTATTTGGACCTGTAGTCCAAACCCTGGAAAAGATACAACTTATGGGATATAAATGGGTGTTTGTTCGAAAACACAATGAGCAAAATGAAATTGTAAGATATAAAGCACAACTTGTTGCTCAAGTTTTCTCGTAAAGACCTTGTATTGACTATGAGGAAACATCTTCACTCGTAATGGATGCAATTATATTTAGATTTTTTTATTAACTTACTAATTACAGAAAATTTAGATATATGTCTAATAGATATAGTTACAACATATTTATATGGACGTATCTAATTTAAAACTTGAAGTGTTTATTCAATCAAGTTATAGAGATCTCATACAGGTTGAAGCAATTTGGACGTATGTGGCACAATCACTTTAGTGTATATATGTTGAAAGAGGGATATGAGATTGTCCAATTTGTCCATGCATTTTTATTAAGAAATCAGAAACCGAATTTGTAATCGTTGCAGTATATATTCATGATTTGAATCTTATAGGAACTCCAGAAGAGCTTACAAAATTTGCAGAATATTTAAAGAAGGAATTTGAAATGAAAGATCTTAGCAAAACAAAATTTTGTCTCGGCCTACAGATCAAACACTTGCCAAATAAGATTCTTGTACATCAATTAACATATACAGAAAAGGTCTTGAATAACTTTTATATGGATAAAGCTCATCCTTTGAGTATTCTTATGGTTGTTCGATTACTTGATGTAAAAAAAGATCTTTTTTGACCTCGAGAAAATAACAAAGAACTTCTTGATTTTGAAGTCTCATATCTTAGTGCAATTGGTGCTCTTTTGTATTTTGCAAATTGTACCAGGCCCGATATTGCATTTGCTGTCAATTTATCAATAAGATATAGTTATGCACCAACCCGAAGACATTGGAATGGAGTGAAGCAAATATTACATTATCTTTGTGGAACAACTGATAGAAGTTTATTTTATTGAAATGAATCAATGCCACTAGTAATTGAATATGCATATGCTTGATATCTCTCTGATCCACAGAAAGCTAGATCACAAACATGATATGTTTTTACCAATAAAAATACTGCTATATTTTGGCGATTAGTAAAACAAACATTGTCTGCTACTTCTTTAAATCACTCAGAGATACTTGCAATTCATAAAGCAAGTCCAAGAAAGATGCAGATTATCTTCAACAAAAGATAGTCCAACCATATTATATGAAGATAATGTTGTATGTATCATATAGATCAAAGAAAGCTGCATCAAAAGTAGCAGGACCAAACACATTTCACCAAAATTATTTTACACACATGAGCTCCAGAAAAATGGTGATATTGATATTCAACAGATATGCTAAGTGATAATCTGATAGATCTATTTACTAAAGCATTAACGACTGCAACCTTTAAGAAGCCGGTGCATAATATTGGAATGCGTCAACATAAGGATCTATTATGCAGCTTTGAGGGGGAGTCACCTATTTAAGTAGATTTGCAGATTTTACAATTTTTCCTTTGTTTAAGGTTTTTTCCCACTGAGTTTTCCTTAGCAAGGTTTTAATGAGGCAATTTAAACAAATCACATACAAGAATATTGTACTCTTTTTCCTTAACCAAAAGTTTTTTTTTTTTACTAAATTTTCTTGATAAAATTTTGACGAAACATATTCTTTAACATATGGCCATTCAAGGAGAGTATCATATAATATATAATATTATATTTGAATGACCAGAGATAGTGAAACTTCTAGCGATCTGGTAGTAAAAAGTGATGGCTCGACGATTTGCAATGTCGATTTTATTTGCTTATAAAAGCAAAGCCCGTTGCTCTATGCAGTGGCACTTTGCAATATGAAGAGAATACTTGTTCTTTCCTTTATTTTATAATAGTGTCTGTTTTTTGCATCCTTTTTTGTTGCCGGATATGCCTAACGCTTCTCCACTTAGATTTGTATCTAAATTGCAACTCTATACTAAGTTGTTATTAGTATTGTTAGAATCTGACGATTCATGATACATATATTACAATTCGATACCTTTCAGAAGGAAATCGATACTATCACGATACGTGATGTGATATACGATACGCGATATATAATGCGATACGTATGTTACATAAATAATTAAATTTCTTTAGCAAATTTGAAAAGAAAATATTTAAATTAGGGCGAATTACACTAATGGTCCTTGTAGTTTGAAATTTGCATTACTTTGGTTCCTGACTTTTCAATTGTGATATATTTGACCTTGACTTTTGAATCTCGTTTCAAATAAGGGCAATTGAAGATATTGTTGCTCCATTTCAAGGGCAAAGTCATCAATTTGATAAAATATAAACTAGTTTGACAAAAATAAATGTCAAAAAATTATTTTTAAATTTTAAAAAATTATTTCTACTCACCAAAGATAAAATTATATAAAAATGATAATTTTTTTAAATTTTATTTATTTTTATTTTTTTCCCAAATTAAGTTTTGGTATGTTTTTGGATGATGATCATGTAATATGTGATTATTTTTGTTTATATTTTTTGGATGGTTATCACATAATATATAGTTGTATTTGTTAATAGATATTTTTGAATGGTTATCATCTAGTAGATGGTTATTAGGGTTTTAATGTATAATTGATATATTTAATATATGAAATATTTTTAGTTTCTAATTTTTTGATTTAATAGATTGGTTTAATAATGACATCAAAGTTGTCGCCATGTTTGACTTTTGCAAAAATAAAAACTAATTTAACAAAAATAAATATCAAAAAAAATTATTTCTAAGATAAAATTATATAAAATGTTTGGTTTGTTTTTGAGAAACAAATTTTGGAGAAATTTTTTTAAAATTTTGTTTGGCTTAGTGATTTTGGAAAAAAATTCTACAATCACTTTCTCTCTCTTACATATCAATCAATCACTTTTTCTCTCTCCTCTCTCCTCTCTCCTTCTCAATCGCTTTTTCTCTCACACACAGTTACTTAACTACAACAAAATATCAAATCATTCCAAACTCCCATACTCCAAAACTATTTCCAAAATATACAACCAAATAAACCAAAAAAATTTCTAAACTCTTTCCTCAAATTTTTTTTATTGAAAATTTATCTCCCAAAACCAAACCAAACATGTGTTTTTAATTTTTTTTTTCGCCAATTTAATTTTTAGTTTCTTAGAAAATATTTTTGAAAATGGATTCTGAAAACCAAATCAAACAGAACTTTATAACAAAAAAAGGTTTCAATATTATTCACTAAAAAAAAGGTATTTATATTTCAAACAACATATAAGTTGGAGTGGTGCTATTAGCACCCCATGAATTATTTTGGACCCCTCATTTCTTTGGACCCCCACTTATAAATTTTGAAACCCTTAAAATTTCTTTCCTCCTCCAAATAATACCAAAATTACTCTTGTGAAAACATTCCACCAATTGAATGCACGCCCCCCAACACCCCCACACCCTAAAAAAACGCCATTTCCAAAAAAACCCTAACAAAGCTTACGACGAAGAAGAAGAAGAAGAAGAAGAAGAAGAAGAGGCAATGTAATTACTATCTCTGCTGCTTCATCCACCATTGTCATAGTTGGTATGCTCTCTCTCTGTCTCTCTCTCTCTCTCTCTATATACATATGTATACACACACATAATTTCTTAGTTTTCTCATAATAATTTCTTCTCTTTCAGAAAAAAATTATAATAATTGGTTTAGTTTTATTAGTACAATAGGTCCGAACTTATGAATAATGTTCGGTTACCTATTTCCGAATAAATAATAAATGTTCGGTCACGTGTTCCCGAACAAATAAACAATGTTCCGGCCTGTGTTCCCAAATTTCGCTCATATGTTCGGAGTTTAGTTTCGAAAAAATGACAAACAGATTTTATTATTTTTACCATTTTTTTTCAAGAAACTTACCCTTACAAGGCCAATCACTCTAAGCTAAGAACAACATCAAAGTTGTAATGACCCTTATTCTCGTCTTAGCCATGTTCATGTGCATCTGCATGATTTTGTCTTGTTAAGCTTGCATTTGCAGATTCTGACTTGTTTTGCCTAAATAAAGGTCCCTATCTTGTTTTGTGCTTATGTGATTTGCCTGAGTATTGCTTGTATGCTTCTTTCCTTGCTCGGTGTGTGTTGAGCCTAGGTCACACCTTTGAACCTCTTATACCTAGGACCATCTTGGAACCACTTTGGTTGACCTCCACCTTCACCCTGGCATATTGGCCGAGATGTCATCACCTAGGCCGAGGTGTGCATCACCTAGGTCGATATGTGTATCATCTAGGCCGAGTTGTTACCATCTAGGCAACCAACATCCTTGATCCTTGCACCTAGTGATCTTGTTCCTGGACTGGTATGACCTAGACCGAGGTGTGGCACATCTAGGCCGAGGTGTGGCACAGCTAGGTCAAGTGTTATCTTTCCTAGCCGAGATCATTGAAACCTTCTTACCCGAAGCCTATGTCTTGATCCGAGGTCATTGCCTTGTCAGAGTGCCTTTGTCACCTTGCTTGTTATACACACTTTGTCATGCTCTTGTCTTGTCATTTAGTCACCTTTTGAGGAGATCCAACCAGACGTTGCCACGTGTCCTAGCAGAGGGTTAAGTCAGTGAGTTGTTGAGAAAACATATCATTTGCTATACCTTTGCCCTAGAAGACAGAGAAGCTTTAGGGAAGAGGAAGAAGGAGTTCTTAGAGTGAGAATAGATTTCCAAGCTTGACCCTTAGAATTTGAACCGTTAGATTCGTGTTTTGAGGTTAGATTCTTGATCTACTCTCGTTGTTCTTTATGTTGATCTGATCGTATTGCATGATCTAGCATGATTCATGAGCCATGCATTGATTTAAAGTTTGTTTTAGAAAGAGAAAATGATGTTCATGTGTTCTTGAAGAAAAGCCTTGTTTTGATCCGGAAGTTTATAAAAAGTTCCATGTTTTTGTGTTTGTTTTCGAGAGATCTTCAACTACGGGTACCTAGGTCCATGTTTTTGAACTCATCTCATGAAATCTTAGATTTTGAAAAAAGAAGTTATGATTTTGGCATTCACGTTCTTCATGTTCATGTTCTTCATGTTCTTCAAGAGGAAACCCAGATTTTCCAGACTTCATTTCCCTAAGTGTGGTCACCGAGACCCACTCTTGCCTAGATCTCACACCTAGGCCAAGCATCGTGTCTCACCTTGGCCTACCTTGCATGATCACTTGCACCTTAGTCTATCTTGTATGTGCACCTAGGTCTAGGAGACCACACCTCGGCTAAGACCTGGTTGGTACCCAGCATGTTTTCCCGAGATGAAAAACAGTGTTTTAACTCCCAGTACATGTTTTGCTTTGTCTTGACTTAGTTTTGAAAGAAATGCCGGGATCATTTACACTCATGTAAAGCTTGTTTTAGGGATGCATGCCATCTTTTGAGCATTCCTTCTTGTCTTCTTGAAACACAATCAATGGACCTTGCCATGTGTTTGTGGGTTTTGGATTCTTGCCTTGATCCCTACACCCGAAGAGCTAAGTGAGTGGTATTTTTAATAAAGCTATGTTCTAATGTTTTGATAAAAGCTTTGCTTGTTTCGTTTTGGAAAAGTGTTTGTTCAAGTATGAATGATTATTCCTAGTTTTGTATCAAGTACTATCTTGTTTTGATGACATTCTTGGAAAGTCCTTAGTGCTAGGGGACTATAATGCAACTAGTACCCTTGTTTGAGATATCTCCCTTACTACCGACGGTCTAGTACGGGTGGGTTTGTCTAATCGATTCGGATCGATTATTCCCTTATTTTGTTAGGAATGTCATCCCTTGTATTATATTGATGCTAGTAAGCATCCCTTGAAACTTTGAAAGACTTGATAGATGAACTCGGTTCATTCCTTGATTTTGTACAAGATATGCTATGTATTGTTTTGATAAAGATCTCGAATATCATTCATTCAAACCTTTATTACTAATGTCATTCAATGAGTATCCAAGCTCACCCTCTCCTTTATATATATATAGGTGACGAGCTAGAAGGCGGCGACGCCTAAGATGTTATTTGCAAGATTTGGATCCATGTTTTGTTAGCATCTTGAAGATTATGCTTCTTAGTGTGTACTTCATTTCTTTTGTATATGTTGGCTTGAGAAGTCTTTTGATCAAGATGTAACATGCACTTTATTCTATTTGTATCCAAGTTGTAAACCATGTCACGATGTATGTCATTTCATTTGATCTATGCACAGCTTTTATGGACTACTTAGGTTTAATTTATTGCTTCCGCACATGTAAACCCCATATGTATACTCTGATTGTGTGTGACTTTGCAAGTTGGCCTTTGGTAATCTCGGATTACTGGCCACCATGGCACCATTCTATTAGGGGTGGAATGGGGTCGCGACAAAAGTTATGAACCTCCTTTAAGCTTTTATTGTTATACTCCTCTTATCTTATGGAGTTATGGTTGACAGAAAAACTTCCACTCATTGTCATTGCTGGAGAAGTGTAGGTAATCAAATGGTTGCTACAGTTATCGTTGGAATATTGCCCCAAAGGGTTTTTAAGGTTTTGAGGGTGGATAGGTTTTGAATATGGGATTTGGAGAAGATGGATGGGTGATGATGGAGGTGGATGCTCTCATAAACCATAATTCATGATGTGGTGGATGTGTAGGTTTAATTATGAGATGGAGTGTCCCAAAATTAATGATATCCTTTGTAGTAATTTTATTTGAGATTATTATTGTAATAAAAAAAAAGAGCTAAAAATTGGGGGGTCCAAAATAATTTATAGGGTGCTAATAGCAGCACTCATAAGTTAACCAATACAAAATAAGTTGTATGATGACTTTTCCCTTCAAATGGAAATTATAGGGCTGTTAGTGTAATTTTCCCTTTAAATTATTTTATGTAAATTAATATTGTTGAAAATTTTCATTAACTTTAAAAAAAAAAAAAACTATTTTTGATATGAGAATGGTACGTTTTAGTTTATTTCACGACCTTTTTGACATATCTATTGTATGGTTTAAAAATATTGCGTTATTAATTTACCTTACAAAGATAATATGTATTGCTACATATATAAGGAACTTTACTTTCGCAATTAACAAAATTATACATTGTTTAATGTTTTATTCTCATAAGATATTTGTTTTTTTTAAATATATTTATTTTTCTACTTATTTCTAAAGGTATTAAAATATCTTACGATACATCATACGATACGCAACTTAGAAAAATTAATAAACGATACAAAATTCGTATTCTGATTTGACAACAATAGTTATTAATATAATATCTTTTGTTTTTTGTTCAAACAAGGAAAAAAAAGTGGTGTAAAGTAAATTCTTTTAGTTTTTATGGATGTTATGTTTGGCAATGGCTGTTTTTACGTGGACAGAGGGTGGTTGTTGTGTGGCTTGATGGGGACTTGTTGTGAACCTATTTTGATATTTCTACAAGTTGAGTAGATCATTCAATAAAAAAAAATCAAATTAATTGAAAAAAGTCACATTTGTTAAGCAAGAGGAAGAGGTGGCCTGGGGGGTTGGAGCGGTTGATAGGCCTAGGGAGGGGTGGCATGGACAAAGGATTAATGGCTTTAAGGAAAGGGGAAAATTATTTATAAGTCCTATTAGGAGAACTTATTTAGTGTGAAGTCTTGTGTAGTTTCTTATAAAGTTTTAAGTCCTATTTAGATTAGAAGGTGTTCCACAAGGTCCCACGAATTGTGATTAAAAGGTATTAGTGTACTGTTATACCCTTTATATGTTTCCATATTATAAATTATTCTATCATTCAGACTATTAAGTTTTTGGAGACTTTTAGGAAAGTGCAATGTGTTCGCGTCGTCTGTGGGAGTGAATGTCGCATTGATAGCGGATTCTGGTGGATTTTGAAAATGTTGTTGGTTTGGATCGAGATATGGGTGATGCTGTCGTCAAGGTTGGGGGTTGTGTTGTTTGCTTTTTTCGATTTGGACTCCAAGTGTTTGAGGGAATGAGGTAAGGTTTTTTGCTTCTGATATGGCTTTCACAATCTGTTACAACCATCCAATGTTAACCCACATCTACAATGTGGTTATGTATTGTGTGTGTTACGTTCGATTGTATTTGTCTTCCGATTTTTGCTGTGTCATTGTTGTAGTAAGTGTTTACATACGTATCACGTTACGTTTCGCAAACTTACTTGTTTTTAATATTTTAATTGAATGTGAAAATGTTGCTGGTTTATGAAAAATGGTACATCCATACATTGGCACACTTTCATTAGCCTCCAATGACGTAACATTTAGGTTGTAATGTTAACCCACATCTGCGATGTTGTCATGTTTTGTACGTGTTACTTTCGGTTGTATTTGGCTTTGAATTTGTGTTGTGACGTTGTTGTATTCAGTGTTTACGTATGTGTCACGTTACGTTTCGCAAACTTATTGCGTTTTTAATTCTTTTAATAGAATGTGAAAATGTTGCTGGTTTATGAAAAATGGTACATCCATACATTGGCACACTTTCATTAGCCTCCAATGACGTTACATTTAGGTTGTAATGTTAATCTACATATGCAATGTTGTCATGTTTTGTGCGTGTATTTGTCTTTGAATGTTGTGTTGTGACGTTGTTGTATTCAGTGTTTACATACGTGTCACGTTACGTTTCGCAAACTTACTGGGTTTTTGATTATTTTAATTGAATATGGAAATGTTGATGGTTTATGAAAAATGGTACAGCCATACATAGGCACACTTTCATTCTCCTCTAATGAGGTTGTAATGTTAACCCATATCTGCAATGTTGTCATGTTTTGTGCGTGTTACATTCAGTTGTATTTGTCTTTGAATTTGTGTTGTGACGTTATTGTATTCAGTGTTTACGTACGGGTCACGTTATGTTTCGCAAGCTTAATGGGTTTTTGATTTTTTTAATTGCATTTGAAAACGTTGCTTGTTTGTGGAAAGTCTTGGAATCTATGTGAATGAAACTCTTAGTTTTCATTATATATTATTGAATTCGGCGTTAGATTGTTTATCTGTAAACTTTCTTATGATGGCTTGTGAAGTGGGTTGTGAATATCGGAACCTTGGTTGGTTCGTTCATGTTTAGAAGCAAAACGACCGTATTGAAATCCAAGCATAAAAAAATCTAGTGTTTGGTTGCTCTAGGTATATCTTGTGCCTCTTGAATTTGATTCTGGTCAGGATATCTCTTATTTTTTGTTTACCATCCAATCCCAGATTTGGTTCATTGGCGTTCTTGTGGAGATTATTAACAGATCGATTTTTCTTAATTTACCATCCAATCAAGATTATGTGGGGAAAAAAAAAAATTTGCTATGTTTTTAATTTTTTAATTGAATGTGTGTTGGACCCCCCGTCGTATGATGTCGAAGTTAATGTGCTCATATTTGATTATACATCACATATGTTGCATGCCTTATTTTTTTGTTTGGTTGCGAAATGTAGTGACACGTTTATTGTTTCATTTATTTTGTTGCTTAAGATATGGACATTATGCTATTGTGCACGTTCGATTCATCCACTATTGCTGTCAGGGGTGTTAATGGATTGACATTCACACAGTTGGTTGGTAATTTATGTGAGAGGTTGGTGGACGTGACACCATCATCAATTTCCATATCTTACAAATTACTGTATCACGAGAACCAATTCATGATGAGTACTGATGTGGACATTGAAAACATGTTTTCCCTTGCAAGATCCTTTGGCGTTACCCATATGTAGACACCCCATTTTTGACCGTCCTCAAGACTTGGACGTCACCGTTGGAGCACTCGGTGATTATCCATGCTTGTGTTCGTTTGGAGTTCCCGGAGTTCTCGGCTCGCGCGCCTTGCCTCAGGACCTCCGAACTCGACCGTTTTGTGTCTGGTTTTGCACCAAACACTTGTGTTTTGCCTTGGAAGGGCAGGGAATGCCTTGTGAGGCATCCCCACACACCACCGGCTGTGGCTAGAGGCCATCGGCTGGCTGGTGTTGCCACCGGCACTCTTTTGTGCCGACCGGCACTAAGTTTTGCCAAAATGGCATCCTTAGCCGGCCGGGCACTGTGCAGTTGCTTTTGGAGATATTTTCAGACAGCTGTATAGTTTTGGTTCCCCTCCATACACGTGTATGGAGGGATGACCCTCTTAGTTAGCTTAGCTTGTAAGCTTTGCAAGCTTTGCTTGCCTATAAGAGGACCACTCCTCTTCTTGGCTTAGGGTTACCAAATTTTAGACATTTTAGACAGACCAAGCTCTGGTTTTTAGGGTTAGGATAGATACACATCCTATCTCTCTTCTTCCCTCTTGTTTTGTACACTAGGTGTTTGTGTCATACTTTTGCTCACCAACACCTAGTGTTTCACCTTCCTTGAGTTCTTGAGGGTCCAGAGGTTTGTTTTGGAGCTGGTTTGGTGCTCAAGGAAGCCAACACATCCCCATTGTTGAAGAAGGCTACAAGGGTAAGAATTTACTCTCTTTTTACCCCATTTTTGCACTCCATTTCTACTTGCTTTAGAACTGTTTTTGTGATTAGTGATTAGCACATAAAAGTTCTGATTTTTAGTCCTCTTGATTGTTTGTTAAGAGTGCTTAGTGGTTTGGGTAAGTTTGATCACCCTTAGGCCTTGAAAAGGCTCATTTTTGTGCTATTTTGTTGAGATCCGAGATTTCTGTGCTTGGGCCTCTTCACCACTGAAATCTTGAGGGATTTCAGTGGTGGAGATGGTGCCATAAAGTCTCCAAAAGGGGAGGGCCACCCCCTCTCCTTAATGTCCTTGAAAAGGGCAAGTTTTGGCCTCCAAAGGAGCACCATGTTTGGTTGTGTTTTGAGCATGTCTTAGCTGCATTTCATGCTTATTATGCCATGATTTAACTTGGTTCTAGGTTGGTTTAGGTCCCTTATGCATGCTTAGCATAGTTGCCTTGTAATGCCTCTTGATCCTCTAACATGCCTAGGTTGTATGCCTTAGTTTCTAGCATGTTTTAGGCTTGCATTTGTGAAGTTTTTGTGCTCATATTTCCATGTTTTAGGTCTGTCTCATTTTGTTTGAGTCAACCATAGCATGTTTAATATAGCCTCTTTGCATTGGGCTTGTTGGCCTTAAGAGCATGAATATGTAGCATGCCTTTGTTTGCATCATTTTGGTAGTTTGGAACCACCTAGCATGCTATTTCAGTCCCTTTGGTGTGCTTGCATGCTTGCTTTAGTGGCCTCTTTAACGCTTTAAAAGCATGTGTTGAATGCTCCATGTTTTGGCTTTAATGCATGCCTTTGAATTCATGTCACCTAGATGCCATCTAGGTGGTCCTTTAGGCTTAGTTTTATGTGTTAAAACTCTGATTTTAGTTGCTTAAGTATTGCCATGTGTGGTTGTGCTAAGGGTGGTTCAAACCCTCATTGATTTGCTTTGAACCTTAGACCATTTGCATGCTTTGGTTTGGTCTACTTTGACTTGGTTTGGCACCATGTTTGACATGATTTTCCGAGCTTTACAATGTGTGCTCATTGTCCTTGTTTGGTGTCTCCAAGTGTGGTTGGAGGTTGCCATGTTTATGCCTTGGGTTTGGACCATAACACTTGCATGTGTGTGTGTGTGTTTAGTCTCCATTTCTAGGCACTTTGGCCACTGATTTTAGGCCAATTAGGAGTAGCCTAATTCATGTTTTAGTCCACTCCATTGCTTGGTTATATGCCTCTTTGTTTATGTTGTATCCCTAACATGTTTAGCTTGCTTGCATTGTTCATGTTGCATGCTAGATAACATGCTTAGAGTTGCATTGCATAAGCATGCATGCTTGGCCTCTTGAGATTGAAAATGATAGAGGTTTGGCACCCTTTCATGTTTATTTGGTTTGCATGCATTTGAAAGTGAAGTTGCATCCTTGGTTCCTTGGGCCATCATGCATGGACATGCGTGATTGGTGGTCCGGGAATCGAGACACATGCCCCTTTGAGTCACTAACATGATAAGGGATATGTTTGGTACATAAATGGCTTGAATTATATTGTCATGCATAGATTTCCCCTCTGCTGCTGTGAGTTGCAGGTTCTGCAGGCATTCAGTGCCGGCCGGCACTATTTAGTGCCGACCGGCAGTCAACAAACAGCCGATGGCTTCTTTTTGTGCCGGTGGCCTCCTCCTTCAGCCAGTGGTGTCCTACCCCAGCCGGTGGTGATCCCCAGTGCCCCGAGAGGCACTCCTGGGACTTTGGCAATTTTCTGAGGAGGAGAGCAGAGGAAACAGAGGCAATCTGTGCATGGCAGTGCGGTTCCGAGCCAGTCCCGAGCGCATGCTGCATTTGGCCCTCATCCCGAGGCGGTTTACTGTTTAATTAGATTAATTAATTTATCTGATTAATTTAGTTAATTTGTAATAATTAATTAGCTTGCGTAGTTAATTAAATTGTATATTCTTTCGGTCCCTCCGAGTGAGGGCGTATCTGTAATAAGTGTGTGTGAGTGGATGTATGTCTTCTAATCCCCACTTCTTTCTTCCCTTTTATTTACCTGCTTACGATGGTAGATTAGGGCACATTTAAATTAGCATACCTTATGCAATGCATGCGTGCATTCATGCATTTGTTTACATGCACCGGGCTCGGTACATCATACAAACTGCATCGTACTTTCGATTTCCAAATTGAATACGTGCTACTCGCACATTTCATATGCCATGTTTAGGGTTAGCCGAGCCTACTCTAGATTGCATCTATGTCTGTGTTGCATTAGCCACTTAACATGAACTAGGTCATGCATGTTTTGCTAACCAGTCTCTTGTTTTTGGCACAGAGTACGATGTAAGTTTTTATGCTTTAGCATGTCGCATGTGTGTGAACGTTTGCCATGACAGTATGCTTGCTATGCGGCTAAATGCTTACGTGATAAATTGCTTGAATGCCTGTGGGTGGAGGTTGGATTGCGTGAGTTGGAACAACTCATTGAAATCCGTATTTTAGCCTACTTTCGAGTAGCAAAAACCAACACGTTTTTCGAGACAAAACGGATATGCAATGTTTATTTCCAAGTTAGGCAATCTAGTCTATACTTTTATGTTGTGCGCATCACATAGTAATTCTAGGCTAATAACCGGAATAAGAATGCATAAAGTTTTCAAAAACGGATATCATGGTTAGTAGAGGCCGGTCTTCGGACCGGGCGAGAGGGGGTGCTCATAGCTGACCTTCCCCGATCGTACCCAAGCTCCCGAGCCAAGTCACTTTGGTGATGACGGACACGTGGCCTTCGGCACCGAGTCAGGGTTTCCTAAATTCCCCCATTTTAAAAATATTTAGGTGGCGACTCTGTATCTGGCAAAGCAGTCCATGTTTGGCACTACTTTTCAAAAAAAATTGTTTTCTCAAAACGATTTGCCAGAGTTGGACTCTTTGGTTCAGATTATGAACCGCAACAAAACAAAAAGCAGGAGAGTCCGAACTGTAGTGGAGGTCCCCCGCGGGCGCTGTTACACCATATCTACGTTACGGTTGGCTCACAAAATGGGGTAGATGATTTGATTCGAGGTAATCAATATGGTAGGACTACATCCGCAAGTCAAATGGATCATAACACAGAACAATTTTTGGAGGCAGAAACGGACGTAGATTTGTTGCCCAATTATTGTCGCCATAGTGATAAAACGTTTTTGATAGTTGATTGGTCACATGACATTAGTCACGTAGGCTAATTTTTCGAAGGGGGTGTTACTGCATTTTGTTTGGTTATGTCCAAATATGATATTGAGTGTGGGTTTGACTATAAATTCATTAAAAACGATTCAGTGCGGGTCACGGCTATGTGCACGTTGCGAGAACAAAAAGGGTGTACATGGTTAATACATGGAAGGGTTCAAACATGCAATGGATACTTTTACTTGAAGAGGTTGAACAACTTGCATAATTGTGGTACTGTTGTTCGCACTGGGAAGAACAGTAGAATTAATTCTAAATTGGTTTGCAATGTTTTTGGTGATCGGGTGTGTGACAAGCCACTTACACGTCCCACTGACGTTGTGTTTGACCTAAAAAAAGAATACGGATTTACTGTTAGTTACCACATAGCCTAGTTAGGTGTGGAGAAGGCAAGAGGTGAAGTGTATGGTGACCATCAAGTTTCATTCGATCAACTTAGGTGGTACGTTGACGCAGTTATGCAGTACAATCCTGGGAGTTATATGAACTTGGATTTCGAGCAGTCAACCGGCCGATTTAAGCGGTTCTTCATATCATTCAAAGCTTGCATTGACGGATTCAACCATATCTGCCCATTATTGTTCCTTCATGGCACATTCTTGAAAGGAAGATTTAAAGGCAATTTGCTTGCAATGACGGGGAATGATGGCAACAAAGGTACGTGTCTTATTATAATTACTGCAGTATTTTATATAGTAATGCGTTACGTGGCCACTAAACACTTGATTAGTAGTCCCATGGAAAATGTGTTCACAATTTAATGTTATTTTTTTTTTACCATTGTCCATGTTGCGGATTGAAAAGTGAACAATTTTTAATGTGAACGTAAACATTGTTAAACCCATTACACATCTAACGTAACACTTGTCATAACTCCCAGGTTTATTCCCATTAGCTTTCACTATCGTTGACTCCGAAATGACTGCAAATTGGACTTGGTTTTTATAGCAACTCGCTAATGTTGTCAACAGTGATCGAACATTAACTTTTATCTGATTAGAATGCTGGGTTGCTCGAATCCTTGCCTACTGTATTCCCATTTGCATATCATGCGCACTGTTTGCAACATCGCCAAGCAAATTTAAGGGACAAATTACGGTAGGTTGACAACCGTGTCCGTTTTGGTTTAATGGCCAAGTTGCGTGAATATGCATACGCTCCAACCGAGGCTTCGTTTCAGCACCATTTAGCCAAGCTAAAAGGATCAAGACAATCTGGGATAAATAATTTTTTGGAAGATATGCCACCGAACCATTGGGCCAACGCATTTTTCAGGTTTGTACGATACTTACATGTATTACTTGCATTTGCTCTTTAGTACATAGTTTACACTGTAAACCCCATTTACATTTGAAAATACCCAATATTTGATAACATTGTCATGATGTTTTCAAAATGTCGACAGGGGCAAACGTTATGGGAGATGACTTCCAACGCTGCAGAATCGTTCAATAAGTGGATACTTGATGCTGGTAATTACCCAATCACTAGGTTGGTTGATACTATCAGAAATTAGATAATGACAATGAGGGCAGAGCATAAATTATTGGCTACTAATTGGAATGTCTTACTTTGTCCAAAAATGGAAAGCCGTGTAAGGGAGGCGCACTCCAGTGGTTACACGTGGATTGTTAGCCAGGCAAACGAGACATATATGAGGTCCATTCATTTCCAACGGTGTTGAAAGACATTGGCAAGCGTTCATGTTCATGTTTCCAGTGGCAATTGAATGGATTCCCATGTGCACATGCGGTGGTTGCAATACAGAATAGTGGAAGGGATTTTAGTACATGTGTTGAACCATTTTTCACTGTCGATCAGTACAAAGCAGCTTATTCTGGTTACATTTAGCCAATACCAATAGTTGACAAACCGTCATTTTTGGAAGATGATTTTATCATATATCCATCGGCAATTAAACGTCCTACAGGGCGACCGAAGAAGAATCGGATACCATCTCGAAGAGAGAAACTAAGTCAGATCAAGTGCGGGCGATATGGCCATATAGGGAGCCACAACTGAAAGACATGTAAAGAACCAATATAGTAATGGACACTTAGCGGCGAAGTTTTATAATCACTTTTGAATAGCAGCATCGTATTATCGTAGTAGAAAGTAGCGAAACACAATGATGACAAATTTTAATAAGTTAACACATTGTTGACATTTGACAGTCTAGTTGGTGTTGTTCTTCACACCACTTGCATTCATATATTAACGTTGCATGTTTATGTTACGCTTCATGAAATTGTATTTTTGAAACCAGCAATACACGTTTGTGTAGTGCGTTGCACACTGGCCTTCTATGTGATAATCCATAGTTTTTGAAACCATGTCACGTTGGTGTTGTTATGTTGATGTGACATAGGTGATCCCACAATCAGTTTGTCAATCTTAATTTACAGCACATCCTTGAAAGATTAAATTGATGAAGCACACTTACCATTTGAAAAGTGTATGTTTTGCCAATGTGACATATGTCATTTGACACACAAACCAAATCTACACAAACCACAAACCACTACCCGAAGTCGCACTATTTGTCACGTATGACACAATTGACGTTGTAATGGAAATTACATGACCACATATTCCACAAACCAATCACATAACAATGTACCCACATTTCAAAATACGTTCACAATTGTGACACATGCCACCCATTGTTTAGTTGGATCATCATTTTCGTTTATAAAAAACGGGTTCACTATATACTTCAACAATGGAAATAAATTTTAAATTGAATCAAATCGTTCGGAACTCACAGAACAATATTGTTTACAAAGATTTAAAAAAATTTAGAACTTCTAGTCTTGGAAATTGTTGGAATTGTAATTTGTAGCAAAAAAACGAACATCGTTTCCAAACAAATGTGATTTTAACTATAATATTTTTTACAAAAAAAAAAACAACTAAAAATGTGATTCGCCAAACGAACCATAGTGTCATTGAACAATATGACCATACGAACGATAATGTGCTACATGAGGGTGACATATAATACACTACGAATACGAATGTGATACCATACAATATAAGACAATACATAAATTGACATACACCAACAATGTCAAACATGATATAACAACATATAAAATAACAATATGCATGCCGATTTATCGAACAATATGACAATATAAACGAGAATGTGAGGTGCAACGATTGATGTGTGACACACCCCCAACATTAATATGACAGCACATATACTGGGTGCATGACAATTTGAAAATGTGATACATTTAAAGATAATGCGACATTTGATATTTGAAACGTAAACCAAATTTGCTTAACAAAACCCACCACCCTTAACACCCTGTGATAAGTAAGAAACACTCCAATACATTCACACTCACAATCTGGGTAGTAGACATGGGAAGTCAAATTTGGTTAGAACAATCCATCATCGACATGTAACGTGAATGTCAAAACCAACAATTTAGACAACCTAGATATCAGATTAACCCATATAATGTGCTTTACAAAAAATCTAAGTCAAATCTCATATAATACTATTCAAATGTCAAATCATCAATCCTCAATCGTGTTAGTTGTATTTTTCAACTCCCTATGACAAATAACAAACACTCCCATACATTCACATTCACAATCTGGGTATTAGAGATGGGAAGTCAAATTTGGTCAGAACAATCCACCATCAATATGCAATGTGAATGTCAAAATCAACAACTTAGACAACCAAGATTCGTACTAACATTAACATTCCTACTCACATTACTGACTAAGACATACTGTCATGCCCCAAAATTTGGTCAATTATATATTAAATTAGGACTAAATCCCAATCAATATTTCATCATTCAAATCCTAGGGGTGAAACAAAATCTAAACGTTCCCGTCTCCATAAGGTTTAAATAAATTTCTATCCTCAAAAGATTACAAGGGATAAAAAAAAAAAAAAAAAAAAACTAACAAAACGCCAACCAAACCATCCACCATAATTTCATAACTAACTAATACCTCCAACATTAGAGTAACAATAAATAGTCAAAATAACTTAAATAATGTAAAATTACAAACCATACCAAATTATCAAAATACCAAGGTCATAAAAAAATAAAAATAAATACATAAACTAATATACACCCTGAGCTCAAGAAAACAAAAGAAGTCCAAAAGACATGTCATATGATCATAGTTATTTCTTGTCACTACCATAGTCCCAACTAATCCTGCAAAGGAAGCTCGGTTGCGCTCAAACAGAACGCACTCGAGTTGCCAAGAGACAAAACAGGTCAGTATATAGGTATACTGGTATGAGTACAAGATTTAACACCCATGTGCTACCAGACACAGGCAAAAATACATTTAATTCTTGTTACGGGACAAGACAAGTAGTTTCATCTGCACCGAGACGAATGGGTAGTTTTTCGAGATACATTGCCCGTACACAACGAAATATAAATTGAGTATGAAATAAACAAAATAGAAATAAAAATATGGTGGGTCAGCCCTGCATAAAAAGTTAGTAAGACCCACCATCCTGCAAAAAAATAAAGTTAGTATAATTTAATCATAAGTAACTTGCTAAAGAAGTATAAAAATGTATCGTTTCATACTTAAATAATTCGAATTGACCAAAACTCAAAAAATAAAAGTTGTACGGAATCAAATTTTCTAAAAGGTAATGCAAACGAGTAGAAACTAAATAGGTTGAGAGAAAAACTCAATAGAAAATCCTAATCGAAATTCGATCGAAAAATATGGAACTAAAAATGAAAAAAAACTGTTGTAAAATGAATTTTTTTGGAAATGTTCAAAACACGAAAAGTGTTCAGAATAATGTTTTACTTCAGTTTACGCGTAACCAATAAAAATGAACTCGTTTCATGGGTTAAAACAGTCTCTAAAATCTGCATTGCTAAAATGAATCAAAACTACAATCACTAAGATCATCCGATTATAAGTTCTATTTGATCTTTTTAATAAAAAGTTAAAACACAAAAGTTTTCTAGAATCACGTATACATGTCTCTGCTTAAATTTCGTAATTTATTGAGGTCGTTTACTATTTTTCAAGACTTACAAATCAATACAATTCACACTATAACAATAAACTCATACTTAATTTTTATACCTTAACTCCACCACTTCGACCTTTCATTTCCGGCCTACACATATATCCCATGTGCCTCCCGTATACCTAACACCGCTCTGAAGCCAAACTTGCACGGGGATATCGTCCCGAGTTTGACCCACACTCCCCGGATGGTTAGCATATACGTACGCACGTAAATCAAAATACTCGTCTACTCATGGGAACGAGGCAGCAATATATATACAAAACATCTCACTCATGAGAACAAACATAACAATGCCAAGCCTAAGGCATTCAAATAAATCTCATAATTCTCACTTTTTTTTTTTAATATACTCTTTCTCACCAACACTCATATAAATAACAATCCATAGAGTCATGGTAGAGTATAAGGAATTTATCTATGGGTTCTAAGGTTATTTTAATTTCATATAACTATGAGTACGATTACAACCATAAAATAAATCCATAAAAAAAAAAAAACCTTGCATGCACAACTAATCAAAATAATTAAAATCAATCAATCATCTACATGCAAATACAAAATCAAATCAACATCAAATAAATAAAAATAAATAAATAAAAACAATGAATTAAATATAAATCAGGGGAAGTAGGTTTTGTACTCACAATATTTTTTTTGAAGATCAAAGAATCACTTGAACAATTAATAAAGCCACCTAAATAAAACCCTAATCTTTTTTTTTTTTCGTCTTTTCTCTTCTTTCTGCCGTCTCTTTTTTCTCTCCCACTTTCTTTGATTTCTCTCTCTCTCTGCTTTCTCTCTGTTTTTGTTCTCTCTCTCTTTTTTTATTTTTATTTTTATTTTTTCCCCCTCTTTCGTGGCTGCTGCTTATATAAATTGTATAGGAACCTAAAGGATATATATATATCTAAATAAAAAGGTTATAAATTATTATTATACAAATATAACATAAATACAATATATAAATATAAATATAAATATGATATATATTTTATCATTATATAAACACTTTTTTTTTATTTTTTATAACCAATATAAATATATCAATATTCGGATTAATTACATATGATTAAATAACACATTAAATTAATTAAATACCACATTAAATTCTCTTGTAATCACACAATTAATAAAGCCAAAAATAAAATAAAATAAGATGATAATAATAATAATAATAATAAAATAAATAAATAAAGGCTTACGAAAAATCAGGGTCGGTACAATATACACACCTCAAAAGAATCTCGTCCCAAGATTCGATAGGAAAGAGTACTAAACAAAAAGCTTTAGGTGCATAGGCTGAACTTTCTCTTCTAACTCCCAGTTAATATCATTCTCATCCTCGCTCCATTACACTTTCACCAAGCTCACTTTCTTGCGCCGCAACTGCTTTACATCTCGATCTAGAACAGTAACCGGTCGCATCACATACGTTAGATCATCACTAATCTCCAACACTTCTAGTTATATTATTTGGGAAGGGTCTTGCACATACTTTCACAATAAAGATACATGAAACACATTGTGAATCATAACTAAAGCAGGTGGTAGAGCTAGTTTGTAAGCCACATTACCAATCCTCTTAGTGATCTCATAAGGTCCCACAAATCTAGGTGCCAATTTTCCCTTCTTTCCGAATCGCATGATACCCTTCATCGGCAAGACCTTCAAAAACATAAAATCTCCAACATTCAACTCAACCCCCTTATGTTTTCTATCAGCGTAACTTTTCTGACGACTCTGTGCAGTTTTAATACATTCTCGAATAATATTCACCTTCTCTGTGGTCTCTTTCACTAACTCTAGCCCTAACAACGGCGTATCTCCTATCTCCATCCAACAAGTAGGTGATCGACATGGCCTCCCATACAAAGCCTCAAAAGGTGCTATCCCGATACTTGAGTGATAACTATTATTATAAGCAAACTCCACCAATGGCAAGTGTTCTTCCCAACTACCACCAAGATCGAGGACACAAGCTCTCAACATATCCTCCAAGATTTGATTTACCTGTTGAGTTTGCCCATCCGTTTAAGGATGATAAGCCGTGCTCAGGTCTAACCTAGCACCCAAAGTATGCTGAAAGCTCTCCCAAAACTCTGCCACAAATAACGGATCACGATCTGAAACTATAGAAACTGGCGCGCCATGAAGTCGCACCACCTCCCGAATATACAACCTAGCCAGTTTATTCGCAGTTCTGTGAACACTGATACGAATAAAATGAGCAAACTTGGTGAGTCGATCTACTATCACCCAAATAAATTCATTTCCTTGCTTAGATTGCGGCAATCTATCGACGAAATCCATAGAGATGTACTCCATTTCCAAGTAGGGATCTCGAGAGGCTGCAAAAGTCCAAACGGTCGTTGATGTTCTGCCTTAACCTGTTGTCACACATAACATCGAGAAACATACTCTCCTACGTCTTTCTTCATACCTTCCCACCAAAACGTCCTCTTCAGGTCATTATACATCTTAGTCCCACCAGGGTGAATGGTATATCGGGACCTATGGGCATCATCCATAATCTTTTTCCTCAATTCAACAATGTTAGGTACACACAACCTGCCCTTAAATCGTAATCCCCCATCTGAGTCCACTAACCAATCAGGAAGACAATCATCGATCAAATCCACTACAAGGTCATCGAGCTTGCTGACGAGAAACCCATCTAAATTTTGCATTTGATGAACTTTACCCAGTAATGTCGGTTGCATGGTTACACTACCAATGTATGCCCTCTCAGCACTCTCTATTGGTTGAACATCATGCATCGAAATTAAACTCCAATGACTTCCATTCCTGAATCATCAAAGAAGCTATAATTCCATGTTGTCGACTAAGTGCATCTGCGACCACATTTTCTTTCCCCGAGTAGTAAAGGATCTCGAAATCATAACTACTGATGAATTCAACCCACCTTTGTTGTCTCATGTTCAACTCTTTTTGAGAAAAAAAAAAAATATTTGAGGCTCCGGTTGTCTGTGTATAACTCAAAGCGCTTCCCAAATAAGTAGTGTTGCCACACTTTTAACACAAAAACAACTGCTGCCAGCTCCAAGTCATGAGTAGGGTATCCTCTCTCATAAGGTTTTAATTATTGAGAAGCATAAGATACAACCTTCTGGTGCTGCATCAATACACATCCCAATCCAGTTCCACTCGCATCAGTGAACACTACTAACTTTTGCTCTTGTACTGGTAGTTAACACCGGTGCTGTAGTCAAACGCTGTTTTAACTCTTGGAAAGCTTTCTCACAATCATCTGTCCATACAAACTTCACATTCTTAGGGTTAACTTGGTCATGGGTGCTGCAATAGTGGAAAACTTCTCTATAAATCTCTTGTAATAACTGGTTAGTCCTAAAAACTTCTCACCTCTGTAGGGTTCGTGGGTTGCTTCCATTCTTTGACCGCAACAACTTTCTCAGAATCTACTGCTATCCCTTGATTGGATATAACATATCCCAAAAACCGAACTTCTTTCTCCCAAAAGTGACACTTATTGAACTTAGCGTGTAACTATTGCTTCCTCAAACTTTGCAACACAACTTTCAAGTGTTCTCTGTGCTCTTCCTCATCCTTAGAATACACCAGGATATCATCTATGAAGATAATCACAAACTTATCTAGATATGGTTGAAAAATTCTGTTCATCAAGTCCATGAAATGGGCAGGAGCATTTGTCAAACCAAAAGGCATTACAAGAAATTCGTACAACCCATACTGAGTCCGAAAAGCAATAAGCGGTATACTTTCCTTTGACACACCTCTCTAATGGTAACCCGTTCTGAGATCAAACTGAGAGAACATGGCTGTCCCTTTCAACTGATCAAACAAGTCATCAATTCTAGGTAGCGAATACTTCTTCTTAATAGTCACTTTGTTTAACTCTCTGTAATCTATGCACATGCGGAGAGTGCCATCTTTCTTGGACACAAAAATCGCGGGTGCTCCCCATGGGGAGTTACTTGAACGTATGAACCCTTTTTGAAGCATCTCTTCTAACTGCTTTTTCATCTCCACAAGCTCTTTAGGCGCCATTCTATATGCCGCCTTAGAAATTGGTGCAGTTCCCGGCACTAAGTCAATGTGAAATTTTATTACCCATCGAGGAGGAGGTCCAGGTATCTCCTAGAATACATCCTCAAACTCACGCACCACATCTATCTCACTAATATCCTGCTTAGGGATTTCTACCGAGCATAGAAAACTCGTCATCACCGACTCTTCTCCATCGCTAGAAGTGTGGGTAAGCCGTGGCATACCGAGAATATCTATATTTACAGTCCTTCCAGCACAATCTAGAGTCAAAGTGTTTTCGTAGCCAATCCATACCCAAAATAATTACAAACCCCTCAAACCCTAACACAATTAGGTCCGCATACAAGACTTTGCCCGCAAAGTCAATCTCAAAATCTTTACACATCTCATAAAGAGTAACTGCCCCTCCTAAAGGGGTCTCAACACGAATAGGTCTAGACAATGAGGTAGCTACAAGGTGTTCTCTTTCTATAAACTGTCTAGATATGAAAGGATGAGAGGCACCAGTATCAAAAAGTAATCTAATGGGTTCTTGAAAAAAATTAAATATACCTTCCAGCCATCATCTTCAAGTTAAACACACAAAAAGAATTCGTTCATAAATACTTAGAATAAACTCAACCACCAGACTAAACCAGCTAACCCATGTTTCCACCGTCTGAGAATCACCTAAACTCTCACAGGTCTAGGGTAACCTAGAGCTCTGATACCAAACTGTCACGCCCCAAAATTTGGACAATTAAGTATTAAATTAGGACTAAACCCCAATCAATATTCCATCATCCAAATTCTAGGGGTGAAACAAAATCTAAACGTTCCCATCTCCACAAGGTTTAAATAAATTTCCATCCTCAAAAGATTACAAGGGATAAAAAAAAAAAAAAAAAAAAACAAAATGCCAACCAAACCATCCACCATAATTTCATAACTAACTAATACCTTCAACATTAAAGTAACAATAAATAGTCAAAATAACTTAAATAATGTAAAATTACAAACCATACCAAATTATCAAAATACCAAGGTCATAAAAAAATAAATAAATATATAAACTAATATCCACCCTAAGCTCAAGAAAACAAAAGGAGTTCAAAAGACATGTCCTATGATCATAATTATTTCTTGTCACTACCGTAGTCCCAACTAATCCTGCAAAGGAAGCTCGGCTGCGCTCAAACAGATGCCAAGAGACAAAACAGGTTAGTATACAAGTATACTGGTATGAGTACAAGATTTAACACTCACGTGTCTACCAGACACAGACAAAAATACATTTAACTCTTGTTACGGGATAAGACAAGTAGTTCCATCCGTACCGAGACGAATGGGTAGTTTCTCGAGATACGATGGCATTTAGTTTCTTGCCTGTACACAACAAAATATAAATTAAATATGAAATAAACAAAATAGAAATAAAAATATGGTGGGTCAGCCCTGTATAAAAAGTTAGTAAGACCCACCATCCTGCAAAAAAATAAAGTTAGTATAATTTCATTATAAGTAACTTGCTAAAGAAGTATAAAAATGCACTGTTTCATATTTAAATAATTCGAATTGACTAAAACTCAAAGAATAAAAGTTGTACATAATCAAATAAATGCCAAGCCTAAGGCATTCAAATAAATCTCATAATCCTCACTTTTTTTTTATACACTATTTCTCACCAACCCTCAAATAAAACAACAATCCATAGAGTCATGGTGGAGTGTAAGGAATTTATCTATGGGTTCTAAGTTTATTTTAATTTCATATAACCATGAGTGTGATTACAACCATAAAATAAATCCATAAAAAAAACATAAACCTTGCATACACAACTAATCAAAATAATTAAAATCAATCAATCATCTGCATACAAATACAAAATCAAATCAACATCAAATAAATAAAAATAACAAATTAAACATAAATCAGAGGAAGTAGGTTTTGTACTCACAATATTTTTTTTGAAGATCAAAGAATCACTTGAACAATTAATAAAGCTACCAAAATAAAACCCTAATCTTTTTTATTTTTTTTCCCCTTTTCTCTTCTTTCCCCGTCTCTTTATCCACTTTCTTTGATCTCTCTCTCTCTCTCTCTCTCTCTCTCTCTCTCGACTTTCTCTTTGTTTTTGTTCTCTTTTTTTTCTTTTTCCTCTTTCGTGGCTGCTACTTATATAAATTGTGTGGGAACCTAAAGGATATATATATAAATAAAAAGGTTATAAATTATTATTATACAAGTGTAACATAAATACAATATATATAAATACAATATATATTTTATCAATATATAAACACTTTTATTTTATTTTATTTTTATTTTTTATGACCAATATAAATATATCAATATTCGGATTAATTACATATGATTAAATAATACATTAAATTAATTAAATGTCACATTAAATTCTCGTATAACCACACAATTAATAAAGTCAAAAATAAAATAAAATAAGATAATAATAATAATAAAAAATAAATAAATAAATAAATAAAGGCTTACGGAAAATCAGGGTCGCTACACATACCGCCTTATTGTAACAAACAAGTGCACGCAAAAAATTATGAATGAACCATTCTAACATATTCCCAACAAAAATGTACAAATCGTCAAACCGGATTGACAATGCTACCCAAAACATCCAAAACATGATAACAACAAAATTTGTTTAATGTCAACTGTACTGTGCCATTCAAAAACTAAATAAACGTGAATTCAGACCCAAAAAAAACAACGATGCACCCATTTGGCACTGTTGGAAGATTGTTCTGAATGTCAACTGTCATCAACAAATGACTTTTTGGGTTGTTCACAAATGACTTCACCATACCGGCTCACATTGTCTTGTAGCTCTCCCCTCCCATTGACTTGTCCACATCTAAGTGACATACGAGTTGCTTTATAATGAAGCATACTATAATTCCACAATCAGCCCTGTCAGGAATATTTTAGACATTAGTAAATACATTAAAATGAACCACATGCAATGTATGGAAACATCAATGACATTCATTGCAAATAAACATAATTCATACTTACAAGTCTAGTTTTTGTTGCGGACAATAATTAACCACTAAAAGTTCATTCACCAAATCTTGCGTTTCAACTGCGCCAACCTTCAGTCTTTGCCTTATATAATCCTCAAAGTATCCCTTCTAAGTTATTGTCAAATTTATATTACCAAGTAATTGGTAAATACAAAGACCAGTGAAATTAACTAATTCACGTTTACTAACCAACAACCATACTTCCCAATAATGTTTGTCTTCCCTCTCTCGTCTTGGTTTCATTGAATTGTAATGCATCCAAAAGCCCTCTTCGGTGTCATAAACCATTAGTGTCCAATGGTTATCTAAGTGGATTAGGAATTGAATATATCAAGCTTTGAGGGCATGAGGGGCATGAACTGCCAAGTACCTGTTACGTACGTCTTCGACCACATCTCTAATCATAGGCTGCACGCATTCGATTTTGTGTTACTTACCACAAACATAAAATGTCTAACAACAATTTATCAAACGTCACATCTTACCAAACACAAAGTGCTGAAAATATATGATTTCTCCTCATCCATGGCTCTAGGTGACATGATTTGTTGCTCATACATCAGCATTTTTGCGTACACATCAATTACCTATGTGCACAATTAAAACATCTATGACTTTACTTGCCTCATATACATTTACCTTATTAAATCGCGTCCGCATGTTCACAAGCTTCAGACATTGTAAGAATAATTAGGGATACCATACTTACATTGTCTCGTAACGTCAGTCCCTTAACGAGTGCCCACATGTCATTGAAACACACATAATTAGAACCATTTTGCCCAATCCAGACTTGCACACTAACAATTCAACAAGACATTATTCAACACTACATTCATCTACAAATGAAAATTGGTAATAGTAAGCTTAGAAACGTACCTATCCAAGCCTTTTTTGTAGGCTTCTTTAAGCTTGTCTTTCTCTTGTGTTGATAACAACTTCCAAATCGGCAAACGATTAGTCAAGTCAAACAGAGAAAATGTTTTCTCTGGCTCTGCAAGGTCATCAACCTCTATAATATCATCGTGCATGATATGCTTATTGGTACACTCACCCACATCGACCACATTACCATCAGGTGGTTTCTTCAACCTCCTTAAAACCAAGGGGTACTCATACTCCGATAGTTTATGCTCCTTCCTATTTTTATTTTTAATGTTTCTCACAAGCGAGTTCTACAACACAGTTCTTATTCTAGTATCCACCCCTCGTAACTCTGCCTTCTCATTCATGTCAGCTGGAGACGACGCCGACAATGGCATAATGTCAAGTATGTTTGTCTCACAATGGTACATGTTCGGATGACTTTGTTTCATATCCTGTACACCAGCAGCTGCTTGGGTGTATTCATGCATTGCATACTCCTTCAACTGATCCACAAGCTTGGCGTTTTTGTCGCTAAACTCAGCCACTAGCTGCTTCATCCTTTTTATCTCACAACCCTTCTGGTTATTGCATAGTGTGTATTCATTTGCTAACTTCCTACATTTTTCTTCTTTTGATGCCCTCATTGTTGATAGTTATGTCTCTAAATCAAATATGACATCACATTTACAGCGGAGTTCTAGCTCCAGCACACCAATTTTACCCAATGCTTTCTGGTATTCTTCAAACGTAGACGCACACTGACCACAATGACCATTACTATCAGCACCACCTCTGTTCACACCCCTTTCATGTTGTACATTTTCTTTTACGTTGTCGAGTCCATAGATACGAATACCATCAGTCGAACCCAAAATGCTGCCATCTATACTTGTCCCACTACTTGAACCCATGTTCCCACCAACCCCACTGAGATACGAACATTTGGCATTTGCTCCAAATTCCATCACCTCATTTGCCTTCACGATGGTCTATTCTATTAAACATTAGATGAATGATGCAGCCAAGTGTTTCTGTTCAACATGACTCATGTGTAGCCCTTCTACCACAAACTGCAAAAAAAAAAAAAAAAAAAAAAAAAAAAAAAAAAAAACTTCACAAATATAAATTGCCATATCTCATATTTATGCTAAGACTAACACAAATGCATACTTGAACATCATGCAGCTGATCGATGTCCACAGATCTTATCTTTGTGATCAACTTGCTGATATTCCATTTCATGAACCTTGGAAATCCATCTCCATGATCAGCTTCAATCAAGTTGGTGTGTTCACATATCCAAAACTGTATAACCATGGGTAAAAAAAATTAAGTTGTCAAATTTATTTAAAACGAATACACGTACCAAAGCCACCAAAAAAAATCATAATTAACTAAATTTGCAAAAAAAAATTACAGAGCACTTATAAGCAGGGCAGTTACACATCCAATAACTTTCTTAGGCTTATAGTAGAATCCCTTAATTGACTCTATCAATGTTGCGCATATTGTTCTCGCCCAATCATATGCTTTCATGTTCTCCAGATCCTCAACAACCTGGACAAATCCCCATCCCACGGTCTTGCCCGAAGTGGCAAAGAACAACTTTCCACATAAGTACAAACACAGTAACTTTGCGATATCCTGCTGGTCCTGACTTGTGTTCCCCAACAATGCATCCATTAACAGTTCCTTAATGGTCTTCAAGTTTATGTGTGCTATGTTGGGACACCTCCGTTGGATGAAGTCGATCGGAAGTCTTGGCTCATGTGACACATCTAAACTCTGCTTGGCTCATGTGACACATCTAAACTCTGCTTGCCATCATAGATTCCAAATATTAGCTGTATATCGATGCTCGTTAACTCAATGTGTTTCCCACTAATCATGAAAGCGGACTTCTCTGGAACAAATATTTGAATGATCCTTATTACAATGTCATCGCATTTTTGGAAATCATGTTGATTTAGTTCAGTTTTTTGCATTGCATCAAACAGAAGCCAGAACAGTGTTTTCTGAAGATGATGCAAATGCTCATCTTTCAGATTTGACGCTGCCACAACCTTCACAATTCCAATGATGTTAGACCAGTAGCAAAATCTAGGTGGTTTGGTCAAAGGTTGTTGAGGTTCGTATTTGACCTTCTTTCCTTTTCCAACACTGCTTTGCCGTACTGCGTTCGCATTCCGTGACGGAGATAGACACCTTCGTCTTTTAGCAGATATAGTCCCTTCACGGGTGTTTACTTTTGCATTGGATCCTTTTTGTGGTGTAACCTTAATTGTACCTCCTGATACATATGCCACAAACATTTCACATTTCGTATACAAACAAATGGCCAATAATAACTAAAGTAAATATGGAAATTAATAGCAGTATGTGACAAGATGACTTAATATGTACATTGTGAACATTGACATATAATAGGATAAGATGTGATAGTACATGTATTCAATTCACACCCATTGACAGACCCACACCATACATTAACATTCTAATTGGATGACAATACAACATTTCAAGTCCAACATATTCAATAAGTATGCCTGAAGATATGTTTTTGCTTCATTCGATAAACGTCAAAATTAATTACAACATTCATTTGATAAATGTCAAAATTAATTACAACATTTTCACGTGTCATTACATTTCACTTGTGTTAGATTAACATGCCTTTTCTGAGCTACACAATTTAATGCATATCATTCTTTAGTATAAATGTACTTATAAATCATGTGAACATAATCCAAAGGGCACAATACCGTTGTGATTGAAAGCACCACAACACTGTTGGTTTATTAGGAAAATTTAAAAATGACGAACATGTGTTTATGTTTGTTAACGTCTTCAGCCCAAAAACAAACAACGTAAATATCAAATTTTACAAACATTACGCAAATTGACATATATAGAACAATGTGATACATAATATAACATAACATATAGCATAACGTGGCACATGCCATTTTGGTCAAATAATGTGACAATAAAAGCAATAACGTGAAGTGAAACGATTGCCGTGTAACACACCCCGAACACAAATGTGACAACATTTAATGAATATGTGCAACTTTGTGAATGTGACGTTGTGAGTGACAATGTGACATATGAAAATTGAAACATGAACCAAATCTACCCAACACAAACAACAACCCGTAGGCGTACTATTCATTCCGCACAATACAATTGATGTTGATATGGAAATTACTCCACCAAATATTTCAGAAATTAACATATAACTATGTACTCACATACTCACACACGTTTACAAATATCACACTAAAGTTTGCAATGTGAAAGTCAATAATGGGACACATGCCAATTCGTTGAATAATATCAAAATATAAACGAGAGTGAGCTGCGTGAATGTTGTATACAACACACTACCAACACAAACACGAATGTGACAACATAAAATGTGCAACTGAAACCACAACCACAACCCGATGTCATGTTATGCGCATTATTCGACTCACTGTGACAAACAACTAGTATTCTCCTAAAAATTCACATTCACATTCAGAGTTAAAACATATTTTATGCGTCCGGCGGAATACACTTGATGTTGTAATGAAAATTACCTCACCACACATTTCACAAATTAAGCCGTAATTATGTACTCACATACCCACACACGTTTAAAAACGTGATGGTAAAGTACTCAACATAACCATGAATAATGTCACGCATGCCGATTCATAAAATAATGTGAAATAAAATATAAACAAAAATGTGCTACGTGAATCTTGACGACCAACCCACTACGAACACGAACGTGCCAATTTCAAATGGTGACATGAAACCACAACCACAACCCCAAATCATGTTACTTGCATTGTTCAACTCACTGCGACAATGTACACGTGGTCTCTCACGAATATTTGGTCACATTTACAAACCTTAAAGTACGTCAAACATGGATGTGGCACCAGCCATGTTTGACAACTTAATTTTTTACTGAATGCAAACAACCAAACGACATCGTAGCACAATGTGACAATTTACAAATAGTCCCACTAATTCACATTCACATTCAGAAATGGGGTCATATTAATATTCACAAAATATTCAATTCTCATTTATAACTTACTTACATGGGGTCACATCCACATTCAAAAGTAATTTACCATTGGGTCACTATCACATTCAGAAACTGGACAACACATAACACAAGGACGTGGCGCCAGTCACATCTAACAACCTACTTTTGTTAGTTTGCTTTTGTTAGTTAATGTGCACAATCAAATGACATCGTACTACAACGTGAACCCCCAAAAATTAGACTACCAAACACAATCATTTGCATGGTTCCAAAAAAACAAATCAACAAATAGACCCTATAACTGGCAACCCAACAATGAATCACGCATAAAACACCCAAATTTGACAACCCGCAGAACCTTCATCCTAGAACACCAACAACTAAGTCACATAACACACAGTCGACAACCCCCACATATATATCCTATCTTCAAACCGAGAACTATAAAAACTTTTAATCCTCATAGAACTCACAAAATATACAACTACCATTACATCTTCTGACTGAAAAAAACTGAAATTATCAAAAATCTCATATTTACATAAACCCTAGTTATGAGTTGTTAACCAAAATTAAATGAATGAACATTGCAAAATAGGGGGGAAAGCCACACGTACATTTTGGAGCCATCCTTCCTCGTCGTTCACCGGAGACAGTATTTCGTTCCCACCGTCCCGTCGAACCTGGCTGTCAAATCGCGCCCCTTCTCCTCTCGGTGGTGGGTTTCGAAATGTTCTCAAATGAACCAGTAGTTCACATTAGAATAAAGACACAAAACATATCTAATTTGTTTTGTTTCATAAAATTTTGCCTATTCAAAGCAGAAATCTCCAAATATCACGTGTATTTTGAATTTCAAATTCACATCCACATAGATATGATATATGGTAACATTCAATTTTCTATATATGGTTTTGTCATTATTTATGATATTAACAACTAATTTTGAGGGTAAATGTGTCAACCAACTTCCCACAAGACTTATAGGAACATAAGTTTTTACTTAGGATCATATATAGCATAAGTCTCTATAATAGGACTTATAAATAATTTTCCCATTTGAGACTCAAAAAAAATTTCGCAGAGGATGTGACATAATAAAATATCTATTTTTGATTTGTTATGCATTCAATCATAGTCTTACTATCTTATAACATTATTGTGAGTTCATTAAGGATTAGTGTTTTAAAAAGAATATTATGCTAATTTTATTTTAAAATAAATTACATGCCCCATCACCCTTTGACCACCATCATTGTAGCCAATTGCCAGCAACCCGCCACCCTCGCGGTTGGCCCCTCCACCTACAATCCCAGCTCCATAACCCCAACGCCACCTCTCGTGACCCCATCATGCAGTGCACGCACAAGAGCCAGAGAGGATTCCATGGAGTGTGTGCAGGGGCTAGAGATGGCAGCAGAAATGGGTGGTGATGGCTAGGGTTAAGGTTGAAGTTAGCATTTGAGATTGGTACAACTTTCGCTTACAGAATATGAGATAGAAACAATTTAAATAATTTGGAAAAACAGATTATCTGAAAAAAAAAAAGCTTTATTTTCTTCTACTTTTTGATGATCAACTTTCAACCTAGATAAAAATTGCACCACACAGACTCGAAAGAAGGTAGTACAATAAAACAAACACAAGCCAAACCCAGAATTCTCATCACTAAACAACTGCAATACTCTACTTCTCCTTGATTTATTCTTAACAAAGTAAAGCACAAAGCTAGTAAGTTGAGACATTGTTCATCCCAACATCCAAAATTGTGCTCATATTACATGTATAGATAATAGAATTATTCTATTTTGTTATCTATGTATATCTCTCATAATCCAGGCAACGGAAATTGGGTTGTCAAATCCTCGACTCTTCTTCTCAAATCAGACACTCGGTCCATCAAAGAAAAATATGGAGATCCCACGAACTTCATGAAGTCTTGGAGCTTTGAACTTGAAATTGACCGCTTTGCATCAAGAGTTATCTGCACGTCCTCATGAATAAGATCAGCAGTTGCTATGAAATCCTTTTCTGTAAAACCTCTGGTGGTCATAGCAGGTGATCCAATCCGTATGCCACTAGGGACTAGAGCGCTTTTTGTTGGACAATCTTCACTGTATTTAAAAGATTTAATTCTATTGTGTACAAAACAACAACTAGAATTTAAAGAAATAAAGAAAATGAGAGAATTTGTTTGATTACAAAAATCAAACTCGAAATAATAAATAAATAAATAAAAACAGATTTTATTTTGTTACAAAAACAAAATTAAAATCTGATTTAAATAAATAACAATAACACAAAAATTAATTAAATAACTTACTTGATTTAATTTCTTCGAATTATAATCTGATCAAGTCCAGTGTTTGACACTGTGTCCTTAAGACAGATTCGTCCTCTCCACGGTGCTTTCAGAATGTGGACGTCTATCTCCCAGGATAAAATGATCTACTACAAACAATAGTAGCACTACAAATTATTTGCCTAACGAACACACAAAGTGTTTATACTCTCTCTGACAAGAAAATAATGCAACAAAATGAAGTGGATGTTTGCAGAATTATGAAGGACGAAAAATAGAGTTACAAAATCCAAATGAGGGCTGTCCTATTTATAGATGGATTGGTGGCTGCTGGTTTTGAATTGAACAGGTATGAAACCTGTTGGTTTTGATTTTAAACAGATTTGAATCTGTTGGGTTAACTATTCAAATAGATAAAAAACGGGAAGGGCTCTATTTGGATGAACAGTAAATCCAAACCAGTTTAATTCTGTTTGAAAACGGGAAGGGCCCTGTTTAGTTTATTTCCGGTTTAATTTGAATTGTGGATTTTATTTTATACAAAATAAAATTAAATTCAAATGTTTTTGGCCCAAAAAGATTAGTATTGGGCCGAACAAGCCCAACCTCACACCAGCGCCCAAGCCCAGGCCCAGCCCAGCCCAGCCCGCCCGACCGGACGGACGGCGGCGGCGGCGCGTGGTGGTTTTTGGGTCCAATGGGTCTAGCCCATTTTGCCCATAACCTCTCCCTCTAAAACACTTGGGTACCCCTTGGGGCACACCCCAAGTACCGAACCTATGCCTTATAAACCCTTTCAAAACCTCCCACCAAATCAATGTGGGACAAGCCTTATTCAAACCTTTAAAGAATTTCCACCAAAACTCCATTTCCATGGAGCATACTTTGGCTTCAATTTCCCATTCACTCGGTAATGGTTTTGAGCAACCAAATATACCACGTGAATCACAACGCGGCATAGAACGCGTTACCACTTTGACCCGTGTAAATCGATGCACGGGGCCCATCTAAAATTTAGACCAAACTTAAGAAAAAATTCTGGTTTTACCCAGAATTTTATAACCATTTCCAACAATCCCCCACATGAATGGAATTTGATGACAACGGAAATGCAACAATATCCAGACTTAACGAAAGAGTATAAGTCGAAAATATCTTGCATCAGGATAGGTAGTTTTCGGCCTTGAACCTTTCTTAGTGATAACCTATCGGACTTACTGGCTAACCAATGGACGCGATGCCTTGAATTGTTCAGCCGTTTGTGTAAGCCAAGACAATAGATTTCACACAAAATATCTTCTAACACATCGTGGTTCTCACTGTTGTGTTCATTTTGGCCTTGAACGCTCCTGATTTTCATGAGTGTTTCTAGAGAATGTAGCCTCTTTCATTCTCATAGAACCGGCCCCAGTTCAACACTCATATAGGTGATTCTTATTGGGAGTATCTTCTTATACTCGTCTTGATTTCCATGCCTTAATCAAGATATAAGTAATCATTAAAAGCAAAGCTTATCCTTATACCCCTGCAGACAACATATGTTGTAGATATCACTCTCACCATAGGAATGGGTAGGGAATTTTAATCCCTTGGTGATTTCTGGCGAGCCATACATAACTTAGTTGTCCCTTTGAACTTAGTTCTTGGGATCTCCAGTCATATAAGTAGGGTTACCATTATGACGACTCTTATGTAATAGGCTTTAATCCCATCCCCTTCGATGAACTATACACTAGCTCTTTTGTCAAACCTTTTGCTAACAGATCCGCAATATTCTCTTTAGATTTTATATAATCTATTGAGATTATTCCGTTTGACAACAATTGCCTTACGGTATTATGTCGACGACGAATATGTCGTGACTTACCGTTATACATGTGATTCTGTGCCCTGCCTATTGCAGATTGACTATCACAATGAATGCAAATAGCTGGCACAGGTTTTGGCCACATTGGAATGTCTTCTAAGAAGTGACGAAGCCATTCTGCTTCTTCTCCTGCTTTGTCTAAAGCAATGAACTCGGATTCCATTGTGGATCGTGCGATGCATGTTTGTTTCGTGGATTTTCAAGAAACAGCAGCGCCTCCTAGAGTAAAGACATATCCACTAGTGGATTTTGAATCTTTAGTATCCGATATCCAATTGGCATCATAATAACCTTCAAGTACTGCTGGATATCGAGTAAAGTTCAAACCATGATCACGGGTGAATCTTAGATATCTAAGAACCCGAATAATCACTTTCCAATGGTCTTCTCTGGGGTTACTAGTGTACCTACTCAATTTACTGATAGCGTAAGCTATATCAGGACGAGTACAATTCATTAGGTACATTAGGCTTCCAATAATTTGGGAGTATTTTAACTGAGACACTGCATCACCTTTATTTTTCGATAAATAAAGACTGATGTCTACAGGTGTTCTAGCTAAATTCAAATCATCCTTGATAAATTTATCAAGAATTTTCTCAATATAATGAGATTGAGATAATGCATATCCGTCAAATGTTTTAGTAATTTTCATTCCTAATATAATATCTACGATCCCCATATCTTTCATATCAAATCTTTTGTTAAGCATTTGCTTAGTTGATTTGATCATGTTTTGACTGCTTCCAATGATAAGCATGTCATCCACATAAAGACAAACTATGACATATCCTTGGTCAGTGTTTTTAACATAGATGCATTTGTCACATTCGCTTATCTTAAACCCATTGGTAAGCATTGCATGATCAAATTTTTCATGCCATTGCTTAGGTGCTTGTTTTAATCCATAAAGGGATTTTACAAGTCGACAAACTTTCTTTTCTTGCCCTGATACTACAAACCCTTCGGGTTGCTCCATATAGATCTCTTCATTTAGATCACTATTTAAGAAAGCTGTCTTAACATCCATTTGATGTTTTTCTAAAATAAACAACGCTGCTATAGCAATAAGCATGCGAATGGATGTTATTCTTGTCACAGTTGAATATGTGTCAAAATAGTCCAGACCTTCCTTTTGTCTGTAACCTTTAACTACAAGTCTTGCTTTATACTTGTCAATTGAACCATCTGCTTTCATTTTTCTCTTGAATATCCATTTATATCTAAGATGTTTAGAACCTGGTGGAAGATCCACCAATTCCCAAGTATGATTTTGCATAATGGATTCAATTTCATTATAAACAGCCTCTTTCCACAAAGGTGCTTTAGGACCTGTCATTGCTGCCTTAAAGCTTTGAGGTTCATTTTCTAACAAGTATGTTAGAAAATTTGGACCAAAGGATTTTGATGTTCTCGCTCTCTTACTTCTTCTTGGTTCATCATCAGTTAAATCCTGTTGGTTGAGACCATTACTAGTCTCTTGTGTTTGATTATCAGTAGTCTCTTGACTTTGTGTACAATCATAAGTTCTTTTCTGTGAACTTATTTCCTGTCCTTTCTTGTAAGGAAAGACATGTTCAAAAAATACAGCATTCCTTGACTCTATAATAGTGTTCACATGTATATCAGGTATTTCTGATTTATAAGTCAGAAACCGATATGCACTACTATTCTGAGCATAACCAATAAACACACAATCTACTGTTTTTGGTCCAATCTTAGTCTTTTTAGGAACAGAAACTTCAACTTTTGCCAAACACCCCCACACTTTTAAGTATTTGTAGGAAGGCGGTCGACCTTTCCACAATTCATAAGGAGTGCTGTTGGTTTTCTTGTGGGGTATTCTGTTAAGAATATAATTAGCAGACAATATTGCTTCCCCCCACAAGTTCTGTGGTAAGCCTAAACTTAGTAACATGGCAATCATCATTTCTTTTAGGGTTCTATTCTTCCTTTCAGTAATACCATTTTGCTGAGGAGAATAGGGTGGTGTAGTTTGGTGAATAATGCCATGTTGTGCACAAAATTCATTTAATGGTGCATCATATTCACCACCCCTATCACTTCTAATATAAATCAAAATATAACATCCATCACTTGTTGTCTATGATATGCTTGATTCATAAATTCCAAAACATAATTCACGAAAAATCCAAAATAATTATGATTACACAAATTAGAATTAATGTTTTGACAAAATCATATCCTCATAAAGATTTTGCCTAAGAAACGAACAATTTAAAAACCCAATTGATTGTATACATTCTTGCAACTCATTTATAAATAAATGTCACTGCCATAAAAATATTTGTGACAGAAGAAAATTAAAATATCTCATCTAATGCAAGAGATACACCCCATATAAATAAAATGGTTTATGGTTTAACAAATTCTACTACGCAAGTAAAATAATTATTAATGACATCTCATGTCACATAATTCAAAATAAACTAAAAATCAACATAAAAGATTTCTTAAATTTACTTTCCAATTAAATGGAACGATATAACTACATACATCTTCATGCTTAAATTTCTCTGGTGTTTAAACACCCATTCAAAATTGATTAGAAATATTCAAATTAACCTGCTTATGTCCAAAGTCGACATAACAATTTATCATTCCAAAGAAATAACTTGAGTTGATATCATACATGCATATCAAACGCATCAACTAAAAATAATGAATTAACAAAATAAATTAATCATGCATAATCCCATTACTTGCATCATGAAATAAAAGGATTCTCAACTCATAAATAAAATCCAATGCCTTTAAACATTAAACTTCAAAATGACAAAACATACCTTCATTTAATAAGTTTGATTTGTACATAAATAAACAAATTAAATATGCATTAAAATGTTCTTGTGAATATATATATATATTTTCCGACTCAAGTGCAGATACAATTCAAGACTATGAATCCACATTGTAATAAAAATAAAATTAGTTTGTAAAACTAATATTTTACTCTAGAAACAAATTCTTCCATGTATACTCACGATTAACTATGATAAAGTCAAAAGAATTAACACATTTTCACAAAGGGTTCAAAAAAAAAAGTGGTCTACCAAACGAAACCATAAGTCACTTACAAAATTAACAGATTATGACCGAGTCACAAAGTTACATGATTGATTAACAAAATTAATTTTCCAGTTACTAAAACCAGAAAATAAATTACAATACAAAATAATTTTATTTTCCTTGTTACTAAAACTAGTAAAATAAAATACCGAAATAATATATGATTACAAAAATCAGAAAACCAAACCACAAATTAATTTTCTAGTTACTTAAACCAGAAAATAAATTATAACACAAAATAATTTTATTTTTCTTGTTACTAAAACTAGAAAATAATATAATTTTATTTTCCTTGTTACTAAAACTAGAATATAAAATATCACAAAAATATCTGATTACAAAAATCAGGAAAACACAAAATAATTTTCTAGTTACCAAAACCAGAAAATAAATTCTAGTTACTAAAACCAGAAAATAAATGATAACACAAAATAATTTTATTTTCCTTGTTACGAAAACTAGAAAAATAAAATACCAAAATAATTTTCTGTAACACCAAATAATATTCTGCAATTGTTAATGACACCAATATATTACTACTAGTTGTTAAAGAAAAGAGACAGTATATTACTACTATCTGTCAAATAGCATAAACCACTATTTGTTTTTCCAACCAGAATATTAGTTTGAAAACACAGAAAATTAAATACAATGAAAATACCAAAAAGGAATCTGTCTTAAGATTGTTGGACAATCTTCACTGTATTTAAAAGATTTAATTCTATTGTGTACAAAACAACAACTAGAATTTAAAGAAATAAAGAAAATGAGAGAATTTGTTTGATTACAAAAATCAAACTCGAAATAATAAATAAATAAATAAAAACAGATTTTATTTTGTTACAAAAACAAAATTAAAATCTGATTTAAATAAATAACAATAACACAAAAATTAATTAAATAACTTACTTGATTTAATTTCTTCGAATTATAATCTGATCAAGTCCAGTGTTTGACACTGTGTCCTTAAGACAGATTCGTCCTCTCCACGGTGCTTTCAGAATGTGGACGTCTATCTCCCAGGATAAAATGATCTACTACAAACAATAGCAGCACTACAAATTATTTGCCTAACGAACACACAAAGTGTTTATACTCTCTCTGACAAGAAAATAATGCAGCAAAATGAAGTGGATGTTTGCAGAATTATGAAGGACGAAAAATAGAGTTACAAAATCCAAATGAGGGCTGTCCTATTTATAGATGGATTGGTAGCTGCTGGTTTTGAATTGAACAGGTATGAAACCTGTTGGTTTTGATTTTAAACAGATTTGAATCTGTTGGGTTAACTATTCAAACAGATAAAAAACGGGAAGGGCCCTGTTTGGATGAACAGTAAATCCAAACCAGTTTATTTTGAATTGTGGATTTTATTTTATACAAAATAAAATTAAATCGGCCCAACCCAACCGGTAGTACGCGTGTGGTGGTTTTTGGGTCCAATGGGTCTAGCCCATTTTGCCCATAACCTCTCCCTCTAAAACACTTGGGTACCCCTTGGGGCACACCCCAAGTATCAAACCCATGCCTTATAAACCCTTTCAAAACCTCCTACCAAATCAATGTGGGACAAGCCTTATTCAAACCTTTAAAGAATTTCCACCAAAACTCTATTTCCATGGAGCATACTTTGGCTTCAATTTCCCATTCACTCGGTAATGGTTTTGAGCAACCAAATATACCACGTGAATCACAACGCGGCATAGAACGCGTTACCACTTTGACCCGTGTAAATCGATGCACGAGGCCCACATAAAATTTAGACCAAACTTAGGAAAAAATTCTGGTTTTACCCAGAATTTTATAACCATTTCTAACACTTTTATCACCTAAGTAGTTTAACACGGAACAATTTAACAAGTATAGGGAGGAAAATAAGGATAATCACAAGAGTTTTCATTGATAAAGGCCCCCATGGCGAGACTTACTAGGTGCTGAATTCTTATTAAGAGTGATAGAGGCCATATCAAGAACTTTTTCCACCCGAGCGCCATCAAGGCCCTGTTTTCAAGTGAAGAATCTCAATCGACTCAATGCTAGTAATCAAAAACAAGTTCATCTAAAATATCAAAAACCTTAGACAATGACAACAAATAGATCTCAAGCTTTCTTCAGAAAAACTGAATTACAATTAATCGAATATTCACAATCAACCTAATTGATATATTTCCATAATTACATAATATTCTCACAAGTGGGCCATGCTAGATTATTAGCTTCAACTTGACATATCATGTTAGAACATTTTATTAGAATTATATCAATTAGTTCAACAGCACTTCACTTCTTATATCCCCATGATCTTCCCATTATCTACGGCATAACATCAATAAAGTTATGTGAAACTTACTGATGGCCTGAGATCCACAAGAACCAAGTGGTTATCACTTCCTCCAGACACAAGTTTGTATCGCAATTCGATCAAGCGGCTTGCAAGAGCTTTACAATTAGAAACCACCTACAAGATGAAGTAACCATGTTAAGTTACTAAATTGAAAAAACTATAATTTAAGTCGGATGAAAGCTGCGCTATCTTTTGATTGTGAAAGTGAAAGTGAAAGTGAAAGTTGAATACCTCGTTCTGATAAGCCCTAAAATATGAGGATTGAGCATATTTCAAGCAGACTGCTAGCCCCCCAAATTGTGTGGTTATGAGGACCACCCTGTAAAGATAATTCATTGCCTTTCATTTTAGTTTTTTCTGTACTTTCTTCCTTTGGTCAAAAAAAAAAAAAAAAAAAAAATTTGCAAAAGCTAAACATGCATACTAAAATATGTAGGTACATAGAGGGGTAAAAAGATTTGGAACTAATTTGCATGCATGATTACAGAGGGAAGGAAAACATCTAACCTACCTGTAACCTGGGGAAAACAGCATTGTTAATGGAAGATTCTAAACTTTATAGGGCAATCTCATGAAGACAAAGAACCAGATGCAAAAGTCTCCAACAACAATTTGAAAAGCTTGCAAAAGGAAAAGGGGTGGAGGAGGGGTAAGGAACTTTATATGCTTGTCAAGAGTTCGAACAAAACAAGTTAAACTAATTCTTATTTATTTTCGTTATGCTTGATCATCTTTCAGAAAAGAGAACTGAGCTATAAATTGGTATGCCCCATTCAAATGCGTGGCATATGAAATTACTAAGAAATCAAGGCTAATAAGCATTTACAGTGCTCCACAGTTGCTCCACTTCAATGTATGGTTCTATGGCCCTATTTGGTAGGGCTTATTTTCAGCTTATTTCAGCTTTTAGCTTAATTTAAGCTATTTTGATGTGTTTGGTTCAGCTTAACAATAAAGCTTATAGTTTTTTGTAAGTCAAAAATCAACTTATTCTTTGAGTGGGGAGGAGAAACTTAATTTATAAGTCAAAAATCAGCTTATGTTCACAGTTATAAGTTATAAGCTGTTAAGCTATAAGTTATAATAACTTTCCCACAGCTCTACCAAACGGGGCCTATGTTGTTGAAGAACTAGTGTACAAGGTCAAAGTTTTATGTTTTGAAATTCAACTTTCTGATGTTAAATTGAATATGAGATCATAATAGGCACCTTTAATGAATTTATGGATTTGATCCATCAAATGAATACATGTTATTATGTCATGAGACTCAAAACTGTGATCCCTATAATGAAAATTGCACTATTGAAAAATTAGTGCACAAGGTCAGTTTTATGTTATGAAATTCAATTTTCTGAGGTAAATTTGAATGTAAAATCATAATAGGAAGCTCTAATGAATTTATGGATTTGATCATTCAAATGAATACATGCTATGTCATAAGATTCATAACTGCCATCCCTATAATGAAAATTGCACTGTTCTTTTATTTCCCATTATCTGTGTAATATTATTCGTGCCTTTGTCATTCAAATCATCACACCTTTTCCTTAAGGATATGTACCCTTTGTCAGGTTATTAGGGGGAATTAAAGCCTTCAGTTAAAAAATTGCTTGAAATGAACAGATTGGAGTCAAATGATGCTAGATGGATAGGTTCAACTGTGGATCCACTTGATTGTACAAGGTTCAGTTGAGAGGCTGAGTCACCACACACACATGCCTAACCAGAAATCAGCCCCATTAAATTTTACACATCTTTCGCTTTGGAAAAAGAAAGTTCTACAATTGAAAAATACGCAACTTGATTCAACGAAGCCTTAATTCCAAGTACTACAAGTCCCCTACAATCCTTCTTCTATGGTCGGATATATCCAGAGCAAGATTCTAATAATCATTTTAACGAAGTTTACATATTACTCCAATGTTCAACACTGCTTTGAAAGGGAAATAGAAAATTGAGGAATAATCTTTTACTTACTGATGAAGCTGGGTTAGGTAATTAGAGATGTATACAAACATATGAATTAAATTAACATAACATCTTTAGAAGTTGGATTGAAGAACAACACTTTTTTGGTAAGTTGATGACACACTTGATGGTAGAAGTCATAATTATTAACAAGAGCACAGTCATACTGTCAAATTTTAGCATGCATAAGATGAACGATAACAAGGAAACATTGTCAAAACTATCTTGATAGATCTCATAAAGACAATGAATGCACTAATACAGAATTCAGAAGTTTGAAACATGGTGTGGTCAAGAAATTGGAAAATGAGTAGGAAAACAACAATTGATGAATGGTTCGATCATACCTTGTGTGTTGTTGTTGTTACAACATCGCAATACTCAAAAGGATCAGCAACCACTGAAGCAGCAACAAGTCCACTTATGTGAGCCATATCCATCGTCAGAAAAGCACCAACTGCATTTGCAATCTTTAAATGCATATATGTAACCAATTAAACACTAAATATGAAAAGGAGAAGGAAATATTTACACATAGAAAGAAAATTTCAAATTATTTATTGCCATGCCAAGTAACAACTGTTGAAGAAAGTGATAAACAGACAAACAAAGAAAAAAACGCTAGGATTTGATAAAAGGCACACCAAAAAAGTTCCATACCTTCCTCATACGAGGATAATCAAAATCTCGAGGATAGGCACTAGCACCAGCAATAATGAGTTTTGGCCGAAAGAGAGTCGCTGTTTTCTCAAGCATGTCATAATCAACATGGCCTGTTTAAAAATTGAGACAAATTCATAATCATCTTCACAAGTGAACTTCTTGAAATCATCTATTCCATTCTTTAACAAACATAAATTGCAGAATGCAGTACCTGTAGATTCATTGAGTCGATAAGGCATGGATTCAAAATAAATGGATGTGCCTGATACCCGTCGTTTAGGAGTCGTGAAACCATGAGACAAGTGTCCCCCATGGAGTAAGTCCAAACCCTAAGTCATTTTATGTGTTACAAACTTAATTTAGGTCCACAACTTTCAATACAAAGATTTCTAATGACCATAGCCCAAATGAAGCAAAAATATAACTCACCATAATACGGTCATGCGGATTAAGAGGTGAAGTATAAACCTCAAAATGGTTGGACATTTACACCCCACTTCTTCCCATCCAAGTGAGATGCTGCCAAAGCCCTTTCTTGACCGAGAGTTTCTAGCTCATCAATGTACTCATTGCCACCATAGTACCTGATATACAAAAGTAAATAATTAACCCCAGATAATTATGATAAATGTAATAAACACATGACCAAATGGTCTTCCCTCTCATAGGCAGAGCTTACCTTTTGCCAGGTAATCCGTCTGAATACTTGTTTGTGAGGCAAGAACCAACAGCTTCCATCACTGCCCTGGATGTAAAATTCTCGGAGGCAATAAGCTCTAAACTTTTGAATTGGCGTTGCTTTTCTTTGTCAATAATTGAACATACTGCAGGATCAGCATCGCTGAGGCAATAGTCTACAAAGCTGCTTTCATTACCTGAACAACATAATTTTTAATATGCAACAGTTAGTCTGGGCAAGTTCTGCAATTTATAATTTGTAGCGATGGCACAAATGTATTTATTGTCATCTACAAGTTTTAAATTCTAAGTAAATCATAAGCATGTAGTAATTGTGAACCAACTGTGAAAGGACATTCAGAGACTTAGAGGTTCACTAGAGAGTAGCAAAACACATCAGAGGCACCAGAAACTCAGGAGAGTGACTGAGATAGCAATGGAGTCCAACCGATGAGAGAGAGGGAGGGAGAGAGAGAGAGAGAGAGAGAGAGAGAGGCAGTGCAGAAGCAGAGGTCGAGTTACAAACCATTGCCATCCTAATGTCTTTCAATCATTCGGCAATCTTTTTAAATTTACATCCAATTCCTGTCTGCAGTGTGTTTAGTATTTTTTTTTTAAAACATAGCAATATTGATGTTAACTATTTGGCACAGCCCAAAAAAGATAATTGCAATGGTCATAACTAGTGAATATGTCAGACAGTACTAGTTCATACAATTTACAAGTATCTAATTGGTTGTTAATGTTCTCAATTAAAAAAAAAACATCAGTAGAATTAGAACTATAACAAAATAAATGGACATGGCTCATCAAAATTATATTAGAAGAAATCAACACCTTGAACATTCAAGGTCAACACATCATCATCAATGATTTTCCCAAAAAGAACTTATCAAAAATGTTGAAGTATACAATTTTGAAAATGACACTAAAAAACACCAGCTTCTGCCTTCTGCTTTTGGATGGGTATCATGACTATGCTTAATGCTTATGGTTATTAAGTTCACAACCTTCATAATTATATTAGAAGAAATTCTAGCATTCCCGTATGTCACCTTCAAAACATAACCAACAACCCATCAAAGATAACCCCTTCCATCCTTCACTTTGTGCCCGCCTGCAGGGAGGTAGTTTGGGGTTGTGTGCTGGAGACAGAAACCTATATTTCACTAGAATTCTCCAGCCAACGCTTGTCTTTCGGAAGCAAGAGTAGCCCCGTTGAGGCTGCCAAAGTAGCCTAGTCACTACACCCACCCTTTGTACTTGGTAAAGCGAAGCACTAGCTCACACTATATTTAGCACCCATATATATCCCCAACAACTTCTAAATATGAATTCACAGGGGGTTTGTACGTGCACACACATGCATGAAATCAAAATAAGCCCAGCAAGCCAGAAATCCAGACTTCAGGTCCACCCACATGGAAAAAAGCATCATCAGTAGAGAATCTAAATGGTAAAGCATTGTTACCTCCAATTTCTGGCTCAGGGACAGACACAGAAGAGGGTGACCTCCCAGTGATCAAGCTCCCTTCATGTTGAGAAGATCTACAAGGTTTAAGCAAATTGAGTTTAACCTGATGGTGAAATCCACTGAAACTTGACCCTTTTGGAAGGAAATCCGATCCCTTTGCCCAAATGGGCTATTGACTAGAACCCATTACTGCAGTCCCACTAATAGAAATGATGATGGACTCGCAATAGAAATGATGGTAAATCGATGATAAACAATTATTTTTTTGCCATTGTTACACATAAATCGTAATTTTTTCATCGATTTGTGTAACTATCGGTATTGTGTAATTTATTCACCTATATTATACCGGCATTGATTATATACAGATTTTTTTAAAAAGATGCATCAATATATATGAACTATTTGATGATTTTTATATATTGTTTGTTAATACTTGTTGTTTGAACAATCAGATTTTTGTTGTCATTAAACAATCCGAATAGTCTTCTTTTTTTTTCTTTTTTTTCCTTTCAATTTTGTTTCATGTTTTCATGTTACAGTGTGAAGATTAAAAAGCACTGTAAAGATTAAAATTACATTTTTATTTTATTTTATGATATTGAGTTGTTAAAATATAATGTATTATAGGCTTAAACAAAAAATTATTGGAAAAAAAATCGACTTGAATTAGATTTTCTAGGCTCATTTTTAATATTTAGTCTAATATTAGAACCCCAAACTAGCTTACACTGGTCACAAATAGATAAGTATAATTTTCAATGATTATGTGAAGGTCACATCGAAATAAATATTGTGGTGAGTAGCTTCTAGGTTACTTTTAATGTTTATTCTAATACCACAAGTCAATACTAATTCATTTTTACGTAAGAGTTATGATAATTTACAATTTTGAGTAGACAAATTTTTAGACTCTACCAAATAAAAAAATTTAGTATATTAACAAATGTAATTTACTACTACCATATTGTTAGGTCCCTTGGTTTTGTCAATCCCACGAACAAACATTGTTTATCGAGTTGTAAGTTTCCTAGTTGTTTTGTCTTGCTCGCTCGAGCGAAGAAGTCCTGGCTCGAGCGAAGACGTTTTGCTCCAAGAAGTTTTCTTTGTCTGCAAATATTCTGGGAAGAAAGTTTGTGCGTTTGAGCGAAGGAAACTTGGCTCGAGCAACGCCACTTAAGGATTACACGCGTATTTGGTTCCTCACTCGAGTGAGAGAGTCTTCGGTCGAGCGACTTTCGCAGCGCTTGTTTTCTATAAGTATTTGTTTAAGTCAGTTTTAGGGTTAAGTTTTTTAGATCTGTTTTGAAGGCTCTAGGGTTTTCTTTTGGGACTATTTTGCTAGTTTTCCTTTGATGTTTGCTTGAGTATTAAACTCACATGGTTTGACAAATCACATCAAAGGGTTGTTTGAGTGATTATCTTCAAGAGTGTTATTCTTTGGTGGAATCCGGAGATTCACGTGTGGAGTGTTCGAAGGTGTTTGAAGTTGTGCGTAGTCGTTGAGTCGACGTGGATGTTCTGGAATCAACATCAATCTAATCAATTCTGAGACGAAGGTTGCAGTGGAAGAGATACAAATCGTTGAAGACAAATTGACAGAGTTTGGGTAATTTGTTTGGTTGTTGTGTATTCTTTCTTTCCTTCATAGTGGATTGATTTGTGGTGTTTCGCCCGTGGTTTTTTAATCACAACTGGAGGTGCTCCAATTGTGGTTTTTCCAGGTAAAAATCATTTGTGATGATTTTTTATTTTTTTGAAACAACAATCTAAATCATTTTCATACGTGCTTGATGATTTAGATTGTTAGTTTTAATTATTTGGGAACTGGTATAGTTAATCTTAAGCCAAATCACGAATCACTTAGGTTTTTCAATTGGTATCAGAGCGGGTCACTCTTTGTTTTTATTAAAACTATAGAAGTGTGATTTTGTGTGATTGGTGATATGGATTCAATTCATGAAGGTAACTCGACCTATAGACCTCCGTTACTTGATGGTACAAACTATTCTTATTGGAAAGCTCGTATGTGAGCGTTTTTAAAATCTATCGATGAGAAAGTTTGGCACTGTGTGATCTATGGGTAGAGTGAACCTGTTGTCACCATTGATGGTACTGATATTCCCAAACCTATTGATAAATTGTCATGATCCGAACCCGCCCCTATGGGTTAAGGGCATAACTGGCCAGTAATCAAGGGATTACCTACGGCCTCAAACCAAACGAGACATATCTCATCAGAATAAAGGGGCCAAACGGAAGCAAATTTAAAACTTTTGTCCATAGAGCTGTGCTTACATGGCACATCATAACAGTCCATATATATATACCTGTTAATAACTCACATTAGAGGGATAACAACACAAAGTTCTGTACATACACAGGATCATTCAAGTCTTAGTCAGCCTAGCCAAAACTTATATATATACAAAGGTAATCCGATGTTTTCGCCAGCATAACGAAACTATATCAAAAGAACAAAAGAGGCGAAGACAAGTCTCGTGCATGAGACGTTTGGGCTAACTTTCCAAAACCTTGACTGTTTCTCACATATTTCACCGAGGCTGGGTTTGGATGTCCCTTGGCTCACCTACATAGACATGAATGAGCGTGAGCGAAAGCTCAGTGAATAATATCAAATAAGGAAGATACATGAACAATCTTTGAAATAATTACATCAGACGGCCTTGGGCCCAATTCATGTTTCTATTTAATGTATCAATCGACTAAAGTTCTAGACATATCAAACGGCCTTGGGCCCAATTAACTCCTACCCGACGACCTTTGGCCCATCCATTCATGTCTAACGGCCTTTTGGGCCAATCGTTTGTATCCGACGGCCTTTGGCCCAAATGTTCAGATCCGATGGCCTTCGACCCAACCGTTCATAACTGACGGCCTTCGGCCCAACCGTTCATATCCGACGGCCTTTGGCCCACTCGTTCATGCCAAACTATCATTCATGTTAGACTATCATTCGTGTCAGACTATCATTCATGTCGGACTATTGTTCATGTCAGACTATTATTTATGTTGGATGGCCTCAAACGGCCTTCGGCCCAGTTAATTGTATCCAACGGCCTTTGGCCCAGTCAATTGTATCCAATGGCCTTTGGCCCAATCACATTAATTGTATCCAACGGCCTTCAGCCCAGTCACATGGCATAACAAATATTTGTCCCCAATTCAATGTAACAACTTACAAGACTTATACGAAAGTGAGCAATTGGACAAATAACATACTTCAGATATCTTTATTAAGATATTACTCACAGTGATCTGCCGGTGGATTTGCCCTCGTGCTTGACCCTACACATTTCATGAACATAATGGGTCACAAATGATTCATTCCGTTCTTAATTCATATATTCCTCTTAGGCTTCGTTCTTATCCTTTTAACTCATTTACAATACTTAATACATGCCTAAGAGTGCTCAGAAATGAAAGAGAACGGAAAATGAAACATATAACACTTTTACAAAATTTCTGAAACAGGGGTCCCCGCTCGAGTGTGGGTTCTGACGCTCGACCGGACCGTCATGGTTTGCAAAAGTACTGGTTATCTCATATTTACACTCGAGTGTGAATTCGGGTGCTCGAGCTGAAGGTCACACTACATGGCTCCCCGTTCGAGCGTGAATCTCCCCGCTCGAGCGGACATCCATGTCTGCAAAAAGTTTTGGGAGCTTGTATTTCACGCTTGAGCGGCGCTTTCCTCACTCGAGCGGACATGCCAAATTCTGGGTTTTCCAGAACTGTTCTTCAAGTTCAAACTCGACCTCCAAAGGTCCAAAACTCATAATTTTGGTTCAAAACATGCAAATACATTATACCACATGAGAATATAAGTATATGGGATCGAATTGTTCAAAATCACAATCTAATTCTCAAATAAATCCTCCTTTCTTTTGTATGATCAAACCCATGCATTCAAACTTCATACCAAATTCATAACTCTATCAATTCAACATGCATGTTAGTCTTTGACCCCAATTCCATTTCAAATAGCACCAATGATGCTTATAACCATGAAACTCAACAAAACCATGCGTGCATGTATGCTTCAATGCTCAATTTTTCATAATCAACATATTGCATGCTAGTTTATGCAAATTCATGGCAATTTTATGCATGCATGAACATATCAACTTCAATTCAAGCTCTAGATGATCATCTAATCTTGAATTCACAAAATTACAACCTCAAACTTATGAAATCATAATCAATTACTCACCTAGAAGCTTAAATCTTCCAAATTATGGTCAATTCTTGAGTTTATCTTCAAGATTCTCAAGCCTCTTGATCAAACCTTCAATTTGAGCTCCCTCTCTCACTCTAAGTTCGGTTCTCTCTCTCTCTAGAGAGCAAAATCTGATTTGAGCTCAAAACAATGAATATAAGTGTATATTGGCCCCTTTTATACAAGCTCCCTTAATCACATTTATTAATACTAATTAATTGAGCACTATATCATCAATTTAATCTATTTAATTTGATCCGAATCAATTTTCAATTAAATTTCACTGTAGGCTCTAAAAATTACGCTAATCACAATGGCGTACTCAATTTCGGTTTCTGTGGCCGACAAGGCCTTCAATTTTCAGTTTATAACAGTAAGTTGAATAGATATTCCTACGGTGAACAGATAGAAATTCAAAACCACATATATTCATATAAATGGCACTCAAAATCATATCAAACACATAATCACAATCACAATTAAGATTAATTAGCATAATACGGAGCAGGGTTATCACAGTCTTCCCCCCTTTAGGAAGTTTGGTCCTCCAAACTTATTTTACCTTTGTCGGGAAACAAATGTGAATAGTGTAGTCGCATTTCATCTTCTTTTTCCCATGTGGCATCCGTCCCATAGTGTTCTTTCCATTCCACTTTCACCATTGGGATGGACTTGCTTCTCAATTGTTTCACTTGCCGGTCGATGATTTGTTCCGGCCATTCTGCGTATTCCATATTCTCATCAAGAGCTATCCGGTGATAATCAATCACGTGAAGGGGATCTCGAAGATAACCCCTTAACATTGACACTTGAAACACATTATGGATTTGCTCAAATCCTAGTGGCAAAGCAACTCTATAAGCAACCGGACCAAGTCTCTCCAGAATTTGAAACGGCCCAATGTAACGGGGCGACAACTTACCCTTCTTTCCAAACCTGACTTGGCCTTTCATCGGAGTCACACAGATAAATACATGGTCACCAACCTCATACTCGAGAGGTCTTCTTAGAACATCTGCATAATTTTTTTGTTGGTCCTGAGCTGTTTTGAGCATTTGCTAAATAGTTTTGATCTTCTCAGAAGTGTCTTGCACAATTTCAGGCCCAAGAAGAGCTCTATCCCCGACTTCTGTCCAACAAATCGGTGATCTACACCTTCTACCATACAAAGCCTCGTATGGTGCCATACTGATGCTGGAGTGGAAGCTATTATTGTATGTAAACTCTGCTAGTGGCAAATAATCTTCCCAACTCCCTTGAAAATCCAAGGCACACATCCTTAGCATATCTTCCAAAGTCTATATTGTTTGTTCTGATTATCCGTCTGTCTGTGGATGGAATGCGGTACTAAACCTCAATTCTGTCCCCATAGCCCTTTGTAAACTTTTCCACAATCTAGACACAAATTTCGGATCTCTATCTGAAATAATAGATACTGGAACTCCGTGTAAACGAACAATCTCATCAACATATATAGTAGCCAGTCTATAAGCATCAAATGTAGTTCTAACAGGTAGAAAATGTGCAGATTTAGTTAGTTTATCAACTACAAACCAAATAGAATCCATACCTCGAGGTGTTCGGGGTGGACCAACAACAAAGTCCATAGTCACATGTTCCCACTTCCATTCAGGAATAGGGAGGGGTTGAAGTAGACTGCCCAGTTTCTGTTGTTCAGCTTTAACTTGCTGACATTGAAGACATTTGGACATATACTCTGCAATTTCTTTCTTCATTTTAGGCCACCAATAGCTTTGTTTCAAATCCCGATACATTTTGTTATTGCCCGGATGCATAGCAAATACTGACTTGTGAGCTTCATCTAGAACTCTTTTCTTTAGCTCCAAAATATCTGGGATACACATTCGGTTTTGAAATCTCAACACTTCGCCTTCAATGCTGAACTCTGCTTTCAGACTTGTCTCGAATTCATCAATCACTTTCTTGAGGAATTCATCCTCTTTTTGTTTCTGTTTAATCTCATCAATGATTGCCGGTTTGGCTGAAATAGCGGCTATCAATCCGCCCTGTTCACACAATACCACTCCAATTTCAGACTTCTCAAAATCTTGCAAGATTTCTTTCTGTTTAGTAAGCAAACAAGCCATACTCCCCATCGACTTTCTGCTTAGGGCATCAGCAACTGTATTGGCTTTCTCAAGGTGATATTGGATTTCAAGATCATAATCCTTTACCAGTTCAAGCCATTTCCTCTGCCGCATATTTAGCTCTTTCTGTGTAAAGAAGTATTTTAGGCTTTTGTGATCTGTGTAGACTTTACATTTTTCCCCATACAAATAGTACCGCCAAATTTTCAAAGCAAAAACAACTGCGGCCAATTCTAAATCATGTGTTGGGTAGTTCTTCTCATGTGGCCTCAATTGCCGAGAGGCGTAGGCAATTACCCTTCCGTTCTGCATTAGTACACAACCCAAACCTTTATAAGATGCATCGCTGAAAATTACAAAGTTTTCCGTACCTATGGGCAATGTCAATACTGGCGCAGTGGTCAGTCTCGTTTTTAGTTCATGAAAGGCAGATTCTCTTTTGTCATTCCATTCAAATAGTTGCCCTTTGCGTGTCAGTTGGGTAAGAGGTATAGCTATCCTTGAAAAGTCTTTCACAAACCTCCTGTAATACCTGGCTAAGCCCATGAAGCTGCGGACTTCTGTCACATTTGTCGGTGTAGGCCAATTCACAATTGCTTTTATTTTCTGTGGGTCCATTGAAATCCCCTCTTTGTTGATAACATGCCCTAAGAAAATAACTTCATCCAACCAAAACTCACACTTCTTTAGTTTAGCAAATAATTTCTTTTCTCTAAGTGTTTGCAGGACAGTCCTCAAATGATGTTCATGTTCAAGTCTATTCTTGGAGTATATCAAAATGTCATCAATAAAAGCCACAACAAATTCATCAAGGTATGTTTTAAAAATTCGATTCATTAAGTCCATAAACGCTGCCGGAGCATTAGTTACCCCAAATGGCATAACAAGAAATTCATAATGGCCATACCTTGTTCGAAACGCGGTTTTCTCAACATCTTCTACTTTCACTTTCAACTGATGATACCCGGATCTCAAATCAATCTTGGAAAACACTTATGATCCCTGCAACTGGTCAAACAGGTCATCAATACGGGGTAAGGGATATTTATTCTTTATTGTTACCTTGTTCAGTTCTCGGTAGTCAATACACAAGCGTAAAGTTTCATTTTTCTTTTTCACAAATAACACTGGTGCACCCCATGGTGAAGTACTAGGTTGGATAAATCCTTTATCAAGTAGGTCCTGTAACTGTTCTTTCAATTCTTTCATTCCAGCAGTAACCATTTTGTAGGGAGTTTTAGAAATAGGCTGAGTGCCTGGCAAAATTTCAATAGCAAACTCTATCTCCCTGTCCACCAATTCCCCTAGTAATTCATTTGGAAACACATCTGGAAATTCTCTAACAATAAGGATACTGTTCAATTCAACATTCACAGATTGTTCAGACAACACATAACACAAATAACCCTGGCACCCTTTCTTGATCAGTTTACATGCCTTCATTGCAGATATTAAATAAGGTGGAGGTACTACCCCGTTACCCACAAACACAATTTCTTCCTGTTCCGGTGGTTTAAACACAACCCGTTTTGTTACACAATCAATGGTGGCACAATATTTAGTTAACCAATCCATGCCTAGAATTATATCAAAGTGCCTAAAGTTCAAGGGCAACAAATCCACATACAGAATAGCATTCCCAATTCGCATGTCATAAAAACGATATACAGATTCACACAATACAGATTTCCCGGATGGAGCAGATACACATAGTAGATATGGCAATAATTCTAGAGGTCTACTCAGTCTAGATGCAAATGCACATGTTACGAAAGAATGTGTTGATCCGGAGTCAATTAACACAAAAGCATCCTGATTACATATAGAAATAGTACCTGAGACAACTGCATTTGCATTCCGTGTATCGCCCGGAACAAGCGCGAATACTCTCCCTTGCCTGACAGTATCTCCGATGGTAGTGGATTTCATAGTATTTCCCGGTTTTGGGATCAATGTAGTGGAACTAGCAGCTAGTTTTCCACTATTCTGATTACAATCTCTAGCCATATGCCCTTGTTTACCACATTTAAAACAGGCTCCTGACATACGGTAACAAACCCCACGATGCCTTTTACTACAAATATTACACATTGGGGATGTATCTCGGGAAGAATTAGAAGTACTTGAGGAGCTTGTATTTTGCTTCTTCAAAAATTTCTTCTTCAAAAAGAAGCCTTGTCTCTTACTACCTTTCTAGTCCGTCGTCAGTTTAGTCTGTCTAGCTATGTTAGCTTCTGACATTATGGCCCGGTCTAGCACCCCTATATAGGTTTCTAGCTTTAGGACATTTACCCTTTCTAGAATATCACTTCGAAGCCCACCTTCAAAATGTCTCGCTTTCTTGTAGTCGGTATCGATCACATGTGGTGCAAACTTGGCCAACTCAGTGAATTTGGCCTCATACTCAGCTACTGTCATGCTGTCTTGTTTAAGTTCCATGAACTCTGATACTTTCCTGTCACGGACACACTGAGGGAAGTACTTATCATAGAAGACTTTCAGGAATTTTGCCCAGCCAATGTCTTTATGATTCTCACGCATTAACATCCACCATCTTCTTGCTTCATCTTATAGCATAAAGGTGGCTAAAAGTACTTTTTGCGACTCTGAACAAGGAAACACCTCAAACAGCTTTTCAACGTCGAGAACCCATGCTTCGGCCTTTAATGGATCTAATCTCCCATGAAACTGTGGCAGTTTCATTTTCTTAAACTCTTTGGTGAGAGCTATTATTCGGTCATCATTCTGATTATCTTGTACAGGTGGTGCTGGAGGAGGAGGCAGAGGGTGTGGTTGTTGCCACTGTTGTTGCCATTGCTGTTGTTGCCTCAATGTCTCTGCCATTTCCTGAATCAATCTTTCCATTCTATCCATTCTGGCAGTAGAAGACTCCTCTATCTCATCACATCTTGTTCTCACCATTTGATTAGACTTGCATTATACTTTATACAAAAGATTCACAGGTATGCATTTACTAAAGAGCATACATATTCAAATAATTTGCAATGCACGCGAATCACAAACTTATAACACATATTCGTTCACATTAAAACATTTAAGTGTATTCTCGATGCTTTCAGATTCATACTTATCACATGAATGCATCCTAGACCTTTTCTAGATGCTCATTACTCATTTGGACAAGTGTGTGAGTTATTAACTCGTGCTCTGATACCACTCTGTCATGACCCGAACCCGCCCCTATGGGTTAAGGGCATAACCGGCCAGTAATCAAGAGAATACCTACGGCCTCAAACCAAACAAGACATATCTCATCAGAGTAAAAGGGCCAAACGGAAGCAAATTTAAAACTTGTGTCCATAGAGCTGTGCTTACATAGCACATCATAACAGTCCATATATATATACCTGTTAATAACTCACATCAGAGGGATAACAACACAAACTTCTGTACATACACAGGATCATTTAGGTCTTAGTCAGCCTAGCCAAAACTTATATATATACAAAGGTAATCCGATGTTTTCGCCAACATAACAAAACTATATCAAAAGAACAAAAGAGGCGAAGACAAGTCTCGTGCGTGAGACGTTTGGGCTGACTCTCCAAAACCTTGACTGTTTCTCACATATTTTACCGAGGCTGGGTTTGGACGTCCCTTGGCTCTCCTACATAGACATGAATGAGCGTGAGCGAAAGCCTAGTGAATAATATCAAATAAGGAAGATACATGAACAATCTTTGAAACAGTTACATCAGACGGCCTTGGGCCCAATTCATGTTTCTATTTAATGTATCAATCAACTAAAGTTCTAGACGTATCAAACGGCCTCGGGCCCAATTAACTCCTACCTGACGGCCTTTGGCCCATCCATTCATGTCTAATGGCCTTTTGGCCCAATCATTCGTATCCGATGGCCTTTGGCCCAAACGTTCAGATCCGACGGCCTTCAGCCCAATTATTCATATTCGACGGCCTTCGGCCCAACCGTTCATATCCGACGGCCTTCGGTCTAACCGTTCATATCCGACGGCCTTTGGCCCACTCGTTCATACCAAACTATTATTCGTGTCAGACCATCATTCGTGTCAGACTATCATTCATGTCGGACTATTATTCATGTCAGACTATTATTTATGTTGGACGGCTTTTGGCCCAATCATTCATGTCAAATGGCCTTCGGCCCAGTCAATTGTATCCAACGGCCTTTGGCCCAATCACATTAATTGTATCCAATGGCCTTCGGCCCAGTCACATGGCATAACAAATATTTGTCCCCAATTTAATGTAACAACTTACAAGACTTATACGAAAGTGAGCAATTGGACAAATAACATACTTCAGATATCTTTATTAAGATATTACTCACAGTGATCTGCCGGTGGATTTGCCCTCGTGCTTGACCCTACACATTTCATGAACATAATGGGTCACAAACGATTCATTCCGTTCTTAATTCATATATTCCTCTTAGGCTTCGTTCTTATCCTTTTAACTCATTTACAATACTTAATGCATGCCTAAGAGTGCTCAGAAATGAAAGAGAACGGAAAATGAAACATATAACACTTTTACAAAATTTCTGAAACAGGGGTCCCCGCTTGAGCGTGGGTTCTGACGCTCGACCGGACCCTCATGGTCTGCAAGAGTACTGGTTACCTCATATTTACGCTTGAGCGTGAATTCGAAAGCTCGAGCTGAAGGTCACACTACATGGCTCCCTGTACGAGCGTGAATCTCCCCGCTCGAGCGGACATCCATGTCTGCAAAAAGTTCTGGGAGCTCGTATTTCCCGCTCGAGCGGACATGCTAAATTTTGGGTTTTCCAGAACTGTTCTTCAAGTTCAAACTCGACCTCCAAAGGTCCAAAACTCATAATTTTGGTTCAAAACATGCAAATACATTATACCACATGAGAATATAAGTATATGGGATTGAATTGTTCAAAATCACAATCTAATTCTCAAATAAATCCTCCTTTCTTTTGTATGATCAAACCCATGCATTCAAACTTCATACCAAATTCATAACTCTATCAATTCAACATGCATGTTAGTCTTTGACCCCAATTCTATTTCAAATAGCACCAATGATGCTTATAACCATGAAACTCAACAAAACCATGCTTGCATGTATGCTTCAATGCTCAATTTTTCATAATCAACCTATTGCATGCTAGTTTATGCAAATTCATGGCAATTTTATGCATGCATGAACATATCAACTTCAATTCAAGCTCTAGATGATCATCTAATCTTGAATTCACAAAATTACAACCTCAAACTTATGAAATCATAATCAATTACTCACCTAGAAGCTTAAATCTTCCAAATTATGGTTAATTCTTGAGTTTATCTTCAAGATTCTCAAGCCTCTTGATCAAACCTTCAATTTGAGCTCCCTCTCTCACTCTAAGTTCGGTTCTCTCTCTCTCTAGAGAGCAAAATCTGATTTGAGCTCAAAACAATGAATATAAGTGTATATTGGCCCCTTTTATACAAGCTCCCTTAATCACATTTATTAATACTAACTAATGGAGCACTATATCATCAATTTAATCTATTTAATTTGATCCGAATCAATTTCCAATTAAATTTCACCGTAGGCTCTAAAAATTATGCTAATCACAATGGCGTAGTCAATTTCGGTTTCTGTGGCCGACAAGACCTTCAATTTTCAGTTTATAACAGTAAGTTGAATAGATATTCCTACGGTGAACAGATAGAAATTCAAAACCACATATATTCATATAAATGGCACTCAAAATCATATCAAACACATAATCACAATCACAATTAAGATTAATTAGCATAATACGGAACAGGGTTATCACATAAATGGGACGCATTCGATTATCAAAATTTGAGTTAGAACAGTAAGGCTCTCAACTCCGTCTTTTGCTCCGTCACACTTGAAGAGTTTCGTCGTATTTGCACTTGTGAGGTAGCAAAAGAGGCTTAGGATATTCTTGAAACTATTCACAAGGGCACTACTTCTGTTAAAAGGTCAAAACTTCAACTTCTCACCTCTGCTTTTGAAACTCTTTTTATGCATGATGATGAGATGTTTGATGATTTTTATGTTAAACTTAGTGACATTGTGAATTCTTGTTTCACACTCGGTGAAAAAATCCCTGACGCTAAGGTTGTTGGAAAATTTTTGCGGTCTTTACCCGAGAGGTTCCAATAAAAGGTTACAGCTATTGAGGAGGCTCAAGATGTTGATACCCTCAAGTTTGATCAGTTGGTTGAAAACTTGTAGACTTATGATGCCCACTAGATTTCTAAGAAAAAACAAAAAGATAGTATGGCTTTTACTAGTGCTCATGAGACTGCTAAGACCTCTGAGATTGAGTTTTATCTAGAGTCCAAAATGACGGCTATGTTTACCAAACAGTTCAAAAAAAATTTAAAGAAAAAGAAGCCTAATTTCAAGGATCCTAGTTCAAAAGATAAGGGTAATGAAAAACCCAAAACTTTTCCATTAAAAATTTCTCCAAAAACTGAAAAGAAGACTGTGAAGGGGTAAGGTGTCAAGTGTTACGAATGTCAAGGGTTTGGACATATTGCTCTTGAATGTCCATCGAAAAAGAACCGGAAGAAAGTCTATACAATGACTTGGGATGATGAAAGCGGATCAGAGCAAGAACCCAAAGAAACCGAATCCCGTGAAGATGGAGATAGCACTTACATGGCATTCTGGTCTACTATCACTCAACCTCCTCTAAAGCCAGTGGAATTTGCTTGTGGTCAGAATCTGCACTGTGTTCCTACCTTTAATGAGAGTAATTACTTGTTCTGGAAGATCAGAATGAGGATGTTTCTGAGAGCTCACGACCCCGAGGGCTGGCAAGCCATTGAAGAGGATGTTGAAAGCGCTGACAATCCAAGCAATCAAAGAGTTCTGACTACCATTCGTGAAGTAATTTCTGACGAAGAACAGTAATGGGTTGCTCACTGCAAAAAGGCCAAAGATGCATGGGACATTTTGAGTCAATTTCATGAAAGATGGGAGTTATCTTCACACCATCTATCAACTTTCATGCCTTAGTTGCTTGACTGGATGAGGTCCAGGAGAAAGAGGAGCAAAAAGAAGATGATGAAACCTCAGAAGACAATGATGAGATTGATGGTGATGACCTACAACAAGCTTATGAAAAGCTTTACGATGAATCTCTGAATTTGTCCAAGATAAATGACAAACTCGCTCTCAAGCTCAAAGCATATGAAAGCGAGAATGTCAAGCTAAAGGAAGAGATTGGAGCTGCAAAAAAGGATGTCATCAAGATCTCAAATGACAGACAAGACCTCTGTGGAAAGCTTCTAGCTTATGAAACCGAAAGGAGTGAACTTTAGAGAATCTATGCCATATTTAAAGAGAAGATTGGAATCCTTGAGATGTCACAAGCCATGTTGGAAGAGCTGATTGGTCAGAAAGAGGAAGAACTCAAAGTTGCTAGAGTCACGATTGATATGTGGAACAAAGGGTCAAAGACACTTGAAGGCATCATTGGGTCTCAACAAATGAGTGGTGACAAAAGTGAGATAGGCTATACTCCTACAACACTTCAAAAGGGACATGCCTCTACATCACATGACCTAAAGACACAAGCAAAGGGAAAGCTCAAGGGTGATACTTCTTTTCATCAACCCAAAGATGGTAAGATCGACAAACTGGAGGTAAAACTTGTGTTTGTTTGTCATCATTATGGGAGGTATGGCCACATTCGTCCTTATTGTTTTGAGTTATTTGGTAAAGTGTCTAAAAAGGGTAGAAATTCTAATACTTCTGAGGTTAGGAGACAACCTGACATGTCTAGGCGGAACACCAAGATTTAGGATGGTGTTCACAACGCTAAGATATCTACCAAGACTGCCAGTCCTGCTTCCACTAAGACCAAAAAGATATGGGTTAGAAAGAGTGACTTAACGTGTTTCGTTGTTCACACTGCACTGAAAGCACGTGACTCACACATGTGGTATTTTGATAGTGGGTGCTCTCGTCATATGTCTGGTGACAAATCCTACTTCGCATCTCTTGATAAATATGAAGGAGGAATTGTTACCTTTAGAGATGGTCGCACTTCTAGAGTCATTAGTAAGGGCCCTATAAGTGTTATTGGTCTTCCTACACTTGAAAATGTTTTGCTTGTTGACGGCCTTAAAGCTAATCTGTTGAGCATTAGTCAAATGTGTGATTCCCATCATGAAGTATTATTTTCAAAAATAAATATGAAATTTTGGATAAGAAAGGAAATTCTGTCATACATGGGGTTTGCATATCTGATAATTGTTATGGAATTGTTACCACTAAGGATCTTACTTGTCATTTGGCCATCATAAGTAACCTTGACCTGTGGCATCAAAGATTAGGTCACATGAATTTCAAAGACCTAACTAAGATTGCCAACAAAGAGCTTGTGAGAGGAGTACCCAAAATGGGTAAGAATGTGAACCATGTGTGTGGTCCATGTCAACTTGGGAAGCAAACTCGTACTCTTTGTAAAAAGGTAAACAGTTTCACAACCAAACGTCCTCTTGAATTGGTTCATATAGATCTTATAAGACCCACCCGCACTGAAAGCATTGGAGGTAAAAGATACATTTTTTTAATTGTTGATGATTATACTCGTTTTTCATGGGTAAATTTTTTAAGAGAAAAATCTGATACGTTTGATGCTTTCTAGGCCTTAGTCCTTAAAATCCAAAATGAACAAGGTGTTTCTATTGGGCGTATCATAAGAATCCGAATTGATCATGGTCGTGAGTTTGAAAATAGTTTGTTTTCGGATTTTTGTGATATGCATGGAATTAAGCATGAATTTTCTGCACCTATTACTCCACAAAAAAATGGAGTTGTTGAGAGGAAGAACAGGGTTGTTCAAGAGATGGCTAGGGTCATGCTCCGTAGTAAGAAATTTTTGGGTTAAAGCCTTAAATACCACTGTTCATGTTGTAAATCGTGTGTATTTTAAGGCTCGGCACTGTACAAACTCCATATGAATTGTGGAAGGGATTGAAACCTAATGTAAAATATTTCAAAATTTTTGGGAGTAAATGTTACATTTTCAAAGATAGAGAGCGCTTGGGCAAATTTGACTCCTGAAGTGATGAAGGTATTTTTCTAGGGTATTCAACCTCTAGTAAAGCTTTTCGTGTCTATAACCTGCGTACTTTGTCTTTAATGGAATCGATCAATGTGGTTATAGATGACACAGGTTCTCCTACTTCAGCGTTAAATGAGGAAGAAAATAGTGAATCTCCAATCCTGAATACTGAACCACAAAGTCAAGGAGAAGTAGAGGACCAAGCTTAAGAAGGTGAGCTAGCACCAACTTCTAAGGTAAGTCCGAGTGCAAAGAGTGCAGAAAGAGACACCACTTCTAATACTCCTGTCACTACAAGTCCAGAGTTCAAACCATCAACAAGGGTGAAACTGAATCATCTGGCTCAACAAGTGATTAGAAGTGTCTCAGATTAAATGAAAACCCAAAGACAAATTTGGGAAGAGGTATTTCATATGTGTTATGTTTCATTAATTGAACCTAAGAATATAAAAGAGGCCTTACTAGATGATAGTTGGGTCAATACTATGCATGAAGAGTTAGGTCAATTTGAACGTAACAAAGTTTGGACTCTTGTTCCCTGACCTAGAGACATGAATGTGATAGGTACCAAGTGGATCTTTAAAAATAAATCTAATGAGAATGGTACCGTGGTTAGAAATAAAGCTAGGTTGGTTACTCAAGGCTATACTCAAGTAGAGGGTGTTGACTATGATGAGACGTTTGCCCCAGTTGCACATCTCGAATCTATTCGTATTTTACTTGGTGTTGCATGCTTTCTTGGGTTCAAATTGTTTCAAATGGATGTGAAAAGTGCCTTTCTGAATGGGTACTTGAAAGAAGAGGCTTATGTTGAGCAACCAAGAGGGTTTGAGGACCCAAAATGTCCAAACCATGTTTACAAGTTAGACAAGGCTTTGTATGGGTTGAAACAAGCCCCTCGGGCTTGGTATGATAGACTTATTACCTTTCTTCTTGATAATGATTTTCAAAGGGATAGTGTGGACAAGACTTTATTTGTGAAACATACTAAGTCTCATATATTTGTTGCTCAAATTTATGTTGATGATATTGTGTTTGGATCCACTGCTGATCATCTTGTGAAATATTTTTCGGATTGCATGACACATGAGTTTGAGATCAGCATGATGGGAGAGTTGTCTTATTTCTTGGGTTTTCAAATTAAACAGTCTCCTTCGGGTATGTTTGTCTCTCAGACTAAGTATGCCAAAAACCTTGTGTCAAAGTTTGGTCTAGAGTCGGCCAAACATGCCTGTGCTCCCATGAGCACCAGTCTTCACCTTTCTAAAGATTCATCTGGTACTGATGTTGATCCTACCCTTTATAGGAGTATGATAGGGAGTCTTCTTTACCTCACAGCCAGTCGACCTGATATTGCATTTAGTGTAGGTGTTTGTGCCCGTTACCAAGCCAGTCCTAAAGAGTCTCATCTTCTTGCGGTCAAACGCGTCATTAAGTATGTTAATGGGACACTGGGGTATGGGGTTTGGTTTTCTACCGACACTACAGCCGAAATTACTGGTTTTTCTAATGCTGACTGGGCAAGGTGTGCTGATGATAGAAAGAGTACATCCGAGGGGTGTTTTTACCTTGGGAATAATCTGGTTGCCTGGCATAGAAAAAAGCAAAATGCCATCTCTCTTTTGACTGTTGAGACTGAGTACATTGCTGTAGGGAGTTGTTGTGCACAAATGTTGTGGATGAAGCAAATGCTTCATGATTATGGTATAGACCAGAACACTCTCACCCTTTTCTATGATAACACAAGTGCCATTAACATTTCTAAAAATCCTGTCCAACACTCTCGCACCAAACACATTAACATTCGTTATCATTTTATTCGAGAGTTAGTGGAAGAGGGATTTGTTGTTCTTCAACATGTACCTACTGAGCATCAAAAAGCTAATATGTTTACAAAACCCTTGATCTTCTTAGGTTTGAGTTCCTTAGAAAGACCTTGGGTTTAGTGCTCAGTCACTAGGGTGTTACCTATTACTTGAGTGGGTGAGAGCGATTGGTTTTATGTGTGCTTGGATGCTATAATCTCATTGCCTTTGATTCCTGTCATCTCTGCATTTAGATTCATATGAACACTTCTCATATTACTTGCAAGATTTCATTATTCTTTGTTCATAGCTCATTCTGAATGCCCATGCTCATTGACTTGATGATCTCATTCTGTACATATCCTTGAGTTAAACTGTTGCAGGGGTTTCCGTACAAATGATCAAATTTCTTTATGGACCACTGACAATGTTTCTTATACATTTTCAGAGGAATTGACCTATATTGGCATATCATGGGTGATGTTGAGTCTCTTAACCATCCACCGTCGTTTTTCACTTTCACAGTTTCTTCCTCAGTTCATTGAAGTTCGGGCATTAGGAAAAGGCTACCTCAGAGGCACTAACCAGGCCATCTTTATCGATTTCATGCTTCTTTGGTTTAGTCTCTATACTCTTGAGCGTGCATGCCACTAGTGAGTGCCCACAAGCAAGAAAGTCAAAAATTTTTAAAAAAGAAAAAGAAAAAGGGACTCTTTGATTGAGGGGGAGCCTCTGCGTTTACTCAACAAATACCCCTTGATTCCTAGTGGTTTGACTTTTCTCAGTGATGTTTAGTTACTCTTGCCGGAGGTCCAGCCATCCGATCACTATGAGGATTAACTCTAGCTCTGTGGCCTCTCAAGGATTGCACACACACACACACACACACACACACACACATTTCTTATGTGAGCTCTCATGTTTGTTTTCGAGTTGTGCATTCTCATGTAGCTTATGTTCATTGATCAAGTTTTATCTGATTTGCTCATGATATTGTGCTTCCTATTGTCATAATTGCATGTTTGCGAGCTTTATATTTGTGATTATCTCATCTTAGTGTCACATTCATGCTACTGTGCTCACTTCGTTTTGTTTTAGGTTCCACTTAATAGTATGAGTGTTTTGTTTTTGTTCAGAAGGGTGTTTTTTAGAGGTTTTGGTTTTTTCTTCTTTGCTCGAGCTAGGGAGTGTGCGCTCGAGCGAGATTTACTTCAATCCAGTACTTTTGTAGGTTTCTCAGATTCTAAGAGTTTACTTTCCTGGCTCGAGTGAAAATGTTCTGGTTCGAGCGTGTTCGTGTGCATAAGCGTCTTAGCTCGAGCGAAACACTTCTCGCTCGAGCGAACTGTTGTGGTTTAAATACCCACACTCTGTCCTTTCACTCCATTTTTTCCCGTTTTGCTTGTTTCATCTCTCTCACCTAGGGCTTTTTTCCTCCCCATTGCTGTTTGTCCCTTGGTCTTCACTCATTTTTGGGGGGCGTCTCTCTTCAATCCGTCTTGCTTCTTCATTGGTGGTAAGTCTTTCTCTCTATTTCTCATTTTTTTCCCCGTCCTTATTTTTGTGTGTTTCTCTGCTCCGTTTGTGTTGTCTAGGGTTTCTGTTTTCTCTCTTCCTCGAATGCTTTTTTTTTTTTTTTTGGGGTTCATTTTTGACCTTATGGTTTGCTGTCTCTCTATTTAATTTTGTTTAGCAGTTTGGTACTTCATTGCTCGGGTTCATTATTGCTAGGTTTTTGCTAGGGTTCATTGTTAGGGTTTTGTTTATAGGGATTTAATTTTTGACTTACTCTTATTTTGCCATGAGTTTTAATTGCTGATTTGTGATGTTCTCAGTGAATTGTGTTGTTGTTGGTTCCTTTAATCTATTGTCTTTATATCTCTCTTACTGTTGCATTTGTTTGATTTTGGGACTTGACCTTGCTTTGCTCTTATAGTCATTGATATAATGCTTTGGTTTTGTAAATTTTGATTTTTTAACCCTGTTGGACTAATGATTTGGGCTGTGCTCTTATGTTTGTTTATGGGGGTTCTAATGGGCTTTGAGTGTTCCTTGGTTTTTGCCTTGGTGGGTTGGGGTTTTGTGGTGGTCTTTTCTTATTGTCGGTCAGTCATGGCTGAGTCCTCTAAACGCCGTAAAACCACCGTGTCTCGCCCAAATTTCAATACCGAAGAATTCCAATCTAAGGAAAAATCCAACCTTAATCAGGATTTCTATGTTTCTTGGAAAGTTCACTTAGAACGTAATGTCCATCCTAGTACCTTTGAGTCTATTCTGATCTGGTCTCTGTTTGATGCTTTAGGGGGTGATCATGTCCTGCTTTTCTCTGGTCCTCAAAATCTTAGCTGGGTCCGGGAATTCTATTGCAATATGCACTCCATTTGCAAGGAAATAGCCCTATCTTTTCACACTTGGGTTCGTAACAAAGCCTTGGTCATTGATGGTGAAGTCATTAGGCGGTTTCTTAATCTTCTGGAAGTCCGAAATTGTCACTATCCTTATGAGTTTCTTCCTCGTTTCCATCTCCTAAACATCATCGTTTATGCCAACATCCATGTTACTTCTCATTCTTCTCACATTACCCAAGATTAGGGTTATGTGTTGTATTGTATTAACCACCGCCTTCCCATTGACCTGTTTGAAATGATAGTATCCAAAATGATTAGTGTGTTTGAGGGTCGCAAGTCTTTGGGTCTCCCTTATGGGTGTTTTCTCACTCAGTTTTTTACATCTCTTGGTGTCCCTACCTTGGATGATGACGAGTTTGCCTCTCCCATTAAACGTATCACCAAATTGACCGTCTCATAGAGTCAAACCCATGTCAAGGGGGGTTTGTTGGGAGTCGGGGTGTCTGATGCAAGTGATGATCCACTTGCCGAGAATGCTGAGATTGATGTAGCCACTACCAGTGCAGCTGAGTTGTGTCCTCATTCATTTCGTGGACAGCTATAGTAGTTCGAGTAGTTTGTCACCCATTGCCTTGATCAATTGGATGCCTGGCTCGATACATTTGATGGCTGCCTCGATCAGTAGACCGCGATGCTTGCTCAGATCCTTTCTCTGTTATAGACGCTGCCACAACCTCCATCCGACTCACAGTGATGTTTTTTTTCTTCTTGTGTTTTTTGGTTTTGGACAGTTTTTATTGTGTTTGGGTTGTATATTCTTCATCTTCTGTTTCTCCCAATAAAAAAGGAGGTGTATATTTGTTATATCTGTTTGCTTGATGGTTGGGGATATAGTCTTGGGATATACTTTTTGATATTGGGATACTGGATTTTGATAATGGACTAATCAACTTTGGGATTGATTTTTGAGTTATTGGACTAGATTCACACTTTTCATTCGTTTCTCTTGATTATGTCTTGAACTCTATTTATTTTTTTTGGAAGACTAATTACTCTATCTGTTAACAGTGGCGTGATTTATATATTGTTGCAGGGTATTTCATCCAGATTGTTGGTTTTATTTAGTTGATTGTTCAGTTAGTGCGTGTGTTTGCTAGGAACCTGTGTTAGAATGTTTTGTTCGGGAATTGACAAAGCGGAGATTGTTAGGTCCCTTGGTTTTGTCAATCCCACGAACAAATATTGTTTATGGAGTTGTAAGTTTCCTGGTTGTTTTGTCTTGCTCGCTCGAGCGAAGACGTTTTGCTCCAAGAAGTTTTCTTTGTCTGCAAATATTCTAGGAAGAAAGTTTGTGTGCTTGAGCAAAGGAAGCTTGGCTCGAGCGACACCACTTAAGGATTACACGCGTATTTGGTTCCTCGCTCGAGCGACCTTCATGGCCCCTATTTTCTATAAGTATTTGTTTAAGTCAGCTTTAGGGTTAAGTTTTTTAGATCTATTTTGAAGGTTGTAGGGTTTTTTTTTGGGACTATTTTGCTAGTTTTCCTTTGATATTTGCTTGAGTATTAAACTCACATGGTTTGACAAATCACATCAAATGGTTGTTTGAGTGATCATCTTCAAGAGTGTTATTCTTCGGTGGAATGCGAAGATTCAAGTGTGGAGTGTTCGAAGGTGTTTGAAGCTGTGCGCAATCGTTAAGTCGACGTGGATGTTGTGGAATCAACATCAATCTAATCAATTCTGAGATGAAGGTTGTGGTGGAAGAGATACAAATCGTTGAAGACAAATTGACAGAGTTTGGGTAATTTGTTTGGTTGTTTTGTATTCTTTCTTTGTGATGACTGGTTTCATTGTACGTCGCTTCACTTATTGTCCTATTTGGGTTTGTTGTGTTCGAAGGCTTTTTCTCAAATCCCGATCTTTGTTGGTCCTGGTTGAATTTCTCTAGTTCTGGAGAGCGCGAGGTCAGGTCCGAAGTGCCTAGAATTGAGCTGAGAAAATTTTGGGCTGGAAGACCAGGGTTGCACGTGCAAGAGAGGGCTGCACGTGTGGGAGGTCAAGACATATATGCAGGGAAGTGGGTCTCTTTCAGCTTGCACACTGCATAAAAGGCAAGTGCGGAGTGAGGTGCGGGGAGGAGCCTCTGCACGTGTGGGGAAGAAGGCCGCACGTGCGGGAAGACGCTTCGTACGTGCTGGAGCGGGCGCCGCACGTGTGGGCATCTGGGTAGCCCGAAATTTTCTATTTTTCTTTCTTTTGGGGTTGAGTGTATCTCATTTTTTTTCCTATATCTCTCTCTCTCTCTAAAAACACAATGCTCTCCCTTCTCTCTACATTTCACACCAAAACACCACAAGATCTTTAATTTCTCCAAATCCATACACATTTTGGCCCAAGTTCCTTTATCAAAGTTGGGGAGCAAAGCAAGAGCTTCACTTTGTACGATGGAGATCGGATTTCTACACCATTTGATCCTAAGGTTTCATCAATCTCTTCATCAAACTTGAGGTAGAGACTTCTTAGAGTTATATATATGTTTTGCAAGTTTGATGTGGGTTTTGCGTTTTTCTTGGAAATATCATGAGGGTTTGATTTTGGCTCAAGAATGTAGGGATTTTCAAAGTAGTTTTTAAAAATCTTAAATCTTAAATCTTTCTAAGATAATATCTTGAGGGTTGAAATTATCTTGGGCAAGGAAATGGTATCCTCTTTAGGATGTCTTTCAAGTGTTTAGGGTGTGTGTGTTGTTGTAGAGAAGAAACCTAAAAATTTGGGGGTTCCCTTAAATGAAAAAAGATGAGGGTTCATGGTTGATATTATATATGTGTGTGTGTGTGTATATATACATTGTGGTGTGCCATGTCAAGTAAAGAGAATGGAAAATTTCTTGTTTTTATACAAATGCATATATATTGATGATGGGTTTCTTAACATATGAGAATTGTTGGGATTGGAAGTTGTTATCTATATATTGCTATAGCTTTGAAATGATTAAAATGATGGAAGTGCACGAATTGTGGGTATATTGTTATATATTGACAAATGATGGCAAACCTTTGGCTATTTGTTAGTATGGCATTGAAAAAAGAAAATAGAAATTTTGAATCTTTTTGGAACCTTTGTTGGAGTTATGTTGAAAGTGGAGAAACATGATGTAGTATAGATAATTGTTGCATTGACTTTCTAAAACCTAGCATGTCATGAACATTGGATTGGGCATTGACACTTTCATTGATAATGAAATATTGTGAAATGAAATCATGGAAATGTTTATGGGGTAAATACGTTGGTAAGTCTGGATAGGAGGTGTAGATGAATTTGATAAGTTGGCCTGAGTGTCTGGGGTGAAAGACCGAAAACACGCGCGGAGGAGGTACCACTTCCCTTCCGGTTAGCAACTGGTAAAGTGGGATCTGGTAGTGCTAGTCATGCCTACCTGCAGACACCAACCTAGGGATTACCTGAGTTGTATTTACCGCCCCATTGAATAAAATTATAAATTTCGGATTTGTTGAGATTTCAAGCCATTGTTGAACATGGTGACTTTTATAAAGGCATGTAAATGAATTCCTCTTTTAATTGACATCACATGGCACTTGCATTTAATATTAGAAATCTTGCATAACTGTATATACTTTGTTAAGAATTCTCTACTGGGCTTTATGCTCACCCTTGTGGGATTTGGTGCAGGAAAAGATGTGGTGATCCCGCCATGTTGAGGGCGTGAACACATTTTGGTGAAGAGTAAATAACTCTCTTTTCTTGTGATTTATTTTGCTAGCCAAGGGCTATAAATGTATGGGTTCGTGAAACCATTTCTGTGTAATCGGGCTTAAGCCTTGGAAGATGTAAGCCCTCAAGGGCATTTTATTTATTTTTGGGATTTGATTATTCTACATGCTATAGATTCATGTATTCTATATCATTGAATGTATAATTCGCATGTGGGACTTTTGTACAAACCTTATTGACTAATGAATGTTGGTTGATGCACTTACTTTATGTTGGATTATTTTGGGGGGTTACAACTTGGTATTAGAGCTACCGGGTTTGAATACTTGGGGCTTGCGGGAAGTGGTTGTTTTACCACAGTGGGTTCATTTCGCATGATTAGGAAATGTTTTGTTTTTCGTGATTATGTGATAATATGCTTATGTGACTATATGGGTATGGGATTGGACTTTTGGGATGCTATTCGCACCTATTGAATTCCTTGAGGTCTTATTGAAGGGTACTTGATCAATACTCGTTCTACTAAGAATTCTTGGTTTTTTTGTGGGACGAATCTCATCACAAAAGAGTAATTCGTATGTGCTTACGTGACTAAGTGCTTATGTGGAGTGAATTGGATTGTTGGCATGGTAGAAATTGTATAGAATTGTTGTATTCTATTAGGATGTTAGGAAGGGGTCAAACTCATGGTGGTAGAGGTGGAAGGCGTGGTAGGGCTCGCCGAGGTGTGCACAAGGTACCAGTCCATGAGGTTCCGGTGCAAGAGGAGGGGTTGGGCCAAGCTAATATGGCCGAGCAAGTGGGGCAAGCGAAAATTTCGGGGCAAGCGGGTCAAGCCGCAATGGGGGCCCTAGCCTGAGAAATGGTGGGGGAGTTGAGGGAATCAATGAATATATTGAGGGCGGAGAACCAAGCTAGAGAGAACGCCGTAGAGGCGAGGGCGAGCTTTCTCAATAAGGTGTTTTTATGGGCCAAGCCGGATGAGTTCCATGGTGGCCCCGAGCCTAAGAAAGCGGATGCATGGCTCGAGCAGACCATGAAGCATTTGAGATGCTTCACATAAAAGACAGTGAGCTTAGAGTGACTCTTGCGAGTTACTACCTCAAGGGAGATGCTGGCCAATTGTGGAAGTACACCAAGGGCCGAATAGAACCAACATGGGAAGCATTTGTGGTGGCTTTCCAAGACAAGTACCTACCTCCCACTGCTAGGGAGAGGTTGAGGCAGGAATTTCAAGATCTTAAGCAACTTAATATGTCTGTGGCTGAGTTTGAAGCGGCCTTCTCTAGTTTGTCCCGGTTTGCACCGGAGTTGGTAGCAACGGAAGAGCGTCGTTGCATTGAGTTTGAGAAGAAACTAAGAACCAAAATCTTGTTCAAGGTTGCAGGGAACATGATCCGAAATTATGATCGACTTGTGAAAGCGACGACACCTGTAGAGATTACCGTAGAGGTTGAGGATGAGAGAATCCAAGGGTCAAGGTCGAGGGGTCAAGGGTCACAAGGGGACTATAGGCCCAACAAGAAGAGCAGAAATACATTTACATCCTAGTCCCAACCGCAGCAGTCTAGGTCCACTTTTCTCTTACCTAGTGCGGGTCCAGGGAAGAGTGCACCGAGTGATTTTTCTTGTTTCAAGTGTGGCCAACCGGGTCACAAGGCCTTTGCATGTCCGCAGAAGGGAGGAGGGCAGCAGATGTTGCCATCACAACCACATAACCAATCTCAGAGTCAGTCTTAGAATAGGGGGACATGGGCCTACTTGCTATTAGTGCGGTCAGTCAGGGCACATGAAGAGAGCTTGCCCGCAGTTGGGAGGTGCATTTGGCACATCAGGGTCGAGGCAGACTCAGAGCCACCAACAGGCTCACTCAGTACAAACTTCGCGAGCTAATCAAGGAGCTGCTTCGGCTCAGTCAGTGCAGCAGGCCTATGCTCCGAGAGATGAGCAGGTTGATTAGAGGAAACAGGGGTGCGTGTATGCTGTTACCGCACCAGAGCAGTTGCCGAGATCCTCAGTTGTGAGAGGTATTTTTGTTGTGTGTAATTCTTTGGCTAATGTGTTGCTAGATACGGTGCGTCTCATTCATTCATATCTACTGCATTTGTGTCTGCATTGGGATTGGAGGTTGCACGGTTAGCGTCTTCGCTCAGAGTAGAGTCACCAGTTAGGGGTACAGTTGACTTAGACTGGGGGTGTCGTGGTTGTGAGATAGAGGTTGCTGGACATCGACTCCCGTTTGCTTTTGTGTTGCTAGACATGTCGAGTTTTGATATTATTCTAGGCATGGATTGGTTGTCTTCATACCAGGTAGTGATTGATTGTTTTCGTCAGAGGGTCACAGTGTGCACCTTGAGTGGTGATTGTTTTCGCTTTCTAGGAGACTGGGTTGATAGGGTCTTGTCGCCAGTTTTTGACCCTCGTGGTAGAAATGAACTTAGTGGCCTTCTTGCTACTCTTTTGGATAATGAGAGTGATGGAACTCGTGTTGAGTTGGCAAGGGTAGTTTGCGAATACCCGGACGTATTTCCCGAGGATCTTACTAGTTTGCCACTCCACCGGGAGATCGAGTTCACCATTGACTTAGTGCCTGGAACAGCACCAATTTCCATGGCACCGTATAGATTTGCACCCGTGGAATTGCATGATTTGAAGATTCAACTCCAAGAGCTTTTAGACAAGGGTTTCATTTGCCCTAGTACATCGCCTTGGGGAGCGCCGGCTCTCTTTGCGAAGAAAAAGGATGGGTCGTTACGGTTGTGTGTTGACTACCGTAAGTTGAATCAGGTCACCGTCAAGAATAAGTATCCCTTACCCTGAATAGATGATTTGTTTGACCAACTGAAAGGGTCTCGTTGCTTTTCGAAGATAGATTTGAGGTCGGGGGTACCATCAGTTGAGAGTTCGGGAGGAAGACATCCAGAAAACGGCCTTTCGTACGCAATATGGTCACTATGAATTCCTTGTGATGCCTTTTGGGCTAACCAATGCACCAACTTCTTTTATGGACTTGATGAACCGAATTTTTAGAGAATACTTGGATCATTTTGTGGTCGTCTTTGTGGATGACATCTTAATTTACTCAACTTCTGAGGAGGAACACGAGGCTCACTTGAGAGTAGTACTTGAATTGCTTAGGGAGCACTAGTTGTGTGCCAAATTTGAGAAATGCGAGTTTTGGCTCACCGAGGTAAAGTTTTTGGGTCATGTAGTGTCAAGAGAGGGGGTAACTGTGGACTCTTCAAAGATAGACGCTGTTCAGGATTGGGAACAACCCAAAAATATTTTTGAGATCCGGAGTTTCTTGGGATTGGCAGGGTACTATTGGCGTTTTGTGAGGGACTTTTCTAGACTAGCCGCACCTTTGACTAGATTGACTAGAAAGGGGCTTAAGTTTGTGTGGAGTGAGGCTTGTGAAAAGTCATTCCAAGAGCTTAAGACTAGACAGACTACCGCACCAGTGTTGATAATTTCGGAAAGAGGTTTGGGTTACACCGTTTATTGTGATGCGTCTCGGGATAGGCTTGGTTGTGTCTTGATGCAAGGGGGAAAGGTTGTAGCTTACGGTTTACGACAATTGAAGACTCATGAGAAGAATTACCCCATCCACGACTTGGAGTTAACAGTAGTAGTGTTTGCCTTGAAAATTTGGAGGCATTATTTGTATGCAAGAAGTTTGAGGTTTTCTCCAATCATAAGAGTCTAAGGTATTTGTTTTCCCAAAAAGACTTGAATTTACGCCAATGGAGGTGGATGGAATTTTTGGAGGATTATGACTTTGAGTTACACTATCATTCGGGAAAGGCCAATGTAGTGCCCGACGCCTTAAGTCGGAAATCCGTGAGTAGTTTGGCGAGTGTGGCCATTCGGGAATGGGTTATGTTAGGTGACATCGGCAAGTTTGAATTGCACTTGGGTGAGTCCGAAGAGGGTGCAACTTTGTTTACTTTGAGTGTTCAACCTACCTTGATTAGTAAAGTTATAGAGGCACAACAAGGAGACCGTGAAATAGAGTCAATTCGTGAGAGAATCTCCAACAAGAAGGAAGAAAAGGGTTTGAACGTCCATTCGGATTTGAGTGTGCGCTTCCTAGACCGCTTGTTTGTACCAGAATCTTGTAGAGAGGAAGTGCTTCGAGAGTTCCATCACTCACGCCTTGCGGTACACTCGGGAGGCCCCAAGATGTATCGTGATCTTAGCTGTCAGTTTTGGTGGAGGGTTATGAAGTGGGATATCGCATCCTTTGTGTCGAAATGCCTTACTTGTCAACAAGTGAAGGCTGAACACCAAAGGCTGGCGGGTTTGTTACAACCCTTTTCGATAGCTGAGTGGAAATGGGAGCACGTTACCATAGATTTTGTAGTTGGGCTTCCTAGAACACAGCAGGGCAATGATACCATTTGGGTGATTGTTGATTGGTTGACTAAGTCTACGCATTTCATCCCGATGCGTACCAGCGACTCAGTTAAGCACTTGGGCGAGTTGTACATTAGAGAGATAGTTCGACTTCATGGAGTTCCTGTAACCATTGTATCAGATAAAGACCCTCGTTTTACTGCCTGGTTGTGGCAAAGCCTTCAAGAGGCATTGGGAACTGAGTTGACCTTTATCACTGCTTATCACCCTCAAACCAATGGGCAGTCGGAGCGTACCATTCAAATTTTGGAGGACATGCTTAGAGCTTGTGTCATTGATTTCAAAGGGTCTTGGGAGAGGCATTTATCGTTGATTGAATTTGCCTATAACAATAGTTACCAAGTTAGCATCGAGATGGTACCGTTTGAGGCCTTGTATGGCCGACCTTATAGATCACCAGTTTGTTGGGCCGAGGTGGGGAATGCACCGTTATTGGGTTTAGAAATTGTTAGGGAAACAACCAAGAAAGTTGCTCTCATACGGAAGAGGTTAGCTGCGGCCCAAAGCCGACAGAAAAGTTACGTCGATAAGAGGAGACCACCTTTGTCTTTCTAAGTGGGTGACCATGTTTTCCTCAAGATCTCACCTAGGCGGGGTTTGATGAGGTTTGGTAAAAGTGGTAAGTTGTCTCCGAGATTTATTGGGCCTTTTGAGATATTGGAGAGAATTGGGGAAGTGGCATATCGGTTGGCCTTACCGCCATAACTTTCAGGCTTTCACAATGTTTTTCATGTGTCCATGCTTAGGAAGTATGAACCCGACCCTTCTCATGTGCTAGATTAGGTTGATTTGGAGGTGGATGAGGATGCCTCTTACGAAGAGTGACCGGTTCAAATACTAGATACCCGAGAGCAAGTATTGAGGGGTAAGACTATATCATTAGTAAAGGTGTTGTGGAGGCACTATGGGGTGGAGGAGGCAACTTGTGAACAGGAAGCGGAGGTTCACTCCAAATATCTGAATTTATTTGGAGAAGCTTAGTTGTTTTAAATTGTAATATTCCCTAGTGTCGAAAAGAAAAGTGTTAAAATTGTTAATCACATGTTGTTATATGTATTGTTAATCTAAGCATAAGGTTGTGGTGGCATGGTATTTTGTTAAAAATGCTTCATTTCGGATGCCTATTATAAGTAATTATCGTTTTGAGATGATTTTGATGATGATGGTAAATATTGGTTGAAGATCGATTTTGCGATTTGAAATTTTGATAGTGTAGTCATAATTGCTAGAACCCTTTTGTTGGTTGGTTTGTTTAAATTTCCTATGGTGGGGAGGTTGTGATGACCGGTTTCATTCTACGTTGTTTTATTTATTGTCCTCTTTGGGTTTGTTGTGTTCAAAAGCTTTTTCTCAAATCCCGGTCTTTGTTTGTCTCAGTGTTGAATTTCTCTGGTTCCTAAGAGTGCGAGGTCAGATCCGAAGTGCCTAGAATTGAGCTGAGAAAATTCTGGGCTGGAAGACCAGGGCTGCTGCATGTGTGGGGCCTTGGACCGCACCTGCGGGAGGTCAAGCCGCACGTGCGGGGAAGTAGGTCTCTTTCAGCTTGCACACTTCATAAAAGGAAGGTGCGGAGTGAGGTGCGGGGAAAAGCCACCGTACGTGCGGGGATGAAGGTCGTACGTGTGGGAAGACGCTCCACACGTTCGGGAGTGGGCGCCGCACGTGCGGGCTTCTAGGCAGCCCGAAATTTTATGTTTTTCTTTCTTTTGGGGCTGAGTGTATCTCATTTTTTCCTATATCTCTCTCTCTCTAAAACACACATTGCTCTCCCTTCTCTCTATATTTCACACGAAAAACACCACAAGATCTTTGATTTCTCTAAACCCATACACATTTTGACCCAAGTTCCTTCATCAAAGTTGGGAAGCAAAGCAAAAGCTTCACTTTGTACTGTGGAGATCGGATTTCTACACCATTTGATCCTAGGGTTTCATCAATCTCTTCATCAAACTTGAGGTAGGGACTTGTTATATATATATATATGTTTTGCAAGTTTGATGTAGGTTTTAAGTTTTTCTTGGAAATATCATGAGGGTTTGATTTTGGCTCAAGAATGTAGGGATTTTCAAAAGTAGTTTTTAAAAATCTTAAATCTTAAATCTTTCTAAGATAATATCTTGAGGATTAAAATCATCTTGGGCAAGGAAATGGTATCCTCTTTAGGATGTCTTTCAAGTGTTTAGGGTGTGTGTGTTGTTGTAGAGAAGAAACCTAAAAATTTGGGGGTTCCCTTAAATGAAAGAAGATGAGGGTGCATGGTTGATATTATATATGTGTGTGTATATACATTGTGGTGTGCCATGTTAAGTAAAGAGAATGGAAAATTTCTTGTTTTTATACAAATGCATATATATTGATGATGGGTTTCTTAACATATGAGAATTGTTGGGATTGGAAGTTGTTGTTTATATATTGCTATAGCTTTGAAATGATTAAAATGGTGGAAGTGAATGAATTGTGGGTATATTGTTATATATTGACAAATGATGGCAAACCTTTGGCTATTTGTTAGTATGGCATTGAAAAAAGAAAATGGAAATTTTGAATCTTTTTGGAACCTTTGTTGGAGTTATGTTGAAAGTGGAGAAACATGATGTAGTATAGATAATTGTTGCATTGACTTTCTAAAACCTAGCATGTCATGAACATTGGATTGGGAATTGACACTTTCAGTGATAATGAAATATTGTGAAATGAAATCATGGAAATGTTTATGAGGTAAATACGTTGGTAAGTCTGGATAGGAGGTGTAGATGAATTTGATAAGTTGGCCTAAGTGTCCGGGGTGAAAGACCGAAAACACGCGCGGAGGAGGTACCACTTTCCTTCTGGTTAGCAACCGGTAAAGTGGGGTTTGGTAGTGTTAGTCATGCCTACCTGCAGACACCAACCTAGGGATTACCTAAGTCGTATTTACCGCCCCATTGAATAAAATTATAAATTTCAGATTTGTTGAGATTTCAAGCCATTGTTGAACATGGTGACTTTTATAAAGGCATGTAAATGAATTCCTCTTTTAATTGACATTGCATGGCATTTGCATTTAATATTGGAAATCTTGCATAACTGTATATACTTTGTTAAGAATTTTCTATTGGGCTTTATGCTCACCCCTGTGGGATTTGGTGCAGGAAAAGATGTGGTGATCCCGCCGAGTTGAGGGCGTGAACACATTTTGGTGAAGAGTAAATAACTCTCTTTTCTTGTGATTTATTTTGCTAGCCAAGGGCTATAAATGTATGGGTCCGTGAAACGATTTCTGTGTAACTGGGCTTAAGCGTTGGAAGATGTAAACCCTCAAGGACATTTTATTTATTTTTGGGATTTGATTGTTCTACATGCTATAGATTTTTGTATTCTATATCATTGAATGTATAATTCGCATGTGGAACTTTTATACAAACCTTATTGACTAATGGATGTTGGTTGATGCACTTAATTTATGTTGGATTATTTTGTGTTACATTCTTTCCTTCATAGTGGATTGATTTGTGACGTTTCGCCCATAGTTTTTTAATCACAATTGGAGGTGCTCCAATTGTGGTTTTTCCACATAAAAATCGTTTGTGTCGATTTATTATTTTTTTAAAACAACAATCTAAATCACTTTCGTACGTACTTGATGATTTAGATTGTTAGTTTTAATTGTTTGGGAACTAGTATAATTAATCTTGAGCCAAATCACGAATCACTTAGGTTTTCTTCATATAGTAAATTAAAATTACAAAACTTATAAAACAAATGTATTTATATTTTATAGTAATTTTTTTTAAAATTTTTGTCAATTAAATTATGACGTGCAATTTTTTTATTAAGAATTTAGAACACACAATTAATGACATATAAATAAAAATATTCTCTTATATATAACTCTGATAAAATAAATAAAATTTAATTGATTATAAATCATTTTTACTATATAGTTTTAATAAATTCTATATTATTATTTTAATTTAAAAACTAAATTTTTTAAGAAAAATGCCAATGCTCAATGGTCATTTTTTTCTAAATTATGAGCAAAAATATTATTAATTGACAACTTATTTGGAAAGGTATGATTTTCGGAAAAAAGTCATTATAAATTGTCATATTACTTTATCTATTTTTTTTTTATATCTTTTCGTAAAAAATTAAAAAATTAACTAAAATAATCTATTTTTAAATGAGCCCTGAGTGTTTTAAATGAGTAATGCTATACAATAATACAAATAAAAAAAGAGACATTTATTCATAAATCCCTCCTCACCTACTCATGTTCAACTTAGACTAAGTTATTTTCTTACATTCTAATAGGTCGTATGGTTGACATAGTTACCAAAATAACCATGATAATAATATTCACATTAATAGTGTGAATGTTCCGTGATGTGAACATTCACACTGTAAAATATGAATGTTCATATTACCAAATTGCTACGTTCAAAAAATATTTGTGAGGATAAAATTATCCATAAAATACCGTAAATATGAAAATTAGGATTTGGTGTATCAAATGTCCAAATAGTAAGACTTATTGGAATACAATAATATGTTATGGACTAATTGGGATACAAGTACTTAAAAAAAGATTCCTAATAAATTCTTCATAAAAAGTTATATATAATTTTTATATATAATGATGTAACTCGTTATGGATCTTTTACTTTAAAACAAAATACTATTGAAGGTTAATTTATTTATAACTATAATAATGGTATTGCCATATCATTCTTATGAATTTTTTTTATTAATTTTATATATGCATAGAGTTCTCCTTTTTAAAATTTAGCCATTGAGTCTTAATATTTCAATCCATAAAAATTAAATTCGAACATCACATAGATGTATCTTAAGACCATAGTATAATTTTTCAATATTAATAGGGTAATTTTGTTGAAGAAAAAGAAAAATCATTAAATTTGATTTTTTTATTATAGTATATAAAAATTTGGAATTTAAAATTTTTCTACTTTGTACTCTCTATAATGTCAAACATACTCGCATATTTACCCTTTTTACATTTCCAATCCTAACACTAGTTAGGGATGTAAGAAAAATCGAAAAAATCGACTAAACTGATTGAATCGGACAAACCGACTATATTTGGTCTATTCGGTCTGTGCAGTTTCTAAATTTGATCTTTTTTTTTTTATTTTTTTTTATTTTTGATTCGGTATCGGTTCAAGCACATTGTACACTGAACTAAACCGAAACCGATCGTTCAACATATATTGTATTTACAATGTACATATATAATCTAATAATATAATGAGATTAATAAGTATTGTGGGTGTTGATTTCCGACCACACAATCAAAATGGCAACTCAGCTAGAGAGCACTGGCAGAATAGATTAAGCCCAACAACCTGCACAAGAAGATGAGAATCTGGTAGTGGTTCGTCCACCCGGAGGCACTTCGATGATCAAGTCAGTAATCGATATCTCTCAAAGATAACAAATATGCTTAAACTCAAAAGAAAAAACTTACCTTAGACCTACGAAGGTGCCTTGCTTTTATAACTAGCAGTGACCTAATCCCTTTAGAAGCCTTACGTCAATGGACTTAGGCTCAATGCTCATCCTGGACCCTCATCTAGATAGAGATAAACTCTTTCTGAGCCTTATCTTTATCCAAACTAAGAATCTCCCTGTTCTAGGACTCTTGTCCTTTATCCGCTTATCTCGGATTTCAGTATCTCCGCAGATAACCTCAGCCTTGTAGAGATCATCTCGGCAACATGATCAGGCCACGTGGCACCTCGGTTGACACTTCGGTGTCACCTTGGACACGTGCTGCCATTTCCAAAATATGTCCCCACAAATGCCCCCCAGGTTTTATTACCTCGGCAACCTGAGGTGATGGAACCTACATTGCTTGTTCATATATTATGTTGGCTAGAATTCATTCTTCCCTTCGACCAAGGTCATGACTCGTTAGTTTCAAGTACCCAGGACTCAACTGTCCATCTCTATCAAAGATCAAGAACCAAGAGTCTGGTTTTTGAAACATCTCAATCGAGATCGCTCCTCTAGCCGAGGTTATGGTATACTTATTTCAAGAATTTCAAGAGTTCTATTTGTGCATGAGCTGTCATGCGTGGCCTTCCCAACTATTTTATATACGTGTCCCATTTTCATTGGGTTGTACCTGACACGTGTTATCAGGTCACGCCGATTTTGCTCACGCCGCCTGACAAGCACGTCGTCCAAGGTGTATTTATTTCACTTTGGCACCTTTTTAGTTTTTAACAAAACTCTCTCTCCCTCTTCATCTTCTCACTTTGTAAATTTGATTTCCCTCTTTGTGCCTAAACTTTCTCTCTCTACAATCCCCAAACCTCCATTGTCGTGCTTTTGAGTTTTCTACAACCATCGCAGTCACCTCCTCCGGTGAGCTTCCCATCGTTTACTTCCAACCGTCCAAGCTTTCTGACTCTGGCGAACTTGTTTCTCGGACCTATTCAGTAAGTTCTTAATTTCTTTCCCTTCAATTTCAGTCTCCTATTACTCTGGGTATGTTTCTTTAAATATGCTCTTTATACTGCATTTGTGGCCCTTGAATTTGTAGTTGCTCTTGTATTGCAATTAAATTCATATTTCTACTCATACTCTGTTTTTCTCTATTACAAACAAATTCTCTCTTGGATTGGCTTTGTGCTTTTCTGTTTTGCCTTTGTGTCTGTATACATTGTTCGTGGTTCTTGCACACACCTATGCACTATTCACGAACGTGTAATTTTCTATACTCTTGGATTGTCATTACTTTCTTGATTCTAAATCATGTTCTTTTTTTTTGCTTTTCTTGGTGCATTGTCTAGATTCTTGCATTCGATTCTTGTTTTTGTAGTCCTAGGTTTGGGATTTTCTTTAGAACTCATACACTTAGGAAAAACTGAAACAAACTTCCCCTTGAATCTTCAAAATTCTTGCCCCAGTGCCTATTTAGGGTTTAGCCGAGGTATTCAAACCAGTAACAATCACTTTTTCCTGAAATCTTGTACTAACTTCATTAATCCGACAATATGGGTATGTTTAGGTGGAGGGTAGCACCCCGACCAAACTAGAGTTCTTCCGTCGAGAGTTCTCCATCCCAGCCGACGTTGGCTGGGGAGGAGGACTCTATCATGCTTGATGGAGATTCCATGCCTTTCCTAGTAGTTGCCATAGTTAAGGGTGGAGTTAGGTTTCCCCTAGATATCCTTTTTAGGGAGGTCCTTCATTATTATAAGCCGAACCCTATGCAATTAGCTGTAAGCTCCTTTAGGATTATCAACGGCATCGCTGAGTTAGCATGTCAGCAAAATGTAAAAATAACCTTATCCAACATCTAGTACTGCTACACAATGTGTGGCCTTAAAACCAACTCCGGCTACACGTACTACCTCAAATCGAGATCTACCCAGTACAAATTGATAGCCGACATTCCAGACTCAAATAAGGGCACGACAGATGATTACCTGATTGTCTCGGGCAATTGGGAGTTTGCGCCAGATGATGAGCTCCATCTTTCCCTTGTGCCATGAAGTTTTTGGGGATGACAAGGGTAAGGACTTAGTTTCCCCTTACTACTTTACTTAGCTATATTTCTATTACTCTGTTCTAACGTTTTCCCTTTGCCTTTGCAGCTCTCCCTCAGCCAGAAAAGAACTTCCGCCAAACTCATATTCCTAGCACCGACCTAATCCAACTGCTTTGCCTTTTTATCGACGACCGCAAAGCACCACTCCTTCTCAATTACATCCCGACATACAAGAACCCTCTGCCCGACGTCCCTTGCAAGAGCAAGTCCCCTCTATCCGCTACAACTCCGCCAAGGCCAGATCAAGTCTCCACATCTAATTCTACCGACCAACCATCAACTTTCGCTCCGCAATTAATTCTGCCATCCTAACACCAGCGCCGACGCTGAGCACTTATGAACACTCCTGCTGGCAGAACATGCAGCAGAAGATGCCGAGGCTCTGATTTTTCAGTGACCGACACATCGAACCCACCGATTGCTCTTCCTGCCATTCACTTTGGCACCAAGGTTACTATCGCTGCCACAACTGATGAGATGGCCCGCAAACCAGCTGTTGTTGAAGATCTCCTTGCCAATATCCCTGGAGTCGCAACTGTTCAGTCCTCATCTTCCCCATCCCAGTCCAAGCCGAAGCCAAAAAGAGTGAAGAAGGCCAAGACCAAGGCCACAGTGATGCAAGTGGACTCCGAGGACACCGTGTCGATCTCGAAGCTGGCCGAGATTGAGAAAGGCTCAACTGCTGCTGAGAAAAGGCCAGCCTAGGACATAACACCTGATGCCCCGCCTCAAAAGAAACCGAGATCTGATCGCCCAGAGGGTAGCGACAGTTTCTGCCGTAATCAGACCTGGGTGCTCGAGGTCATGGTTGGAGACCGACCTTTGACTGTTGGCAACAGTGCGATCCAAGATGTCAAGGTCGGCACCACCCTATCAATGGTCGTGCTCTTACCAGAAGACATGAATCGCATGGCCAACCTCCATGAGTATGAAAACTTCGGCGTGATGATGCAGCACTCAGTCTTGGTAAGTCTCTTTCTTTACCTTTTTAAAGTTTTTCAACACTTAGTCAAATTTCACTAATCTGTTTCACTCCTTGCATCCAGCATGCGCATTCATAAGCGGTCAAGACCGAGATGACAAGGATGGAGTTGATAAAGAAAACTCAAGAAGCTGCCCAACACCTTTCCTTACTCAACTGCACCAAAACCAGCAATCGAAGTCTGCTGGATCAAGCCAAGGCTGCCAAGGCCGCTCAAACCGAGGCTAAGATTAAAGCCGAAATTGCTGGCGCAGTTGCCAAGGCTGCTAAAGCCGAGACTGAGGCTGCCAAGGCCAAGGCAGCAGAGCTAGAGGGCAAGCTCCAGGAGGCCGTTGACTCAAAAGACGCCGAGGTGAAGCCGGCCGATGAAAAGGCTTTTGAAGAAGGCTAAGCCGCCGTCCGCGACCAGTATAATGAGCAAATCAACCTAGCTTGCAACCAAGGTTATTATCTCGGCTGGACGGCGACACTCAACAAGTTGTTTGTTCCAATGGACTCTCCTATCTGAGATATTAATCAGCTCAGTGTGCCCTTCCCCCCTTCTTCCAAGGGCTCTGATGACGAGACAGATGAGGAGGATGTCGAGGCAGATGATGATGAAGAGGAGAAGGCTGCTGCTGGGGCCAAGTTCCCCACTTTGAATGAGCAAGTCTTGGACTTGACTCAAGATGATGAGGACGAGGTTCCCAAAAATAGCTTTTCAAGGAAGACATCCTCTGAGGCTGAGGTCCAAGCAGCCGAAAATAGCTTAGATAAGAGTCTGTTCGAAATAAATGCCGAGATAGCAGCGGAGAAGGAAGTAACACCGCCAACCGAGGCTGACACAATGCCAACAGCCAAGGTTGAGCAATCCGAGATGAACACCATTTCTCCTAGCATTTAGGATGTTTTCTTTACTTGTACTTTTTCTTTTCACTTTGAACAGTTTGTAATTTTTTTGTTTGAACAATGTTAGTTTCTTTGGCCGACGTGCCCCCTGCCTTGTAGCTTGAACAAGTTTCCTCTTAGTCTCTAAATGCATGCTTTACTATTTCTTCTAAGTGTTGGATGCTTCTCTTTTTATGCTTTATCTGTTTTTACTGTCTTGTATGCTTCCATACTTAGAATATTTTTGTACTTCTATAACTTTCTTTGTGTGATCACTTGGGGTCAGAATACTTCGGACAAGTATTACCTCGGATCCACCCTTAGCTAGTCACCTCGGACTATCTTATCTCATAGTTTTCCTTTTGCTGTGATCTCGGCCAACGGGAACTTAATACAATTTCTTCAACTGTTACTTCCATACTTCACTTTTAACCCTTCCAAGTTTTGACAAACTGTTTGGTTACCCTGAGTAACAAATACCTCGGGTAACCCTTCATCTAGTTACCTCGGCTGACTCCAACTTGTAAATTTTTCTAAAATTTCAACAAGTGTCAAGTCTATTCCTCATTCCTACTTCCTGCCCCCCAATGTGAACCTAAGCATCACTTATGTTCACATTATGCATCTCTGATTTTTGCCCAAGTTTGAATCCAACAAATCTTAACCGAGGTTCTGTACCTCGGTATCTCTGTTAATCTAACCAGTTTGGACTTAGTTCAACTCTGTCATCATGGCAAGTCTAAGTTACTTATCATGTTTCATTCGAAAATACTGCCAACTTAGTTCAACTCTATCGTATGGCAAATATAATTCAACTTTACCATATGACAAGTCTAAGTTACTCGTCATGTTTCAATCAGAAACATTGCCAACTTAGTTCAACTCTATCATATGGCAAGTATAATTCAACTCTACCATATGATAAATCTAAGTTACTTGTCATGTTTCAATCAAGAACATTGCCAACTTAGTTCAACTCTACCATATGGCAAGTTTCATTCAACTCTACCATATGATAAGTCTAAGTTGCTTGTCATGTTTTCAATCAGAAACATCGTCATAAGACTGTTTAGTCTTTTCGCACAAATTTCAACAATTTAACAGAAACAAACTAGAATAATATTATAACTTCGGCTAATCATTGCATAAATCTTAGAAAACATAAACTAATGCTAGAAAAACTTTAGATTGCAAGTGTTCCAAGGTCTTGGCAACTCTTTGCCATCAGTGTCCGCAAGCCGATATGCCCCGTTGCCGGCGACTTTTCTAAGGACGAGGTCTCCAACCTTGAACTCCCTTGGGTTGACCTTCTTGTTTTAAGCCCTAGCAAGTTGTTGCTAGTATGCCCCCAACCGAATTGCTACTTTCTCCCTTCTTTCTTCCAACAGATCTAGATCTCAGGCCAAGAGTGCCTCGTTGGTTCCATTCTCCACTCCCTGGGTTCTGATTCCAGGGATGTCGACCTCCAGTGGGATAACTGCTTCTGTGCCATAAGCCATGGCAAAAAGAGACTCCCCAGTTGATCTTCTCGGTGTAGTACGATATGCCCATAGCACATTGGGCAATTCTTCCACCGACTTTCCCTTGGCTGCTTCCAACCTCTTCTTGATTCTATCTAGGATGGTCTTGTTGGATACATTTGCCTGACCATTACTTTGAGGGAAGCTAGGAGTAGAGTAATAGTTCTTAATCGTATATTTTGCACAGAAGCTCTTGATCAGCTTACTGTCAAACTCGGTGTCATTGTCTGCTATAATGGCTCTTGGGATCCCAAACCTGGTAATGATGTTCTTCCAAATGAAGTTTTTTACATCAATATCTCGGATTTTGGCCAAGGGATCTGCTTCTACCAATTTTGTAAAGTAGTCAGTTGCTACTAGTAAGAACTTTCTCTGTCCAGTTGCTCGGGGCAGTTGCCCAACAAGATTCATACCCCACTAGGCAAATGGCCAAGGACTAGATACTGGGTTCAAGTCTGTTGCTGGCTGATGTATCAAGGGTGCAAACCTTTGACACTTCTCAAATTTCCTAACATAGGCTTCAGCATCCTTCTGCATATAGGGCCACCAGTACCCCTGGGATATGGCTCTATGGGCAAGTGACCTGCCCCCAGCATGGCTTCCACATACACCTTTATGTATCTCAAACAAAAAAATCCTAAACCTGTGATGGATGCACACATCTCAGAAGAGGTCCAATAAAGGATATTCTATAGAGATGGCCTTCTTCTGATAAGTAAAACCTGGCTAACTTCAACTTGGTCTTGTGTGCTTCTCTTTTGTCTATTGGCAGCCTCCCATCTATGAGAAACATCACAATAGCATCCATCCAACTTGGACCCATCTCGATACACGTTGTCTCATATTCCGTTATGAGGGGTTCCATACTTGGTCCCATCAAATAATCAACCATGATTGTCCTTGGTTCCCTTGATTTTATTGTGCTAGCCAGGTTAGCCAAGGCATCAGCATGACGGTTATCATCTCAGCTGACCTGTTGCAACCAACAATCCTGGAACAGTGTCAGTAGCTTGACAACCTCTTTAACATAGGTTACCATCCTTTCATCTCATGCTGCATAATTGCCCGTCGCTTGATTCACAATAAGCTGGGAGTCACAGAAGACTACCACATCATCGGCTTCCATTGCTGCCACTAGCCGTAATCCAACAATTAATGCCTCATACTCGGCTTCATTATTGGAGGCCTTAAACCCCAAATGGATTGCATGCTTTATCATTTGTCTCTTTGGTGATACCAAAACTACTCCTGCCCCCAGTCCCTGTTGGTTTGAGCTTCCATCGACAAAGAGGTGGAAAGAGTCGCCGATATAAATGTCACAAGGTTTTGGCTTTTCTACTGTCTTCTTTGGCTTTGCCGATGTGGGGGTTCTTTGGCTTTAGCTGGGTTTCTTCTGGTTTTTCTGAACATCCTAAGCCACGGCTCACCGGAGCCCGACGTAGAATGGCTCCAGGTGTGAACTTAGCCACAAAATTAGCCAAAACCTGACCCTTAATTGCTGTTCTGGGCCTAAACTCCAAGTCATACTGGCCCAGAACCACTGCCCACCTGGCTACTCTTTCTGTCAGATTTCCATGTTGTAACAGGGACTTCAAAGGATGCTCCGTTAACACCACAATCTTATGGGCTTAGAAGTAGTGATTTAACTTTTTAGAAGCCATCACTAGGGCTAGTGCTAACTTCTCTAGAGGCAGGGACCTGGTCTCTGCACTCACTAGGGTTTTACTCACATAGTATACTGCCTTTTGCTCTCCCTCTGCTTCTCGGATTACCACTGCACTTACTACGTGATCTGAAACAGCCAAGTATAGAAACAATTCCTCTCCAGATATTGGGTTTGACAAAATTGGAGCAGTTGTCAAGTACTTTTTCAAGTCAACCAAGGCGACTTCGCATTCCTCTGTCCACAAAAAATCTGTGGCCTTTCTTAACAAATTAAAAAATGGTTTACATTTATCAGAACTTCGGCTGATAAACCTGTTAAAGGCTGCTGCATTGCCAGTCAGGATCTGGACCTGCTTGGCTGACATCGGACTCTTCAAGTCAAGGATGGTCCTGATTTGATCTCGGCTTGCCTCAATGCCCCTCCTAGTCACCAAGTATCCCAGGAACTTACCAGACCCGACTCCAAATGCACATTTCGATGCATTGAGTCAGAGTCGATATGTTTTCAGGATGTTGAAGACTGTCTTCAGGTTTGCCAAATGGTTTCGAGGTTCTTTGGTCTTCACGACCATGTCATCAATGTAGACCTCTATCGTCTTTCCAATCAGATGCCTGAACATCTTGGTAACCAATCTCTGGTAGGTTGCTCTTGCTTTCTTTAATCTAAAAGGCATCACTCTGTAACAATAGAGTCCTTTCGGGGTAATAAAAGCTGTCTTCTCTTTATCTGGGGCATACATTGCTATCTGATGATAGCCTCTATATGCGTCTAGGAAACTCATTCGCCCATGCCTTAAAGTGGTATCTACTAACTAATCAATCTTGAGTAGAGGGAAGTTGTCTTTGGGGCAGGCTTTATTTAGGCTGGTGAAGTCCATACAAACCCTCCACCTGTCGTTCTTCTTTTTCACAACTACTGTATTGGATAGCCAAGTAGGGTAGTTTACTTTCCGAATGGCCTGGGCTTTTAGTAGCTTATCTACTTCCTCTTCCATTGCCTCCACATAGATTGATGTCGGCCTTCTTGCTCGTTGAATGACAGGTTTAGCCGACCTGTCCACGTTGAGCCTATGACAAGTGACCTCGGGGTCAATGCCAGGCATCTCATATGGCATCTAAGCAAACACTTTTATGTTTGCTCGCAAGAAACTTTCTAACGCCTTTTCTCTTCCTCGGCTAACCTGAGTCGAGAAGAAAAAAATGATCCTCATCCCTTTCTTGGACCAGAATCTTCTTCAACGCTTCCTCACTCATGTCCGCTAGTTCTTTGCCGACATCATCAAGGACCTCTCTATCCTCGTCTTCAATTTTCACAGTTTCTACTGCTTGCACATTGCAAGTGGATTTTATTACCGCTATGGAGCAGTTTTTTGATTTTACCTGATCCCCTCTGACTTCTTCAACCTCTTGTTTAGTCAGAAACCGCAACAACTGGTGCAGTGTTGAAGGAACTGCCCTCATTGCATGCAACCATGGCTTGCCCAAAATAGCATTATAAGTTGAGGGGGTATCAATTACTGTAAGTTCTGTTTTTACCTTCCTGGTGCCTGCCTGTACCTCCAAATTCATGGCTCTTAGTGGCATGTCGGCGTCCCGTTAAACCCGACCATAGGGCTATTAGACTGCTCCAGATGATCTGGGTGAAGGCCGAGCTCCTTGTAACATCTAACATACATGATGTCACAAGAGCTGCCTTGGTCGATCAGAATATGCCTCACTTGGCATTCTCCAATCTTGAGGGTCACTACTAGAGCATCATTGTGTGGATACTGCACCATGTCTAGGTTTGCCTCAGTGAATGACACCATTGGTCCCTGGTACTCGTTTGTCCTAGGCCTCTTTTGCTGGACCTGATACACATACCGTGAGTGCCTCACTTTCTGGGTCTCTCCTTGCATATCATTCTCATTAACCTTCGAATGAACTCGCTAGGGATCTTCTCCAGTGCTCTGTAATACGGCTGGTTCCTGAACCTTTCCAGAACCTTGTAGATCGGGATCCTAAACAAAGTGGTGATTGCCTGTACAACCCTTAGCCTTGTCTCTTGTCTGTTTGCCCCAAGATTACATCGGTCTCATTTCGGCGAGCCGTTTCTTTTCTCTTGCTTTGGTGTCTTCTTTCCTGTTTTATCCTTTTCTGCTCTGGCATACTTCTTTATTCGGGCCATGTGCTCCTCCATGTTTTTTGGTAGAGTTTTTGCTAGTGATTGCTGAAGTGAGCACTCGTCTTCCAGACTGTTTTGGAATAATATAATCGCTAGCTCTTGGTTACATGCCGATATTTAGTTGAAACACCTCATAATACCTTTTGGCATATGCCCTGAGGCTTTCCCCCTCGCTAATGTTCAAAACCAATTGGGAGTCTACCCTCAGTGGTTGCAACTTGTTCGTAACAAACCTAGCCACAAACATCTCGGCCAGGCCTTCCTAACTCTTCACAGTTTCTTTCGACAACTTGTGAAACCAATCTGATATAATCTCTCCAAAGGATGAAGGGAATACTTTGCACATCAACCGCTCATTCCCAGTATACAAAGCCATAGAATTCAGATATAAGCCGACATGGAAATTAAGATCGGACTTACCATCATAAATCTGGGAACCTCAGCATGTGGAACCTCTTCGGGGCCTCAAATGCATCCAATTTCACTAAAAATGGTGTCCTCGATTTTACAGGGGGTGTAATCTCGGCGTCATACCGCTTCCTCTGGAGGTAATCCCTCAGATCTTCTTTCGTTTGTCCGTGAGCCCGGCTATCAACAGATTTCAATTTTTTTGGCGCGCTGCTCTCGGCGTCCATTGTATGCCCTCTTAGACTTTTCCTCATTCTCCGTGTCAAAGTAGAGTCCTTTTCCCTAGATATGCCGACGTTCTTTGACATAAGTTCCCTTGGTTCGCTATGCCTTCTATGACTCATCTCTAACTGACTATGCTCACCCGACATCGCGTGAAGGCCGATGTAAGCGCTCATTCTCTTTCCCATTGCTGTAGGACTACTAGGATTGTTTTCTGCCCTCATTTTTGGGCATCAGTCTTGGCCACTAGTATCGGCGTGTCCTGTAATGGGTACGATGGTTGCATCACGTTGTTTCTCATCATGAGGTTGACAACCGATTATAGGCCTGCCAATTTGTTTCGCCATCTCCTTCATTTCGCCGTCCCTTCTCAGGCATCTATCCTTCCATACCTGGAGGTCGCTTTCGTTGTAGTACTCATCTCAGCCTGTTTTCTTTAGGGCATTTCCCTTTTTACCGACATCCCTCTCTCCTGGATTGAGATCCGGAGCTCCTTCATTACGGTTTTTCCTCCCCGACGTTAGGGTCGGCATTCTTACCACTCCCACTTGGGACGTCGTCCTCGATCTTTTCTCCCTGCCTGTTGTTGGCCATCTATTCTCCTTAAGTTCCCACAGACGGCGCCAAATTGTGGGTGTTGATTTCCGACCACACAACCAAAATGGGAACTCAGCTGGAGAGCACCAGCAGAATAGATTAAGCCCAAGAACCTGCATAAGAAGATAAGAATCGGGCGGTTGTTCATCCATCTAGGGGCACTCCGACGATCAAATCAGTAATCGATATCTCTCAAAGATAACAAAATATGCTTAAACTTACAAGAAAGAACTTACCTTAGACCCACGAAGGTGCCTTACTTTTATAACTAGCAGTGACTTGATTCCTTTAGAAGCCTCACTTCAATGGACTTAGGCTTGATGCTCATCCTGGACCCTCATCTAGATAGAGATAAACTATTTTTTAGCCTTATCTTTATCCAGACTGAGAACCTCACCTGTTCTAGGACTCTTGTCCCTTATCTGCTCATCTTAGATTCTGGTATCTCTGCAGATAACCTCGGCCTTGCCGAGATCATCTTGGCAACATAATCAGGCCACGTGGCACCTCAGCTGACACTTCAGCTTCACCTTGGACACGTGCTTCCATTCACAAAATATGTCCCCACAAGTATAATAAATTATTAACCTTAATTAATTAACTTTATTATCTTTATAATCTAAGTTTGTAAACTCTTATTATATATAATTTTTACTCTAACTCATTATTCTTAAAACCTTCATATTTGTTAACTTTTTTTTGTTTTTATTTTTGTTAATTTAGGAATTGAAAAGTATTTATTAAATTGATGGATTGGATAGATTTGAAATGGTGGACAAATAATTAATTTAGTGTTTTTATATAAATTAGTGATTATATTTAAAAGTAGCTCAAGTTTGAAAGGTTCCAAACAGATTAAACCACACCACACTGCACCATTTCAATCGGTTTGGTTTGATGGAAGAAGCAATCTGTATCAGTATTCAAAATAATAAAATTGACATTATCAGTTTAGTAAAATTTTTTTTACCTAAATACCGACTATATTGAACCGATTACATTCCTGCCAATCACCAGCTCCAACTGTTATTATCTCTACCTCATCTACATCTCCTAACCTTTTTCCCACCATAACATCCCACTTTCCCTCGTCGACAAGGCCCTCCTCTAGGTGATGCCCTTCCTAATCGTGAACCCTTTTTTCGAATCAATTCTTTTCCCATGACTCCTTTCTCTAACCTATTTCTCTACCGTGACCTATCCACAGCACGTTTTCCTTACCTATTCCTCTACCTGACCTATCCACAACACATTTCCCTTATTGCTAATGGGCCCAATAGCATGGTTCAATCCATAAATGTGGACTGGACTGTGTTGTTAAGCCTGTAAGATTTATTACGAGTCTCATTTCGATAATTCAAATTGTTCAATATATAGAGTTTATCAAGTATTTCATTCTTATAAAAAAAATCATATTGATCGAATATTGAAAGTCCATTGATCAAAACACATTTTTGTTAATAGTTTATTTTTTAAATTATATTTATGGTTGACAAAAATATGATATGATCAATAATGAAATACTTGACGAGCTCTACACATTGAACAGTTTAGATCATTGAAATGAGACACAGAATAGGCCTTACAAACCTAACAGTACAATTCAATACAGAAAATGAATTGGAAAGAAACCATTCCCTACCAAATATACGCGGTAGGAAAGAATAATACTGAGAGAGAAGAGGACAGAGTGGCGCAAGAAAGAAAGAGTTGGGAATTGGTCAAGGCAATTACGTAGAGAGAGAGTTACAAATTTATCAACACCATTAAATGTTAAAACCTTTTGCCTCACAAATAATGTATAGGTTTTGTTAACAAGGGTCCTAAAGACACTTGTTAAGGATATATTAAATGAATTTAACCAATCTTACTATCATAGAAAATTAAAAATGTTATAAATACTATATTATTAGAAATCAAATTACCTTTCTTTAACTGCTTCTATTATAATATAGGATAAATTACATTTACCTCCCTTGAAGTTTCTGACAAATGTAGGGACCTCTCCTGTGGTTTGAATAATTACAGTAACCTCCCCTACTTTACCTGACAATATCAAGATTCCTCCTGCGGTCAAAAATCACCAAACAGTGCTGCTTTTTCCATAAGAAATTACCTTATTGCCCTTCCTTTTAAAATATTAAAAAAATATTTTTGGATTGGAGGACAGGTTTGGAAGAAACAAACAGTGTTTGGAACAGTATTTTTGGATTTATTTTCTTAAAATATTAAAAAAAATTTATTTTTTATGTTAAATATATAATTTTTATTTAAATATTTGATTTTATTTTGTAAATATTTTAATTTTTTAATTTTCATATTTTAAACTCAAAATACAATTTCACACTCAAATCGTAACCAAACATATAACTCAAAACCCAATTCAAAAATTATTTTCAAACCTCATAACCAAACACATAACTCGACACTCCACATTACTTTCAAACTCTACACTCAAATCGTAACCAAACGCATAACAAAAAAATTAAAATATTTAAAATAAACACTATATATTTAAAATAAAAATAATTTTTTTTAAATATTTAAATATTTAAAATATTAAAAAAAATACAACACATAGATGTATGAAATATAATGCACATTAAAATAAATAAATAAATATTTAAAATATAAAATATTTACCCTAAAAAAATTAATTCAAAAAATTTCAAAATTTATAACTAAACAAATTTTTTCTTTTTAAAACTCATAACTCAAAATACGACTCCACACTCAAATCATGATTCTAAAAATAATTTTAAAAAATAAAATAAAATTTTTTTGAAATTTTTTTTCTTTTAAAATAGAGTTTTTGAAAAAGTTTGGTTTTGAGTTTTGAAAAAAGTTTTGAATTGAGTTTTAAGTTTGTGTTTGGTTATGAGTTTTGAAAATAATTTTTGAATTGAGTTTTGAGTAAAAACATATTTTGAAAAAAGATTTTTTTTAGAAACATGTTTGGTTCTCTTTTAGAATCACAATTCCAATTAAAAAATTTCAAAAATCTTTTCAAAGCTCATAGAATCTTAACCAATTACACAACTCAAAACTCAATTCAAAAATTATTTTCAAAACTCATAGCCAAACGCAAACTTAAAAAAATACAAACTTATGTTAAATATATTTTTTAAATATTTAAATATTTTATTTTTTATTTTAAATATATAATTTTTATTTTAAATATATAGCTTTTATTTTAAATATTGTATTTTATTTTATAAATATATTTTTAAATACTTTAAATTTTTTGTTACGCGTTTGGTTATGATTTGAGTGTAAAGTTGTTAAAGTAGTGTGGAGTGTCGAGTTATATGTTTGGTTATGAGGTTTGAAAATAATTTTTGAATTGAGTTTTGAGTTATGTGTTTGGTTACGATTTGAATGTGAAAATGTGTTTTGAGTTTAAAATATTAAAATTAAAATATTAAAATATTTGCAAAATAAAATAAAATATTTAAAATAAAAAAATAATTTTTTTAAACATTTTTTAATATTTAAAAAAAATCTAAAAATACTGTTCCAAATACTGTTTATTTCTTCCAAACCTGTCCTGCAATCCAAAAATATTTTTTAATATTTTAAAAGGAAGGGCAATAAGGTAATTTCTTATGGAAAAAGTAACACCGTTTGGTGATTTTTGACAGCAGGGGAGAATCTTGATATTGTCAGGTAAAGCAGGAGAGGTTACTGTAATTATTCAAACTATAGGGGAGGTCCCTGTATTTAGCAGAAATCTCAAGGGAGGTAAATGTAATTTACCCTATAATATATTTTTCATAATAGAATGTCTTTAAAATATTTTTTTAATCATAAAAGTGAATGCCCTTAATTTTTTGTAAATGACATTTCATGATTTTTTTTTTTTTAATTTTTAAATTTCAATCATAGTTAAATTATATGGTGTAAGAAAAATAAATCTAAAAATTATAAAAAATGTAAAAAAAAAAATTCCATAAATTAATCAACAAAGGAATTTTATTTTAAATGACATTTGATGATTTTTTTTAAAAAAAAATTTTAAATTTCATTTTCAATTATAATTAAATTATATGATATAAGAAAAATGAATCTAAAAATTATAAAAAAATATAAAAATAATAAAGGGCATTTTTTTAAAAAAAAAAAAGTCATGAAATGTCATTTAAAAATAATGAACATTTACTTTTGTAATAAAAAAAATATTCCGCGAAGTATAAAAAAAAAAAAATTAAAATTGAGGCAATTAGAAAAAGGGTAATTTGGTCTATAAGAATATAGCATTATAACCTTTTCAATTTTCAATGATACTGGAGTTAGTTAATTTGATTTAATGCACCCTTAACAAGTGTCATAAAAACCCTTGTTAACAAAATCAATAATATCACATTTTATTTTATTTTCTCCACAATACAGGACAATCACTAGTTATTAGGGAGATTTTTTTTAAGGTCGCTAATATTAAAATTTTATAATATAAAAGATATCTAATATTTTCATAATGTCTAAGGTCTCTCAAATCGATCTAGAGAAAATTCAGTTCAGAGAATTTATCTGGTCCAAACCAGTGAAAATTCAATCCAGACCAGAGAATTTCTCTGGTCCAAACTAGAGAAATTCAATCAAAATCAGAGAAAATTCAATCCAACTCAGAGAATTTCTCTGGTCCAAACCAGAGTTTTGAAAATTCAATCCAACTCAGAGAATTTCTGTGGTCCAAAACAGAGAAATTCAATTAAAATCATAGAAAATTCAATCTAAATCTGAGAATTTCTCAGGTCCAAACCGGAGAAAGTCAATCCAAACCGGAGAAAATTCAATCCAAACCAAATTAGAGAAATTCAATCCAATTTCACTGAGTGTACCAAACAAACAAATTTCACTGAGTTACAATTGAAAAGAAAACAAGCTCCACAGAAGTTCAAATAAACAATTCAGAACTCGAATTATACAAAGCAATTCGAAAAATTCAAACAAAAGCTGAATTGGAGACCACACAAGTCATTTCAGGAATAATACGAATCGCAATTTTTCAGAGAGTCAAAAAAACATATATATATATATATAGATAATATATATAGAGAGAGAGACTTTGAGAGAGACTGTTAGAGAGACTGGTGCCGTCTAGCTATGCTATCGTCTGCAACTCAACCATCAGTGCTAATTTTAGCTCAGATCGTAGTGGTTCGCGGCTCAGATCGCAGTGGTCCAGCTCAGATCGCGGCATTTTAGCGACAACATAGTAGAGACAGAGGCGAGGGTGAAGTCGGCGGCATCGAAGATGAAGACCGAGAGAGGAGAAATGAGTAAAGAGAGAGAGGAATGTGCACAAAAAGAGAGGGTTCGGTTTGGATAGAATGAAGATTGGAGAGAGAGAGAGAGAGAGAGAGAGTCAAATTTCTCTGATTTGATAAATAGGTGTGGGGTTGAGGGACCTTAGCCATCATAAAATAATATTGTGGATCTCTTACATTACTAAAAATGGGAGAATGACTTTAGACTAATTTTCTCTAGTTATTATCTAAAGTGAAATCTAATTCTTAATTTTTGAAATAGTTTTGAATAAAATGTCAAGTAAAAATTTCGTTTAATATGAAGCTCTCTTATGCCAAACTCAATTATGAAAAAAAAAGTAAAATTTCATATGAAACTCTCATATAATTTTTTTTTAAAAAAAAATATTGTATAATTATTTTTAACCATTGAGAAATTATCTGTTAGCTTTCTAATTGTAACTAGTTCCTTGGAGATGAAGCACAATGCCTAATGTAAAATGTCTAACAAGCACAATATAGAATGGCTATTGAAATTGCTTTTAAAGAGATAATAATGTAATTTATTAATTTTTTTGACAATCGAGTGTTTAGGTTAGTTTACGTGTATCTGAACTAATTTCGAAATCCACGCAAAGTACTCCATCTGCGTGGATTGAACAAATCTCTTGAATAGTAGGAGTTAAACCTGAGACCTGAATAGAGTATACCTTCAAGTCTCAAGCTGCATTCACTAGACCAACAACCCCTTGAAGTTGTATTTCCTTAGTCTCTATAAACTCTTTAATTGTAGCTAGCACCCTTGCAAATGATGCCTAGTGTATTAGCTAGTATGTTAGAACATTAAAATTAGGGTTAATTACAAAAAAAACTTAGGATTTCGCATGTTTTTTAATTTAAATCCCAGAATTTTAATTTCGACAAATTAAACCCTAGAGTTTCATCAGTGTTTCAATCTAACCCCTTCGTTCATCTCCGTGATATTAAACTAACGGAAATCTGGGCAAAATTTCATATTCAAATCTAATGTTCAAACACTTGTATCTCCCTCGTCCTAACTCCGTTTTGTCTCATTTTTGCATTGTTGGATTCATCTCATGGCCTAATTTTTATTCACCCATCATATGCCTTATTTTACCTCTTTTTGCATGCCGTCGGATATCCAATGTTGGCCAAAAATTAGCTTTTTCTCTTTTTTTTCTTCTCTCTCTCTCTCTCTCTCTCCCCTCCTCCACAGCTCCTCCTAGCTTGCTGCTACTGCTGCTGCTGCTTCATCATCATTATCTGCAAGATGAGGTGGCGGTGGTAATGGTGGCAGTGTCGTCGAGTAGTGATAGATATAAAACTACACATAAAAATCAAAAACCAAATGGGTTGGTGAGCATGTTAGGGCTCATTGGTTTCCAATCAAGCATCATCCATTGCATCTCCATTACCAAAAATAATGTTGTGATAGCAGCAAGAAAAAAAAATTAAGAGAAAAATCTTATTTTTGGCCAAAATTCAGAGCTCAAATAGCATGCAAAAAGAGGTGAAACAAGGCATATGAGGGATGAAATAAAAACTAAGCCATGAGTTGAATTTAACGACGTAAAAATGAAGTGAAACGGAGTTACGACGAGGGAGATACAAGTGTTTGAACATGTAGATTTGAATTTGAAATTCTGTCTAGATTTCCGTTAGTTTAATATGACGGAGATGGACAAAGGGAGTAGATTGAAACATGGATGAAACTCTAGGGTTTAATTTGTCAAAATTGAAATTCTTGAGTTTAAATTGAAAAACACGCGAAATCTTAGGATTTTTTTTTGTAATTAACCCTTAAAATTATGATTTGATTAAGTAAAATATTGAAGAGGATCTGAAATCCTTCATCAATTTTGTTCATATTAAGTTTGAATAAAAAGTTTAATTTTATATAAATCTTTTTAACCTTTTCATCAAATTTTTATTAAATTTTTTTAAAAAAAAAATCCGTTGACTCAAATTTATCTTTTCCTTAAAAAAATAAAATAAAAATAAAAATATTTCAATCTTCAATGTTCACTTTTTCAAAATTAAAGATTTGATAAATCCATAATTTGATGAAAAAATATTTCACCAACATTTAATGAATTGATTAAAAATGATTTTTGAACAATTTTTTTTATTTTTTATTTTTTTTATCAAATTTGATGGAAGGGATTTGTAACGCCCTCAAAATAATAACATTAAACCCACAATATTGACATATGTAAAGGCTCATCATTCTTTCATTTAACAGAATAGTTCACTACAAAAGTATTACATGTTAACAACAAAAGTAAATGCCCTATGGGCTTACAGCTTTCCAAGTTAACACTTGGTTACAAAGAAAAAAAAGAGTGCTAACTCATTTACACATTAAGCCCTTGGCTTGAATCTACATGTAATACACCAAAAGGAAACAACACCAAAAAGTCTGACAACCGCTAGCCTCCCAAGCTATGTCCTTGGAGGTGGCATGCTACCTGTACCTGAAAATGATGTTCCCATATAGGGTGAGCCACAGCCTAGCAGAAATACACTAAACCAGTTATGAATAATGACTAAAAGATTAGCAGTTGATAGGTGGCCAACACTTTACACTTTCATTCTCCATTTCCTTACAAATTCTCAATTCATAACCATGGCTCAGAACCTGGCCAACAACTCATGTGGGGCAGTAACTCATGTCCAACAATTTCCCATTTCACAAAGGACAAGCATAATAGCTATATCAATACTTCCAAAGACATGCATAAGAGCAATATCACACTTTCAAAGACAAGCATATGAGCTGTGTCAACACATCACTAGATAAGCATATGAGCTATATCTCTGGAGTCCATCCCCTATCTTCTCCCAAACAACATCCGGTTTAGAGGTCCATCCCCTATCATCCCCTAAACCGTGGAGTACATCCCCTATCTCCTCCAACACAACACACAATGCATATAAACAATTATTATACACATCAATCAATATATAAATTTAATGTATTCCTTCAACCGTCACACTCAATGACACATTTCAATGATCAGTTTTAGTTTGCCTAATCATCATGTATTGTCTACAACAATCAAGACTATCCTCCACCGATAGCCCAAAGCAGTTATTTCTATATAGAAAAATAAATGCAACAAATGGATATAAAATCAACATTTCAATTCGGTGAGTGATAAGTAATTCAACTACACCCTCTAATCCCATACACTTCCAATCTCAACATTCCCACTTCAATTCCTCATTTATTACAATTAATTATCCCAATTAATTAATCAATGTAATTAATTAATTGCCGCACGTGCGGGGAATAAGGAATTTTGGCATTTGGTTACTGTCTAAAAAGCACGTGCGGGGCATCATTGCCGCACGTGCAGGGGTATTTGCCGCACGTGCGGGGCTCACAGCCGCACGTGCGGTCCATACTGAGGAAAATTGTCTGCTCCATTTTGCGTGCTGGACCCTCGGATATTTTTAGAATTTGTATTTTATGCTTATTAATGTGTGTAAAATCCATTTGAAATGAAATGAATCCGCGAATGATTCAACAAAGGGAATGAACTAATTTGTAAGCTATCAATGTGTGCAGGACACACTCCAGGAGGAACTAGCACGTCGTCACAATACTGTGAGTAGTAGTACGCTTTACTACAGCTAATGTTTGCCATTAACATTTTGTTACTTCTGTTAATTATGTAACGATGTAAATGATTCAAAGAATGAGAATAACTAGTGGAAAGGATGAAACTACTTTCATATGACTATGGACTTCTATAAGACGCTGAAATCAGTTGCTCTGAAGATATCTGGGCCTATGGCCATTCCGTTTAAGTTGTTATGGTATGAAACAAAGTGCTACACGAAACTAAGTGCTACGATGTGAGTCACCTCTAGAATCCGTGTGAGACACCTCTTGGGTTTGTACATGCATATGTTCAAGGGCTTAATGCCAACATGTTTAAGGGCTTAATGCCAATATGTTCAAGGGCTTAATGCCAACATGTTTAAGGGCCTAATGCCCATATGTTCAAGGGCTTATTGCCACTCCGTTCAAGGGCTTAAAGCCATTATGTTCCAAGATTAGGCCAAGGCCATTCTGAAATTAATACAGAATCAGATTAAACATGTAATCTCTACATTTACGTACACATTGCTTTGTATTATGACTTAAGTTGAACATTAAATTATAAAGTATTACTATTCACTAAGCCTGGCTCACCCTGTGTTATGTCTGTTTCTGTAGGTAAACCAACCAAGTGGTCAGTCCTAATCCATGACGCTCGTACTCTTTTGTCAACCTTTGTGTGTTCAGACCCTAGATGAAGCCACTCATATTTTTGTGAAGTTTTGGCGAACTTTTGGCATTGCACTCTAATTATTGGCCTAAGGTTGAAATGTGTATAACGCTTTCTTCCACAATGTTTTTGTTATACGCCCAATCATAGGGCTGGGCCTGTATATGTATATGTATATAACCGATGCTCAGGAGTATGTTTTGGATTTTAATTACCTGTTATGATGTTTATGATCCTGGCATAGTAATAGTAGCTCAACGGAGTTTTGTTTTTATTATTATATGATATTTAATGCTTCCATTAAGACCCTGTACGTTATGTATATCAGGTTAAATGTCTGTTTCTGAATAGATCATGTCCAAACTTTTAGGGGCGAGTTTGGGGCGTGACAGGGGCAGAGCTCTACACCACCTGATCGCTATTCATTCCCACCATCTCGATAGTCTAACAAAGACGTACTCTTCTGTATTGATGTCAACTCTAAATTGCTCGTTGAAATGAAAGTTACTGGCCCCAATGGCCGATCCATCACCAGATTGGACTCTATCAAACAAGCAATCCTCGTCTTCATCAATGCCAAGCTCGCCATCAATCCCGATCACCGCTTCGCCTTTGCTTCCCTTAGCAAATCAGCTTCTTGGGTACTCTCAATTTGCTTTCTTTTCCACGTTTTATTTGATTGTTTGGATTGAATTTTTGTGGGTATCTGTTGAATTACCGAGATATACAAGTTTCTTGATTAGGTGATTTGTGTTTTGAATTTTGTGTGGATTGGTCGAATTGATGATCTTTTTGTTGTTCTTGGAGGGTATTTTTAATGCAAATTTGGGTTTGCATTAGTTTGGGAATTGAGATTATGGGTTTGCATTTTGAGTCAATTGTCGATTTGCCACAATATTATCTAGGTTAATGCTTGTGCAACTGTATAATGACCATAGCAATTGTAAATTATTGTGAAAAAAATGAAGAAAAGGAGCTCAAAATTACAGAATTTGATTGTTTTGTTTTGCTATAAAATAGCCCATTTTACTCATATATACATGTGTGAATGATATACAATCTTCACAACAGATAAATCATTCAAATTTTCATAGGTGAGAGATGACACGTATCCAACTACACCATTTATATAACCGTCCATTCAATTTCACTATTTGTATAAAATAATTATTTGAAACTTTTTAGGGCAAAACCCCATTTTTCTCAAATTCCCAAACCTTGTGTCAAAATCGACAAATTTAACATCACACATCCTCATTTCCACACACATAACCATTCCCAATACATTTATTTAGAAACTCCTCTTTTGATTTTAAACTAAAACCCTAGGTTTATCTAAAATCCTCTAAATTTCAATATTGTTTACACAACAATTAATAGCTAAGTTAAAAACCATATGAGAGTGTAGAAAATCCCTATCTCGAAATTTAGAAGCCAAGAGGGAGAATGGAGATACTTCAAACAAGCCGAAATCTAACTCTATTCGGATGAGAACGTAGCCCTTGAGATGCTCTAACTTTTTATCAAAGAGAGTAGGGTGGAGAAACCACTAGATCTAGGTGAAAAAGTAGAGAGAGAGTGAGTCGGTCTACGGTTTTGAGAGGAAAGGTTATGAAAAAATAATGTAAAAAGGTGCTGCTGCGAATTGATATACGCGCAGCTCGCTCAAGCGTAAGAGTTGTCGCTCGAGCGACCAGACACAATAAGCTACTCCGCTTGAGCGTAAGAAGCTTCGTTCGAGTGCAAAATGTACACTTTTAGAAATTTTACAGACAGAAGACCATTGCTCAAGGGCAACAACGCTTGCTCGAGCGAAGAACACCACCCTCTCAGTATCTCTGCAGGTCTGCAAAAGTATTGGGAGTTCACAAAGCTCGCTCAAGCGCAAGAAGCTTCACTCAAGCAAAGAGGCCAAAATCTGGGCAACAACAATTTGAACCAACTAGCAACCAACTTACTCCAAATGCAACCAAGGCATTCCAAGACTCAATTTCAATGAGGAATAAAGAGAAAAAAGCAAGGACAACAACATAGAATCATGAAACCCGAGTCCAGAATACGAGGTGGGTTGGGTCTAAACCAGAATCGCTATACCGCTGAGTAACTTACTCACTTTTTGTTCTCAGGTTCTTCGGAAAGAAGCGAAGCTTGGACACGAGGAGTACGAAAAGCGACAAATATTTGCTCCCCGTACAAATCCAAATTTGCAATTTTATATTTAAATTTTTATATAGCGTAATGGTTGAGGAAAATTGATCAATAGTTTTGAACCCTTAAACATCATTTTAACAATTATTAGATAGGTCCGGACGGTCTTCAGTCTAGATCTGGGACAGTCTGGTCTAGTTCGGCCCATTGGGTCCACTTTCGGGTCCCTTTCCGATAATCAGAATCGTTCACATTTTGAGGTTTGTTGAATACATTATTTCTGTAAAAAATCGCATCGATTGGATAACAGATACTATGTAGTTTGATCACTTTTGTTTGGAAAAAAAATGAACGGTCAAAAAATTAACGGTTCATGAAAAAGTGATCCGAATACGTGGTATTCGTTATCCGACCGATGTGATTTTTTTACAGGAATAATGTACTCAACAAATCCTAAAATGTGAACGGTTCAGATTATTGAAAAAGGACCCAAAAGTGGACCCAATCCAGATGGTGGACTAGAGGAAAGCCCTAGCCTATTAGATATACAGATATGATAGAAAGCTCTAGTAGTGAGCTGGCAATACACCAAAAAAAAAAAAAAGGAAAAAGACAAAACACAATAAGGAAAAAGACAAATTAATGTTTTTTTAGAGCTCTAAAATATTTTTCTTAGATATAATAGCTATTTAGTGGGAAGTGGTGACAATTATTGAGTAGGAAGGGTCTTATTGAAAAACTAAAAAATATATTTAATTAACTTGTTTGGTATTACTTTTCAGGAAATTAAATTTTTTTTGTTTTTCATATATATATATATATATTTTCACTAAATTTTTTTAATATTTTAAGTAATATTTTTTAAAATTTTTAGTTACACCTAACATAAATATACTTAAAAAGTATAATATTTGTGAAAAACATATTTAAAAAATTCACTAAATACAAAAAATACGAAAATTCAATATATTTTCGTATTCTTGTGTATTTATTAGTTTTTTAAAATATTTTTTTTATATAAATATTTGACTTTTTAGATACATTTAAGTAAGGTGCATTTAAAAAAAAAAAAATTAGTTGAAATTTTAAAAATATTCACTAAAAATAAAAAAAATATGAAAAATAAAAAATTTAATTTTCAAAACATTAAATTCAAAAAATTAAAACCAAATACAATGATGTGTTCACACCAATTCAGATGTACACTTACTAGAAACCTCAATTGTTTCATATTATTGTTGGGAATTCTTTCATACGCGTATATATGCTCAATTTTCTCAACTTTGACAATTTTGTCAAATCATTGATAATACATGAGTTTTTGGCCTCTCTAATACTTCTGAATTTCTGCCGTGGTCTCTTTTATGAAAATAAGATATCGGCCAATCATGTTAGTGAGTGTAGGATCTCCAACTTGGTAGTCGTCGTTGTTGTTTGTTGTGGTGGTAACTTTGTTGTGGTGGTTGTTAAGTGCATTTGATTTGGACCATGGCTTTGAAAGGAACTACTACCAATATTAAAATATTCTATTAAAAAAATCTATAAAACACTCGTGTGAGTATGGAATCCACGTCACATCAATGAGCATTTAGTTGAATTTTTAGTAAAATATTTAGGCTCATTTTTTTTTTGGGGGGAGGGGGGGATACCACCTCTTTTTTTTTTTTTAGTGAGATTTTTTTTATAAAAATTATGTTATTTTTCCATTTGTCTTGTCGATACGAATCTAAAAAGTATATTTTTTAAAAAATTTTAAAAAAATTACTAAAGACGAAAATAAGTTAAAAAATATTACTTATTTTTGTCTTTTCTGAATTTTTTAATTTTTTTATAAAATTATAATTTTTCAGTTTGTTTTGTAGAGCTGAATTTAAAAATTAAAATTTTTTATAAAATATTAAAAAAAATTCACTAAAAACAAAAATAAGCCAAAAAAAATTCCCACAACACCCCTTAGCATCACTAACATTTTTAAGAAAAATGATTGGTGGCCCTAAAAATTGTGGCTCAAATGGCTCAAATTTTTCAGTTTTGGTAACTTTGTTTTTTTTTTTTTTTTTTTTTTTTTTACCTGAAAGGGAAATTTGAGCCATTAGGGACACCCAAATTCGAGCCCCCTAACAGTGCTGCATTTTTAATTGGATATAGATCCAGCGTATTGAACAATTTGCGGTGAAAGAGAGAGGAAAGTGACGAAGTATAGACTGAGAAAAGGTACAGAAGAGATAAGGAAGGCCTACACGAAATCTAATCTACAAATACAATAAATCATGAAACAGATAAGGCTGACAAGTCGGGGACCCGGGTTGTCGAAGCCGCATGGTTTACGTGGTTGTACCGAAACTACGTTGTTTTGGCATTTTCTAATTATTAAGATTGGTCTAAGAAAAATACTATGCACTAACACTTATCAACCCATTATTTGTTAAGAATGAATTTGTGTGGTGAAAATTAAATTGATAAAATGTATATGGTTTATGAGTAAAATAAATTTCAATCATTGATTATTTTTTTTAGATAAATTCTAGATTCATAAGTTTAAGTTTGTAATCTTGTTGTTAATCTAAAAGTTGAAACCCGTTAGGTTTTTGTGTAAAAGACACTCATCCGGCTAAATCCACTAAAATTAAACCGATCTGCATTGTTTTATCCGTTAGTCGCGGATTAAATTTTAAAATTTATAATCCGCTTTTGAAATCGCTTCGCTCCGCTATAATTAATACATATATATTTTTTAACCTCTAATGAAATATCAAAGTAAAAATGAGTACGAGAAAGATTTAAGATGTGAAATTGATTACAAATTTGTAATTATATATATGAAAAATATTATGTAAATATAAAAAATATTATGCAAATTAGTATTATATATTATGCAAATACTTGATAATTGGTTAAGAATATTTTTCAATACGCTAATCTGTCCCAAATTGCCCAAACTGCAATTTGGTTATCCGCCAATCCGCTATTTGTTTATAATTTTAATCTTAAACCGCTCAGACTGCATCGCGCACACCTCTATTTACAACTATGTTTGGTAACTTAGGTGAGAAAATAAAAGAAATGATTAATTAGGTTATGAGAAAAAAGAAAAAATTATAATTTTTTTACTTTTCATTTGGATAGATAAGAGAGAAAAAAAAATGATATTAATTTCTCTCCTATGTTGTTTGATTAAGCTGTATGAAAGAAGGAAAAAAAAAAAAAAAACGATATAATGTTTTCTTACTAAATTAACTTGTCATATGTGTGAATCTTTTTATTTGTTCTATATCTAAAATGGAAGTTTTGGTATTATAATAAAATAATATTTGATTAGTTTCATTTCTCTCATCATCTTTTTACTTTTGGAGAGAATGAAAATAAGAATTATCAGAGAAACTAAGGTAGTGTTTGGTAGAGTTTTGTAAATGTGATTTGAGAGTATGAGTTGTATTTTGAGTTTGTGTGTTGTGGAATTATGATTTGAGTGTAGAAAATTTGTTTGGTAAAGAGTTTTGAAAATAGTTTTGAAAAGAGTTTTGATTTGAGTGGGGAATTGTTGATGTGACATTTGATATGTGAGACAAAAATTTACAACTCATAACTAAACATACAATTCAAAATTATTTTAAAGTACATAAAAAATTTTAAAAATTTCAGAAAATGTTTTTTTCAATTATATAAATCAATTGCAAAAAAAAAAAAAAAATACTATTCCAGTCAACCGGCCGGACGTCCCGTAAGGCAAAATTTTGAAAAAAAAAAAAATCTAAAAAGGGCGGCTGTGCAGAGAACTTTGCAGAGTTTTGGAAACGTGTTTTGAAAACACGTTCCAAACACCATTTTGAAATCACTATGTAGAATCATATTTCAAAAACACAAACAAACAGAGCCTAATTTCTCTCCATTTCTTCCTATTTTTCTCCAAACAAATGATTGAAATTCATTTCTTCCCATTTCATTTTTTTTTGCCTCTCCAAATCATTCAAGCCAAACAAAATGTTAACCTTAGCGGAACATAACATTTTCTGACAAATTCATAAATTGTTCGTAGTATTTATACATTATTCATAACATGACACAATATTTGTAAGGTAATCGCAATAATTCATAAATCTTACTTTATGCATATTATAAATTTATCATTCATAATTTTTATAATAGAGTGACACAAGGCACACCACAAATCCAAAACATATGAATTCTCAAAATTAAATATAGAAAAGACGTGTTATGAAAAAATAATTAATACATAATTTTTTGTTGTGAAAGTTATAAATATTGTTTGTGATATGTTATGTCAGTTTGTATTAAAAGTTACGAATGACAAATCTATGATCTCCATCTAAAGTAAAACTTACAAACCATTGTAATTATGTTATTAACATTATAGTTATGTTATGAATGATACAGTGTAAATGTTACATATAATTTTAGTAAAAAAAAAATTACAATTTGTCAGAATATTTGTTATAGAACATTATAATTTTTTTTAGACATATTGTGAGTAGGGGTGTGCGCGGTGCGGTTCGGGCGGTTTGAAAGTAAAATTACAAACCGAATAGCGGGTTGGCGGATTAGCGGATTGACAAAATGCGGTTTGGGTGGTTTTTGGCGGATTGGCGGATTGAAGAATATTGTAACTAATTATCATACATTTGCATAATATATAATACTAATTCGTACAATATTTTTTAGATATATAAAACAAAGTAATTTTACATAATATGTTTCATATATATAACTACTAATTTGTAATAAATTTCATATCTTAAATATCTCGCACACTCATTTTTACATTAATATTTCACTGGAGGTTAAAAAATATATATATGTATTAACTATAGCGGAGCGGAGCGGTTCGGTTGGCGGATTATAAATTTTAAAGTTTAAACCGCGGTTAGCAGTTAGAGCGGTACGGATCGATGTAGATCGGTGCAGTTTTAGCGGATTGGGCGATATTTTGCACAGTCCTAATTGTGAGGGAGTGAATATGTTAATAGAGTGCATACTGTATCAGCTTTTATTGTATATCTGATAATCAAAATTATGGCAGAAAATGGGATTTGTTTTGTTAAGAATTTTGGAGTGCCGAAACCTTTTAGGTCAATTTAAACAAATTATCAAATACAAAACTCAAAACTCGAGAAAAACCCAAATTTAAGAGTAAATCTAGCCCTGATACCAACCGGATAACACAAAAAGATATTTTGAAAATAGTAAATTCGCTCACACCAACTCAAATCTACATTTTATATAATAGAATAGATATATTAAAAAGTGTGCACAACACCATAGGTGTGCTTCAAATCGGCAATTATAAAATCTATGGACATGCTTGAAATTTATTGTTGCACGTTTGGGAATAAGAAAAATTATCACAAAAATTTTAAAGATAGTGTGGATAGCTATATTCCAACACCCCGTGGCCCCACATCTTTTCTTTTTCCAAAACAAAGAATTTTTTTTTTTCTTCATATAATTAAGTTTCCCTAGTGTACTGATTAGGGAACAACTAATTTTTAACTTCAAACTCATGTAATATAAACTAGGGATGTAATTTGTTCAGTATAGTCAGTATTTAGATAAAAAATTTCACCGATCCTACAATATTGGTTTCATTATTTTGAATACTAATACAGACCACTTCTTCCATCAAATCGTATCCAACCGAACCGATTGAAATGGTTTGATTCGGTGCGGTCTAATTGGTTTAGGATCTTTCAAACTTGAGCTACTTAAAATATAATCACTAATCTATATAAAAATATTTAATTAGTTATTTGTTCACCATTTTCAAATATATCCAATCCATCCATTTAATAAATATTTTTCAATTCCTAGATTAACAAAAGTAAAAACAATTTTTTTTTTAAAAAAATACTAAGGTTTCAAGAATAATGAGTTAGAATTAAGATTATATTTAAAAATAACATATATTTATATTTATATTTAATTTATTTAATTTTTTAAAAATAAATTTATTTAATTGTGCAAAAAATAAAATAAAATAAATTTTTATTTAATCTAGCTAAAAATAATTAAACTATTAAAGCTATGTTTAATATTGCTATTATTTAGTAAATAATTGAAAAGGATAAAATAGTCATTTGAGTATTTATCTTTTTCCATAATATCTCAAACAAACATTGGATTCACTAAACATAGTCTAATCCAGACATCTAATCTCATGACTAAACAAATATAAGAGACAAATCCAGTCCAACCAAATAGTCCGGGGACAATGTATCGTAGGACTAATAGTCTGATGGATTACAATCCCCTTTATCCAGTCCGTCCAAACAAACACATCAGAGTTTACAAACTTGGGTTATAAAGATGATAAGGTTAATTAAAGTTAATCATTTATTATACTTATTAATATCATTAAATTATTAGATTATATATATTATTAATACAATATATATTGAAGCGGTTGGTTTCGGTTTAGTTCGGTGCACAAAGTGCTTGAACGGATACCGAACTGAAAATCGAAAAAAATCAAAATTAAAAATCACACAGACAGATTCTTGTTAATAAAAAGACCAAACATAACTAGTTTGATCCGATTCAATTGGTTTGATCGGTTTTTCCATTTTTTTTTTCGCCTCCCTAAGTATAACTCATCAGGTAACATACAAGAAACACTACAATTTTTTTCTATAAACCAAATTCAACTTTTTTGAAAAATTGTAAAAAAAACCCGGATGAATGTCCTTGAAGACATGGCATACATTTGACTTGGCAAATAAATATGTAGAGCTAATTTTTCATGAGAGAAGGAAATTAGTCATTCCAACACCCTGTGCCCTCACATTTTTTCCTTCCCAAAACAAAGAATTTCCCCCCCCCCCCCCCCCCCCCCTTTTTTTTTTTTTTTTTTCTTGTCTTTTTGTTTTCCTCATATAATTCACTATAAGTTTCCCAAGTGTACTGATTAGAAAAATACTAATTTTTTAACTTGGACTCATGCAGTATAACGCACCATCACACACTATAATTTTTTTTAATTTTTTTATTTATTTATAAACCAAATGCAACTTTCTTGAAAAATTATAAAAAAACCTTGATGAATGACGTCAAAGACACAGTATACATTTGATTCAGCAAGCCAATATGTAGAGCTAATTTTTCATTAGAGAACAAAATTACTACACTATCTCTCAAGACATCAATTTGTCATATACTGAAATCATAGAACTTATTGCAAATTCCTGATCTCATTTCTCGATTTTGCATGTTTTCTCTATTCATCCAAACACCGTTCTCATCACACGGGAAAGAAGTGAGACCGGGACATTCTACTTTCTCCAAATAAATCAAATTAGGAAATAATATCTGAAGTTCCATCCAATGCATCCGTAATTGACTCAAATATTTCAATTGCAACATCTCTACTGTTGTAGTTGCTTTTTCGTCTAGATTACGCAATCGCCCTCCCCTAATGTAGAGTTTCTTCAAGTTGTTCAGATTGCTAGACCACAACCAACTGGGTGCAAACATCTCAGGAAAACACTCAAGCTCTAGTTTTTGCAACGAGGAAGGAAGTTCCAATTGGAGAGAAAGTTCTGAATCATGTTGCTCGGTGAATGATCTTGTCAATGCTTTTGTCTGCTTGACACGTAGTCGTGGTTGTGGGCATGTTTGCTTAGGTATGTCATCTATTTCACGACGTAAAATGCAACCTGACCAGGATATTTTCAACTTTTGCAGGGTATTTAATCTGTGTAAATGATAAAGCTGCTTATTTGTTGGGAATTCTTTCATACTCGTGTATATGCTCAATTTTCTCAGCTTTGGCAATTTTGTCAAATCTTCGATAGTACATGAGTTTTTATCCTCAGAATCTCCAATGATAAATCCCTTAATAACTTGGAGTTCTGATAGTGAACCAAGATCCTTGGGCATGTGATCTAAAAAGTAACACTCAGACATGTCCAAATGTGTCAAATTCTTAAGTAAACCAATCCAATCTGGAACAACCTCAAGATTGTGACAAGCTTTGAGATCTAGGATCTTGAGATTAGTCATTCGTGAAATACCCTGGGGAAGCTCTGTAATCAAAGAAATTCCTCGAAGGCTAAGAAACCTCAATTGTTTCATATTCTTGAGTCCATTGAGAATTTTGATGTCTGCGATTTCAATGTGATGTGTGACTGAGTTCTGCCACCTTCCAAGTAAACAACTTTGAAATGCTCGAACTTGCAAAACCGTTCAAACCTGCTATCAATTATAGCCTCACCAAAGTTGAGGAAGATTTGAGAAAGAATTTGGAGTATCTGAATCCATAGGCCACACTCTTATAGAGCAATACAACTGTAACGCAGAATGTATGTTGGAGTGCATCCTGTACCTATGGATGACCAAGCCACAATTTTTGTAGATAGGCTCGAGGGAAGCCCTTTGCAGTAAGCTCATCCAAGATCTCCTCCACAAAATCCTCTGCCGTCTTCCCCAACACAATTTCTTCTTCTGTACTTTGGTCCACTGACTTTATTGGGGATAGAAGTCCCTCTCCAATCCACCAGTAAATCATAAGCCTTTTCTTTAGAGTAACCATTTCTGGGAACATCAAGAACAAATTCAAACAATCTCTTAGTTTCTTGGGGAGGCTACAAAAAGATGCCCTGATATCTTCAAGTGCAGTGGTGTAATCAAACCTGTGCAAATCGCCAGCCTTGTTTATATCGACTGGGTAGTTACTGCTGCTACTGTTAATGGATCCATCAAACCATGGTTTCCGATGTGGTTTTGAATCATCATCATAATGGATTTTAAGCTTGGAGGGAATCTGGGATTTCAACTTCTTGACAGAAATTTTCAGTTGGTCAAGTTCGGTAGTATCACCCCCTCTCTTGTTTTGAGCTCCTCAAATTTCTCACAAGCCTGGTTGATTTGCACATTCATATGATCTACATACTTCTGAATCTTTTCAATGTCCTCTTTCATGGAAATAAGATCTCGATCAATCATGTTAGCAAGCAAAGAAGCTAATTGCGCTGAACTCTTGCCTTCGGAATAATCCGAAGATGGTGATGCAGAGGGGGTTGTATTTGTTGACATGATCTAAGAAGAAAATTACAAATAATCTTGGCAAGAAAATCAATCAGAAGGATTAATGGACACAACTGGGTACAGAGAATGAGACAGCTGCTAATCTAAATCTTTTCAAACACTTGAACTCATCATATATCTATTTAGAATTTGAAAATAAATAGAATAGATTTATTTTTATATTTTAAATTTTGACCCCTTCCGGACTAATTTGCACATACTTGCACATTTCTGTGCCTGCCAAAATGGACCAGAAAGAATCGTTCTGTAAGCCATTCTTTTTTTAAGATCTTAGGCCTCGTTTCGGAACAAGTTATTTTAGTAACTTTTTGACTTTTTACGAAAAGATGTGCAGAAAAGTAGAGAAGTGATGTGACTAGTTTTAGTTGACTTTTTGGCTGTTCGACTAAAATAGTCAGTCCCCAAACGAGGCCTTAGCCGAAAATAATCAGGACCAAAAAATAAAATAAATAATCAAGACCAAAAAATAAAATAAATAATCAAATCCCATGCCCTTTTAAAATAAATTTCTAAATTTACAAAATTTTCATGGAACAAACACTACAGTGGGAAAAATCCAAGAACAAACTAGCAACAACACAATAATCAACCAAAATTACCATAAAAACAAATATGCAGATATATTTAACAAGAAAATAAAAAACCTGATTAAGGTAATAGCCTGTCGAAGAGAACATCGACATGGAGAGAGAGGGTGAGGCGATTGATCTTCGCCTTGACTGATCGAGATGGAGAGAGAGGGTTTCAATTAGGGTTTGAGAGATGATCTGCGACTGATCTTCGCCAGACGTCGGAGGTGAGGGTTGGCCGGAGAGAGGGTCGGGGTCGGAGAAGCAGGCTGTATCTGGGGTTTGTGGTGATGGTGGTGGTTCTGGGGAAGAGAGAGAGAGAGAGAGAGAGAGAGAGAGAGAGAGAGATGGAGAGAAAGACAAAGAAAGAAGGGGGTGGTTCTGGTGAGAGTAAATCTGGTGGTAGTGGTGGTTCTAGGGAAGAGACCGAGGGGGAGGGGGAGGGGGTGTGAGTTTGACGGATCCACTTCGTTTGCTCTGGGGATGATAGACGGGAGAGAGAGAGAGCTAAGATCTGAAATAATTTTGGTCAAAAAATTAAAAAAAAAAACCAAAAATGATTTTTTTTTCCAAATTTTGCCCCCTAATCTCCCAACGATCCAAAACGACGTCATTTTGGACAGTTTTTTTTTTTTTTTCCTTTATGCAGGTCTGAGACAGAGGGAGAGGGAGAGGGAGAGGAACAGAAAGAGAAAGCGGGAGAGAAGAGAGAAGAAGAGAGGAGAAGAGAAAGAGGAGAGGAAGAGGGAATGGAGAGAAGAGAGGGCCCCTCCGCTTCCTCCGTCGGCCGATCGTCGCAGCTCGCAGCTCGTCGCAGCTCGTTGGCCGATCGTCTCCGCCCCGCCTCCGCCTCCGCCTCCGCCTCTGCCTCCACCCCCTGCCCAGCCCAGCCCAGTTGATGTTGGCCCCTCCAGTCCTTCTTCTTCTTCTTCCTTCTTCTTTCTTCCTTCTTCTTTCTTCTTCTTTTCAAATTCGGGCGATTCGGGGGCTCTTTTCGAGCTACATATCACTTCTGAAAAAAAAAATCTAAAATAATCATGAATGGAATAGTTATGAAATTTAAAATAAAGGTTTTAGATGAAGAATCCTGCTACACACCCCCAGTGGGGGTCGACCCCCAGTGACGTGGGACGCCCCCACTGGCCAGTTTTCTGTTTTTTTTTTTTTTTTTTTTTTTTCTTTCCTCCAATCCCACAGTGCCACGTGGCACTAGGGGTCATCCCCAGTAGCATTTACTGGGGGTCGAACGCATTTCCGTTAGATGAAATAGAATAGTTATGAAATTTAAAATAAAGGTTTTAGATGAAATAGTTATGTAATTTAATTTTTGCACTATCATTAATGTATTTTTTTTTATTGAAATAGGTAGTATTTTTTTTAAAATTTTTTTTATCATAGTATGTCAATGGTTGATAAATTAGAATTTGAAAAAAAAAAAAAATCAAACTTTTTAAAATTTAAAATTTTTTATATTTGTCTAGTCATTTAAATATATAATTGTTTTAAAAAAATTTAAAAAGATCATAAAAGACAAAAAAAAAATTCAAAATTTAAAATATATATATATATATATATTTTGTAGTGGTATGTGAATGGTGGAGTGAATTATATTTCTATATATTTTTTTTCAATTTTTTTTTATATATTTGTTTAGTCGGGTAGAATGTAAATATTTATTTTTTTTTAAAAAAAAAAGTTTTTAAAAAGTCATAAGAAATAACAAAAAAAACTACTCAAAAATTTATATCCAAATATCACCTAAAAAATATGAGAAAAAGTTAGTTGAAAATATGTCAAAATGACATTACACCATTGAAATACCATTGCTATAATTTGACATTTTATTACTGTACAGCATCTCCAATGGTTTGCCATTGGAGATGCCAAAGTTATAATATAACAGCTTTGGATGAAAAGCAGTTCTTCAATGATTCAATATGGCAACTATCAAATTTGACAAATGCCAAAACTTGTGCCAAATTTGGCACAAGCTTTGCCAAATGCCAAATCTGCCAACTCACCAAAAACCAATTGTTTTCCTTCTTTCCTCCTCTCATTCTTTCCCTCTCTTTCTCATCCTTTCCTAGAAAAAACTTCCAAAAACAGATCATTTTAAAAATAAAAAAAAAATGAAATTCACCAATTTTTTTTATTAAAACAAAATTCACCAAATAGACCCTTAATTTATTTACTTGTTAAAAAAAACAAAACAAATTTCACCAAATTTACAAATGAATCACACAACAAAAACAAGAAGCAAACAATTTCAAACTATTTTTAAGCAATCTCAAACAAATTTATATAGCAATCTCAAGCAATTTCAATTGAAATTTAAACAATAAATACCTAGATTTCAATATGGTTGATGGATTTTCCCAACTACAACTTTATCTTCTTCGTTTCCATCTTTAGAAAGCTGATTTCCATCTTTTTCATTTTCATCTTTGTTTCTATATTCTTCATCTTCAAGTGATTTCAAGTGATCGAAGATAGAACATAGGGTTTCGATTTGAAGGGTAAGGGTTTAAAGAGCGATAGAACAGAGGGTTAGAGAAGAGGATCGATTTGATGGTTTCAAGGAGGATCAATTTGAGATCGATTTTGAAATGAAAAAAGGCTATGTTTTATCATTGAGCTGTGATTCATTGCCAGACTATCAAGATGAGAGAGAGAGAGAAGGGCATGAGATGAGTGAGAGAAATAGAGATTAAAAGAGAGGGAAAAGTTCTGGAATATGAAAAGTTCAACCATTAGATGCTCATATTGTTTGGAAAATTAAAAGAAGGTTTTGAAATGATGTGAATTACAATTTTAATATTTTTTTTATTTATCTAGAATGTAAAACACTACTTAAAAAAAGAAAAAGAAAAAAGGAAAAGTTGGTTGGAGGTGTGCCAAAATGACATGTCACAATTGGAGCACCATTACTATAATTTGGCATTTTGCTACCGTAGCATACCAAATTATAACTTTGGCAATGTTATAATGACAACTACTATTGGAGATGTTCTAACATGCCAAATTATACCTTTGGCAATGCTATTTTGATAATTAACACTGGAGATGCCCTTAGCAGTCACTTCCCCAAATTTGAGCCGCTTCTATTAGCTTCCCCTCAAAATGACCGGCGTTACAATTTTACCATACGTGCCAAAGAATATTAGCAGCCAAAGCACAACAACACCTATCTACATTCTCTGTATCACTCCATCTTCGGCATAAGATCTCCCACCAATAAATAAACACCATTCTCATCACATAAAAAGCAAGCGAGTCGGGGGAATTCTACTTTCTCCAAGTAAATCAAATTAGGATAATATCCTAAGGTCCATCCAAGGTATCTCTAAGTCACAAGTACTTCAATTACAACATCTCAACTATGGTAGTTGCTATTAGGCCTAGATCACACAATACCCGTCCTCTTATGTAGAGTTTATTTAGGTTCTTCAAATTACAAGACCACAACCAAATAGGTGTAACCATCTCAGGGAAACACTCAAGCTCTAATTTCTACAACCAGGAATGAAGTTCCAACTGAAGAGGAAGATTTGAATCATGCTGCTTGGTGAATGATCTTGTCAATGCTTTTGTTAGTTTTGGTTATGGTCATGCTTTTTTAGGTGTGTTTTTTGTTTTGCCTCGTAAAATGCATCATGACCAACATATCTAAAGTTTGGCAATTTTGTCAAATCATTAATAGTACATGAGTTTTTATCCTTAAAATCTCCAATGATAAATACTTTAAGAACTTATAGTTCCGACAGTGAACCAAGCTCCCTGAGCAGGTGGTTTAAAAAGTAACACTTAGTTATGTCCAAGTGTGTCAAACTCTTAAGAAAACCAATCCAATCTGGAACTACCTCAAGATTGTGACAAGCTCTCAAATCCAAGATCTTGAGATTAATCAGTTCTGCAGTGTATTGGGGAAGCTTTGTAATCAAAGAAATTCTTCGTAGCCAAAGAAACTTCTATAAGAAAATATTTTCAAAAAAATCAATTTAATGCAAATAAATAATAAAATAAAACACAAAAAATTTCTCATAGAAATTTTGTAAATTTAATACGGATTGTGACTGAGGCTAGTGTTTGAACACTGTGTCTTTAAGACAGAATTTTGCCCTTGCCTCTGGTGCTTGCGATTAATGGACGTCTTGTCTCCAAGATACAACGATCACCCCACACAGAAATTGCACAACTTTCTGTGTCTACAACGAACCAATTTGTGTCATGCACTTTCTCTTATATACTCTACTAGACATAATGTATGAATTCTAAAAAAAAACCTTTAACTTATCCATGAATGCCATGGGAAGAAATGGTATTTATAGAAGTATTCCTGACCTTTAGAAGGGTGGCGCGACCCAAACCCGCTCCTATAGGTTTAGCGTCGTAACTGGCTAGTAATCCTTAGATTACCAAAGGCCTCTTAACACAATGATATATATATATATATATATAGGGGCTACAGAAGCAAATATACAAAACATATATTACCCATAGAGCTGTGCAGACATACATGGGACGGATAATTTTAAACTTTATAAGCATACATATGACATCATGCCGAAATTGTATTTACACGTCATCCCATATATGTATATGTATATATATCAACAGAAATCTTGTTCGAAAACTGAAAGAAACAAAGTCTTATGGGTCCACAAACACAGCCACTATACTCGACTTAATTCTGAACCTCTTTGGGAGGCACAAAAGCTGGCTAACAAAAACTGAGACACCAGGTCCTCAACTCTGAGCCTGGTCACGTGCCTGCTCACCTACATACATAATAAATAAATAGTGAGCGGGGCCTAGTGAATAATAACAGAGTAAAGATTTTGCCGAATGATATCCATGCGGAAACAGAGTCTTATACACGTTTAGATGTCAAAACAAAAACAGATTCACATGCATAATCACATTCGTATTCAAGTTCGTATATTACACATCATAGCATGTGGCACACCCATTAGCATTAACAACCCAATGACCCGTGAAGGGACGGCCGTGAAGGCATTCCGATGACCTATAAAGGGACGACCATAAGGCATTCCGACGACTCATGTGCACAGAGACGTTTCCGATGACTCGAAAAAGGGACAACCACAAAAGTATTCCAATGACTCAAGTGCACAGAGACGTTTCTGATGACCCATAAAGGGACGCATATGATACGGCCTTGGATTTTCTGAACCAACCTGTAGACACCCCATTTTTGACCGACCTTAAGACTCAAACGTCATCGATTGAGCGCTCGGTGATAGTACATGTCGTGCTCATTTCGAGGTTTCGGAGTTTTGGCTGAGAGCCTTGCCTCCGGGCCTCTGAACTCTTTGTGCTTTGGCTCGGTTTGTGGACCGAACCTTGTTTCTCTTCCCTAGAGGGAGGGAGTGGTTTGTAGACCACTTTTCGTGGTCGTAGACCACTTTTCTCGTTTGGAGACCAGTTTTCGATTTTCGGAGTCTTCGGCCGCATACCTTGACTCGGGACCGCTTAACGTTCTCCGTTTGGCGTGGTTTTTGAACCACACCTTGTTGCCTCTACCTAGAGGGACACTGTGGTCCGGGAGACCACTTTTGTGGTCACAAACCCCTTTTGATGCCCGTAGTCTAGTTTTCGAGGCTTCCGGCTGCGCGCCTTGCCTCCCGAACTTTCGTCTTGCATCTGTTTCGGTTTTTTTTTTGTGCAAACCTTGTTTTCCTTGTTTGGAAGGTGGTACAAGGGTGGGAGACCAGTTCTTTCCCTTGGAGACCACTTTTCCTCCCGCCAGCCAGGTTTCTGGTCGGCCAACTGGTCTCCTTGGTCTTTAGGCTATCTTTTCTGGTCGGCCACCACACCACTACATTGTTTTCATGCTCTAGACCTTCTCCCACCATGGCCGACCACTTGTTGTCTTGGGAGACCACTTGTGGTGGTCAGCCGACCACTTCAAGTAGCTAGCCGACCACTTCAAGTGGTCAGCTGCTTTTTGTCACCTTTTTGGAGATATTTTCTTCCAGCTGGCACAGCTGGAAGGCACTGAAGCCATCCTCCATACACGTGTATGGAGGGATGGCCTTGGACCCTTAGCTTCGTCAACAAGCTTGAGCCTTGGTTCTCTATATAAGAGAACCTCCTCATCCCTCCTCTAGGTTCAGATTTTGAGCCTTGAGAGTTATACATACATACTTGTATCTATCTTGCTCTTGTTTTTCATTTTGTGCCTTAAAAGTGTAGTTTTACCACACTTTAACACACAAACACACACTCAAACACCATCCTTTTGTTGCTGAGGCTTCTTGAGGTTATTTTTGGTGCTTTTGGACTGGTTTTGATCCCAAGAAGCTGCTGGAGTTGCAGCCTTGAAGAGGTTCTACAAGGGTGAGTCAACTAGCCCCTTAATCCCTTGTTTTGCTTAAGCTTTTAGACCTATTTGCATGCTGATTTAAGCTTAACTCTTAACTACAAAATTTTTTGTTTTTGAATGTTTAAAATGTTTGTTTAAGGTCACTTTTTTGTTGGGGGTGGTCTACCCCCTCTTAGGCCTTGTTAGGCCTTGTTTTGAGCCATCCCTTTTGGCTCTTGTTCTAGCCTTTTCATGGCCTTCTCACCACTGAAATACAGAGGATTTTCAGTGGTGGAAAGGTAGTTTTGGGGTCCCAAATAGGAAAGGGTCATCCCCTCTCCTTGTATTTTGAATACTTGCTTCATATGCCTCATGTTTGAGCATGTTTGTTAAGCTTGTGTTGGCTTGTTCTTAGCATGTATTTGGGGTTATTTTGAGATGGCATGCCACTATTTTTGGTTGTCTTGATCACCTCATGCATGCCTTATACACCTATAGTGTAAATCTTACAAACTAGCTTTGTGTGCCTCATGTTTGAGCATGTCTTTCTAGCTTGTTTTGGGGCCCATCTCAGTAGGTTTTTGGTGTTTTTTTAACATGCCTTAGATTTGTTTTGGGTTGGTTTGGTTTGGTTGGCTCTTACATGCCTTATACATTTGTAGTGTAAATTTCATAAACTAGTCTTGTATGCTTCATGAAGTAGCATGTCTTTCTGGCTTATATTGACTCCATTTCAGCATGTTTTTGGTGATTTTTTGCCATGTCATACCTCTGTTAAGGTTTGGTTTGGTCAGTCCTTGCATGCTCCATGCACTTGTAGTGCATTTCCATGAAGTAGCCTAATGTGTACCATGCTTTAACATGTCATTCTAGCATGCTTTTGGCTTAACTTCAAGAAGCTTTTGTCTATGTTTTAGCATTCTTAAGCTCTGATTTGTGTTGTTTCGGTCATGCATGCCATGCTTTGTATAGCTATAGTGCATTCTAGCTTGTTAGCTTTGTGTATCTAGTCCACTAGCATGCATTGCTTGGCCTATTTGAATGATTTAGCATCATTTGTTATGTGATTTCAGTGCATGTTTCATGGTCATGCACTCACATCTTTCACTTATTCAATGCGTTGGAGGGTTGGTCCTTTATACCTTAAATATGAGCCATTGCGTATGCCTTCATGCCTAAGCTTGCAAGCTATTATTTCAATGTGTTTTTGGGGTTATTTTGCCATGATATAACTTTGATTTTTGTTGGTTAAGTCATCTCATGCTTGGTCTTGGTAGGTGTAGTGTAATCCACCTTATTTGCCTTGCATATTCCATGCCTTATGCCCTTCATGCTAGCTTATTTTGGTTTCCTTCCATGCGTGTTTTAGGGTCATTTTGACATGTTCTAGGACTATTTTGGGTTTCCTTGATCACATGCTTCATGTTTTGCATAGTTGTAGTACAAATGCCTATGTTAGCTTCAAGCCTTGGGCACCATAGCATGCTTCATTTGTGTTGTGCACATGATTAGCATCACTTAACATGTCATTTCAGAGCATATAGGACTACCATGTTCCCATTTCTTTCATGCTTTGAATGCCTATAAGGGTTATGCATTGTTGCCTAGTTTGTGGCCTAGCATGTATGCTATCTTGCCTAGGTCCTTGGGCCCCCATCTTAGCATGTTTTCGTCTTTGTTTAGACCTATTTAAGCTCTGTCCATGGTTGGTTCATGCATTTGTGCCATGTTGTGCATGTCTCCTTTGTAGTCCTCTTTGCTAGCCTTATGCCTTAAGGACTCTAGTATGCTATACTTGTATTGTTGGGGTGATTTGGCATCATTTCATACCTAATTTCAGTGCATGTAGTGTTATTACACTTCCATGTTTATCGCTCTTTGAGCACTCTTGAGAGTTGTGCTCTTTGGCCTAGTTGATGGGCCAATGCATGTGCATGCTTTGTTTTGCATTTCATGCCTTTGTTTTGGTGTTATGGCCACTAATTTGGGCATGATTGAGGTCTGTCCATTTTGGTTTAAGTCCATTGAGTATGTTTGCTTTCATGTTATTTGCATGCTTACATTGTCATGTTGTAGCATGCTTATATTGCCTTGCTTTATGTATGCATGCATTAGCCTTCTTTGCATGTCATTAGCTTTGTTAAGTTGATCGTGTTACATTGCATTAAGTATGCTCATGTTACATTGCATTGAATATGCCATGTTGTTCTTTGCATTGTGTATGCCATGTAGTTGCATTATGTTTTGCATGCCTTGCATTCCATGTTTGCATGCTTAGGTTGCATTGCATGATTGAATGCATGTTGTTGCTTGCATTGTGTTTGGAATAGGTGTTAGTCTAAACACAGGAAACGAGGGACGTTTCATACTTAGAGTGATGAAACGTGCCTAAATTCTCAATCGCCAACACTCTTGATCATACATGATAGAGTTCGAGGCTTTATGTGTTTATGTGTGCATTCATTTCATATTGAATTGTGCAACTTCGCCTCTCGGCCATCATGCATTGAGATGCGCGATTGGTGGCCCAAGGGTCGAAAATCACACTCCCTTGAGCTTATGAAATGATAGGGAGGGTGGTTGTGCACACATATGTTGCAAATACATTGCCATACCCTTTCTTACTCTCTATTGTAGCAAAGTGGAGAAATGCAGCAACAACTGGTCGGCCAGCCAGAAAAACTAGCTGGCCGACCACTTTTTCTGGTTTTCAACAAAGAAAAGTGGTCGGTAGGTGGCTAGAAACAGCAACAACTGGTCGGCAGCACTCCTACAGGTTCCCAAGGTGAGTTAGAAGCTTTCTGGAGCTTGGTGTAAGGTTCTGAGAGCAATTGAAAACAGAGGCAAATCGGGGCATCGCGATGGATTTCCGAACGAGGCGACCGGGCATGCATGCACTCTTCTCCCCCTGAGGCCCCTGATTTATCGCTTTACTTAGCTAATTTGCTTAGCTAGTTTATGCTTTGGTTTTGTACCTAATTAGTTAATGCGTTAACTATTCAATTTGTGTTATAATAGCTTAATTAATTAGCTTGTTAGTTAATTAGTTCTATGATGTAATAATTAGTTTAATTAGCTTAGATTAGCTAGTTAGCTTCTTATTTGGACCCTCCGTCGAGAGGGCCAATTGTTGTAATAAGCGTTCGTGTGTGTGATGCATGTTTTCCAACCCTCATTTCTTTCTCCCTTTTACTTAACCGCTTACGATGGTTAGTTTTAGGGCATATTTCGTTTATCATACCTTATGCTTGCATGCTTGCATGCGTGCATCATTCATCTGTTTTGCATGCACCGGGCTCGGCACATCATACTAACTGCATTGCATTTCAATTCCAAGTTGAATACATGTATCAAGTTGCATTTCATATGCCATTCTAGAATAGCCGAGCCTATTTTAGCTACATTTTTGCATGTGTTACATTAGCCATCTTAACATGAACTAGGATCATGCATGATTTCTAACTAGTTCTCTGTTTTGGCTCGGAGTACACTGTGAGTGTTTACGCTTTAGCATACTGCATGTGTGTTAATGTTGCCATGAAAGCATGCTTGCCATGAGGCTAACTGCTTATTTGATATAACTGCTTGAATGCCTGTGGGTGAAGGTTGGATTGCTTGAATTGGAACAATTCATTGAAATCCGCGACTTAGCCTACTTGCGAGTAGCAAACTTCAAATCATTTTCCCAAACGAACATGCAATGTTTTGTTCCAACTTAGGCGATCTAGTCTATACTTGTATGCTGTGCGCATCACATAGTAATTCTAGGTTAATAACCGGAATAAGAACACGTGTGTTTTCAAAAACAAGATATCATGCTTAGTACAGGCCGATCTTTGATCGGGCGAGCGGGGGTGCTCATTGCATGACCTTCCCCTCTCGTACCCAAGTTCCCGAGCCGAGGCAACTTTGGTGATGACGAACACGTGGCCTTAGGCACGAGTCAGGGTTTTTTAAATTCTCCCAAAATAAAATATTTAGGTGGCGACTCTGTATCTGGCAAAACAGTCCATGTTTGGCACTTCTTTATAAAAATCAGTTTTCCAAAATGATTTGTCGGATTTGGACTCTTTGGTGATTCATCGGTCTCACATTGCATTTTGTGAGATTAGATTCAGAACTGTGACATGAGTCCGAACTGTAGTAACTAGAGAACAAAACAGGATTCGCACCCTTGCAGCGCGGAGACCGGAGAGTTCTCAGGGGCGGGTCTACCATTGGTTTTTCCAAGCCAACCATGTGGCCTTAGATGCTTATAGAACGCCTTGCTTGCACCTAAGTAAGCCTTCTTCGAAAGAGAGCTAGGAGAAGTTTGCACACACAAGAGAGACTTAGAGAGAGCTCTTGGAGAATGCTAGCTTTGTATTGCTTGAATGCTTTACAACTCTTGAGTCACTTGGGTTTACTAGGGTTACTAAGGATGCCACGACTTGGATGATCATTCATTCATACAAAATATAGCAGGTTAGAAAAACTGATCATTTCATGTCATCAGAAAATAATTAAAGTTAAACATAACTTTACAGAGTTATTACTCACAATTAATAGATGGCTTCAAGGCAAACAGACGGGATGGCAAATCAGATGTCTTGTAGCGTGTGACTTATACAGTTATAGAATGACCACGTGCTGAATTTCACACCCAGAAACATTAACTTAAATCCTTTTTATCTTAGTGTGTTTCTACTGCTTATCCTCATTATAGTGTCACAATCTTGGCCTAGGAATGCCTAGGATGGAATGAGGATGCAAAAATGTATTTGAAAACACTTAGTCAAAATGCTGAAAACAGGGGTCCCTGCTCAAGCGCAACTTCCTTCGCTCGAGTGGACATGCAAAATATGAGTGGTCACTCGAGCGGACATGCAAAATGTGAGTGGTCGCTCGAGCTTGACTTCCGTCGCTCGAGTGGTCTACAAAAGTACTAGTTGCTAAATTTCTCCGCTCGAGCGCAAGACTTATGCCCTCGCTCGAGCACAACTATTGTCGCTCAAGCGGTCTGCAAAACACACAAACTTCTGGGAGCATGCATTTTACGCTCGAGCGGAGGTGTAAGACACAGAGTGGTTGCTCGAGCGTAGGTTCTATCGCTCGAACGGATGGTGCAATTTCTGCAATTTCCAGATTACACTCTCAAGTCCAAAACTCAACTTTAAAGTTATAATTCACATCCCTTTGGCCCAAAACTTAACAAATCATATGTAAACTTGAAAAACATCATGAATTCAAAACCACTTTGCAAAATTAAAGCCCAAAGGCATGCCAATTGTGTAAACTTCAAACTTAAAATTCAAGAACATAGCATGTATGAGTTTATCTTGGCTTTAAAGCTTTTCATACATGAGTTATTGAGGAAATTTGATGTGCACTTCATGAATTCTCAAAACAAAGGCAAAATGAACACATGCATGTGGAAATTCTTCGAAATCAAACTCAAAACTTCATGAATTATGCATGCATGCAATGACTCTTCCCAAATTCCTTAATTTAAGCTCAATTCTCTTGTTTAACCATCTTAATTTCTTGAACTCTTCCTTATATGTCTAGATTGCAAAGTTTAGAGACAAGATTCTTACCTAAAGTCTCAAATTCACAAGTGTAGAGGCTTAAGCTCCCAAATTCTCCAACAATTCCTAGCAATTCCCTCTTTCCTAGCTTTTGATCTCAATTTTCTTTCCTCTCTCTTTCTCCCACGTTTTTGAGCCTAGAGGGTATGGAATGAAGGTGTAAAATAAACTAATGGACTCAAATTAGCCTCATATAGGCTCAATTAAGGAAACTTAATCAAACTTGACTTAAGTTAATCAATTTGACATTAATTAATTCTAGTTAATTCGTTCCGAATCGAATTTCAATTAAACCTACCATAATATTCTAAAAATTCCAAATAACACATAACTTGAGTCAATTTCATGATCGGATGCCGATAAGGTCTTCAATTTGCAGAACAGAACGGAAACATGAACAGATCTTTCTACGTCAAACAGATATAAACTTAAATAAGGCATTGTGTGATGCAAAATTTCACAACACACTCATCGCGAAGCCATTTTCATTCTGAAGCCATTTTCACAGCACACTCATCCCGAAGACAAATTTCACAACACAAATGTGCCACAACACACGTCTCACAAATGAAATGGTTTCCCTTATAGGATTTGTTCATGAAGAGGAGGGGTGAATTGTGTAGACAATCCTTGGAAATACCTTTTCTTTGCTCTGTTTGTCCTCTGTTGCAGCATGATGAACCAGTGCATCAGTGGCCGGCAGACCACTATCCATGGCTGGCAAGTGGCCGACAAAGCACCATAAATGGCCGGCAAGCCACTCCCATAGCCGGCAGCCTTCACCAGTGGCCAGCTGGCCACTGATACAAACCTCAGCAGAATATTGGTAAGGTGGAGCAAAATGGTTCTGGAAGTGTTCAACTCTGCAAATAGAGGCTTTCGGGAGCCAAACGGAGGTCTTTTCAGGTGGAAACCGAGCATACGCATGCATATCTTTCATTTCTTGAGGCAGAGCATCAAATTAGCTTAGTTTAATTACTTAGTTAAATTTTTAGTTGCAATTGTTTTGTAATTATTTAATTAATTAGTTCACTGGCTAGATAATTAAAAGTGTTATAATAATTAGTTAATTAGTTTAGCTAGTTATTTATCTCAGTTTGTAATAATTAGCTTAATTAACTTAGCCTAATTAGCTTAAGTAGCATAGCTTAATTAGCTTAGCTTAGTTTTATTCATTCGGACTCTCCTTCGTGAGAGCAAAATGTAATAATGTGTATGTCTTCCAATCCCACGTTTTTCTCCCTTTTATTTAATCGCTTTCGATGGTTAGATTAGGGACATATTTCAATTAGCATACCTTATGTTTGCATACATTCATCTTGTCTTGCATGCGCTGAGGCTTGGCGCATCATTCAAACTGTATTGTTATTTCAATACCTTTTTTGAATACGTGTTTAACCGCATATTATCAAATCGATTCATATGCCATATTAGTAGCCGAGCCTATTAATTGCATATTGCATGTGTTGCATTAGACATCTTATATAGTTAGGAATCATGTATATTTTTCTAACTCGCATCTTCTTAGCTTGGAATACTATGTAAGTTTTTAGTGCTTTAGCATACTTGCATGAGTGTGAGTGATTGCCATGACTAGCATGCTCGCAATGAGGCTAAGTGCTTACTTGCTAAACTACTTGAATGCCTGTGGATGAAGGCTTGTTGCTTGAATTGGAACGATTCAATTAATGTACATTTTAAGCCAACTATGTCTAGTGGCAAATTCACAGTTTTAAGCCCACTTTGTTGAGTGGCAAATCCGCAAACTTTAAGCTCACTTGAGGTAGCAAATTCAAACCTTTTTCACAAAACAAACATGAAATTGGATTGTTCCAACTCGAGCAAACTAGTCTATACTTATTTGTGTGCATCACATGGTAAAGCTAGCTAAATAACCAGAACAAGAGCATATAATGTTTATAAAAAATCATAGCATGATTAGTAAAGGCCAATCTTTGATCGAGCGAGCGGGGCGCTCAATTCATGACCTTCCCCTATCGTACCTAAGTTTCCGAGCCGAGGCAACTTTGGTGATGATGGACATGTGGCCTTTGGCACGAGTCATGGGTTTCCTAAATTTTCCCAAAATAAAATATTTAAGTGGCGACTTTGTATCTGACAAAGCAGTCCCATTTTGGCATTTTTTTATTTAAAATCGATTTTCCAAATGGTTTGCCGGATTTGGACTCTTTGGTGTTTATCAATTTCACATTGCACTTGTGAGATTAGATTCAGAACCACGAGAATCTGAACTGTAGGGCTTTCTTTCAAACCTTCCGAAAGGGGGGGTAAAAAAGGTGAGCTACAGTTTCTGGTGACTCTGCTAAGGATTTAGAGAACTTAACTCGAACTCATGATATGACATTTTATCTACACTTATTTGTTTCTTTGCATTTGCATTTGCATTGGTGCACCTAAGTCACTGTGTTTGCCATCTGCTATTCCTGAATGGTTTGCCAAAGGCTTTCTTGGAAAAGCTTGCCAAAAGACTGACTGGTTACGGCTCTGCCACGATGGGAACACAACCTTTGGATCTGGACTACCGCTGTACCGTTTGATCCTCCTTTCACTTCTCGGTGTTAGGTATGAGAGGTATATTAGGTAGTCTTGGTAAGGTTTCCTCTTTGACCAATCGACCTAGTTGCATATCGAAAGTCATAGAGACTGTTCCAAATTAGGACAGGTTGCTTACCCAAATTCAAGATTGTGTGAAACCGCGTTGTTTGAGTAATGAACCCTAGTTTCGTTAGGGTGTTTTGGCTCTCACTTGCTTGATATGTGCTTTTAAAGTGAAACTCTACAGGAATGTATGTATCAGTTGTAAGTTTGGGTATCAGATTTGGGGGCAGAGATCAGTATTAAGTACAGTGTTGCAGCTTATGATTACAACTATGTGTTGTTAATAGCTAAGCTGAGGTGCTGCACAGTTTCTAATTTTTGTTTTCCTTTTGCTTTATTTCCTTTTGCAAGGTAGTTTATCACAATTGCTTCGGACGATTCTGTTACCCCCCAAGCACTCTGGACCTGTGTAAGGAGACTTTACAGATCCGGGGATCTTATTAGGGGATAACCAGTGTTTGCTTCACTCCCACTGGTTACGAGACGGAGGAGGGTTAGGCATAATTCACCAGTTCAACAATCACTCACATCCAATCAGGATCAAACCTCTACATCTAGACCGGCAAGAGACCACTCACCTATTCAAATGGCCCAGTATCCTTCAGGAATGGAAGACTTGATCCACAATCTCCAACAAACCATTGAGGCCATGCAACAAGATGTTGCCCGCCAAACCGAAGTTACAGCCCGCCAAGCTGTAGTCATAAACAGGCTGCAGCAGCAACAACCACAACTGGCAGTAGCTTCCGCATCCCATGCACCCCCAGTGGGTATTCTAGCACCCGGAGTCACTATCAATGTCCAAGAGAATCTGGGCAACCCCATAGATCCCATCCTACCACAATCCTCCAAGGCACCAGTGTACCAAACTTAGGCGCCATTTGAATTCGAAGTTGACCCCACTGCACTGAAGGTCAACAACCTAGAAAAGCTTTTCAAATGGGCACAGGGTGTGAACTCAATCCCTGACATCGAGGATGGATACACGGACTCTGCAATAACTCTGCCGGACTGATTCAAGATGCCACACATAGATCGGTTTGATAGCTCTGGGGATCCTGTGGTCCATTTGCAGTTATTCTCAGATATTCTGCAACCAATGGGCCTCTCAAAACTTCAAAAGCTATCACTTTTCGGCCGGACCTTGTCAGAGATAGTGGCTATCTGGTATACAAAGCTAGAAGACTCTATGAAATGAAGTTGGAAGGAAATGGTTGAGGCCTTCATCGCGTAATACTCTTACAATACCCAGATCGAGGTCACAACTCGTGATCTTGAAGCAACCCGCCAGGAGCCAAAGGAGGGCTTCTCGGACTTTGTGACCCGATAAAGGGCTAAGGGCTCGATGATGATTATCAGGCCATTCTAGAAGGGTCAAATTAGAATGGTGGTTCGTAACCTGTAAGGGAAATTATTGCAGAGGATGATTGTCTTGTTGCTGTTTACGTTCTCTGAGCTCCATGAGATAGGAGTTCAGATTGAGGATGCGATGAAACAGGGGCTGATAGCCAATGAGAAGAAACAACCCAAGAGGCCCTTTACACGCAGTTCCAATGCAACCATGACTGGCAGCACCTCTGCACGGCCTTCGGATGTGAGTATGGTCACCACTACACCCAAGACTGCCAACCATTTTGCCAGTACATCCAACACAACTCCAAAAACCTCAAATAACCAAGCCCGATCCCAGAGGGTCTTTACCCCACTTTACATGTCCTTATCTAAAGCCATGGGCGTATTGATCAAAAAGGGACATCTTAAGCCGCTAGAGCCTCGCCCTCTACCCGATTCTCTCCCTCCGAAACACAACCCGACCAAATATTGTACGTTTCACCAACAGTATGGTCATGACACCGACCAATGCTACAGGCTGCGTCATGAGATTTAAGATCTCATCGACAACAAGGTGATAACACTACACCAAAAGCCAAATGTAACCACCAACCCTCTCCCAGCCCATAACCAAGTTCCTCCACCCCGGTATATAAACCTCATCCACACACTGGCCATCCCATATAACCCCAGCATATACATCACCCAAGCCCATTTACCCAAGCCTGAAGTGTTCATTCCAAAAAGCACAGCCCTATGCATGATGGACATGTCCATACCTCAGCATGAACCTGTGGTGGTGACGGTAACAGAAAGAGGGAGGTTGACCTTGGAAGAGAATGCCAGCCCATTGCGTGAGAGCTCTGCAGACTTATCTGAAGGGGTGTATGACCTGTGCTATTATATTGTGCCAGTTGATCAAGCCAAACCCGAAGTGGTGTTATCGGCTAGGATGGAGGTCAGCGTAGTTCGAGGATGGCCCAAGTCAGGGATTAGATGATCTAGCCGAGTTAGAGGAAGACTTAGACAATCTGCAGTTCTATGATGAACAAGATCAGGGGGACGTGCAGATTGACTGGTTTGATCTGAATAGGTCGACAGACAACTCCGGGTGGCTTAGTGATGAACTTGACCAAAAGCAAGAAACAGAACCAAAACTTGAAGAAAATGGAGTAAGAATAACTACAGTGGCCGGAATGGCCGAGGACAAGGGGAAATTGCCGGAGAGCACCGGTATTAAGAATTTAGCACAAGAACTAGGCGTCATAAGTACCGCAGATATTGAACAGGAAGCGGCGTTGAAACAGTTTGTGCAAGAAAGGGATCATAGCAAGCAAGAAGTTGGAAAAGCCCAACACCCTGCGGGGAAGATTTGTGATGAAAAGATAATCTGAACGAAGCCGGAATAATGCTTGTCGGCTGTTGAAGGAATCTGGTAGGATGACGACGACCTACACCTGGATCATACTAATGAGGATTGGGGTGAAGATCTTCCTGACAACACTTGGTATGTGGAAGAGGTCGACCATATGACGAGAAGTGGCCGATATTTCAAACCACCATATCTGGACCAACTTGAGGCATCCGAGAAGGATAAAGAAGTCGAGAAACAGAAGAAAAAATAGTTGGAAAAAGAGGTTGTGTTGAAACAGTTAAAGAAGATTCAAGCTAATATATCTATCTAGGGCCTGCTTATGGCTTCTCAAGTGAACAGACAGGCTGTACTGTCGACGATGGATAAAGCTAGGTTGTCCATCAACACTACCCCAGAACAACTGGTAGGATTAGTCTTCCCAGGAGGCACTGCGCCAACTCTAACCTTCTCAAACAAGGAACTGCAGCCAGAAGGCTCTGTATACAACAAGCCGCTATACATATCATTGGAGTGCCAAGAAAAGTGGGTACCAGTGGTATTGGTCGACACCGAGTTAGCAATCAACGTCTGTCCTTGTTGCACAGTCTACGCCATCGGTTTGAAACCAGCGGATTTTATGCCTACGGCGCAGGTGATTCAGGCATATGACAACACCAGCCGGGAAGTGATGGGCACAGTACAGGTTAGAGTTCAAGTGGGCATGGCTCAATAGGATATTGAGTTTCACGTCCTCGATGTGCCAGCCACTTTCAATCTATTGCTAGGAAGGTCGTGGCTACACCAAGTGAAAGCTGTCTCCTTTACCCTTTATCAAATGTTGAAATACCCCCATGGGAAGAGGGTAGCAATTATGTTCGGGAATTCATCTATACATCCTCCATCAGAGGTCACTACACCTGTGCTAGAGATTGTGCATGGCGAAGAGGATATTTTCTTCTCTGGATTTACCCTAGTCGAGGCTCGAGCAGTACAAACCATCTTGGCATTGGATCAGAGCTTATATGTCAGTGCTCAATCAATCTACTTCATGAACAAGCTCCAACACGTGCCAAGAATGGGTTTGGGAAGAAGTGGCCGGAAGGACGTTACTACACTTGTCGATGTGCCACATAACCCACATGCCTTTGGTCTTGGCTAGATGCCCACCAAAGAGGATTGGGTTAGGAAAGGAAAAGAGATGGCAAGAAGAGCCACAGAGCTAAACAGACTGGGAAGCATTATGAGCTTGTGCACAGATCTATTCGGGGAACCCTGAATGGTCATTTTGTTCGGGAGGGTGAAGACTTCCCATTTTGTGGTTTCTCCGAACCCTAGTTCAACTTTGAGAGGCAACAAGTTCCTAGCTTTGAGATTTTCTTTGACTTGCAGCTGCAAAATAATGATACGAAGGAAAGGGCTAACTCAATTATTACTGAAGCTGCGAAGAGCACAGAAAGTGATTCTAATAGCAGCAAGCTCAAAGTAGGAGCAGCACTGGCATGTCTCCTTTTGGATCCTCTGATCAACTTAGAGAGCTTGGGGGATAACCTAACCATTTCCATGATCGAGGACCAACCGGGTGTAAAGCCTTCTAGCAGCATCTTGGATGCATCTAACGCACTGTCCCTCGTTTGGCAACTGGAGGAGGACTACCAGTCTAATAGTTCTAAGTTGGGTAGTGAGCTAGAATCTAATTCCACAGAGTCTGTGGAGTCGGAATCAGATTCCTGTTCTTCTGAGTCTGGGTCCAGTATTCCTGGGGGTGATAACCTGGATGCCGAAGTTTTGTCCAGGTCGTCCTTTTTCTTTTTCCTTTAAGTTGGTTGTAACCGAGGAACTAGATGAGCTTGACTTTGTGAATGCGAATGCCACTACAGATTCCGAGTATTTCTCTATGCCTCTTGTTTATTGCATTGATCATGATTTTGAAAATTTTCATGAAAATGATGAAGAAGGAATTCCTCTGGTTTTGAAAATTTTGATTAATCGAGAAGAAAAGAGGTTTGCAAAACCCCTCACAACTGAAATCGTTGCTTTTGATGTGGGTATTGAGAAGGATCCACGTCTGGTCCAAATCGGGTCCACGTTGTCTTCGGAGGAGCGTGAGCGGTTAGACGCTTTATTAAAAGATTTCAAAGATGTTTTTGCACGGTCCTACGAAGACATGCCTGGAATTGATCCTAAGATTGTATAGCATCGAATCCCTCTTGACCCCAAGGCCTGACCCGTCAAGCAGAAGTTACGAAGAATACGCCCAAATTGGGCTTTGAAGATCAAGGAGGAGGTCACCAAGCAGATAGACGCAAGGTTTTTGCTAGTATCTAAGTATCTCACTTGCTCACTTGGTTGGCCAACACTGTTCCAGTACTGAAGAAAGATGGCAGAATTCGGATGTGTGTGGACTTCAGGGATCTGAACAGAGCCATTCCAAAGGATGACTTTCCCTTGCCACATAACTTCACTGCAGGCCATGTGTTGCTCTCCTTCATGGATGGATTTTCCGGGTATAACCAGATTCTGATGGCACCCAAGGACAGAAAGAAAATTGCTTTCACTACGCCATGGGAAACCTACTGTTACAGAGTGATGCCGTTTGGATTGAAGAATGCCGGGGCTACCTATCAAAGGGCTGTAACCACTATTCTGCATGATATGATCCACAAAGAGGTCGAGGTGTACGTGGACGACATGATTGTCAAGTCCAAGGAAAGAGAGGGCCACTACACCGCCTTGAAAAAATTCTTCCAACAGATCAGGGAATATAGACTGAGGTTGAATCCCCAGAAGTGTACTTTCGACGTAACAGCAGGGAAAATGCTGGGTTTCTTGATCACATAGAAGGGCATCGAGGTAGATCCTTCCAAAATCAAGGCCATCCTAGAAATGCCACCACCAAGGATTGAAAAGGAGGTGCAAGGCTTTCTGGGTAAAGTGCAATTCATAAGACGGTTTATTTCTAAATTAACCTTGACTTGTGAACCACTTTTTGGTCTCCTAAAGAAAGGAAAGAAATTCCGATAGGATGATCGATAACAATTCGCTTTTGAGCAAATCAAGCAATACCTTTAGAACCCGCCTGTGTTGTCGCCGCCAAAGCCGGGGAAGCCTTTGATATTGTATTTGTCAGTAATGGACACAACAATGAGATGCATGCTTGCTTAGGAATCTGAGGATAGGGTAGAGAAAGCCATCAACTACTTGAGTAAGAAAATGCTGGATTATGAGACCCGTTACACCCCATTGGAAAAAGCTTTCTTAGCCTTGGTATGGGCTACCAGGAAGTTGAGGCACTACTTGTTAGCTCACTCCGTAATTCTGGTTTTGAGATTAGATCCCATTAAATATATTTTTGAGAAACCGGCGCTTATGGGTAGGCTAGCTTGTTGGTTGCTTCTCCTCTCCGAATTTGATCTGAAATATGTTACTCGCAAGTCGGTCAAGGGGAGAGCAGTAGCGGAGTTCCTAGCAAATCACCTAGTGGAAGGGGATGAAGCAGTAGAATACTTGTTCCCAAATGAAGCTATTCTGCAAGCCGAGAAAGAGGCTTGGACAATGTACTTCGATGGAGCGTCTAATCAGTACGGTTATGGGATAGTGGTGTTGCTAATAGCACCCGACAATTCCCATATACCCTTAGCCTTCAAACTTTGGTTCAAGGTATCTAATAACGAAGCAGAATACGAGGCGTGTATCGCTAGTTTGGAAGCCGCTCTGGAACTAGGGGCAAAAAGGTTAGACATCATTGGGGACTCAAACCTGGTTGTGCCTCTCGCGAATGAAGACTGGAAAGTCAAAGAAGAAAAGATGAAGATCTATCACCAACCCTGGACGTTCTGATTCCTAGGTTTGAAAAGCTGACCTTCACACATGTACTAAGAGAGAACAACAGGTTCGTTGACGCCTTATCAACTCTATCTTCTATGATAGACATCCCATTTGGAGTCCGGATGCATTCGATCATCATTGAGCAGAGGTATACGCCGGCCTACGAGTCTATGGCCGCAATAGATGAAGCGCAAGATCAAAACCCTTGGTACTATGATATCTGAAACTTCTTAGAAAATGAGGTTTATCCACCAGGGGCAAATGCCAAAGACAAAAGCACAATACGGCAAATGGCCGTTCAATTTATCATCTGCGACGGTAAACTATACAAGAGGGATCATCTGGGAATGCACAAGTTATGTGTCGATACAGAGGAATCAAAGCGCCTAATGGAGGCCATCCATGGAGGGGAGTGCTGAGCGCACATGAACGGAGTAATGTTAGCCCGGAAGATTCTCAGGCAAGGTTACTACTGGTCTTCTATAGAGGAGGATTGTATCGGTTTTGTTCGGCGATGCCATAAATGTCAAATTCATGCTAATCGCATGAATATCCCGCCGTCGAAGCTGTACAACATGACTTCACTACAGCTTTTCTCAATTTGGGGAATTGACGTCATTGGTGCAGTCACACTAAAAGGGTCAAATGGGCATGAATACATTATGGTGGTAATTGACTACTTCATGAAGTGGGTGGAGGCTCAGTCCTACGCAGTGTTAAAAGCAGTGCATGTGGCTAAGTTTATCCAAAACAACATCATTTGTTGATATGGAGTCCCTAACGAGATCATTTCAGATAATGGTTCCCATTTCAAGAAAGAAGTGATCGACTTGTTGGAGAAATACAATGTGGCTTTTCATAAGTCATCTACATACCGACCGTAAACCAACGGAGCTGTTGAGGCCGCCAACAAGAACATCAAGCATATTCTACAGAAGATTGTTGAGACCTACAAAGACTGGCCAGACAAACTGTTTTTTGCACTTTGGGGCTATAGAACTTCAATCCAAACGTCTACGGGGGCAACTCTTTATTCTCTTGTCTATGGGATGGAAGCTATTTTACCAATCGAAATAGAAGTTTTGTCACTATGAGTTATGGCTGAGTGTCAAATAGTAGAGGTGGATTGGCAATAGAGCAGGTTCGAAGAACTGATGCTATTTGATGAGAGAATGTTGAAAGCATTGTACCATGTTCAAGGTTATTAACGCAGGATTGCCAGGGCTTTTAACAAGAAGGTTAAGTCTAGGAATTTCAAGGAAGGGAATTTGGTGCTGCAAGACAACCGAGCTCCCATCCATGACCCTAGGGGCAAGTTCCGACCCAATTAGACTAGTCCTTGCATCATCAAAACCATCTGGTCAGGTGAAGATGTTATTCTCATGGACCTAGATGGCCTAGAATTTTTCCAACCAATCAACATGGACAAGTTGAAGAAATACTATCCCTGATAGGCTCGCTAGGCCGAAAACCCGGAAAGGCGACCTAGGCAAAAGTTAGAGCACAAAAAATTAGAAATAAAGAAAAATTGAGCTCGCAGGGTTGAAAACCCTAAAGGGCAGCCTTGGCAAAAGTTAGAGCTCAAAAGGAGAGCGTTAATACTCGAGTGAACTCGAACTAAACTACATAAGGCCTGATTCCCATCTTCAGGATATGTAGGTAACTTCATCCTGAAGTTCGGCCATTAACACTTCCAACTCAACTTTTCTGTCCATGTGTTGATTAGGTCATCTTTGTCTGTTCTTTATCTGAGAGTTCGGTTGTGATCTTTATTCTGAGAACTGGTTACAGTGATGAACAGTGTTATTCAGTCAAGGGGCAATTTGTGATCTTTGGATTCGGGGTTATACATCTCGAGGATTGATTCCATGTGTGTCAAGTAATGATCCTTTTCGAAAATAGTGTTAAAAAGTTTTAGTAAAAGTTGACTTTTGTTCAAATTTTGCCTTTTATGACTTAGACCATTTTTGGACCAAAAGGAAAATTTTCAGTGCTCATAATTTCAATTTCATTGATTTCAATACAAAGTTCTCCAATTCTCGATACAAATCAAAGTTGCTTTTATTACATTCATAAAACCTAAAAAGTAAGATCTAAACAATAAACTAGATGCATAGATGAGTCAGGTGCTCCTGCGTCCCCCGCTCGTGCTCGTGGAAACTTCTGATGCCAAAGTAGGGCCGGCTTGTGCCTCATCTTCGAGCCGAGCCAAGCCAAGCATTCACCAGAAAAGGAATAACGAAAACTAGGGACAGGAGCCAGAAGCTCTCTCATCCTCTAAGCAATAAGGTACCTAGCCAAATGTGAACCTCGGATGAGGAATGGAACCGGGTACTCTGGGCAAGTCTGATCATGTCCAAACTGACGCCTGAACCGGAACGAAAAGTAGAATACACAGTGTGTAAGGCCAATCTACTGAATGCCAGGTTGCCGAGTCATGCTGTAGCTCATTCCGGAAGCCATGGGCAACGCCAAGCAATGTCAGCAACAGACCTGTTGCACATCCAGTGGCACCACCATCCTTCATTTGGGAAATCCACTAGCCGTTGGTGGAAAAAGTACGCTCGGGCTAAGTAGGTGAGGCAGGAGTCCACCATCTTCAACTTGTCTATCAGCCATATCTGGGGAGGGATAAAAGAAAAGAGAGATTAAAGAATAAAGAGATATATGTCGAGAGAAAAGTAAGAAAAGGGCTTTGAGAGAAAAATAGAGCATGAATGTCGAGTGATGTGAGAAACACATATTAGAAAGCGTGGGAAACATTACCTGAAGAAGCAGCGGACTCGCTGCGAATTTGTTTGTCTCTCGCCAATGAAAGGCGTCTAAGCCCATCAAAGTCTTGGCCAACATCAAACCAATGCAACTCTTGCCCTCTTTCAAACCTTGGGCCACTTCAATTAGCTGAATGCTAGACCCTCCGAAACTAGGGGCAAGAAGGAAATGAGCCAGGATGCACAAACAAAAAGCGTGTTGTCGAAAACCCGGCCAAAGAAGATTACCTCGGTCGCTAACTTCAAAAAATCGATGGATCAGGCTGGGAATGTCTAGCTCTTCATTGTGAACCAAAGATCGAGCCTCGTGTAGTGTAAGCCTGCACATCCGACCCAAAGCTTAGATGTGGTCAAATCAAAGTTGTGGTATGATTTCCTCATCGCATCGGGAATCCATTAATGCCTGAAATACTTCAAATGTTGGGCATATCTCTTGTCCCCCAAAGCTCAAGACATGTGTAATCAGGTTCCAACATCTAGTCTGTCATGACCCGAACCCGCCCCCATGGGTTAAGGACATAACCGGCCAGTAATCCTAAGATTACCTACGGCCTCAAACCAAAATAGACTTAACTCATCAGAGTAAAGGGGGCCAAACGGAAGCAAAATTTAAAACTTTGTCCATAAAGCTGTGCTTACATGACTCATCAAACAAACCATACACATGTACATTAATAACTCACGACAGAAACATAGTGACATAAGTTCTGTATAAACAGGATCATCCAAAACTAAGTCAACCCATGAAAACTATATACAGACATATACAAAATCTTCGCCAACCTGACAAAATATAAATGCATAGCAAAAGGGCGAAGACGGGTCTCATGCGTGAGACATAAGGGTTGACTCTCCAAAACCTTTGTTGTTCCTCACAGACTTCATTGGGGCTGGTTTGGACTTCTCTTGGCTCACCTACAAACATATGAATGAGCGTGAGCGATAGCCCAGTGAATAATATCAAATAAGGAATATACATTGGAACAATATACATCAAACGGCCTTGGGCACAATTTATTCGTATCATTCGGGTCAAACTGGCCTTTGGCCCATTCATACTTTCATGTCAAACTATCATTCGTATCAAACTGGCCTTTGGCCCATTCAGACTTTCATTCATGTCAAAACGGCCTCTGGCCCATCCATTCATCACAAAACGGCCTCTGGCCCATCCATTCATGTCACAACAGCCTTTCGCCCATTCATTTATGCCAAAACGACCTTCGATCCATTCATTTATGATAGAACGACCTTCAGTCCATTCATTTATGTCAAAACGACCTTTGGTCCATTCATTTATGTCAAAACGACCTTTGGTCCATTCATTTGTGTCAAAACGACCTTCGGTCCATTCATTTGTGTCAAAACGACCTTCAGTCCATTCATTTGTGTCAAAACGACCTTCGGTCCATTCATTTATGCCAAAACGACCTTCGGTCCATTCATTTGTGTCAAAACAACCTTCGGTCCATTCATTTATGTCAAAACGACCTTCGGTCCATTCATTTATGCCAAAATGACCTTCGGTCCATTCATTTATGTCAAAACGACCTTCGGTCCATTCATTTATGTCAATCGTTTGTCCATAATTCGAACTAGCAAACTTATAAGAAAATAAGCAATTGGACAATTGACAAGCTTCAAAATATTGATACTACTCACAGTGATCGGCTTGTGGATTTGCCCTGGAGCTTGACCCTACATATCACATAACGCATATGGGTCACAGATAATTCAATCCGTTCCTTAATTCACATTTTCCTCTTTAGGCTTTATTCTTATCTCTTTAACTCAATTACAATGCTCAATGCATGCCTAAGAGTGTTTGCAAGTGAAAGGGAACGGAAAACAGAACACGGAACGAGCATATAAAATTTTCAGAAACAGGGTCCCCGCTCGAGCGTGGACTTCCCCGCTCGAGCGGACCCTTAAGGCCTGCGAAAGTACTGGTTATGCTGAAATTACGCTCGATCGTGCACTCTGCCGCTCGAGCGGAAGGCCTCCCTACATAGCTCCCTGCTCGAGCGTCAACTTCCCCACTCGAGCGGACACCATGTATGCAGAAAATGCTGGGAGCACGAATTCCACGCTCGAGCGAAGGTTTTCCCGTTCGAGCGGACACCAAAAATCTGGAAATTCCAGATTGAGTTCTTGAGCTCCCTTCAACATTCAAACCATCATTTCTTGCATTTAATGGCTCCAATTTCACATATACTGTACTAACATGGTATAAACACCAAAACACGTCTTCATGGAGCCCAATTTCATGAATCAAACACATGCATGGCTCGATTTAATTCAAGCTCAACTCTATCATACACATTCATGCATTCAAAGCTCCTATCTTTAATTATTCAAACATGCATGCTAATCTTGACTTCATTTCCATTCCAAATAATGCAAATGGTGTTCATTCTCATGGAACTCAACAAAACATGCTTGCATGTATAATTCAACACTCATATTTCCATATTCAACTTAATACATGCTTGATTATGCAAAATCATGGTGATCCTACACATGCATGTGCACATTAGCTTCAAATTCATCAATTATAGCACAACTCTTGTTCTTGATCACCAATTAATCTTTAATTCACAAAATTACAAGTTCAATCTCATGAATTTACTCACCTAGGAGTTTAATCTTCCAAACTCTAGTCAATTCTTGGACTTAATCTTCAAGATTCCCAAGTCTTGAGCCAAAACCACACAACTCTCCCTCCTCTCTCTCTAAGGCCGACCCTCTCTCTCTCTCTATTCTTGAGTTCAATATCAGCCAAAGTGTTAAAAAGGGGAGGAATTGAAGTGTAATGGGCCTTATGTATAAGCCCACTAATCAAGTTTAATAATAATAAATAATATGGCACTAATTCATTAATTAAATCAATTTAATCTGGCCCGAATCAATTTTTCAATTAAATTTCACCGTAGGCTCTAAAAATTATGCCAATCACAATGGCGTAATCAATTTCGGGTTTTGTGGCCGATAAAGCCTCCAATTTAATTTCCAAAGCAGATAATCAAACATATATTCCTACGGTGAACAGATAGAAGTTCAAAACCACATATTTTCACATAATGGCACACAAAATCATACTCAACACATAATCATACTCATATTAGGGACCAATTAACATAATACAGAACAGGGGTATTACAGTCTTCCCCCCTTTAGGAAGTTTGGTCCTCCAAACTTATTTTACCTTTAGTCGAAACAATTCGGAACACTTCTCATTCAACAGTTCCAATCTTTATTGATAGCCATTTACTTTAGTCTCAAAATCAAGTGACACTCTGTTCTCAATCAGTCAGAGACTTACCTTTTCCTCCATACAAGGCTTGTATGGTGTCGCACCAAAACTAGAGTGTAAGCTGTGGTTATAAGCAAGGTCCGCCAACAATGGATAGATCTTTCAAATTCCTGAAAACTCTACTACATAATTTGGAGCACTTCTCCCAAAATTCAAAAAGTTCTTTCCGATCATGCATCAATTTGCGGACGGAAAGCAGCGCCAAATCACAATTTAGTTCTCATTGCCTCTTGAAGGCTCATCAAAATTCGAACACATTTTAGGATTCCTGTCTAAAGCAATAGATACTAGGATTCCAAGCCAGCGAGTAACCTTATCGATGTAAACAGTGGCTAATCCATAAGCATCATACGAAAACTCCACAGAGAGGAAATGAGCAAACTTAGTGATCTTACATACAATAACCCAAACGGGACTTATACCTTGGGTGTCCAAGGCGGCCCCCACAATAAAATTCGTAGTCACATATTTCTATTTCCATTCCGAAATAGAGAGAGGTCGAAGTAGTTCCGTCAATATCTATTATTCAACTTTGACTTGTTGGCACTGAAACCATTTAGATACAAATTCAACAATTTCCTTCTTCACAATAGGTCGCCAACATTAGATGTTTCAAATGCCAACTAACTTTACCATAAAAGGTTGGTCTATTTCCTTGTCACAAAAATTCAATTCATTCTCTAACAATCCCACAATCCACAATCCAATTCGGTATTTAGCTCAGTAACTTATCACAGTTACCCAAAGTCAATCAAAAGTCTACAGGAATATAAGGTGGATCCAGATACTAATTCTCGAATCAGCAAAGGTAGTATCGAAGCAATTACCCATACAACGCACACAGTCCGTATATCCCCATAATACTGATTGTTAGATATAATAACATTGAAGCAGTCAATTTCTAACACAATACACGTGTTCTCAATTCATCCAACAGGTTACGGTCTACAATTCAGTTCAATATTCAATTCCCTGCACCATCGAGTCTTTCCACACTATTTCATAGTCGCCAAAGCAGAAGGCAATTCATATATTAATCCCCATGATGTCAAAGATAATATCAAAATAGTCAGTCACATGTTAGACACAATTTACACATCCTCGGAGCCCCAATCATAGAATATAATGGCACTGAGCAGTTATTCACAAGGTGTACTGAATTTGCACATTTCCGGACAATCAGGGTTTTTCAAAGCTTTTTGGATGTTAATAACATCTACATAATACCAAAGGATGACATTCCGGACAAAACAAAGGAATAATCGTCTCGGAACCAAAGCACACCCGTTCACGACCGTCGGTGGCTGACCCGAGATCGATTAGACAAACCCACCCGTACGAAACCGTCGGTGGCAAAAGATATCCCAACCAAAGGTGCTACATAGGCTTAACGTCCCCTAGCACGAAAGGACGCTCCAAGAATGTCATCAAAACAAATATAATACCATTCACTTTAACCTGATTTCCCAAAGTCTAAAAACACTGAAGCAACCACTCTCCCTTACAAAACATATTCTGATCAGTCAAAGACAAATGTTCAGTACTGCTTATAATCAAATCAATCTGCCGTCATTGACTTCTGTAGCGTCAAACAAGCAAGGATGGGACAGTGCACAAGCATTGTTCCTTAAGACACCCGATCATTGGATTTGCACAATTTGGTTCATTTATAACACATATGTCCTCAACAGTTGAAGGTTGGTTCTCAATGGGGCTCATGGTTAGGTCAATCTGTTGATAGCCCACAAAAGGTCTCTCACATAAGTCAAGTATTCCAACCGGATTCAAGTTTTGGGTCTATCAGTTTGCTGCCCAGAATAATCTAGCTATTTACTTACAAGCAATTCTTAATCCCCTTACAATAAGGTCAGATCAGATAGAGGATCTCATCAAGTTAATCCGTCAAAGGTCTTGCCAACTCAAATCAAGCACAGGTCCCATCAAATGAGGGTTCTAATAGGCCAAATCAAGCAAAAGTTCTATCAGATTGAATCAGATAAAAGTTTTCTCAAATGGGGTATTTTCGGTTCTGTAAGGTACACTTCGTTTACTTTAGGTACATGGTTGATGGTTCCACAATTGTCCTAAGTTGATCAGTTCTCAAAGTCAAATTAGAGTCATTCATCACAACCGTTCATATCAAAGTATTTCAGATCATATACCATATAGCATTGTCCACATAAGTTCAGGTGTAGTTACATAAGCATGAAAGTGTTCATATCAGGAGGTACGTATCATAATCAGCATAGCAGTTCCCAAATAAGTCTTATATGCAAGAACATAGTGCACAGTAATACATTAAACAGAGTTCCTCGGGTACACATAGTATAGGATTGTTACGCAAAAGTTCCAAATTAGTCACAAAAGCATAGGTTTATGAGTTAACCCAACGTAGTCACATAGCCCAATCAATTTTCTACCAATCAAACTACATGGTCTCTCAATTACAAGGTTCATCATTTGGGGTACCCAACTCAGTCACATAATTACGGAATCATAATTCCAATGGTTCAGTCATTGAAGACAACAATATAGCAAATCACCCCGAGCACAGGTTCAGATGTACATGTGCATGTGCAGAGTTAATCGATATCCCAATACACATTTCACAAATTTCCCAAATGGAGCATATACATTCAATGAATACGGTCTCGATCTTGTGGGTCCAACCAATCGAAATACACATGCAGCAGATACGAAAGGATATGCCGATTCGACTCAAATAATATCCCAAGCAAAGATGTACACATGTACTAATTCAGAATCAATCAACACATAAGCATTCGTTTGTAAATAGTAGAGATACCTGGGATAACAATCGCAGTATTCTGGGTGCTTTCTGGGATGAGTGTAATTACTCTATCCTGAGTAGCAGTTCCTACCACGGGTACGAATCTAGCTGAGGCAGAACATTTATTCACATTTGCTCAGTTCGGGAACAATTCCTTACCATATGGTCCATTTTACCACACTTATAACAAGCCCCAGAAGTTCGGTAGCAAACCCCTTGGCGTTTCTTACACTGGTGGTGGCAACGGTTCTTACCGTAGCGGCAACTGACATTGTTGTCTTAAGATCCCTGCCATCTCTTATACTATCCCTTCCAGACTGTCAGGTCGGGCTGTGAAAGAGTTTGCCAACTCGTATGCCCTTACTTTAACCACGTTTTACACAAACTCTTATTAAATCATGCCAAATACCGGGATGTCCAATACAAAAATAAACACAGGTACACATGCGTACATTCGCACATAGGCACATTGTTATATTCTCATTTATGTATTGTCAAGATACAATTAATCACATATGTAACAGATGATTGCATACTTATCAGATATCGCATGCTAAACATTTACTACGTAATTATATACTGAAATCATGTTCATATTTCACATAGACACCCATTAACAAAATCGAATGCATATAAGCAACTTTTCATGGCTCATATGTTCATGTATGTGCATTATAACAAAACAAACTTGTTGTACACATTAGTGTAACAATTCATATCTCATATTCAAATCATGTGTGGTACTTCCTTTAGCGTAACATATCATGTTGGTCAAGCATATCAAGTTCCATAATGGAACCTTCGGTACCGGGTAACATATCTCATTCATAGGCCACGGTATTATTTCCCTCGGGCGAGGGCCTGTGCCACGGTATTATTTGCCCCGGGCTAGGGCCTCATGACCATAAGCCACAATATTATGTCCCCTGGGCGAGGGCCTCTGCTAAGGATACCACAATTATGTTCAAGAAAAATTTTGAACAATCATTAATTCATACAAAACATAGCATTTCAGGGGACTTGTCATTTCATATCATCAGAAAATAATTAAGGCTAAACATGACCTTATTCACCATCTGATTCAACTTGCATTATACTTTATACAAAAATTCACAAGTATGCATATATCAGAAAGCATACATATTCCAATGGTTTACAATGCAAGCAATTCACGAATTTATAGCACATAACTGTTCATATCGGAACACTTAAGCATATTCTTGATGCTTCCAAATTCATATTTATCACATGAATGCATCCTAGACCTTATCTAGACGCTTATTGCTCTTTTTGGACAAGTGTGTGAGTTATTAACTCGTGCTCTGATACCACTCTGTCATGACCAGAACCCGCCCCCATGGGTTAAGGACATAACCGGCCAGTAATCCTAAGATTACCTACGGCCTTAAACCAAAATAGACTTAACTCATCAGAGTAAAGGGGGCCAAACGGAAGCAAAATTTAAAACTTTGTCCATAGAGCTGTGCTTACATGGCACATCAAACAAACCATACCCATGTACGTTAATAACTCACGAAAGAAACATAGTGACATAAGTTCTGTATAAACAGGATCATCCAAAACTAAGTCAACCCATGAAAACTATATACAGACATATACAAAATCTTCGCCAACCTGACAAAATATAAATGCATAGCAAAAGGGCGAAGACGGGTCTCGTGCGTGAGACATAAGCGTTGACTCTCCAAAACCTTTGTTGTTCCTCACAGATTTCATTGGGGCTGGGTTTGGACTTCTCTTGGCTTACCTACAAACACATGAATGAGCGTGAGCGATAGCCCAGTGAATAATATCAAATAAGGAATATACATTGGAACAATATACATCAAACGGCCTTGGGCACAATTTATTCGTATCATTCGAGTCAAACTGGCCTTTGGCCCATTAATTTATATCAGACTGGCCTTTGGCCCATTCATTTATATCAGACTGGCCTTTGACCCATTCATACTTTCATGTCAAACTATCATTCGTATCAAACTGGCCTTTGGCCCATTCAGACTTTCATTCATGTCAAAACGGCCTCTGGCCCATCCATTCATCATAAAACGGCCTCTGGCCCATCCATTCATGTCACAACGGCCTTTGGCCCATTCATTTATGCCAAAACGACCTTCGGTCCATTCATTTATGACAGAACGACCTTCAGTCCATTCATTTATGTCAAAACGACCTTTGGTCCATTCATTTATGTCAAAACGACCTTCGGTCCATTCATTTGTGTCAAAACGACCTTTGGTCCATTCATTTATGCCAAAACGACCTTCGGTCCATTCATTTGTGTCAAAACGACCTTTGGTCCATTCATTTATGCCAAAACGACCTTCGGTCCATTCATTTGTGTCAAAACGACCTTCGATCCATTCATTTATGTCAAAACGACCTTCGGTCCATTCATTTATGTCAATCGTTTGTCCATAATTCGAACTAGTAAACTTATAAGAAAATAAGCAATTGGACAATTGACAAGCTTCAAAATATTGATACTACTCACAGTGATCGGCTTGTGGATTTGCCCTGGAGCTTGACCCTACACATCACATAATGCATATGGGTCACAGATAATTCAATCCGTTCCTTAATTCACATTTTCCTCTTTAGGCTTTATTCTTATCTCTTTACCTCAATTACAATGCTCAATGCATGCCTAAGAGTGTTTGCAAGTGAAAGGGAACGGAAAACAGAACACGGAACGAGCATATAAAATTTTCAGAAACAGGGTCCCCGCTCGAGCGTGGACTTCCCCGCTCGAGCGGACCCTTAAGGCCTGCGAAAGTACTGGTTATGCTGAAATTACGCTCGATCGTGCACTCTGCCGCTCGAGCGGAAGGCCTCCCTACATGGCTCCCCGCTCGAGCGTCAACTTCCCCACTCGAGCGGACACCATGTATGCAGAAAATGCTGGGAGCACGAATTCCACGCTCGAGCGAAGGTTTTCCCGCTCGAGCGGACACCAAAAATCTGGAAATTCCAGATTGAGTTCTTGAGCTCCCTTCAACATCCAAACCATCATTTCTTGCATTTAATGGCTCCAATTTCACATATACTGTACTAACATGGTATAAACACCAAAACACATCTTCATGGGGCCCAATTTCATGAATCAAACACATGCATGGCTCGATTTAATTCAAGCTCAACTCTATCATACACATTCATGCATTCAAAGCTCCTATCTTTAATTATTCAAACATGCATGCTAATCTTGACTTCATTTCCATTCCAAATAATGCAAATGGTGTTCATTCTCATGGAACTCAACAAAACATGCTTGCATGTATAATTCAACACTCATATTTCCATATTCAACTTAATACATGCTTGATTATGCAAAATCATGGTGATCCTACACATGCATGTGCACATTAGCTTCAAATTCATCAATTATAGCACAACTCTTGTTCTTGATCACCAATTAATCTTTAATTCACAAAATTACAAGTTCAATCTCATGAATTTACTCACCTAGGAGTTTAATCTTCCAAACTCTAGTCAATTCTTGGACTTAATCTTCAAGATTCCCAAGTCTTGAGCCAAAACCACACAACTCTCCCTCCTCTCTCTCTAAGGCCGACCCTCTCTCTCTCTCTATTCTTGAGTTCAATATCAGCCAAAGTGTTAAAAAGGGGAGGAATTGAAGTGTAATGGGCCTTATGTATAAGCCCACTAATCAAGTTTAATAATAATAAATAATATGGCACTAATTCATTAATTAAATCAATTTAATCTGGCCCGAATCAATTTTTCAATTAAATTTCACCGTAGGCTCTAAAAATTATGCCAATCACAATGGCGTAATCAATTTCGGGTTTTGTGGCCGATAAAGCCTCCAATTTAATTTTCAAAGCAGATAATCAAACAGATATTCCTACGGTGAACAGATAGAAGTTCAAAACCACATATTTTCACATAATGGCACACAAAATCATACTCAACACATAATCATACTCATATTAGGGACCAATTAACATAATACAGAACAGGGGTATTGCATAGTCGTAGCATGAAGGAATGGAAAATAAAGCGGAGAACGACTCAGCGGGAAAAGTGCATTGATGCCAAAACCCTAAAAATTCACCTTTTTGCAAGCCATCCAAAGTCGCAATCCAATTCAAGAGTTTTTGGGCGAAAAATGGCTCTATTTGTGAAGAATTTGCAGCTGAAATGAAAAAACTACGAAGCTCAACCTTTTGAACAAGATAAGGTAATGAGTGGAAGCCAGGTGTCAACAATCTGGAGGTCCTGTACGTCGATGGCTGGCAAGGCTCATTGATGGCTGGCAAGCCACCCCTCATGGCCAGCATATGGCCGGCAACCTTTGTTTTTGGTTGGCAGTCTCTTACTTTGACCTGTTGTCCACCTTTGTGCTGAACAATGCTGAAAAGCATGTGTTTTGTTCTGCTTTTAGCCTATTTTAAGGCTTTGTTTTGAGTCCTTTAGGTTTTGTTGTTGCATTGTTTTGCTTATCAAGTTGTATTGTGTTTTGTTTATCGAGTTGTCGTCGTTTTGTTTATTAAGTTGTTGTTGTGTTGTTTATCGAGTTGTATATTGCTTTTCAGACAAATGTCACTGTCACAAATAATAAATCATTTTTGATAAATTCATATGTTATTTATTCAAAAATATTTGTGACGAAAGAAAATTAAATTATCTCTTCTTATTCAATACATAAACTCTCTCATCAAGATTGTGGTTCATGGTTAAACCAATGCTACTACACAAGTGAAATGATGATTAATGACATCTTATGTCACAAAATTCAAAGTTATTTAAAGTAATTTTCAATTGATTATTAACAAAATAATAATCAACACAAAAGATTCCTCAATCTACTTCCAATTAAATGGAAGACACCACTATTGAAATCCTTATGTTTAAATTTTTTTGGTGTTGTAGATTGCATTGATATTGCAAGAATACTACTACCACAATCAAACAAAAGTTATTTACACATATAATTTTTCACATAATACTCCAAAAGAAATCTATTGGTGATGTCATCATCACAATCACAAATTAATTGAAAATTTCACAATATATATATATTTTATACAAAGTATTTTCAATTGAACTTTATCATAAAATTAATCAATCAATTCTATCAGCATATATTTGATTATCGACATCAAACTAATTTATCTTAGGCCATCTCCAACGCTTCACCAAATTCATCATCAAATTCAAATTTGGTGAAAAAGTACCTCTTTTTGTGCTCCAATGGTTTCACCAAACCTGTATCAAATTGAGAAAATAACAAATGTTTCACCAAAGTGAGAATGTCTTGCACCTTTCAGTAATTTACTGTACATAGCCGTTGTGTTGGACTCACCGGACGACTGGCCGGATATGCCCCGGATGACCACTTCAAGGCAAAAATTTGTACAAAATTATATTGACCGGTCGACCTCCTGGTCGACTCCCCGGATGACTACCTCTGCATCTTTTTTAACAAGGCGAAGAAGCTGATCTGAAGAAGCTGCTGCTCATGATGAGTAAGGGCACAGACACACCTCTCACTACTGCTGCAGCTCTGAACTTTGAACAGTCCAGCTGACATGATATAGCTCAATTTATTTTCTCACAGCTTCATTCATTTCTGACTCTTTATTTATTTTTATTTTTTTAAACTTTTGTAATTAATGGTTCGATGTCATGTTGGAAAAAGAATAGAATTCTATCTTGATGAGAGGTAACACAGAGCTGTAATTTTTGTTTGCCATGTGTATTTCTCTTTTATCTCCTTTTTTTTGTCATTAGTAATGATTTGTGTGTATGTGGAATTTGAATTGGTATCAGTGTTCAGCAAATGGCACTTGGCTCAAATCCATTGTAAACTTCGGCTATTTTGCCGTTGTTTTTAATTTTTTATTGTTCTCCACTGGAGAATGTGCTCAAAGTACCATAAATGGGTTCCAAAATATTACATGGTTTGTTGTCCTAGTTCCATGCTTTCAGACGACTCAAGATTGTATTTACCATATTCAGGCAGATGGAACAGCTGCATTACTTGTGCAGAAAAGAACACACAATTTTATAAAAAGAAAAGAGTTGCGGAAGAACATGTGGGTTATCTTCTTTTTTCTATTTTTAGTGAAACTTTTGTGTTTTATTTAAGCACAAGTAACTTTCTGCTGATGAAAACAAGGGAATGACAGTTGAGGATTTTCACCCGTTGAGGATTTTCTCCTCTTTCTCTCACACTATGTATATATATATATGTTTGTGTCTGTGTGATTATCTCTCTAGAAGTTGAGTTTTCTCTTTAGATTTTGGAGCAGAGAAATATGATATGAGTTGGATAGGATTGTAGAGAGAGGGAGAGTATAATGGAATGTGATCAATAGAGTGTGTCCCATGAGTGCATAAACATTAGTACAGAGAACATTTTGCTCAACAAACAATTCAACTGTTGTTTTTTTATTTTTTGCATTGATTGGTCGACCAGCCGGTTGTCCGCTTGGTTGACCGGTGGTTTGATGAAAAATCAAATTTCTCCGTTGGAGCAAGCGACATCAAATAGAGAAATTCTTCTCTTTTTATTTTTTACTCAGATTTGATGAAATATTTGATGACCGTTGGAGATGCCCTTACAAAACCATATAGATTTAACAATAGTACAAAAACAGAAAGTTTAAGATGCTAAATTGTAATATTATATGATATCATGATAAATCATAAATCCCAAATCAAATTCAAAGAGACATCTAAAAAATAAAAATAAAAAAAACTGTAACGAAAGCACTGCCTATCATGATATTGAAGGGAACTAACAAATATTATATATATAGTGACCAAGCAATTGATAAAAGTTACACAACTTTTCAAAAAAAAGGCCATCAACTGACATAACTATATATACATACATATATATATATATATTATTTCCACAAACTAACAACCAATATCTGCAAAATTATATCAGATTTATCTAACACATGATTTACAATAAAATTCATCTTCACAAAAGCATATTCAAATTTTTGTGTACAAATCTCACAAACAAATCTTTCTTAATCAGTAATTTGAAAAGATCTTAATTCTACATAAAGAAGGATTGTAAGATTACAAAACAAAGTAACCAACAATATATATATATATATATTTGTATATTACAGACGCAGAAACATATATGGGAATTGAATATTCTAAATCAAAATTTATTAAATTCAATAAAAAATAGCAATTTATTCAAAATTGTTGTGCAAAATATTCCAAGAATAGATCAGCAACACAGAATCAATGAATATAATAATTGCAAATATATAAATACAAAACCAAATCATATACTGTTCATGGAAGAACAAAATAACATCCAAAGTATCAAGATGAAGATAAACAAACGTAAATAGTATGGTCACAATTCATGATTCATAGTTGAATCAAATTAAATATTGCATTACTCATGATATACATAGACTGAAAAGAATTAATTTGTATCACTATAGATAGAAATTCTGTTTTAAAATTGTAGGAAAATATTTTCAAAAAAATCAATTTAATGCAAATAAATAATGAAATAAGACACAAGAAACTTCTCACATAAATTCTATAAATTTAATACAGATTGTGACCGAGGCGAGTGTTTGAACACTGTGTCTTTAAGACAAAATTTCGCCCTCGCCTCTGGTGTTTGCGATTAATGGACGTCCTGTCTCCAGGATACAACGATCACCCCACATAGAAATTGCACAACTTTCTGTGTGTACAACGAACTAATTTGTGCCATACACTCTCTTATATACTCTACTAGACATGATGTATGAATTCTAAAACAAATCTTAACCTATCCATGAATGCCATGGGAAATAATGGTATTTATAAAAGTATTCGTGACCTTTAGAAGGGTCATGTCTCTTGAGTTCACACCCGTTCATATGAATAGACACCATGAAGGATTGCATCATTTCATTCAAATGGAGTCTAATTCTATTCACTTCTAAAATTTTCTAACAATTTTAACTGTTTCATATTCTTGAGTGCATTGAGAATTTTTAATGTCTGCAATTTCAATGTGATGTGTGACCGAGAGGTTTGGGCCAATGGTGATGTGATGTTGGTTTGAAAGATGGTAGTGATGGTTGTTTGGGTAAGAGAAGAGAGATAATGGTTATAGACACCCCATTTTTGACGACCCTTCAAGACTTGGACATTCTTGCAAGTACATCCGATGACGAGTTGTTTTGCTCACCAAGTGCTCGAAGTTCTCAGCGGAACGCCACAGCTTTGAGCCTTTCAAACCCTACATTCATTTGTTTCATTTTTGGACCATGCCTTGGTCTTTTTAGCCTGCAATATCTAATGGCCTGCCAGCCATCCTTGGAGGCTGCCGGCCAGCATTTCTTGTCTGCCGACCTTTGATGTGCCTTGTCAGCCATCACTGATGGCCGGCTGGCCATCAATGTTTTCTACAGATATTTTGTGACAGTTGTACCAGCTGTTTGCACAGATGCATGCATCTGCCCCCACGTGTAAGGTTGGATGTTTTTTAGTGAAGCTTCATGTTTTCTATATATAGGGCCCCCCTCTCTCATGTTTTGGGGTTAGAAAATTTTAGACTCAAAATTTTTCTCTCTCTCTCTTGCAATTTTGTGCACACTTGCCTAATTATATCACTATTTTGTATACACATCCTTAACCAAAATTGATCACCTTTGAGCTGAGGTCCCTTAAGGTCTTGTTGGAGCTCTTGAAGGTGGTTTTGACTTGCATTCGTGCCTAAAGTTGTGCTTGGCTTCAAGAGGTATAACACTTGACTTTTAAACTTGTTTTAGTACACTTGTTTCTCTATCTTTTCCCACTGTTTTTTGTCCATTTTTGAGCGGTAAAAATCTCTTTTTTAATGGGCTGAAATTGGTGTTTTAAGCCATTTAAGGTTAGGGGGGTGTCTCACCCTTATTTATTCCTTGCTTCTAAGGCTTTTGCACCTTTGTTTCCCACTTTCAAACCAATCTCTTTGGGCCTTTAACCACTGAATTTCAAAGTATTTTCAGTGGCAAAAAGCATGTTTTGAAGTCCAAAATTGGAGGGGTTAGCCTCTCATCTTTATGTCTTGTTTGCTAGCCTAGTTTGCTCTATATGTTAGCATGATTTTATAGCTTTTTGTAGCTATATTCCAGCATGTTTTTACCTTTGTTTTAGACTGCTTTAGCTCTGTTTTGGGTTATTTGGGTCAGTTGAGTCTTGTTTTGCATGGTTATTGTCACGACCCAAACCCGGCCCTATGGGTTTAGCACCGTAACCGGCCAGTAATCCGAGATCACCGAAGGCCTGCTTAACAGTAATACAGTAAAACAGAGTACAGGGCCTGGCGGAAGCCAATACAGTAATAAAGTAATGTCCAATGAGCTGTGACAGTCTGTATGCCAAAAAGATTTTTCATACATATTTACAGAACAGTACATATATATACATGTCATTCAGTGAAACAGAGACTTAATCCCCACTCAACAGTACAGTAAACATTCAGTCTATACAATCCATTCGGTTATTACAAAGCAGTGAGACAGTGCAAAAAGGGGAAATACTAAAACACCCCTAAGCCTTAGCATGATAGGCTCGGAACCTCGCAGTGAGGCACATT
>CM069913.1:34286615-34721615 GCA_036172215.1 Camellia granthamiana
CTCACAGAGTTCTGGGCTACAGTATGCTAGAGCGTGTCTCCTGGAATGCCAACCCTATACAAGTTAACAGAGTGAACACACACCTAAGTTCATTGTTGGGAAAGATAATAACTTAATCCCTAAATGCCTCGGTGTGTTCTACATCTACATCCCCATTAAAATGCCTTAAACTAGGCCTAAGAATGCCTAGGATGAGATGAGGATGCAAAGATGTGACCAGAAAACAGTTTCAGAATTTTCAGAAAAATAGAGTCCCGCTCGAGCGCAGGTTTCCCCGCTCGAGCGTACAAGCAAACAAAGGTCCCCGCTCGAGCGGCAACATCCCCGCTCGAGCGGACCAAAAAGTACTGGATAGGTGAAATCTCCGCTCAACGCCCGCTCGAGCGTGTCACCCAGTCCCCCGCTCGAGCGCCCAATACTCCGCTCGAGCGGACTGATGCACAGTGCAAGATGCTGGGAGCTCGATTTTCCCGCTCGAGCGGCACTTCCCCCGCTCGAGCGGACAACCCAAAATCTGGAAATTCCAGATTTGAGTCCCAAGCTCAAAACTAAGTTCAAAAACAATATTTTCGATCCTCTTGGGCAATTTTCTGGAAAAACTCTTGCAAACCCATGGTTAAGCATGATTCAAAACTCACTTTGAGAAATCAAGGCCCAAGGGTGTTTAATTCAAACCCAATCTCAAACCATTTTTCAAGAACAATCCTCAAACAAGACATGCATGATTTCAACCATTTCAAAGCTTCAAAGCTTGCTCAAATGAGCCAACTCTTTTCAAAACAAGATGAAAACATGGACTATAACAACAATATGAGCATGCATGTACCAATTTCCATCTAATCAACCTCATAATGCAACAATGTAGCCATGCATGCAACCATTTAGCTCTAATTCAACACTTTGAGCCATAATTTGGCTCTAGACTTCCAATTAGCTCAAAACCATGCAAGAACAACTCAAAGACACAATTAAGAAGATGAATGATCTACCTTAGTGTGGAATTAGAAGTGTAGGAGCTCAAATATGTAATTACTCTTCCAAATCACCAAGTCTTCAAGCAATTCTTCAAGACAAACTCAATTTCTCTCTCACTAGCTCTCTTGGACGGTAGGAACAAGAAAAATGGGCTGATGAAATGTTTTTGATCAAGTGTAAATAGAATCCATATGTTTTGTAGGTAATGGGCCACTAAGTGGCATTCTAGTAATTAAGCCTAACTTTGACATACATCAACATTTAATCTAATTTAATCATACCTAATCAGTTTTCAGATAATTACACCATAAATCACATAAATTCTACTGATCATGGAACATCAATCAATTTACGGTTCGGCCGCCGATAAGGCCTTCAATTAGCAGTTTAAACATAAAACATGAACATATAAGTATTCAATCAAACAGATAGAATATGCAATACAATAGATATACTTAATCAATCAGTTTCAATTTCAGTCAATCAGTTCAGTGATCCAGTCAGTTCAATTACCAATCATAATCATTCTCAGTTTAGCAGTAATCGGTAATTAATCGGTAAGCAGTATGAGGGTTGTTACAGTTATAATGCAATAGTCCTCACAAGCTTGGTGTTTTAGGCCATTAGACACCCTTGTTTGAGTTGATTGCATATTTTAGTGCTGTTTCCACCTAATTTCAACACTCATAATCTCTGCAATCTCCCTCATTTCTTCACTTTTTATTTGCTTTGAGAGTTGTTTCAAACTTGTGATGGTTTAAGCTTGAGATTGAGGTTCATTGCTTAATGGTTTAATCCTCTTTTGAGGGTTCATTACTAATGGCATGGAACTTCTCTCATGCCTTAAACCATCCATTGGTTGACACTTCCTTCCTTTTAGAGGACTTTAATTCACCTTTGGTTAATTGATTAAAGAATGGAAAGGTAATTAAAATGAGTAACTAACAACTTGGGAGTAAAATTGAGCAAGATAATAGCTTGTGTGTTGTGTGTTCAATTGAACGTTAATTGAACACAAGGAAAATTGGGACATTTCATACTCAAAGTGATGAAATGTGTCAAGTTTCCTAGGTCTCCATTGCCCTTGATCATGCATGATAGGGTAATGGTCTTGTGTGTCTTGTTTTGCATTTATTAAGCTTGCTTATCTTGGATCACAAGCCATCATGCAATGAACATGCTTGGATTGGTGGTTTGTGTCTTAAGTTCACAACTCTTTGATTTGTTCATAAAAAAGAGGGGTGAATTGTGCAGACAATCCTTGGAAATACCCTTTTCTTTGCTCTGTTTGTCCTCTGTTGCAGCATGATGAACCAGTGCATCAGTGGCCGGCAGACCACTATCCATGGCTAGCAGGTGGCCAGCAGAGCACCATAGATGGACGGCAGGCCACTTCCATGGCTAGCAGTCTTCACCAGTGGCCAGCTAGCCATTGATACAAACCTTAGCAGAATGTTGGTAAAGGTGAAGCAAAATGGTCCTGGAAGTGTTCAACTCTGCAAACAGAGGTTTTCAGGAGCGAAACGGAGGTCTTTTCGGGTAGAAACCGCACATACGCATGCATATCTTTCATTTCCTAAAGCAGAGCAGCAAATTAGCTTAGTTTAATTACTTAGTTAAATTATTAGTTGCAATTGTTTTGTAATTATTTAATTAATTAGTTCACTAGCTAGTTAATTAAAAGTGTTGTAATAATTAGTTAATTAGTTTAGCTAGTTATTTATCTCAGTTTATAATACTAGCTTAGCCTAATTAGCTTAAGTAGCATAGCTTAATTAGCTTAGCTTAGTTTTATTCATTCGGACTCTCCTTTATGAGAGCAAAATGTAATAATGTGTATGTCTTCCAATCCCATGTCTTTCTCCCTTTTATTTAATTGTTTTCGATGGTTAAATTAGGGACATATTTCAATTAGCATACATTATGCTTGCATACATTCATCTTGTCTTGCATTCACCGAGGCTCGGCGCATTATTCAAACTGCATTGTTATTTCAATACCTTTTTTGAATACGTGTTTAACCGCATATTATCAAATTGATTCATATGCCATATTAGTAGCCGAGCCTATTAATTGCATATTGCATGTGTTGCATTAGACATCTTATATAGTTAGGAATCATGCATATTTTTCTAACTCGTATCTTCTTAGCTTGGAATACTATGTGAGTTTTTACTGCTTTAGCATACTTGCATGAGTGTGAGTGATTGCCATGACTAGCATGCTTGCCATGAGGCTAAGTGCTTACTTGCTAAACTGCTTGAATGCTGTGGATGAAGACTTGTTGCTTGAATTGGAACGATTCAGTTAATATACATTTTAAGCCCACTATGTCTAGTGGCAAATTCACAGTTTAAGCCCACTTTGTTGAGTGGCAAATCCGCAAACTTTAAACCCACTTAAGGTAGCAAATTCAAACCTTTTCACAAAACAAACATGAAATTGAATTGTTCCAACTTGAGCAAACTAGTCTATACTTGTTTGTGCACATCACATAGTAAAGCTAGCTAAATAACCAGAACAAGAACACATAATGTTTATAAAAAATCATAGGCATGATTCGTAAAGGCCAATCTTTGATCGAGCGAAGCGAGGGTGCTCAATTCACGACCTTCCCTATCGTACCTAAGTTTCTGAGCCGAGGCAACTTTGGTGATGACGGACATGTGTCCTTTGGCACAAGTCATGGGTTTCCTAAATTTTTCCAAAATAAAATATTTAAGTGGCGACTTTATATCTGGCAAAACAGTCCAATTTTGGTATTTTTTTTAATTTAAAATCGATTTTCCAAAAGGTTTGCCAAATTTGGACTCTTTGGTGTTTATCAATTTCACATTGCACTTGTGAGATTAGATTCAGAACCACGGGAGTCCGAACTGTAGGGCTTTCTTTCAAACCTTCCGAAAGGGGGGGGCGAAAAAGGCGAGCTACAGTGGTTTGGGTGAGAGAGAAGAAGAAATGGTGGGTTTTGATCTATAATTTGAAATTATCTACCAAATGTAATTTTCTTTTTTTATTACTTATTTCACTTAAATGTGATGGCCAGGAAAAATTGATCACATTTTGTGGGTGTTTAAGAAGTGGGTTTTTATGTAGATTTTTGTAGTTGTAGGATATTATTAGAGAAAATTTTTTTGGTGTTTGGGAAGATAGTTGGATTTTTTGTGGTTGGATGTGATGTTTGTGAGAGAAAAAGTGATATGATTATGGGGTTGGATGTGATATTTTGTTTGGATGTGTTTTTTTTTTTGTTTGCAAAAACTTTGTTTTTTAGTGGAAAAAATAAAATAAAAAAAATCCAAAAAAAAATCTTGCCAAACACCGCCAAAGTATGTGAGTAAATTGATAATATTAAAAGATCATATGTGAAATTGATTTTAGGGTATAGTTTTTTTTTTTTTTTTGGGTTGGAGGGGGGGGGGGGAAGGGGATGATATTTCTTCATTTATAGTTAAATATTTCTTCATTTTATATTTAAATTTTTGGATAGCTTGATAATTGAGGAAAACTTATCAGTAGTTTTAAGCTGTTCAATGAAAGAAATAAAAATCATTTTAACACTTATTATGTAGCTATTAGCTAAGTGAGAAGGGGTGACAATTACTGGGTGAGAAGTATATTCTTAAAAAAGTGAAAAAACAAGACCACTGGTTACACTAACTCATGTGTACAGTTTATAATAAGGTAATTATTTAATAATTCAGGATTATTCTATAATTTCCTATACAAGTAAAAATAAAATAAAATTTTTACTATATATGGTATGTCATGTATAAGTGGTAAGAGTCTTGTTTAGTAAACCTATATATAAGCGTTGGTACACACAATGCGTGTACAATTAAAATAAGTAAAAATAAAATAAAATCTTTATTATATATCGTATGCTATGCAAGTGGCACTACTAAAAATATGACTTTTTGCGACTAATTATTTGACCATCGCAAAAAATCATTTTTTACATCAAAATCTCATTTTACTTGACCCAATCGTATTCTTAACTTTAAAAAAAAAAAAAAAAAAACCCAAATCAGTAAAACTTGACCTATGTCCCATTTTTTTCTTATTTCCCAATTCTCTCTCTCTCTCTCTCTCTCTCTCAAAATCTGTCTCTCGCTTGACTCTCGCTCGAATCTCTGTAACGCCCCGAAATAAAACCATAAATCCAACCAAGAACATATATGAATAACAGCATGAATCAGAGTGTGATGTTCTTTCATTTCATAGAGTTAATGGTACAAAAAGGATATAGCATAAGTAAATGCCCTATAGACTTACATCTTTCCAAGTCATGGCTTGGTTACAACAAAAGTGAGACTAGCTCAATACAAATAAAGCCCTTGGCTATACAAAAGAAAATATACAACAAAAGGAAGCTTTTGCTCCAAAGTCCCTCCAAGCTATAGCCTTGACAGAGGCATATCACTAGCACCTAAAAATGGTTTTTTCCAAATAGGGTGAGCCAAAGCCCAGTAGAAACAATCTAACACAATATATGGATCTTAACAAAGATATAGTATGAAATGCATATACAGGGCCCGTAATATAATCATTAATATTCTACAGAATCATGATATCTCAATTCATTTCATGTCAATTCTTTTCATCTCAATTCATGAGTCACATTCATTATTATCCAGGCAACCCAAATGAGACAACAACTCAGTGGTTCACAGTTCAAGACAATCATTATCCAAACACTTCAATTTGCCATTTTACAGAAATTTCATCTGCGGTATCGGCACCCATGTATACACAATATTTTCGAGACTTTCACCCAGGGCACACAGACCAACTTAATTTAACAGAGTTCATCCCATTTCTCTTCCCCACATGGAGTACATCCCCTTTCTCCTCCCAAATATCATACATATATAATGTATTAAAACACAATCATATTCAATGACAATCAATATGAGATTAGTTTCAATTCACCTAATCCTCATGCAATTTCTACAACAATCGTAGTTATCCTCCACCAATAGCGCAAAACAGATATTTCTAAACATACACATAATCTCACAACAAATAAATTATACAAATTCCCATAGATGTGACGTAATACATATCCAACCCCACCATTTATATCAACATCCATCCAATTTCACATTTCAATACCAATTTCATTCCTTTATCAAATATAAATGTTTGAAGCAACTTAGGGCAAACTTCCTCTTTCTCAAGTATCAACTCAAATGCAAAAACCAACTAGTTTATCCCAATACAACCTTATTTTCAAACCCCATAACCATTCTATCATATTCACTTACACACCCTTATTTTGATTTTAAATCTCAAACCCTAGGTTTGTCCAAAATACTCTCAAATCCCACCATTGTTACATAGCAACAAATAACTAAGTTAAAAACCATACGAAAGTGTAAAAAATCCCTACCTCAAAGAGAGAGGACAAGCAAGGCAAAGATGAAACTTCAAGTATGCTAAAACCCAACTCTATTCGAATCAAAATGGAGATCTTGAGATGCTCACTCTTTTTAACAAAGGCAAATGGGTAGAGAGATCATTAGAACTAAGTGAAAATGTAGAGAGAGTGTGTGTTTTAGAGAGAGAAGGACCTGATCTAGGGTTTTTAGGAAAAAAAAGTGTGAAAAATGATGTAAAAAGTCACTTTCGCGATCCAATATACGCACAGTCCGCTCGAGCGCAAGAAGTGACGCTCGAGCGCAGAATATGCACATCCAGTAGTTTTGTAGACAATAGAGCAAGGCTCCAGCGCGAGAAAATGCCGCTCGAGCGTAGGAAACGCCGCTCGAGCGTAGAATATACCCTCCCAGTAGTTTTGCAGACCTACAAAAGTATTGAGAGTTTGCAAATCCTACTTGAGCACAAGAAGTGCCGCTCGAGCAGAGGACCAAAATCCTGGACAACAAAAGTTTGAAAACTAAGCAACCAACTTGTTCCAAACATGCTCGATACAACCCAATAGTCAAACTCAAATAAGAATAAGAGAGAAAAGACATGATCAACCATACAAGGCCATGAAACCCGAGTTCAGAATACACAATGGGTTGGGTCTAAACTAGAAACGCTATAACCTCCACTCCTTAAAGAATTTCGTCCCCGAAATTACAAATCAAGTTTCAAAACCATGTTTTAACCAATTTCCACAATGATTACAAATCAAGTTTCAAAACCATAACCCATCCACCGGTCATTCAATCCCATCACAAGATGAACAAATTCTCGATACTGAATATACATTTCATATTTCCAAAACATATTCAATGTTTATGATAAATTTGTATTTCCAAAACTTAAACAATGTATACAATGTTTATATTAAGCCTGCGTCTCCAAAACATATTTAACATATACAATATTTCCATATTCTCAAAACATATACAATGCTTTCATATTTCATTAACATAACAAAATTTCATTACATGCTCAAGCATCAACAAATGGATCTGGATACTTCTCACGGACTTCCAACTCACGTTCCCAAGTTGCTTCCTCAACCCCGTGATGTTTCCACAAAACCTTAAACAAGGGAATTGTCTTGCCTCGCAAGACTTGGTCCCGAGAATCCAAGACTCTCACCGGTCTCTCCTCATATGAGGCATCCTCATCTACCTTTAAGTCGGTCCAGTCCAACGTGTGCGATGGATCCGACTTATACTTCCGAAGCATGTTAATATGAAACGCATCATGGACCCCAGAAAGTTATGGTAGCAAGGCCAAACGGTAAGCTACCTCTCTAATCCGCTCAGGGATCTCAAAAGGCCCAATGAATCGAGGAGACAACTGCTCACTCTTTCCAAATCTCATCAAACCCCTCCTAGGTGATATTTTCAAGAAAATATGGTCTCCCACTCAAAAGACAAAAGTCTCCTCCTACGGTCGGCATAACTTTTCTGACGACTCTGGGCAGTTACTAACCTCTTACAGATAAGCTTAACTTTCTCCATCATCTCTTAAACTAACTCTGGACCCAACATAGGTGCATCACCTACCTCGGCTCAATACATAGGAGATCTACACAGTCGTCCATACAAGGCCTCAAATGGTATCATGCCAATACTCGATTGGAAACTATTATTATAGGCAAACTCCACTAAGGGAAAGTGTCTCTCCTATGACCCCTTAAAGTCAAGGATACAACCTCGAAGCATATCCTCAAGTATCTACATAGTATGCTCGAACTGCTCGTCAGCTTGAGGATGATACGCAGTGTTAAAGGTTAATCTCGTGCCCAAGGCACTCTATAGGCTCTGCCACAACCGAGTCGTAAAACACGGATCTCTATCCGAAACAATCGTCACAAGGACCCCGTGCAGCCTCACTATGTCCCGAATGTAAAGGTCGGCAAGGTAATCTACTGAGTCGCTCACACGCATAGGTATAAAGTGCGCCGACTTGGTCAACCGATCAACTACCACCCAAATGGCATCACTGCCCCGTTGAGTTCTCGAAAGGCACACAACAAAATCCATCATGACATGCTCCCACTTCTACTCGGCTATAGGCAAGGGTTATAATAAACCCGCTAGCCTCTGATGCTCGGCCTTCACTTGTTAACAAGTAAGACACCTCGATACAAGCACGACCTCATCCTTCTTCATACCCCTCCACCAAAACTGGCAACTAAGGTCGTGATACATCTTTGTGCCTCCCGAATGCACCGCAAGGTGTGAGTGGTAAAACTCTCGGAGTACTTCCTCTTGGCAAGACTCTGGCACGAAGAAGCGGTCACGGTATCTAATACGCGCATCAGAATACACATTCAAGCCCTTTTTCTACCTTTCAACTGGAAATCTTCTCCCGGAAGGATTCTACCTCAAGGTTACCCTTCTGTGCTTCTATCACTCGGTTCACAAGTGTAGGTTGTGCAACTACTGAAAACAAAGCAGTAGACTCGACGGACTCGCTGAGATGCCAGCCAAACTCCGCAAGAGCACCCAATATCTCCTATTCCCAGATGGTAATACTAGCCACACTACCAACAGATTTCCTACTCAAAGCATCGGCCACAACATTGGCCTTGCCGGGATGATAATGTAATTCAAAGTCGTAATCCTCTATAAACTCCATCCACCTCCTCTGCCTCAAATTTAAGTCTTTTTGTGTAAACAAATACTTCAGACTCTTGTGATCCGAAAACACCTCAAACTTCTCACCATACAAAAAATGCCTCCAAATCTTCAAAGCAAAGATTACAGCTACTGACTCTAAGTCATGAGCAGGGTAGTTTCTCTTGTGTGTTTTCAACTGCCGTGAGCCATAGGCTACTATCTTTCCCTCTTGCATCAAAACACAACCCAAACCTTCCCGTGAGGCATCACAATACACCGAATAACCCAAACCCCTCTCCAGAATAATTAACATTGGAGCAGTGGTAAGTCTAACCTTAAGCTCTTGAAAAGACTTCTCACAAGTCTCATTCCATACAAACTTAACCCCTTTCCTCGTCAGTCTAATCAGTGATGAAACTAGCCTAAAGAAATCTTTCACAAATCTACGGTAATACCCAGCCAACCCCAAGAAGCTACAAATCTCAAAAGCATTCTTAGGTGGCCCCCAATCTTGCACTACCTCTATTTTGGAGGAATCTACAGTCACCCATTCCCTGGATACTACATGTCCTAGGAGTTTAACCTCTCTCAGCCAAAATTCACATTTCTCAAACTTAGCATATAACTTATGGGCTCTAAGCAATTCAAGCACTACTCACAAGTGTTCCTCGTGTTCCTCCTCAGAAGGTGAGTAAATCAGGATGTCATCCACAAAGGCAACCACAAAACGGTCTAAAAACTCTCAGAAAATCCGGTTTATCAAATCCAGAAATACGGTGGGTGCATTGGTTAGCCCAAAAGGCATCACTAGGAACTCATAATGGCCATACCGCGTACAGAATACCGTCTTTAGGATGTCCTCCTCCCTCACTTTCAATTGGTGATAATCCGATCTCAGGTCTATCTTCGAAAAATAATGAGACCCCTTTAACTGATCAAACAGATCATCTATACGAGGCATTGGGTACTTGTTCTTGACAGTTACCCGGTTCAACTTTCGGTAATCAATACAAAGCTGTAATGCACCATCTTTCTTTTTAGCAAAAAGACTCAGTGCTCTCTAAGGCGAAGTACTAGGCGGATAAAACCCTTATCTAACAATTCCTGGAGTTGAATCTTCAACTGACTCAACTTAGCTGGTGCAAACCGATATGGTGCCATAGAAATCGATGCCGTGCCAGACACTAAATTAATAGAGAATTCGATCTCTCGATGCAATGGTAAACTAGTAAGATCCTCCGGAAAAACATCCGGGTATTCGTAAACTACCCTGGACAACTCGACTCAGACTTCATCACACTCCGTACTCAAGAAGTTGGCGAGAAAGCAACTAAGCTCACTCCGCCCACGCAGATCATACACCGGTGATAAGACTCTATCCACTCAGTCCCCTAAGAAATAAAAACAATCACCGCTTAGAGTACATACAGTAACCCTCCGACAGTAGCAATCTATAACAGCCCGATAGGATGACAACCGGCCCATACCCAATATAACGTCAAAACTAGACATATCAATCAATACAAATGCAAAGAGAAGTCGGCTACCGGCAACCGTTAACCTCGATGTCACAGTCCCGACACCCATGTTTTAAAACAACCTCACCACCAATAAGTGACTCTACACAGATAAGAGATGCTAACTAAGCCAACTCTAATTCTAAAACCGATGCAAATGCAGACAAGATAAAAGAATGAGATCCACCCGTATCAATCAACACATTAGCTACTGAATTGCAAAACAAGAAGGCACCTCTCACTACTGAAGGTGTTGGTACAAGCTCTGGCACAATAACAGCATATACACGCCCTGTAGGCCTCTGATCTACCTGCTTACCCCTCGGAGCATAGGCCTGATGCACTGACTGAGCCGAAGAGGCTTCCTAGTTGGCTTTCGAGGCCTGTGCTAACTGTGCTAGTTGGTGACTCTATGTCTGTCTCAAACCGGACGCACCAGGTGTACCACCTAACTGTAAGCAAAACCTCTTCAGGTGCCCCACCTGCCCACACTGATAGCAAGTGAGCGGCTAGCCTCTCCTCTGACTCTGGCCCTCAGAGCGAGCCAAAATCGATGCAAATCGTTGCTCTCTTCCTCTCTGTGGGCAAGCTAGAAACTTGTGGCCCAACTAACCACATTTGAAACAAGTAAAATCTCCCTCTCCACCTCTCCCAGAACCTGAACTCGGTACTGAAAAAGTGGACCTCGACTATGCTCCTTGGGACTGCTGCAGGTTAGAACTCGTTTGCCTCTTACTGTCCCCCTACACCTCCTGACCCCTCTTGGAGCCCCTCATCCTCTCCTCTTTCCCATGTATCACTCTCAAGATGAGTTGTCGCCTCCACAAGGCATCCATAATCTCTAATCATAGACCTGGCCACTCTGAACAAGAGCCCGGTCCTCAACCTCTTCTCGAACTCCAAGCAACGGGGCTCCTTTGTCGCCACAAACTCTAGTGCAAACCTAGAGAGGCTGGTAAAGGTTGCCTTAAACTCGGTCACCTGAGTGTTCAACTGCTTAAGCTGAGCAAACTGATCCCTTAACTTCTCCCTAACAGTAGGAGGCAAGAACTTTTCCTAGAAGACGTTGACAAAAGCCTCCCAAGTCACCCCAATGCGCCCACGCGCATACTTTCACCACTAACCCGCATCTTCCTTCAGCTGAAAGGATGCCAAGGTCACTCTCAGCTGGTCGTCCTCGATGCCAAGAATCTTGAATGTCTTCACTATCTGTTCTAGCCATTCATCCGCCTTCAGTGGCTCCTTGGGATTACCCACAAATTCATCCGAATTCGACTGGAAAAACTCTCGCTTCAAGAAAGAATGCCCTGCCTCGGCTTGGGCCTAGGCTTGATTCTCAGCTCTGAGAATGTCCATGGATTCCCTCAATGCTCCGGCCATTATACGGGCTAAAGCGCCCATGGCCTGTTGACCAACCGGTTCGGCCACATTGGCCTACCTAACTCCCTCCTCATGTGCCAGAATATCATCCGGTATTGACATCTCCTGTCATCTAGGCCTACCATGCCTACCACCACGACCATGTCCTGACATCCTAATAAAGGTAACAAAAGAGATTAGCACATTTACAAATGTGCGGAAGCTAACTCACTCGCGTCCTAATACGATGGACAATAGCAATTCACTCCACATAAACACGTAGTCACCTAAACACATACGAATTTCATTCCCAGATAATGACCATCTCGCGGCGTTGCCAGAGTTCCAATTAGAAACGGCAATGATCAAGTGCCTTTCTAACAGGACTCCTAGAAACTTATAGACTCGATCAACATCCTAAAAATTAAAACATATACCCATAGAATCACATTAACATGTTATCACATAACATTACAAACACATAAACATCTCGGTCAGCGAGATAAACCCATTGTGGTACTAACCACTTCTCGGGTACCCAAAATATTCAAATCCGATACACTCTGATACCAAGTTGTGATGCCTCGAAATAAAACCATAAATCCAACCAAGAACATATATGAATAACAACATGAATCAGAGTGTGATGTTCTTTCATTTCATAGAGTTAATGGTACAAAAAGGATTTAGCGTAAGGAAATACTCTATAGACTTACATCTTTCCAAGTCATGACTTGGTTACAACAAAAGTGAGACTAGCTCAATACAAATAAAGTCCTTGGCTATACAAAAGAAAATATACAACAAAAGGAAGCTTTTGCTCCAAAGTCCCTCTAAGTTATTGCCTTGGCAGAGGCATATCACCAGCACCTACAAATAATTTTTCCCAAGTAGGGTGAGCCAAAGCACAGTAGAAACAATCTAACACAATATATAGATCTTAACAAAGATATAAGTATAAAATGCATATACAGTGCCCGTAATATAATCATTAATATTCTACAGAATCATGATAGGCCAAGTTCTATATCTCAATTCATTTCATGTTAGTTCTTTTCATCTCAATTCATGAGTCACATTCATTATTATCCAGACAACCCAAATGAGATCACAACTTAGTGGTTCATAATTCAAGACAATCATTAACTTTTTTTTTTTTTTTTAAAAAAAAAAACTATTTTTGATATGAGAATGGTAGTTTTTAGTTTATTTCATGGCCTTTTTGACATATCTATTGTATGGTTTAAAAATCTTGCATTATTAATTTATGCCTTGTGAAGATAATATGTATTGTTGCATGTATATATTTAATCTAAGGAACTTTACTTTTGCAATTAACAAAATTACACATTATTTAATGTTTTATTCTCATAAAATATTTGTTTTTAATAACTATATTTATTTTTCTACCTCTTTCTAAAGGTATTAAAATATCTTACGATACATCATACGATACACAACTTAGAAAAATTAAAAAACAATGCGTATCCCGATTTGATAATAATAGTTATTAATATAATGTCTTTTGTTTCTTGTTTTAAAAAAAAACCAAAACAAAACAAACAAACAAACAAACAAACAAAAAAGAAGTGGTGTAAAGTAAATTCTTTTAGTTTTTATGGATGTTATGTTTGACAATGCCTGTTTTACATGGACAGAGGGTGGTTGTTGTGCGGCTTGATGGGACTTCTTTGAAAAAAAGTAACATTTGTGAGGGAAGAGGAAGAGGTGGCATGGGGGATTGGAGCGGTTGATAGGCCTAGAGTGGAGTGGCATTGACAAAGGATTAATGGCTTCAAGGAAAATATTTGACTCTCAAAAACAATTTCTCAGAGGATGTGGCATAATAAAGTATTTATTTTTACTTTGTCATACATTCAATCATAATCTTACTATCTTGTTACATTATTGTGAGTTCATTGAGGATTAGTGTTTTGAAAAGAATATTATGCTAATTTTATTTTAAAATAAATTACTTGCCCCATCACCCTATGACCACCATCATTGAAGCCAATTGCCAGCAACCCACCACCCCTGCGGCCGGCCCCTACACCCTGTACAATCCCAGCTCCATAACCCCAACCCCACCTCCCGTGACCCCATCATGCAGTGCACGCACAAGAGCCACAGAGGATTCCATGAAGTGTGTGAAGGGGCTAGAGATGGCAGCAGAAATGGGTGGTGATGGCTAGGGTTAAATAATTTTCGCTTATAGAATACAAGATAGAAACAACTCAAATAATTTGGAAAAACAGATTATCTGGAAAAAAATAATAATAATAATAATAAAATAATCAGGCTTTAGTTTCTTCTACTTTTTGATGATTAACTTTCAACATGGATAAAAATTGCACCACAGAGACCCGAAATAAGGTCGTAGAATAAAACAGACACAGACCAAACTCAGAATTCTCATCACTAAACAACTACAATACTCTGCTTCTCCTTCAATTTATTCTCAACGAAGTTAAGCACAAAGCTAGTAAGTTGAGACTATATCACACGATCATTGTTCATCCCAACATCCAAAATTGTGCATCATGTTACATGTATAGATAATAGAATTATCACAAATAGCACTCAATTAGCTCACATTTTATTCTATTTTGTTATCTATTTATATCTCTCATAATCCAGGCAACGGAAATTGGGTTGTCAGATCCTCGACTCTTCTTCTCAAATCAGACACTCGGTCCATTAAAGAAAAATATGGAGATCCCATGAACTTCATGAAGTCTTGGAGCTTTGAACCTGAAACTGACCGCTTTGCATCAAGAGTTATCTGGACGCCCTCATGAATAAGATTAGCGGTTGCTATGAATTCCTTTTCTGTAAATCCTCTGGTGGTCATAGCAGGTGATCCAATTCGTATGCCACCAGGGACTAGAGCGCTTTTATCACCTAAGTAGTTCAACGTGGAACAGTTTAACAAGTATAGGGAGGAAAGTAAGGATAATCACAAGAGTTTTCATTGATAAAGGCCACTGTGGCAAGACTCACCAGGTACTGAATTCTTATTAAGAGTGATAGAGGCCATATCAAGAACTTGTTCCACCCGAGCACCATCAAGGCCCTGTTTTCAAGTGAAGAATCTCAATCGACTCAATGCTGGTAATTAAAAACAAGTTCATCTAAAATATCAAAAACATTAGACAATGACAACAAATACATTTCAAGCTTTCTTTAGAAAAACTGAATGACAGTGAGCCATGCTAGATCATTTGCTTCGACTTGACATATCATGTTAGAACATTTTATTAGAATTATATCAATTAATTCAACAGCACTTCTTATATCCCCGCGATCTCCCCATTATCAACAGCACAGCATCAATACAGTTATCAGAAACTTACTAATGGCCTGAGATCCACAAGAACCAAGTGGTTATCACTTCCTCCAGAAACAAGTTTGTATCCCAATTCGATCAAGCGGCTCGCAAGAGCTCTACAATTAGAAACCACCTACAAGATGAAGTAACCATGTTAAGTTACTAAATTGAAAAAACTACACTAATTTAAGTCAGATGAAAGTTGCGCTATCTTTTGATTGTGAAAGTGAAAGTTGAATACCTCGTTTTGATAAGCCTTAAACTCTGAGGATTGAGCATATTTCAAGCAGACTGCTAGCCCCCCAATTGTATGGTTATGAGGACCACCCTGTAAAGATAATTCATTGCCTTTCATTTTAGGCTTTTTCTATACTTTCTTTCTTCGGTCAAAAAAAAAAAAATTGCAAAAGCTAAACATGCATACGAAAATATGTAGGTAAGTAGAGGGGTAAAAAGATTTGGAACTAATTTGCATGCATGATGACAGAGCGAAGGAAAACATCTAACCTACCTGTAACCCAGGGAAAACAGCATTGTTAATGGAAGATTCTAAATCAACACCTAGAACGGGATCCTTCTTGAAGAAGATCATACCACCTCTAGGACCTCTTAGAGACTGCACAGAAATATCTCACTCCATCAGATTATGTTTATGCAGATCAAATTACAGAAATATGCATATTCCTCAGTAGATATAGATAGATATTAGTCAAAGATTTTCCTTTTGTTCATAGAACCATTATAAACAAATTTTCTCCCCTTCTAGTCACATAAAGAAAACTTTATAGGGCAATCTCATGAAGACAAAGAACCAGACGCACAAGTCTTCAACAACAATTTGAAAAGCTTGCAAGTATGCTTGTCAAGAGTTCGAACAAAACAAGTTAAAGGTTGCGTTTGGTAGAGCTTTCTAAATATGATTTGAGAGTAAGAATTGTATTTTGAGTTTGTGAGTTTTGGAATTATGATTTGAGTGTAGAAAATTTATTTGGTGAAAGAGTTTTGAAAAAAGTTTTGAATTGAGTGGGGAATTTTTGATGTAGCATATGATATTTGATACAAAAACTTACAACTCATAACCACACACAACTCAAAATTCTATTAAAGCTCATAAAAAAATTTTAAAAATTCGAAAAATATTTTTTTCGAATATATAAAAATTAATGTGTGAATTGCAAAAAATATATATATATATATTCATATATATTCACTGTTCCGGTCAACCGGCCGGACGACCGGTGGGACGTTCGGTAGGATGTCCGGTAAGACGACCGGTTAGCCCAAATTTTTCCTCCTTCGATCGAGTTTTCAAAATTGAACGTGGAATTAACTTTTAAAAATTGTAAACAAACGTCATGTGCGAAATAAGCTCTGAAACTAACGTTCCAGAGTTGTACCAAACACAGCCAAACTAATTCTTATTTATTTTCGTTATGCTTTATTATCTTTCAGAAAAGAGAACTGAGCTATAAATTGGTATGCTCCCATTCAAATGCATGGCATATGAAATTACTAAGAAATCAAGACTAATAAGCATTTACACAGGAATAAGACTAGGCACAAGGAATACATTCAGCAATAGCAGTAGCGAAAGTCAACGTGGCAGTGGTGCGCTATGAAGCACGGACACGGACACGAACACGGATACGGACACGGGACACGGCAATTTCTAAAAAATGGGGACACGGACACGGCGAAGGACACAGCGAATTTTATTTTATTTGTTTTTATATATTTTTATGTGTTATGTAAATTCATATTACATTCATCCTAAATTAAAATTAACAAACACTAACATAGTAAAATTAATTCAATAAATATAACCATTACATTTAAACAAATTAATAGATCATTCATTCACAAAAAATTCACAAAAAAATCATAATAAACGATAACAAGAACTAAGACGAGAAGGGGAAAACATTCAACATCCAACAATATTTTTCACAAAAGCACTAAATAAGAGAGGCCAAAAAAAAAAAAAATTAGCCCTACCGTGTCCCCGCCGTGTCCCCATATGGACACGGCATGTGTGTCCCCGCCGTGTCCCTGCCGTGTCCCCTACAAAAAAATCATTAAATTAAAGGGATACGCCAGATGACGTGTCCTGTACATGTCCCCGGCGTGTCCCCGTGTCAGACACTGCCACGACACTGATTTTGGAGTGTCCATGCTTCATAGGTGGTAGGTCCCACTGGGTTACTTTAAATTTTTTTTTTTTAAATAAAAAATAAAAAGGAGAGGAAAGAAAAGAAAAGAAAGGCAGCAGCAATGGCAGTGGTAGGTCCCAAGGCAGCAGCCAACATTATCAGCTATCATTCTTTCTTTCTTTCTTTTCTTACATTTCGTTTCTTTTCTTTTCTTTTCTTTTTTAATTAAAGTAATCCGGCGGGACCACCACTGCCACGTTGACTTCCGCTGCTGCTTTTGCTGAATGTATTCGCTGTGCCTAGTCTTATTCTTTACAGAGCTCCACAGTTGCTACACTTCAACGTATGGTTTTATGTTGTTGAAGAACTAGTGTACAAGGTCAAAGTTTTTATGTTCTGAAATTCAACTTTCTGATGTCAAATTGAATGTGAGATCATAATAGGCAGCTCTAATGAATTTATGGATTTAATCCATCAAATGAATACATGTTATGTCATGAGACTCAAAACTGCCATCCCTATAATGAAAATTGCACTGTCAAAAAATTAGTGCACAAGGTCAAAGTTTTATGTTATGAAATTCAATTTTCTGAGGTAAAATTGAATGTAAAATCATAATAGGAACCTCTAGTGAATTTATGGATTTGATCCATCGAATGAATACACGCTACGTCATAAGATTCATAACTGCCATCCCTATAATGGAAATTGCACTGTTCTTTTATTTCCCATTATCTGTGTAATATTATTCGTGTCTTTGTCATTCAAATCATCACACCTTTTCCTTAAGGATATGTACCCTTTTTCAGGGTTATTAGGGAGCATTAAAGCCTATAGTTAAAAAAATTGCTTGAAATGAACAGATTGGAGTCAAATGGGGATAGATGGGTAGGTTCAACTGTAGATCCACTTTATTGTACAGGGTTCAGTTGAGAGGCTGAGTCACCACACACACATGCCTAACCAGAAATCAGCCCCATTAAATTTTACACATCTTTCGCTTTGGAAAAAGAAAGTTCAACAATTGAAAAATACTCAACTTGATTCAACAAAGCCTTAAATTCCAAGTACTACAAGTCCCCTACAATCCTTCTTCTATGGTCAGATATATCCAGAGCAAGATTCTAATAATCATTTTAATGAAGTTTACATATTACTCCAATGTTCAACACTGCTCTGAAAGGGAAATAGAAAATTGAGGAACAATCTTTTACTTACTGATGAAGGTGGGTTAGGTAATTAGAGATGTATACAAACATATGAATTACATTAACATAACAGCTTTAGAAGTTCGATTGAAGTACAACACTTTTTTGGTAAGTTGACGACACACTTGATGGTAGAAGTCATAATTATTAACAAGAGCACAGTCATACTGTCAAATTGTAGCATGCATAAGATGAACGATAACAAGGAAACATTGTCAAAACTATCTTGATAGATCTCATAAAGACAATGAATGCACTAACACAGAATTCAGAAGTTTGAAACATGGCACGGTCAAGAAATTGGAAAATGAGTAGGAAAACAACAATTGATGAATGGTTCGATCATACCTTGTGTGTTGTTGTTGTTACAACATCGCAGTACTCAAAAGGATCGGCAACCACAGAAGCAGCAACAAGTCCACTTATGTGAGCCATATCCATCATGAGAAAAGCACCAACAGCATCTGCAATCTTTAAATGCATATATGTAACCAATTAAACACTAAATATGAAAAGAAGAAGGAATATTTACACAGAGAAAGAAAATTTCAAATTATTTATTACCAAGTAACAACGGTTGAAGAAAGTAATAAACAGACAAACAAAGAAAAAAACACTAGGATTTGATAAAAGGCACACCAAAAAAGTTCCATACCTTCCTCATCCGAGGATAATCAAAATCTCGAGGATAAGCACTAGCACCAGCAATAATGAGTTTTGGCCGAAAGAGAGTCGCTGTTTTCTCAAGCATGTCATAATCAACATGGCCTGTTTAAAAATTGAGACAAATTCATAATCATCTTCATGAGTGAACTTCTCGAAATCATCTATTCCATCTTTAACAAAAATAAATTGCAGAATGCAGTACCTGTAGATTCATCGAGTCGATAAGGCATGGATTCAAAATAAATGGATGTGCCTGATACCCGTCGTTTAGGAGTCATGAAACCATGAGACAAGTGTCCCCCATGGGGTAAGTCCAAACCCTAAGTCATTTTATGTGTTAAAATCTTAATTTAGGTCCACAACTTTCAATACAAAGATTTCTAATGACCATAGCCCCAATGAAGCAAAAATATAACTTACCATAATACGGTCATGTGGTTTAAGAAGTGCAGTATAAACCTCAAAATTAGCAGGAGAACCAGACAATGGTTGGACATTTACACCCCACTTCTTCCCATCCAAGTGAAATGCCGCCAAAGCCCTTTCTTGACAGAGAGATTCTAGCTCATCAATGTACTCATTGCCACCATAGTACCTGATACACAAAAGTAAATAATTAACCCCAGATAATTATGATAAATGTAATAACACCTGACCAAATGGTCTTCCCTCTCATAGGCAGAGCTTACCTTTTGCCAGGTAGTCCTTCTGAATACTTGTTTGTGAGGCAAGAACCAACAGCTTCCATCACTGCCCTGGATGTGAAATTCTCGGAGGCAATAAGCTCTAAACTTCTGAATTGGCGTTGCTTTTCTTTGTCAATAATTGAACGCACTTCAGGGTCAGCATCGCTGAGGCCATAGTCTACAAAGCTGCTCTCATTACCTGGACAACATAATTTTTAATATGCAACAGTTGGTCTGGGCAAGTTTTGCAATTTATAATTTGTAGAGATGGCACAAATGTATTTATTGTCATCTACAAGTTTTAAATTCTAAGTAAATCATAAGCATGTAGTAATTGTGAACCAACTGTGAAAGGACATTCAGAGACTTAGGGGTTCACTAGAGAGTAGCAAAACACATCAGAGGCACCAGAAACTCAGGAGAGTGACTGAGATAGCAATGAAGGAGTCCAACTGATGAGAGAGAGAGAGAGGCAGTACAGAAACAGAGGTCGAGTCAGCACCAACAGACATTAAAGATAGATTGATGTGCCTTACAAACCATTGCCATCCTAACGTCTTTCAATCATTCGGCAATCTTTTTAAATTTACATCCAATTCCTCTCTGCAGTGTGTTTAGTATTGTTAAAAAAAAAAATAGAAATATTGATATTAACTATTTGGAACAGCCCAAAAAAGATAATTGCAATAGTCTTAACTAGTGAATATTTCAGACAGTACTAGTTTATACAATTTACAAGTATCTAATTGGTTGTTAATGTTCGCAATTAAAAAAAAAAAAATCAGTAGAATTAGAACTACAACAAAATAAATGGGCATGGCTCATCAAAATTATATTTGAAGAAATCAACAACTCGAACATTCAAGGTCAACACATCATCATCGATGATTTTTCCAAAAAGAACTTATCAAAAATGTTAAAGTATACAATTTTGAACATGACACTAAAAAACACCAGCTTCTGCCTTCTGCTTTGGATGGGTATCATGACTATGCTTAATGCTTGTGGTTATTAAGTTCACAACCTTCATAATTATATTAGAAGAAATTCTAGCATTCTCATTTGTCACCTTCAAAACAAAACCAACAACCCACCAAAGATACCACTTCCATCCTCCACTTTGTGCCAGCCTGCAGGGAGGTAGTTTGGGGTTGTGTGCTGGAGACAGAAACCTATATTTCACTAGAATTCTCCAGCCAACACTTGTCTTTCGGAAGCAAGAGTAGCACAGTTGAGGCTGCCAAAGTAGCCTAGTCACTACACCCACCCTTTGTACTTGGCAAAGCGAAGCACTAGCTCACACTATATTCAGCACCCATATATATCCCCAACAATTCCAAATATGAATTCACAGATGTTTGTACATGCACACACAAGCATGAAATCAAACTAAGCCCAGCAAGCCAAAAATCAAGACTACAGGTCCATTCACATGGAGAAGAGCATCACCAGCACAAAATCTAAATAGGAAAGCATTGTTACCTCCAATTTCTGGCGCAGGGACAGACACAGAAGAGGGTGGCCTCCCAGTGATCAAGCTCCCTTCAAGTTGAGAAGATCTACAAGGTTTAAGCAAATTGAGTTTAACCTGATGGTGAAATCCACTGAAACCTGACCCTTTTGGAAGGAAAGCCTTTGCCCAAATGGGCTGTTGAATGGAACCCATAACTGCAGTCCCACTACAAGCCTGCATAATGGCTTCTAATATGATAACTCAAAAGCTTCCTACATGTTGAAAGATATCAAAATTGAGTACAAGAATTATGCAAACAAACTAAAAACACATTAGAATCACTGAAAGTGCTTTGAATATACATTAAAAGAATATGATTTATTCATATATTCAATATTTATTCAATTATTTAATTTTTACAAGCCTGAAAACTGTAGTGTACAGTACATAAGACCAACTTATATAGCTTGTATTGTACCTCCTCATGAATGCATAATAATCAAAGTATACCCAGAAAAAAAATATTCCAAGAAAACTCAAATTCCCACATACCCAATTGAAGTAATAGAAGAACTATATGAAGAACTGATAAAGCAACCATCCAAAGAATTGGGTTTTTTTCTAGCAACTACCACTTTCTGTCGGAACAAACAGAGGGTGTAAAAGCTTTTTCAATGTTCAGTTAATAATCAACAACATGAAATAAAACATTTAAAAGAAATATTATGAGAAAAATATAAAGAGAAGCAATAGGGCTGAGTCCGAACCTCCGTTTGGTAGCTCAAATGAGGCAAGAAAACTATAAACTCAATCAGCAAAAGATGGTCTCGTCTAAAATGGGTTGTCTTTGTTTTTTCTTTTTAAATTCTTTTCGTTTTTGGGTTTTTCACAGAGGACGAAAACACAGAGCGACCAACTGAAACAGAACTTGAGTGAGATTTGATCAGTAGAAAACCCTAGCGTAGGAGACCGCGCGCCGCTTGGGAATTTTTTTTAAAAAATAATTAATGCGGTTTGGAAGAGGATTTAGAGAGAATTTAGAAAGAGAAAATGAGAAGTTATGAGAAATTAGATAAAATTTAGATATATTTTATTTATTATTTTAATTTTTCTTTTTAAATTCTTTCTCAAATTTCTAACCAAACACAACAAAAAATTGGAAATTTTATTTATAAAACTCATGTAGTAGACTTGTAATATCTTTGGATGATCTAAGTGGGTGTTTGGAAAATGAGTTTTTTTGTAAGTTTTTTTAGCTGTAAATATTATTGGAGAAAAAAAATTTGTGTTTGAGAAGATAATTGAGTTTTTTTTGTGATTAGATGCGATATTTATGAGAGAAAAAATGAAATGATTATGGGGTTTAATGTGATATTTTGTTTGGATTTGTTTTTTTTTATTTTGTAAAACATTTGTCTTGTAATGAAAAAAAATAAAAATAAAAAAACCCATAAACTAAGTTCCCAAACACCCCCTAAATAAGTATATTTTTTTTATTTTTTTTTTATAAAAAATATATAAAAAAAATAGAGTGATAATGTAATATAAATAAGTGCACTTATACAAGTTATGCCAAACACCCTATAAAATTTTCTAATGTTCTATCAAGCTTCATATATTCATACTTATATTTTAATAGGTTTTTTTTTATTTCCATATTAAAATTATTATATGGACTATTTTACCTTTATAGACTTTTATTATTATTATTATTATTATTATTATTATTATTATTATTTAAGAGAGAGAATATTAATTATAAGATATATTTTATTTGTGGTATGCATAAAACATTATATATAGAATATAAAATATTATTATTCTTAGTATTTTCTTTACTGCAATTAGGGGTGTGCATAATACCGCCGAAACTGCCGAAACTGCCAAAACCGCACCGAGCCGCACCGCCAAGGCAAATTCGTTATTATTTGCCAATCGAACCGCTAGTTTTTAATAAGAAAAATGGCAAATTCTAGTAACACTTTTATCAATCCGCCGGTTTCTATTTTTCTTTCAACCGCACCGACCCGCACCGCTATTAAATCATGTTTTATAAGATTCTAAAAATTCTTTTTTACTTAAGTTTGCTTGTTGTTCTATACCTTAGAATAAAGTATTACATTACTGCTCGAGGGGAATTCAAGATGTCAGTAATCCAAAATAAAGTTGGATTTCAATTCACTTTTCAATCTTTTTTTTTTTTTCTTCTGGCCATGTTGCAAACTTGCATCAGCTCACTTTTCAATCTAAATATTTTTCAACAGTAAACATTTTCAATATATTGTAAACCCTGAATGATATTAATTTTATGTATTGTATTTGATCATTGTAGCTTCCACAGATGCTTGTAATGAACTGATGGCATAGTCGTTGATATTATCATGTTGTTGCTACACTTGCTGTATCAGAAGAAAGTTTTCGCAAGATGCTTAACATCACGGTATCTCTCGTCTTTTTTTTACTCTTTGATTTAACTTTTGTAATTTGAATTATATTTTTTATAAACCGCCAATCCGCTCGAACCGCTAAGGCAAATCCGCCATTATTTGCCAACCGAACCGCCAGTTTTTGATAAGGAAAATGGCAAATTCTAGTGATACTTTTATCAATCCGCCACCCGCCATACGGTTTCTATTTTTCTCTCAAACCGCACCGACCCGCACCGCGCACACCCCTAACTGCAATATGAGAGATTCATTTAACCAAGAATCTTCATTTACCATTATTTTGCATTAAGGTCTTGTCATGAAAGAACATTTGGAAAGAGAAGTTTAGTTGTAGACCGATAATAGAAACGACGATGGACTCACAATACAGATGATGGTAAACCAATGATAAACAATCATTTTTTTGCCATTGTTACACATAAACCGTAATCTTTTCGTCGATTTGTGTAACCATCGGTATTGTGTAGTTTATTCACCAATATTATATCGGCATTGATTATATACATATTTTTTTAAAAAGATGCTTCAATATATATGAACTATTTGATGATTTTTTTGTATATTCTTTATTACTATGCTTGTTATTTATAGCGATCCTGGTTTTGACCTGACACTTGTGGTAATTCGGACTCGGTTTTATGGTTTCTGAGTGTTAGTCATTGTCAGTTTCCCCTTGATCCCCTTTAAATTTGGTTATTGGATTGTAATTGTGCGTTTGGAACAGGTTGGTTGCTTGTTTTTCCAAACCTTTGTTGCTCAGATTTTTACTCCTCCGCTCGAGCGGCCATTCTTACGCTCAAGCAGGCTTTGCAATTTTTGCTCCTCCGCTCGAGCGGCACTTCTTGCACTCGAGTGGGATTTGCGAACTCTCAGTACTTTGCACGTCTGCAAAAGTACTAGAAGAGTGTTTTTTACGCTCGAGCAGTGTTTCCTATGCTCGAGCGGCCTTTCTTGAGTTCAAACGGTCTGTCTGTTGTCTGCAAAAGTACTGAATGTGTGTATTCTGCACTCGAGCAGAACAATTTATTGTGTCTGACACTCAAGCGTCAACTCTTGCGCTCGAGTAGACTGTGCGTATATCATATCACAAAAATGACTATTTGCATCACTTTTTCAGATTTTTTCTTCCACAAACCCTAAAGTAAGACACACTCTCTATAATATACCCTCTCTCTCTACATTTTCTCCTTAATCTGTTGATCTCTCCGCCGTAGTATCTTTGAGAAAATGGTAGAGCATCTTGAGAGCTCCGCTTTGATTCGATTAGAGTTTGGTATCGGCGTCGTTGGAGTTTCGTCCTTGCTCCGTTTGGTCTTTCAAACTTGAGGTAGGGACTCTCTACACATTAATATGGGTTTTAACTTGGTTATAAATTGTTATGTTAAAATAGTGAGATTTTGGGGTGTTTTGAGCAAACTTAGGATTTGGGTTCAAGTTTAAAAAGAGGAGTTTCTGTGTGGTGTTATATAAATGATTATGGGGTTTGGACATAAGGTCGTCTTGTGTTAAAATAGTTGATTTTGGCCTTTGGGTTAATATGTGGAAAATGGGGAGTTTTGCCCTAAAATGTCTTGAATAATTATTTTGTATAAATAATGATATTAGTATAGAAAATGTGAATTTGGGAAGATGTATACATGAATGGTATTGTTGAATTTGTTTAATCACTCACCTATGGAAATTTGATGGTTTATCTGTTATGGGGATTGTATATCTGTTTAGAAATATCTACTTTGGGCTATTGGTAGAGGATAGTTACGATTGTTGTAGACATTGCATGTGGATTAGGCGAATTGAAACTAATCCATTAACCATTATCATTGAATATGATTATGAATGATTTACATTGTATATGTATGATATTTGGGAGGAGAAAGGGGATGTACTCTATGTTTTGAGGAGAAGAAAGGGATGGACTCCATTGAACTAAGTTGGCCTGTGTGTCTAAAGTGAAAGTCCCAAAAACCATTTGTATACATGGGTGTCAAATCCAGCGAACAAAATTTTCGTAAAATAGCAAATAGAAGTGAACATATTTGTATGATGATTTTATCTGATGGAAACTTGTGAGGTGTAATCTCTGTTGATGGGTTAAATGCAGTTAATGTATCTATTAAACCAAAATGAATGAATTGAGATACAAGTTTAGCATAACATGGTTGTGGAAAGAGTTACACAGATTTTGTTATAGGACAATGAACATGTGTATCATACTTATATCTTGTTAATTCTCATATATTGTGTTAGTATGTTTTTACTGGGCTTTGGCTCACCCTACTTGGGAACCATTTTCAGGTGTTGGAGACATGCCTTCGTCGAGACAGTAGTTTAGGGAGACTTGGAGCAAGAGCTTCATTTTATTTTATTTATTTTGCATAGCCAAGGGCTAAGTTGTATTAAGTTAGGCTCTTCCTTTTGCTATAACCAAGCAATGTCTTGGAAAGGTGCAAGCCTATAGGGCATTTATTTTGTTGATTATTAACTAGTAGTACATGCTATAGATTCAGAATGAACATTAATGAATGTATACTGCACGTGTTATCTTTTGTAATATGAACTCTAATGAATAAAAGCATATTATTTCTATTAACATTCTGTTTTAAAGATTGGATTTATTATAATAATTTGGGGCGTTACAACTTGGTATCACGGCATACCAGGTTTGAATACTTGGTTACGTGGAAAGTGGCTAGTGCCACAATGGGTTTGTCTCGCTTGTTAGAAACTTAAGTGTGAACGATATGTGTTTATATGCCAACATGCTTATGTGATCATATGGGTATGAGATTGAATTTCTAGGATGTTGATTGAGTCTACTGGTTTCTAGGAGTCTTATTAGAAAGACACTTGATCACTACTATTTCTAATTGGAACTTTGGCAACACTGCGGGACAGTCATTATCCGGGAATGAGATTCGTATGTGTTTATGTGATTATTTGCCAATGTGGAGTGAATTACTATTGTTTATCGTATTAGGATGTGGGTGAGTTAGTTTCAGCACATTTGTAAATGTACTAATCATTTTCATTACCTTTATTAGGATGTCAGGGCGTGAACGTGGTGGTGGTAGGCGTGGTAGGCTTAGAAGGCATGAGATGCCTCTATCGGATGATATTCCGGCACAGGACGAAGGAGTTGGTCAGGCCAATGTGGCTGAACCGGTTGGTCAACAAGCCATGGGTGCCTTAGCTCGCGAAATGACCGGAGCATTGCTCGAATCCATGGACATTCTCAGGGCTGAAAATCAAGTCCAGGCCTAAGTAACTGAAGCAAGGTCGTCTTTTCTGAAGAAAGAGTTCTTTCGATCGAATCCAGACGAGTTTCTGGGTGATCCCAAGGAGCCACTGAAGGCTGATAAATGTCTAGAGCAGATGGTGAAGACGTTTGACATGCTCAGCATCGAAGACGAGGGTTTGAGAGTGACCTTGGCGTCCTTCCAGTTGAAGAGAGACGTGGGGCAATAGTGGAAGTATGCGCGATGGCGCATTTGAGGGACTTGGAAGGCTTTTGTCGATGCCTTCCAGGACAAGTTTTTGCCTTCCACGGTTAGGGAGAAGTTGAGAGATCAATTCTCTAAGTTGATGCAGTTGAACATACCAGTGGCCGAGTTTGAAGCCACTTTCACCAGTTTGTCGAGGTTTGCACCGAAACTAGTAGCAACTGAGGAGCGCCGTTGTTTGGAGTTTGAAAAGAGATTAAGGACCGGGCTCATGTTTAAAGTGGCTGGATAGATAATTAAGGAGTATAGACACCTTGTGGAGGCGGCGGCTCATTTGGAGACCGTGATGCAGATGGAGAAAGAGAGGATGAGGGGCTCTAGGAGGAGTCAGGATGCGTAAGGGGACAGTTAGAGGCAGAGAGGTCCTAACTCCTAGCAGTCCTATGGAGCACAGTCGAGGTCTACCTTTCCAATGCCAAGTTCAAGTTCTGGGAGAGGTGGTCAGGGGGATTTCACTTGTTTTAAGTGTAGTCAGTTAGGCCACAAGTCTCCAGCTTGCCTGCAGAAAGGAGGAGGGCAGCGACCTGCATTATCTTCGGTTCGTTCTCAAAGCCAGAGTCAGGGAAGATGACAGCCGCTCACATGTTATCAGTGTGGGTAGGCGGGTCATCTGAAGAGATTTTGCCCATAGTTGGGTGGCACACCTGGTGCGTTTGGTTTGAAACAGACATAAAGCCACCAGCCTGCACAGTCAGCACAGGCCTCGAGGGCTAATCAAGGAGCCTCTTTGGCTTAGTCAGTGCATCAATCCTATACTCCGAGGGGTGAGCAGGTAGATCAGGGGCCTATTGGGCGTGTGTATGCTGTTACCACGCCAGATCTAGTGCTAGCACCTTCTATAGCGAGAGGTACCTTCTTATTTTACAATTCAGTTGCTAATGTGTTGATTGATACGGGTGTATCCCATTCTTTTATCTCTTTTGCATTTGCATTGGTTTTGGGGTTAGAGTTGGCTCAATTAGCATCTCCTATCTGTATAGAGGCATTTATCGATGGTGAGGTTATTTTGAAACAGGGATGTCGGGGTTGTGACATAGAGGTTGTCTGTCATCGACTTTCATTTGCATTTGTATTGATTGACATGTCTAGTTTCGATGTTATTTTGGGTATGGACTGGTTATCGTCATACCGGTCTGTTATAGATTGCTACCGTCAGAGGGTTACTGTATGTACCCTAAGCGGTGATTGCTTTTATTTCTTGGGGGACCAAGTGGATAGAGTTTTATCGCCGGTATATGATCTGCGTGGGCAGAGTGAGCTTAGTTGCCTCTTTGCTAGCTTCTTGAATAGTGCATGTGATGAAGTCTAGGTTGAGTTAACATGGGTGGTTTGTGAAAACCCGATGTCTTTCTTGAGGATCTTATTAGTTTGCCACCACACCGAGAGATCGAGTTCTCTATTGATTTAGTGTCTGGCATGACACTGATTTCTATGGCACCATATAGATCTGCACCTGCTGAATTGAGTGAGTTGAAGATCCAACTCCAAGAATTGTTAGATAAGGGTTTCATCTGCCCTAGTACTTCACCTTGGGGAGCACCGGCTCTCTTTGCCAAAAAGAAAGATGGACCATTTGCGACTCTATATAGATTACTGGAACTTGAACTGGATAACCGTTAAGAACAAGTACCCAATGCCTCATATAAATGATCTGTTTGATCAATTGAAAGAGTTGTGTTGCTTCTCTAAGATAGACTTGAGATCGGGTTACCACCAATTAAGAGTGAGGGAGGAGGACATCTCAAACACGGCATTCCATACACGGTATGGCCATTATGAGTTTCTAGTGATGCCTTTTGGGCTCACCAATGCACCTGCTGTGTTTATGGACTTGATAAATCGAATCTTCCATGAGTTCCTAGATCGTTTCGTGGTTACCTTTGTGGACGACATCTTGATTTACTCACCTTCTGAGAAGGAGCACGAGGAACATTTGCGAGTAGTACTTGAATTACTTAGAGCCCACAAACTGTATGCTAAGTTTGGGAAGTGTGAGTTCTGGCTGAAAGAGGTTAAATTTCTAGGCTATGTAGTATCCGGGGAAAGGGTGACTGTAGATTCATCCAAGATAGAGGCAGTGCAAGGTTGGACACAACCTAAGAACGCTTTTGAAATCCGTAGTTTCTTGGGGTTGGCCAGGTATTACCGTCGATTTGTGAAGGATTTCTCTAGGCTAGCCTCACCTTTAACTAGGTTGACAAGGAAAGGAATCAAATTCGTATGGAGTGAGACTTGTGAGAAGTCATTTCAAGAGCTTAAGGTTAGACTTACCACTGCTCCAATCTTGATTATTTTGGAGAGGAGTTTGGGCTATTCGGTATATTGTGATGCCTCACAAGAAGGTTTGGATTGTGTTTTGATGCAAAAAGGAAAGGTAGTGGCCTGTGGCTCGCGGCAGTTGAAAACACACGAGAGAAACTACCCTACTCATGACCTAGAATTAGTAGCAGTGATATTTGCCTTGAAGATTTGGAGGCACTACCTGTATGGTGAGAGACTTGAAGTGTTTTATAATCATAAGAGTCTGAAATATCTGTTTACACAGAAAGACTTGAATTTGAGACAAAAGAGGTGGATGGAGTTCATACAGGACTATGATTTTGAGTTCTATTATCATCCGGGAAAGGCCAATATTGTGGTCGACACCTTGAGTAGGAAATTAATTAATAGTGTAGCTTGTATCGCCATCTGAGAATGAGAAATGTTAGGTACTCTTAATGAGTTTGACTTGCACCTGGGCGAGTCTGTTGAGTCTGCAGCCTTGTTTTCAGTGGTTGCACAACCTACACTTGTGAACCAAGTGTTAAAAGCACAGAGGGGTGACTTCAAGGCAGAATCCCTCCGGGAGAAGATCTCCAATGGGAAGGTAGAAAGAGGCTTTGATTGTGTATCCTGACCAGATTGTGAGGTACAGTGACCATTTGTTCATGTCGAAGTCTTACCGAGAGGAAGTACTTCAAGAGTTTCACTATTCACGCCTTGCGGTGCATCTAGGAGGCACAAAGATTTATCATGACCTTATTCGCCAGTTTGGTGGAGGGATATGAAGAAGGATGTAGCTGTGTTTGTATCGAAGTGCCTTACTTGTAAACAAGTGAAGGCCGAGCATCAGAGGCGAGCAGGTTTGTTGCAACCCTTGCTTATAGCTAAGTGAAAGTGGGAGCATGTCACGATGGATTTTGTTGTGGGCCTTCCGAGGACTCAATGGGGTAGTGATGCCATTTGGGTAGTAGTTGACCAGTTAACCAAGTCTACACATTTTATACCTATGCGTGTGAGTGATTCGGAAGATTATCTTGCCGACCTATATATTAGGGACATAGTGAGGTTGCACGGAGACCCTGTGACGATTGTTTCGGATAAAGATCCACGTTTCACAGCTCGGTTGTGGCAGAGCTTGTAGAGTGCCTTGGGCACTAGACTAACTTTTAGCACAGCATATCATCCCTAGACTAATGGGCAATCTGAGTGTACCATTCAAATCCTTGAGGATATGCTTCGAGGTTGTGTTCTTGATTTTAAGGGGTCATGGGAGAGACACTTGCCCTTAGTGGAGTTTGCCTATAATAACAACTTCTAATCCAGTATTGGCATGGCACCGTTTGAGGCCTTGTATGGCCGACCATGTAGATCCCCGGTATGTTGGGCCGAGGTGGGTGATACATCTTTTTTGGGTCCAAAGTTGGTTCAGGAAATGACGAAGAAAGTTGCACTTATCCCTAAGAGGTTGGTTACGGCCTAGAGTCGCCAAAAGAGTTACGCCGACCGTAGGAGACCCTTGTCTTTTGAGGTAGGGGATCATGTGTTCTTGAAAATATCACCTAGGAGGGGTTTGATGAGATTTGGAAAGAGTGGAAAGTTGTCCCCTCAATTCAATGGGCCTTTTGAGATCCTTGAGCGGGTTGGAGAAATTGCTTATCGTTTGGCGTTGGCGCCATAGCTTTCTAGGGTTCATGACGTGTTTCACATTAGTATGCTCCGGAAGTATGAGCCGGATCTATCACACATGTTGGATTAGACTGACTTAGAGGTGGACGAAGATGCCTCGTATGAGGAGAGACCGGTGAGAGTCTTGGATAGACAGGACCAAGTCTTGCGAGGCAAGACAATTTCCTTAGTAAAGGTATTGTGGAAACATCACGAGGTCGAGGAAGTGACTTGGGAGTGTGAATTGAAAGTTCGAGAGAAATATCCAGACTTGTTTGTTGGTGCCTGAACATGTATTGAGATTTTGATTATGTTAATGAAAAGTATAAGCATTGTATATGTTTTAAATTATGAGAACATTGTATATGTTATGGGTGTTTTGAAGTCATGGATTCAATATAAGCATTGTATATGTTTTAAGAATATGAAATATTTTGTATGTTGTATCACTTTTGGAGCATTGTATATGCCGTGTAAATTTTAGAAAAAGAACTTGGATTTTGAGTAAACACTGCATATGATTTGGGAAAATATGAATTGTATATTCAGTGTTGAGACATTGTTTACCTTGTTGTTGGGAATGGATGATCGGTGAATGGGTCATGGTGATGGAATTGAATGGTTATCGTTGTCATAAATAATTTTAAATGTATTTTAAAACTTGATTTGAAATTTCGGGGACGAAATTCTTTAAAGGGAGAAGGTTATAGCGATCCCGATTTTGACCCGACACTTGTGGTAGTCCGGACTCAGGTTTTATGGTTTCTGAATGTTGGTTATTGTCATTTTCCCCTTAATCCCCCTTAAATTTGGTTATTGGATTGTAGTTGTGCGTTTAGAACAGGTTGGCTGCTTGTTTTTCCAAACCTTTGTTGTCCAGATTTTTGCTCCTTCGCTCGAGCGGCCATTCTTGCACTCGAGCAAGCTTTGCAATTTTTGTTCCTCCGCTCGAGCAACACTTCTTGCGCTCGAGCGAGATTTGCGAACTCTCAGTACTTTACATGTCTGCAAAAGTATTTGAAGAGTGTTTTCTACGCTCGAGCGGCATTTCCTACACTCGAGCAACCTTTCTTAAGCTCGAGCGGTTTGTCTGTTATCTACAAAAGTATTGGATATGTGTATTCTGCGCTCGAGCGGGTCACTTCTTGCACTCGAGCGAAACAACTTATTGTGTTTGACGCTCGAGTGTCAACTCTTACGCTCGAGTAGACTGTGCGTATATCAGATCGCGAAAATAACTTTTTACATCACTTTTTCAGATCTTTTCTTCCAAAAACCCTAAAGTAAGACACACTCTCTCTAATATACTCTCACTCTCTACATTTTCTCCTTGATCCGTTGATCTCTCCACCCTAATGTCTTTGAGAAAACGGTAGAGCATCTTGAGAGCTCCGTTTTGATCTAATTGGAGTTTGGTATTGGCGTCGTTGGAGTTTCATCCTTGCTTCGTTTGGTCTTCTAAACTTGAGGTAGGGACTCTCTACACATTAATATGGGTTTTAACTTGGTTATAGGTTGTTATGTTAAAATAGTGAGATTTGGGGGTGTTTTGAGCAAACCTAGGGTTTGGGTTCAAGTTTGAAAAGAGGGGTTTCTATGTGATGTTATATAAATGATTATGGGGTTTGGACATAAGGTCGTCTTGTGTTAAAATAGTTGATTTTGGCCTTTGGGTTAATATGTGGAAAATGGGGAGTTTTGCCCTAAAATGTCTTGAATAATTATTTTGTATAAATAATAATATTAGTATAGAAAATGTGAATTTGGGAGGATGTATACATGAATGGTGTCGTTGAATTTGTTTAATCACTCACCTATGGAAATTTGATGATTTATCTGTTATGGGGATTGTATATCTGTTTAGAAATATCTGCTTTGGGCTATTGGTAGAGGATAGTTATAATTGTTGTAGACATTGTATGTGGATTAGGCAAATTGAAACTAATCCCTTAACCAATATCATTGAATATGATTATGAATGATATACATTGTATATGTATGATATTTGGGAGGAGAAAGGGGATGCACTCCATGTTTTGAGGAGAAGAAAGGGGATGAACTCTATTGAACTAAGTTGGCCTGTGTGTCCAGAATGAAAGTCTCGAAAACCATTTGTATACATGGGTACCGATTCCCACAGAAAAAATTTCCGTAAATGGCAAATAGAAGTGAACGTATTTGTATGATGATTTTATCTGATGGAAACTTATGAGGTGTAACCTCTGTTGATGGGTTAAATGCAGTTAATGTATCTATTAAACCAAAATGAATGAATTAAGATGCAAGTTTGGCATAACATGGTTGTGGAAAGAGTTATACAGATTTTGTTATAAGACAATAAACATGTGCATCATACTTATATCTTGTTAATTCTCATATACTGTGTTAGTATGTTTTTACTGGGCTTTGGCTCACCCTACGTGGGAATCATTTTCAGGTATTGGAAATATGCCTCCGTCGAGACAGTAGTTTGGGGAGACTTGGTGTAACGCCCTCAAATAATACGATTAACCCAATTCATAAAAGAAACAAATCTAACATAATTGGCATATTTTCATATATTAGAATTTGTGTTACAAAAGGCATTAAATGCGTTATACATTCATAAACATTCATTCTGAATCTATAGCATGTAATACAAGTTGATGACAACAAAATAAATGCCCAATGGGCTTACATCTTTCCAAGATAGTACTTCGTTAAAAACAAAAGAAAGTCATAAGCTCTATACATTTAAAGCCCTTGGCTTGAATTAACAATTAAACACAAAAGTAACAAAACAAAACCCCCAACTCCTAAGTCCTCCCAAGCTACGCCCTTGGAGAAGGCATGTCACCTGTACCTGAAAATAGTTTCCCGAGTAGGGTGAGCCAAAGCCCAGTAGAGATAAACTAACACAATATATGAGATTTAACTAAGTTATAAATATCAGATAAAAATCCAATACTCAAGGCCAACTTACATTCTCCCTATTACCATTCAATATTGATAACCACATCTTAATCCATTTCCATTCATTCATTTCAAATCATTGCATAAGTGTAGTTCCTTATCATCTGAACAATCCCAAATGAGACTATAACTCATTCATTCACAATTCAATAGCATTCATTATTCAAACACTTCAATCTTCTTGCCATTTTACGAATTCTCGTCCGAGAGAATCGGCACCCAAATATACACACATAAGGTTTTGGGACTTTTACCCTGGACACTCCGGCTAACTTAATTTAAAATGGAGTCCATCTCCTATTTTCTCCCAAACAATGGAGTACATCCCCTATCTCCTCCAAAACAATGATACATATACAATGTATTTAAAAGCGTTGTCATATACAATGACTATCCAAATCACATATTCAATGGTTTAATCAAACCGTTATATTTAATGGCATAATTCAAATGACCAGTTTCAATTCACCTAGTCCTCATACAGTTTCTACAACAATCATAGCTATCATCCACCGACAGCCTAAAACAGATATTTCTAAACAGATATACAATTTATCAAATAGATAATTTATCAATTTTTTCATAAGTGAGTGATTTATCAAATTCAACTACACCATTCATTCACACATCCTTCCAATTTCATATTTCCCCACATCAATTTCATTATTTACACAAGATAATTATTTAACACAAATTAGGGCAATTTTTTCCCTTTTCAAATATCAATCCCAAGTCCAAATTTCATCATTTTAACACATATAATATCATATTCAATGCCCCATATATATATATATATATACATTCATGGAACCCAATATAAAAATCCCTCTTTTAAATTTTGGACCCAAACCCTAACTTTACCCAAATCTTCCAAATTCCACCACTTATACAAAATAACAAATACCCAGGTTAAAAACCATATCAAGGTGTAGAATATCCCTACCTCAAGTGTAAAAGCTCAAAGGAGAAGAAGGAGATCTTCAAAAGTGCACAAAACCAAACTTGGTTCAGATGAAATGGAAGCCCACAAAATGCTCCACCTTTTTTTCAATGGAAGTAGAGTAGTGGTGCTTGGATCAAAGAGTATTTGTAGAGAGAGAGAGTGCCGGATTAGGGTTTCTTGCAAAAAGGAAATCAAAAAATTATATCAAACTCCTCTGTTGCGAACTGATATACGCGACCTTCGCTCGAGCGACCAGACACAACAAGTGACCTCGCTCAAGCGCAAGAAGCGTCGCTCGAGAGTATAATGCAAAGCTTCAGAAGTTTTGCAGACGCGCACGCTCGAAAGTATAGTCTTTTTTTTCTTTTTCTTTTTCTTTTTCTTTTTTTAATTTTGTTTCATGTTTTCATGTTACAGTGTGAATGTTTACATTGGTATGAATTTAATTTTTTTAACACTAGTTGTATGTTAATTGTGAATTGTAAACTGTAAACATTCACATTATATTTTGGTATGAATTTTTTAAAAAAAATTTTGAAAATTAATTGTATGTTTGTTGTTTTTGTTACTATATTTGTTGGTTGAACAATCATTCAAAATAGACGATTTTCATTTTTTTTCAATTGTCTTATTTTTTCACGTTGTAGTGTAAATGTTCACATTGGTATGTACTTTTTTTAAAAAGTTGTTATATCTTAATTGTAAATTGTGAATATTCACATTATATTTTGATATGAGTTTTATTTTTTCAAAAATTAGTTGTATGTTTATTGTTTTTGTTATTATGTTTGTTAATTAAACAATCAGTTTTGTTACCATTGAACAATTGAAATAGTTGATTTTTACTTTTTTCAATTTTATTTTATATTTTCATGTTGCATTGTAAATGTTTGAATGAGTTTATTTTTTTTAAGGTTATTTATATGTTAGTTGTAAACTGTGAATGTTTGTATTGTATTTTGGTATGAATTTTATTTTTTCAAAGCTTAGTTGTATGTTTATTGTTTATTATGAACATTCACATCGTACTTTAATATGTGTTTTTTTTTTTCAAAAGTTAGTTGTATTTTGTTATTTATTGTAAACATTCACATTGAATTTTTTATTTTTGTTCAGATTTTTTATTCCATTATTTTTATAATTTTCACATTATAAAAAAGTTGAAAATTCATAATTTGATATTTTCTCCGTGGAACGAGAGAGTGATTTTCTCCATAGAATGAGATGGAGATTTTTTTCTATGAAATGAGGAACTATTGTTAGTTTTTTATTGTGTATTAGTTTCAAAATGAAAACATTTGCAAAAATTAGAAAGATGATTTGGTCATATTACATTAAACAAGACCTAATAAAATACTCAAAAAGAAAATGAGTAAGATGGAATAAAACACTTAGAAAAATGATTTGTCAAAAAATGATTGAAAAATTTTTATTGGCTAATATTTATTGAATCATTAAAAAAAATGTTGTTATGTCTTAATTTACGCATTTCAAAAGGAAAGTTAATTAATCTATTTAAAAATTTAAATTTGAAAATTTGAAAAGAAAAATTAACTAATCAGTTTTAAAATTTAAATCGTTGTACCGCTAAAATATAGGAATCAATTCATATCTGCCATAAATTTTTTTCTCGTGTTTAATTTTTTAAATAATTAAAAAATCTTTTATTTGCTAGCTTTTATTGAATCATTTTTAAAAAATCTTATTATGTCTTAATTTACATATTCCAAAAGGAAAGTTAATTAATCTATTTAAAATTTTAAATTTAGAAATTTGAAAAGGAAACTTAACTAATCAAAATAATTACAAGAATCCAACTCCAAACACTAGTACACAGTGGTATAAATCAAATAAGAAGCTTTCATTAATCAGAGTTAATATACAAAAGGTGACATATGCGATATACATTCATAAATCGTACATCCTGAATCTACAGCATGTGTTACAAGATGAAATAAGAAATAAAAGCTAAATAGATATTCATATGAATGTGCTTTTTAATGGCTTACATCTTTCCAAAACTGTGCTTGGTTACAATAAAAGGAGTCATCAGCTCGATACAAATAAAGCCTTAGGCTTGAAAAGAAAATAAGCACAAAATAAACAAAAATTGAGCCTTTAGCTCCACAGTCCTCCCAAGCCAAGTCCTTAGGGGAGGCATATCATCAACACTTGAAAATTTTTTTCCCAAGTAGGGTGAGCCAAAGTCTAGTAGAAACAATCTAGCACAATATATGAATTTTAACAAAAATATAAGTATGATATACATATACAATGCCTATGATAAAATCATTCATATTCTTACAAGATCATAATATGCCAAGTTTCATATTTAAAACCATTCTATCTTAATTCATTTCATGATAATTCATTTTACCTCAATCCATGAGTCAAGTCCATTGTTATCCAGACAACCCAATGAGGCTACAACTCAGTGGTTCTCTAACCAATACAATCATTACACACAAATACTTCAAATTTGCCGTTTTATGAAAATTTCGTCTGCAGGAATCGGCACCCATGTAGCAGTTTTCGAGATTTTCACCCTGGACACACAGGCCAACTTAATTCAAAGGAGTCCATCCCTTTTCTTCTCCCAAATATGGAATACATCACATTTCTCCTCTCAAACATCATACATATACAATGTATTAAAACACAGTCATATTCACTGATAACCGGTAAAAGATTAGTTCCAATTCACCTAATCCTCATGCAATTTCTACAACAATCATAACTATCTTCCACCGATAGCCCAAAACAGATATTTCTAAACAGATATACAATCTCCAAGACAGATAAATTACCTAAATTTCCATAGATGAGAGATAACAAGTATCCACTCCACCATTTATATAAATGTCAATCCAATTTCACATTCATAATACTAATTCCATTATTTGTACAAAATAATTATTTGAAACATTTTAGGGCAAAAATCTATTTTCTTCCAAAATCCAATCCATGTGTCAAAATCAACTAATTTAACACAACACATCCTTATATCTATACCCACAACCATTCTCAATAACTTTATTTGAAAATCCCTATTTTGATTTTAAACCAAAACCCTAGGTTTGTCTAAAATCTTCCAAATCCCAACATTATTTACACAATCAAGGAATAACTAAGTTAAAAATCATAGGAGAATATAGAAAGTCCTTACCTCAAAGTTAGAAGACGAGCAAAGCAAGGAGAAAACTTCAAAGCCGCCAAAACCGACTTTTGTTTGGATCAAAATAGAGCTCTTGAGATGCTCTACCTTTTTCCCAAAGACACTAGGGTTGAGAAACCAACGGATCTAGGTGAAAATGTAGAGAGGAGGTGAGTTCTAGAGAGAGAATCTCAAGATCTTGGGTTTTGAAATGTTTTAGAGAGAGAAAGAGATGAAAAAGTGATGTAAAATGTGGCTGTTACGAACTAATATACGCACAGTCCGTTCGAGCGCAAGAAGTGATGCTCGAGCGTCAAACATAACAAGTTATTCCACTCGAGCGCAAGAAGTGATGCTCGAGTGCAGAATGCATACTCCCAGTAGTTTTGCAAACAACAGACCAACGCTTGAGCTCAAGAAAGGCCGCTCGAGGGCAAAAAAATCTGCTCGAGTGTAGAATAGACTCTCCCAGTAATTTTGCAGACCTACAAAAATACTGAGAGTTCACAAAGCCCGCTCGAGCACAAGAAGTGCCACTCGAGCGGAGGAGCAAAATTCTGGACAACAAGAGTTTGGAAAACTAAGTAACCAACCTGTCCCAAATGCAACCATAACTATCCAATAGCCAAATTTAAGGAGGTACAAGGGAAGCAAGAGGTGAACAACAATATGAAACCATGAAACCTGAGTTCGGGATACAACAAGGGTCGGGTCAAAACCGGAATCGCTGGCCCCTTAAAGAATTTCGTCCTCGAAATTTCAAATAAATTTTTACAGTTGTGTTTAAACCAAACACAATAACAATAGTTATAAAAACCAAACACAATAACGATAGTTAATCAATTCCAATATCATGACCTATTCTCCGGTCATCCATTCTCATCAACTTGATACACAAGTTCCAATATTGAAAGTATAATCCACATTTTCCTAAAACATTTACAATGTTTACAATAAATTCATGTTTCCAAAACATACACAACATATACAATGTTCCCATATATCCAAAACATATACAATGTTTTCATATTTGATTAATATAATAACAATACAATACATGTTCAAACATTAACAAACAAGTCTGGATACTTCTCACGGACTTCCAACTCATGTTCCCAAGTTGCTTCCTCAATCCCATGATGTTTCCACAATACTTTAACCAAGGGAATTGTCTTGCCTCGTAAGACTTGGTCCCGAGTATCTAAGACTCTCACAGGTCTCTCCTTATACAAGGCATCCTCATCTACCTCTAAGTCGGTCCAATCCAACACGTGTGATGGATCCGGCTTATACTTTCGAAGCATGCTAATATGAAACACATCATAAACCCCAGAAAGCTATGGCGGCAAGGCCAAACGATAGGCTACCTCTCCAATCCGTTCAAGGATCTCAAAAGGCCCAATGAATCGAGGAGACAACTTCCCACTCTTCCCAAATCTCATCAAACCTCTCCTAGGTGATATCTTCAAGAATACATGGTCTCCTACCTCAAAAGACAAAAGTCTCTTCCTATGGTCATCATAGTTTTTATAGCAGCTCTAGGCCGTAACCAACCTCTTACGGATAAGTGCAACTTTCTCCGTCATTTCCCGGACTAACTCTAGACCCAACATAGGTGTATCACCCACCTCGGCCCAACATACAGGGGATCTACACGATCGACCATACAAGGCCTCAAATGGTGCCATGCCAATACTCGATTAGAGACTGTTATTATAGGCAAACTTCACTAAGAGCAAGTGCCTCTCCCATGAACCCTTAAAGTCAAGGACACAATCCTGAAGCATATCCTCCAAAATCTGAATGGTGCGCTCTAACTGCCCATCAGTCTGAGGATGGTACGCAGTGCTAAAGGTCAATCTCATGTCCAAGGCACTTTGTAGGCTCTGCCATAACTAAGCCGTGAAACACGGATCTCTATTTGAAATAATTGTCACTGGGACTCCGTGCAAACCCCGATTATATCCCTAATGTAAAGGGTCAGTAAGGTAATCTACCGAGTCACTCACGTGCATAGGTATAAAATGCACTGGCTTAGTCAACCGGTCAACTACCACCCAAATTGCATCACCTAGCCCGTTGAGTCCTTGGAAGGCCCCACAACAAAATACATCATAACATGCTCCTATTTCCATTAGGCTATAGGCAAAAGTTGTAACAATCTGCTGGTCTCAGATGTTCGGCCTTTACTTGTGGACAAGTAAGACACCTCGATACAAACACAGCCATATCTTTCTTCATTCCCTTCCACCAAAACTGGCGACAAAAATCGTGATACATCTTTGTGCCTCCGGATGCACCGCAAGGTGTGAATGGTGAAACTTTCAGAGTACTTCCTCTCGGCAAGACTCCGACTTGAAAATATGGTCACAATATCTCACACTCAAGTTGGGACACATATTCAAGCCTTTCTTCACCTTCTTACTAGATATATTCTCCTTGAGGGATTCTCTCTCAAGGTCGCTCTTTTGCACTTCTATCACTCGATTCACAAGTGTAGGTTGTACGACTACCAAAAACAAGTCCGCAAATTCAACAAACTCACCAAGATGCAAATCAAACTCACCAAGAGCACCCAGCATCTCCCATTCCCGACACTAGCTACCCTATCGATGGGCTTTCCTACTTAAAGCATCGGCCACGACATTGGCCTTCCCTAGGTGATAATGTAACTCAAAGTCATAATCTTCTATGAACTCCATCTACCTTCTCTGCCTCAGATTCAAGTCTTTCTATGTAAATAGATATTTCAAACTCTTGTGATCAGAAAACACCTCAAACTTCTCACCATACAGATAATGCCTCCAAATTTTCAGGGCAAAAATTACTTCTGCTAACTCTAGGTCATGAGTAGGGTAGTTCCTCTCATGTGTTTTTAACTGCCGCAAGCCATAGGCTACTACCTTCCTTTCTTGTATCAAAACACAACCCAAACCTTCCCATGAGGTATCACAATACACTGAATAGCCCAAACCCCTCTCCGGAATAATCAATACTGGAGCCATGGTAAGTCTAACCTTAAGTTCTTGGAACGATTTCTCACAGGTCTCACTCCACGCAAACTTAGCTCATTTTCTCATCAATTTAGTTAACGGTGAGGCTAATCTAGAGAAACCTTTCACAAAACGACGGTAATACCCGGCCAACCCCAAGAAACTACGGATCTCAAAAGCATTCTTAGGTTGTTCTCAATCTTACACTACCTCTATCTTGGATGAATCTATAGTCATCCCTTCCCTAGATACCACATAGCCTAAGAACTTAACTTCCTTTAGCCAAAATTCACATTTCCCAAACTTCGTATACAGTTTATGGGCTCTAAACAACTTAAGCACCACTCGCAAGTGTTCCTCGTGCTCTTCCTCAGAGGGTGAGTAAATTAGGATGTTGTCCACAAAGACGACCACGAAACAGTCTAAGAACTCACGGAAGATTCAGTTCATCAAATCCATAAACACAGCTGGTGCATTGGTTAGCCCAAATGGTATCACTAGAAACTCATAATGGCCATACCGCGTACGGAAAGCCGTCTTCGGGATATCCTCTTCCCTTACTCTCAATTGGTGATAACCCGATCTCAAGTCTATCTTAGAAAAGCAACAAGACCCCTTCAACTAATCAAACAAATCATTTATGCGAGGCATTAGGTACTTGTTCTTAACAGTCCGGGTTTAACTTCCGGTAATCTATACAATGTCGCAACGCACCATCTTTCTTTTTGGCAAAAAGGATTGGTGCTCCGTAGGGCGAAGTACTAAGGCGAATAAAACTCTTATCTAATAATTCTTGGAGTTAAATCTTTAACTCACTCAACTCAGCAGGCACAAATCTATACGGTGCCATGGAAATTGGTGTCGTGCCAAGCACTAAATCAATAGAGAACTCAATCTCTCGATGAGGTGGTAAATTAGTAAGATCCTTCCGAAAAACATTTGGGTATTCACAAACTACCCTTGGCAACTAAACTCGGACTTCGTCACACTCAATACTCAAGAAGTTGGCAAGAAGACAACTAAGCGCAATTCGCCTACGCAGATCATACACCGGTGATAAGACTCTATCAACCTGATCTCCCAAGAAATAAAAACAATCACCGCTCATGGTACATATAGTAACCCTCTGACGGTAACAATCTATAACAGCCTGATATGATGACAACCAGTCCATACCTAAAATAACGTCAAAACTAGACATATCAATCAAAACAAATGCAAAAGGAAGTCAATGACCGGTAACCTCTATGTCACAACCTCGACACCTCTACTTGAAAACAACCTCGACACCTCTGCTTGAAAACAACCTCATCACCAATAGGTGATTCTACACAGATAGGAGATGCTAACTAAGCCAACTCTAACCCCAAAACCGACGCAAATGCATAGGAAATAAATGAATGGAATGCACCCGTATCAATCAACACATTAGTAACTGAATTGCAAAACAAGAAGATACCTCTCACTACTGAAGGCGCTGGTACTAAATTTGGTGTGGCAACAACGTATACACGCCCTGTAGGTCTCTGTTCAACCTACTCACCCCTCGGAGCATAAGCTTGATGCACTGACTAAGCTGAAGAGGCTCCCTGATTGGCCCTCGAGGCCTGTGCTGACTGTGCAGGCTGGTGGCTCTGTATCTGTCTCGAACCAGATATACCGGGTGTGCCACCCAACTGAGGGCAAAATCTCTTCATGTGCCCCGTCTGTCCACACTGATAACAAGTGAGCAGCTGCCCTCTTCCCTGACTCTGGCTCTGAGAACGAGCCGAATACGATGTAGATCGTTGCCATCCTCCTCTCTGTGGGCAAACAGGAGACTTGTGGCCCAACTGGCCACACTTGTAACAAGTGATACCTCCTTGACCACCTCTCCTAGAACCCAAACTCAGTATTGGAAAAGTGGATCTTGACTGTGCTCCTTGGGACGGCTGTGGGTTAGAACCCCTCTGCCTCTTATTGTTCCCCTAAATATCCTAACTCCTCTTGGAGCCTTTCATCATCTCCTCCTCCATCTGTATCATGGTCTCAAGATGAGCCGCCGTCTCCACAAGGAGTCCATAATCTCGAATCATCGACCTAACCACTTTGAACATTAGCCCGGTCCGCAAGCTCTTCTCAAACTCTAAACAATGGCGTTCCTCAATTGCCACGAGTTCTCGTGCAAACCTCGATAAGCTAGTAAATGTGGCCTCAAACTTGATCACCGGAGTGCTCAACAGCTTAAGCTTGGAGAATTGGTCTCTCAACTTCTTCTAATCGTGGGAGGTAGAAACTTGTCTTGGAAGGCGCTGACAAAGGCCTCCCAAGTCACCCCAATGTGCCCACGCGCTTACTTCAACCACTAACATGCATCTCCCTTCAACTAGAAAGATGCCAAGGTCACTTGCAACTGGTCGTCTTTGATGCCAAGCATCTCGAATGTTTTCACTATCTGCTCTAGCCACTCATCTGCCTTCATTGGCTCCTTGGTATCACTCACAAATTCATCTAGATTTGACCGGAAAAACTCCCACTTTAAGAAAGATGGCCCTGCCTCGGCTACTTGGGCTTGGACTTAGACTTGATTCTTAGCTCTGAGAATGTCCGTAGACTCCGATAATGCTCCGGCCATTTCGCGGGCTAAGGTGTCCATGGCCTGTTAACCCACTAGTTCACCCACATTAGCCTGACCAACCCCTTTCTCTTGCGCCGGAATTTCATCCAGTAAAGGCACCTCATGCCTCCTAGGCCTATCACGCCTACCACCACCACGTTCACATCCACGTCCTGACATCCTAATGAAGGTAACAGAATAGATTAACACATTTACAAATGTGCCGAAACGAATTCACTCGCGTCCTAAAGCATTGGATAACAGTAATTCATTATAAATAAACACATAATCACATAAACACATACGAATTTCGTTTCTAGATAATGACCGTCCCGCGGCGTTGTCAAAGTTCCAATTAGAAACAACAGTGATCAAGTGCTTTTCTAATAGGACTTCTAGAAACCCATAGACTCAATCAACATCCTAGAAACTAAATCTCATACCCATATAACCACATAAGCATATTATCATATAAGCACATCATACATACCAAAGTCTCTATCAAGTGAGACAAACCCATTGTGATAATAATCACTTCCCACGTACCCAAAGTATTCAAACCCGGTATACTCTGATACCAAGTTGTAACGCCTCCAAAATAATTACAAGAATCCAACTCCAAACACTAGTACATAGTGGTATAAATCAAATAAGAAACTTTCATTAATCAGAGTTAATATACAAAATGTGACACATGCGATATACATTCATAAATCATACATCCTGAATCTACAGCATGTGTTACAAGATGAATCAAAAACGAAAGCTAAACAGATATTCATATGCCCTAATGGCTTACATCTTTCCAAAACCGTGCTTGGTTACAACAAAAGGAGTTATCAGCTCAACACAAATAAAGCCCTAGGCACAAAAAGAAAGTAAGTACAAAATAAACAGATTTTGAGCCTTTAGCTCCACAGTCCTCCCAAGCTAGGTCCTTGGCGAAGGAATATCATCAGGACCTGAAAAAAAATTTCCCAAGTAGTGTAAGCCAAAGTCCAGTAGAAACAATCTAGCATAATATATAAATCTTAACAAAGATATAAGTATGATATACATATACAATGCCCATGATAAAATCATTCGTATTCTTACAAAATCATAATATGCCAAGTTTCATATTTCAAACCATTTTATCTTAATTCATTTCACCTTAATCCATGAGTCAAGTCCATTGTTATCCAGACAACCCAACTGAGACTACAACTCAGTGGTTCTCTAACCAATACAATCATTACACAAAAACACTTCAAATTTGCCATTTTACGAAAATTTCGTCCGCAAGAATCGGCACCCATGTATACATACGCGGTTTTTGGGACTTTTACCCTGGACGCACAGGCCAACTTAATTCAATGGAGTACATCCCATTTCTCCTCTCAAACATCATACATATACAATGTATTAAAATACAATCATATTCAGTGACAACCGGTAAAAGATTAGTTTCAATTCACTTAATCCTCATGCAATTTCTACAACAATCATAGCTATCGTCCACCGATAGCCCAAAACAGATATTTCTACACAAATATACAATCTCCAAGATAAATAAATTATCCAAATTTCCATAGATGAGAGATAACAAGTACCCACTCTACCATTTATATAAACTTCTATCCAATTTTACATTCACAAAACTAATTTCATTATTTGTACAAAATAATTATTTGAAACATTTTAGGGCAAAAATCCATTTTCTTCCAAAATCCAATCCATGGGCCAAAATCAACTAATTTAACATAATACATCCTCATATCTATACCCACAACCATTCTCAATACCTTCATTTGAAAAGCTCTCTTTTGATTTTAAACCAAAACCCTAAGTTTGTTTAAAATACTCCAAATCCCAACAGTATTTACAAAATCAATGAATAACTAAGTTAAAAATCATAGGAGAGTGTAGAAAGTCCCTACCTCAAAGTTAGAAGACGAACAAAGCAAGGAGAAAACTTCAAAGACACCGAAACCGACTTTTGTTCGAATCAAAATGGAGCTCTTGAAATGCTCTACATTTTTTCCAAAGACACTAGGATTAAGAAACCAACGGATCTAAGTGAAAATATATAGAGAATGTGAGTTAGAGAGAAAAGCTCAAGATCTAGGGTTTTGAAATGTTTTAGAGAGAGAAAAAGATGAAAAAGTGATGTAAAATATGGTTGTTACGAACTGATATACACACAGTCCGCTCGAAAGCATGAAGTGACACTTGAGCGTTGGACACAACAAGTTATTCCGCTCGAGTGCAGGAAGTAATGCTCGAGCGCAGAATGCACACTCTCAATAGTTTTGCAGACAACAGACCAACGCTCGAGCTTAAGAAAGGCCGCTCAAGCATAGAAAAATCCACTCGAGCGTAGAATGGACTCTCGCAGTAATTTTTCAAACTTGCAAAAATACTGAGAGTTCACAAAGCCTGCTCGAGCGCAAAAAGTGCCGCTTGAGCGGAGGAGCAAAATTCTGGGCAACAAGAGTTTGGAAAACTAAGCAATCAACCTGCCTTAAATGCAACCACAACAATCCAATAGCCAAATTTAAGGAGGTACAAGGGAAGCAAGAGGTGAACAACAATATGAAACCATGAAACCTGAGTCTAGAATACAACAAGGGTCGGGTCAAAACCGGAATCGCTATAATATGTTATAGACTAATTGGGATATAAGTACTTAAAAAAACATTTCCTAATAAATTCTTCATAAAAGAATTATACATAATTTTTATATATAATGATGTAACTCGTTATGGATCTTTTACTTTAAAACAAAATACTATTGAAAATTAATTTGTTTATAACTATAATAATGGTATTGCCATATCATTTTGTGAATTTTTTTTTATTAATTTTATATATGCATAGAGTTCTCCTTTTTAAAATTTAGCGATTGAGTCCTAATATTTTAGTCCATAAAAATTAAATTGGGACATCATATAGACGTATCTTAAGACCATTGTATAATTTTTCAATATTAATAGGGTAATTTTTTTGAAGGAAGAGAAAAATCATTGAATTTGATTTTTTTATTATACTAAATAAAAATTTGCAATTTTTACTTTTTTCTACTTTGTACTCTCTATAATGTCAAACATACTCATATATTTACCCTTTTTACATTTCCAATCCTAACTCTAGTTAGGGATGTAAGAAAAATTGAAAAAATCAACTAAACTGATTGAACCGGACCAAACCGGCTATATTTGGTCTATTTGGTCCGTGCGGTTTTTAAATTTGATTTTTTTTCGATTTTCAATTTGGTATCGGTTCAAGCATCTTGTACACTAAACTAAACCGAAGCCGATCGCTTCAACATATATTGTATTTATAATATACATATATAATCTAATAATATAATGATATTAATAAGTATAATAAATTATTAACCTTAATTAATTAACTTTATTATCTTTATAACCTAAGTTTGTAAACTCTTATTATATATAATTTTAACTCTAACTCATTATTCTTGAAACCTTAATATTTTTTAACTGTTTTTTGTTTTTATTTTTATTAATCTAGGAATTGAAAAGTATTTATTAAATGGATGGATTGGATAGGTTTCAAATGGTGGACGAATAATTAATTTAATGTTTTTATATAAATTAGTGATTATATTTTAAAATGGCTCAAGTTTGAAAGGTTCTAGACCGATTAAACCGCACTGCACTACACCATTTCAATCAATTTAGTTTGATAGAAAAAGCGATCTATATCGGTATTCAAAATAATAAAACCGACATTGTCGGTTTGGTGAATTTTTTTTTACCTAAATACCGACTGTACCGAACTAATTACATTCCTACTAATCACCATCTCCAACTATTATTATCTCTACCTCTTCTACCTCTCCTAACATTTTTCTAACTACAACATCCCACTTTCCCTCATCAGCAAGGCCCCTCCTCTAGGTGACACCCTTCCGAATCGTGAACCCATTTTTCCAATCAATTCTTTTCCCATGACTTCTTTCTCTAACCTATTTCTCTACTGTGACCTATCCACAACACGTTTTCCTTACCTATTCCTCTACCTGACATATTGTTACAGGGTTAATTTTTAGATTAAATTTTCAGCCTGCAATAGTACTAAGCTACAGCACTTAGTCTCAGCCAATTATCAATACACACTCACATAATGAGTTAGAAAAAGTAAGAGAGAAGGCAACACGAAATTACAGGAAATTCCCAACCTTTATTATTACACCAACAATACAAAGGAATGCCTATGAAAACTCTTACAATTACTTGGTCCTTTCGAGTTCCATGGCCATGTCTAATATAGGCTTACAATCAGTTACAACAATACAACCAGCAACACAAGGAAAGCATGCCAAGTGGCATGGCAGTTGACACCCCCAACTGCCTAGGGACTTAGGAACAAATCTGGAGTTAATTGCTAATAACTGCCTGTAACAACCCCGATCCGTAAATAACTACTAATTCGTAGTTAAGAATGGTAACTAAGTGTTTAGAATGGAATTATGTGTTATTATTAATTGTGATATGTGCTTTGTAGTGATTTGTGCATATCTTTCTGATTTGAAAATTATTTGTCATGATTTTTGCTTTGAATATGAAATTGTTAGCCTAAATGCTTTCAGAAATCGAATTTGAGTTCATGGATTGACTAACTAGAATATTTGGAACCATATGAAAAGTTTTGTTAAAAATTGATTTAGTTAAGTAAAAATTACATGTGATTAAATTGAGCCTTAATTGGAAATATTTTGGATTAATTGAGTCATGTGCTAACCTTGATTAATTAAGGCTACTTGTGTTTGATTAAAATGATGCATGATTGGTACCTAATCTAATCCCATTCATGATCCAAGATGTGATTAAGTGTATGATGTGCTGAGGCATGTGATGGTGTTGAGTGTAGAGGATCAATTTTTTGTGGGTGTGTTGGAGTAGTGCATGTGTGTGTACATGTTATTCATTCAAATGTGAGAGTGTGTGTGTGTGTGTTGTGTATATTCTGATAAGTTAAGGGAATGTTGTATCATTCATTTGGCTTCATTGAGTTCATCCACGTCTTGAGCTAGAGAGAGAGTGAAAGAGATAGCTCTTTCTAGAGAGAAAAACCTGTCTTTGTGCTAAAGATTGAAGAAACTAGGAGGATTCATCTCACATTTCTAAAATTAAAGCTTTGGGTAAGAATTCTATGACTAATTTATATTGTAAACCCTCCATGTATTATGAGTTCATCAAGTTATTAAGCTAATTTCATGATATTTTTAAGGAAATGGGTCTTTGATCAAGATGATGACTTACATGTACATTCTTGGAGATTAACCTTTGGTTTCATCATTTTGAGTTTGAGTTTTGAAGTCCTTACATGCATGTGAGTTTAAATCATGTCCATTGTTTCAAAAATTCATGAGTTTGTTGATCACCATTTGCATGTTATGAAAAACTAGGAGAAGAGTTAAAAAGTCTTGCATGAAGAAGTTTTGGTTCAATTCTTTTTGAATAAAAGATGTTTTAAGGGTCTTGTATTGGACTTTTCTAAAGCTATTTTATGTATTTGATCAAATCGTGCAAGACCCCAAGTTTTGAAGGTTGTTTGGAAGCCATTTTTGTTAAGCTTGGTGCCCATAAATTCACTGCTGGCTCGAGCAACAAAGTGGTAGCTCGAGCCAACATTACGAGCTCCCAGTATTTTGAACTCTGCAAAAGCTGGCTCGAGCGAAGAAGTGGCAGCTCAAGCGAGCTCAGTTTTTGCCTTCAGCTGGCTCTAGCCATGAAAAGCTGGCTCCCAACAACTTATTTTCAGCATGTTTTCAAAAGATGTTTTAAGTACATATCTTCACTTCCATATTTTTTTCGGGCATTCTTAGGCATGATTTATGAGCCATTAAGGATTAATAAGCTAAGAAATAACATACATAAGTGAATTAGAAATTATGTGTCGAATCCGAGTATGTGGTTCAATATGAACAAGTTATGTGACATGGAATGAATAAGAAGTTAAAGGAAGAAAGCTAAGCCATGTATGGCCATATGAATGAGTAATAATTAGGCATTTTTTGTGCTATGTACATTTGTGTTTGTAGGTCAAGACTCGAAGACTGACCAATCATTTCTGGAAGCCCACTGTGAGTAACATTATTGTAAAGATATGTTCATATGAATTATGTTCCAAATGTGATTTGATAAGTTATGATTTCTGAAATGATATTGTTTATGTAAACGAATGTCCTATGTTTGAAATATATTATGGCATCCATAGATCATCCCAAGTTATGGGGGACGGCTTATTAATACGAGTCCATGATATAATGTGATTACGAGATCTCATTAGCCGCTTCATTGTGGTAATATGTGTTTAATTGGTATCCGGAACCGATTACTCTAGTCGGATGACGATGTGATATGTTCTATTGGATGTACCATTATTATGTTCAAATATGAGAATTGATTATGTTATGATCTGTTTTATGAATATGATATGTTCGGAATTCGTTCACTACCCTCTTTACATTAATTTTATTCACTAGGCTTTAGCTCACTGTGTGTATATATATGTATAGGTGAGCGTTCTGGAGATCAGACCTGAAGACTTTTGTCTGGATCTATGTTCTATTGTCAACCAACCATTGTGCCTCACGTGGAGATTCCGACAGTGTCACGTGTTATAAGTACTGGTTGTTTCTATATATGAGACTTGCTTGTTTTTTATGGCTGTACTTAAGATGCTATAATGTGTGTGGGTATAATGTAAGAATGACTTTTGGATATGTATATAAAGTTTTAAATATTTTGTTTCATATAAATCAGCACAGCTCATTGGACAATTATATTTATGTATTTGCTTCTGCTAGCCCCTTATTTTGTTAATCTGTTTCAGAGGCCTTCGATAATCTTAAGATTACTAGCTGATTACGATGCTAAACCTATAGGGGCAGGTTTGGGTCGTGACACTGTTCCTGTCTTCCAGCCTTGGTTCCTAATTTCCAGGCTTGCCTTATCTTTGCCCTAACAAAAGTAACTGCTACCAACAGACATGCATAACTGTTGATAACCGCCATGTTGTCTGCCCCATCAAGCTAGCCACGAATTTGGTTGTCTTGGCCACCAGACCAAGTCTTGCCCACTGATTGTCTTCAACCCCCAAGTATGCTGCAATCCATATTCAGGTCATATTAATGCCTTGTATATGTCTAAATGCTATCTATACTTTGGCTAAGGGTTGTGTGTTGCTGCCCCAACACTTGTGTTATCTTTTCACCTTGTTGTTTTGGCATACCACCATCATGCCGTGGCCTTGGTTGAACATGGGCGCAAGGTGTTGCCAATGCCAACTATGCAGCCTTCAAGTAGAAGGTGCTAACAAACCACCCCCACCAGAAGAAGCCAACGTCCTCATTGGTAGGGTCTTTAAGTACTCTTCAACTTGTTTTTCGAACTGCCATAATGTTACATCTTTTCCCGACTTGCATCAGTTTCTAGGGAACCCTTCTACTTCACTAAGTAATGGGTCCTTCAATTCTTTTTGCTTTGGCCCATGGCCTTGTGATCAAGAATTCGTTCTATCTCCTTGTTAAACTGATTTCTGATCATTGGAGGTGCCCTTCGAACCTGCTTCTTTGTCATGTTAGTTTGATCCTCATGGAAAGGTTTCAAAAAAACTAACATGGAAAGTTAGGTGGATTTTCAACCGATCAGGCAACACTAGCCTATATGAAACATTCCCCACACGTTTTAAGATTTCAAATGGGCCATCGTATTTCGAAATTAAGCCACGGTGCACTGCCTTACTGTTTACTTCTTCCAAATTTGAGGAGTAAGCTTCAATAACACTTTGTCTCTCACTTTAAACTCTAAGGGTCTCCTCCTTTTGTCAACATACTTTTTCATTCTTTTGCTTGCTTTAGCCAAACTATCTTGTGCTTTCTCCAACAACTCTTGTTTAGCCCTTGTAAAGCGGTATGCTGCTAGACATCTACCACCAGAGCCTGTTTTAGCCACTTCGTAAGGAGTTAGGGGTTACTGCCCCGTGGCCAATTCGAACGGGCTCATCCTAGTTGCAAATGATCTATGCAAGTTGTAACAAAACTATGCACCATCCAACAATTCGACCCAATTCTTTTGACTTGTGGTCACATAATGTCGAAAATATTCCTTAAGCAACCCATTCATCCTCTCGATCTGGCCATTCGTCAGAAGGTGATTTGCTATGGAGAACTTTAATTCTGAACCCAACAAATTAAAAAGCACAGTCCAAAACCTTCCTGTAAACCGAGTATCCCTGTCACTAATTATGTCCTCAGGCAAGCCAAAGTATTTTACAACATACTTATAAAATAAATCAGCAACAATGTCAGCAGGACAAGCATGAGGAGCAGGAATAAATACAACATACTTAGAAAAAGGATCGACAATTATCATGATGTAATGCATCCCACTGATTTTAGGAAACCCAGAGATGAAGTCCATGGACACTTAAACCCAAGGATTTTTAGGGACATGCAATGGTTGCAACAACCCAGTCGCCTTTTTTCTTTCTGTCTTGTCTAATTGGCACACCATGCAAGTTTTGACATAGGTCTCCACGTCTTCTTCCATTTTTGGCCAAACATATGAACGAGACAAGAGTGCCATCATGCGTTGTTGTCCCGGATGACCAGCCCACTGCAGATCATGCGTTTCTCTAAAAAGTTCCAATGTTAGTCCCCCAACACTAGGGACATATAGCCTATCTCCTTTGCCATGGAGAAGACCATTTTCAAGCCAATATCGATGAACAATACCATCCTTTACTTGCTACACCAACCATTGATACTCTGAGTCAATTGCAGCACTATCCCCGATCCTTTCCAGCAATTGTGATTCAATGTTGGAAATTGCAGCTACATATTCAACTATCTCTTTCTGACTTAAGGCATCAACGACTAGGTTATGTCGTCCAGGCTTGTATATTCTTCAAGGAATTCCTACCAATGGGCCTGCCTTGGAGACAACTTTTTCTGAGTTTTGAAGAATGTATTGACCACATTATCAGTAAGAACCAAAAATCTAGTCCTCAACAAATAAACCCTCCAAGTGAGAAGGCAATGTACCACTGTCGTCATCTCCTTCTCACGGGCTGAATAATTCTTCTCACAACATTCAATTTTTTGCTTTCAAAGGCCACAGGGTGTCCCTCTTGCACCAATACCCCTCCAAGTGCTTTGTCTGAGGCATTCGTGTGTACTTTGAAAGGCAACTCAAAATTAGGCAATCGCAAGACCGGTTCACTTGCCACCGCACCTTTTAATTTGTCAAAAGTCTCTTGACAATTAATAAACCAATGCCATTTGTGATCTTTCTTTAGTAAATCAGTGAGGGGAGCAGCCTTCTTTGAATATCCCTCGATAAGCTTCCTGTAGTAGTTTGCCAAACCCAAGAAGGATCGCAACTCTGCAACATTGGTGGATGGAGACCATTCCGTAATAGACTACACCTTCTTTCTATCCATTTTGACGTGGCCTTGGCAAATAATATGCCCAAGAAACTTAATTTCTTTTTGAGCAAACTTGCACTTTTTCCTTCTTTACATAGAGTTTATTTTCCCCACAGTCAGGAGAATACCTTTTTGAGATGGGTCAAACGGTCTTGTAATGTTTCACTATAAATTACAATATCATTCAAGTAAACAACTACAAACTGATCAACATAATCATTAAAGACATCATTCATTAAATTACAAAATGTTGCAGGAGCATTAGTAAGACCGAAAAGCATAACTAAAAATTCAAAAGAACCATATCTAGTTACACAAGTGGTCTTTGCCTCGTCTCTTTCCGTAACTCGAACTTGCTAATACCCCGAGTGAAGGTCCAGCTTTGTGAAGAAAGTGGCCTTACTAAGACGGTCAAACAGATCAGCCACCAAAGGAATAGGGTACTTATTTTTTATAGCCACCTTATTCAGGGCCCAATAATCCATGCACATCCACAACAATCCATATTGCTTCTTTTGGAACAACACTGGGGCACCGTATGGGGCTTTAGAGGGAGGGACTAAACTGGCTTCCAATAGCTCCAACAATTACTTCCTTAGTTCAGCAAGTTCCAACGGTGATATTAGGTAGGGTGCCTTGGCAGGAGCCTTCGCACCAAGCACTAATTCGATTTTGTGATCAGTGGCACGCCGAGGAGGGAGAGATTTAGGCAACTCTAGAGGCATTACATCAATGAACTCTGCCAAGACATCAGCTACTGCATCCGGCACTTCAATAGTAAGGTTAGGGTTCATTTCAATCAACGCTACAAGGAATGTTTCCTCGCCCTTCCGTAGCCCACTAAGCACTTGCAGGACAGACAAGATCTCATCCTTCTTCTTTGTCCCATTTTTCTTGTCTGGTTGAGTAGAGCCCGATACAAAACAAGGTTGATTTGCATCTGAAATCAACAACCCATCCAAATATGGCATCAAGGCCACTTTTGTAGCCACAAAGAAATCATTCCCAAGAATAACATCAAAGTCATCTAATGGGACTATCATTAGGTTTAGTTGTCCAGTCTATGCACCCACTATTGCCTTCACATCTCGAGCCATCCCATGCATCGGTTGGGCTACAGAATTCACGGTCTTGATTCTGCTTGGATTCTAGACAATCTTCAATTTTAGGGACTGTACTATCCTTTCAGACACAAAGTTACGGTGGCACTAGTGTCCTCCATTACAAACACTTCAATACCATCCATTACAACCTTTATGTACATCAAACCCGTTAAAGGGGTTTTGTCTACATGAATTGCATTAAGCAATTGCAAGGGATTTACCATAGTCGGCCCCTCAAAATCTTACTCCCCTTTGTTATCTTCTGTGACCATAGCGTTAAGTTTCTCACGCTTGGGACAATCCTTTGCTCTATGGGGTCCATCACAGATACAACACCCTTTGTTGGATTTCTTACCATTATTCTGAGAAAAAGTCCCCTTTCTGCTTGTACTTAGAACTATCCTTGCCCTTCTTGAACCAAACTTCTTCTCTCCAGTCTTCTCTTTACCTTTTTTCTTGGATTTCTTGGTTCACATGCGGGTTCCTTGCTCAACTTGTAGTCAAGCAGCCCATCTGCCGCAACCATAGCAAAAGGCAAATCTTTGACACTAAGTCTTCAAAGTTCCAATTGGGCCCAATTCTGTAACCCAGACATAAAGTTGAAAAGTTTATCTTCTTCAGACATGTTCTTGATGTCAAGCATCAGCGAACTGAATTCTTTCACGTATTCTCTCACCGATCCAGAATGCTTTAACCGTTTTAAGGCGTCTCTCGCAACCCAAGATGTGTTGCAAGAAAGGAACTATTCTTTCATTTCCTTCTTAAGAGTCTCCTATGTTAAGATCTCTGGTCGAGCATCATCCTCGACACGTGTATGCCATCAAAGTTTAGCATCACCAGTAAGGTACATGCTTGTGATGGTAACTTTCTCCCCTTCTTGCACACAAGCAGCCTTAAAGTACTGCTCCATGTCCTACAGAAAATTCTCAAGTTCCTTGGCACTCTGATTACCCCCAAAAGCCTTAGGGTCAGGAACTTTGATTTTCGAAGGAGTCTCACCATAATTTGTATACCCACAGACAACCTTTTTTACAAAGGTGAGTTCATCAGTAACTTCCTGCAATTTGTCATTCCAAGCATCTGAAATGGAAAGCATATTAGTCATTACATCCTTGAACCGATCTGTTGTTGAGGTCTCATGAGTAAGAAACTCAGAAGCCACAGCATCTAATCGATCCATTAGCGAGCGATTCTCATCAGTAGGTTTACCCACGAGATTCTCTAACCGCATCACTCTTTCCTTCAAGGCATCCATGCCAGACACCATTAGAGCACAACCTGGCTCTAATACCAATTGTTACAGGGTCAATTTTTAGATTAAATTTTCAGCCTGTAATGGCACTAAGTTACAGCACATAGTCTCAGCTAATTATCAATACACACTCACATAATGAGTTAGAACAAGTAAGAGAAAAGGCAACACAAAATTATAAGAAATTTCCAACCTTTATTATTGCACTAACAGTACAAAGGAATGCCTATAGAAACTTTTACAATTACTTGGTCCTTTCGAGTTCCATGGCCATGCCTTATGTAGACTTACAATCAGTTACAACAATATAACTAGCAATACAAGGAAAGCATGCCAAGTGGCATGGTAGTTAACGCCCCCAATTGCCTAGGGACTTAGGAACAAATTTGAAGCTAACTGTTAATAACTGCTCCTGTCTTCCAACCTTGGCTCCTAATTTCTAGGCTTGCTTTGTCTTTGCCCCAACAAAAGTAACTATTGCCAATAGACATGCATAATTGTTGATAACCGCCATGTTGTCTACCCTATCAAGCCAGTCACTAATTTGGTTGTCTTGGCCACTAGACCAAGTCTTGCCCACTGACTGTCTTCAACCCCCAAGTATGCTACAGCCCACATTCAGGTCATATTAATGCCTTGCATCTGTGAAAATTCTATCCATACTTTGGCGAAGGGTTGTGTGCTGCTACCCTAGCACTTTGTCATCTTTTCACCTTGCTATTTTGGCATGCCACCATCATGTCGTGGCCTTAGTTAGACATAGGCACAAGGTGTTGCCAATGCCAACCATGCAGCCTTCAAGTAGAAGGTGCTAACACCTATCCACAACACATTTCATTTATTGCAAATGGGCCCAATAGCATGGTTCAGTCCACAACTGTGGATTGGGCTGTGTTGTTAGGCCCGTAAGGTCCATCATGAGTCTCATTTTGATAATTCGAATCGTTCAATATGTAGACCTTATCGAGTATTTCATTCCTATAAAAAATCATATTGATCGAATATCGATAGCCCATTGATCGAAACACATTTTTTTTTAACAATTTATTTTTAAAATCATATTTATCGTTGACAAAAGTATGATATGATCAACAGGCTATTGTTATCTGATCAACGTGATTTTTGTTACAAGAATGAAATACTCGACGAGCTCTACATATTGAACGGTTTAGATCATTGAAATGAGACCCATAATAAGCCTTACAAACCTAACAATACGATTCAATCCACAAAATAAATTGGAAAGAAATCGTTCCCTTCCAAATATGCGGGTTAGGAAAGAATAATAATGAGAGAGAAGAAAATGAAGAGAAGAAGACAGAGTGGTGCAAGAGAGAAAGAGTTGGGAATTGGTCATGGTAATTGTTGACACCGACACGTAAGGAGAGTTACAAATTTATCAACGCCATTAAATGTTAAAACCTTTTGCCTCACAAATAATGTATGAGTTTTGTTAACAAGGGTCTAAAAACAGTTGTTAAGGATATATTAAATGAATTTAACTAATCTCACTATCATAGAAAATTGAAAATGTTATAAATACTATATTATTAGAAATCAAATTATCTTTCTTTAATTGCCTCTATTTTAATATATTTTTCTTAATAGAATGTTTTTAAAATATTTTTTTAATCATAAAATTGAATGCCCTTAATTTTGTAAATGACATTTCAAGGTTTTTTTTTTTTAATTTTTAAATTTCAATCATAGTTAAATTATATGGTGTAAGAAAAATAAATCTAAAAAATATCAAAAATGTAAAAAAAAAAAAAAATTCCATAAATTAATCAACAAAGGAATTTTATTTTAAATGACATTTGATGATTTGTTTTAAAATTTAAAAATCCCTTTATTTTCAATTATAATTAAATTATATGATGTAAGAAAAATGAATCTAAAAATTATAACAAATATAAAAAGATAAAGAGAATTTAAAAAATTTTAAAAAAGTCATGAAATGTCATTTAAAAATAATAAACATTTACTTTTATAATAAAAAAATATTCCATGAAGTATATAAAAACTTAAAATAGAGGCAACTGAAAAAAGGGTAATTTGGTCTATAAGAATACAGCAGTTATAACCTTTTCAATTTTCTATGATAGTGGAGTTAGTTAATTTGATTTTATGCATCCTTAACAAGTGTCATAAGGGCACTTGTTACCAAAATCAATAATATATTATTTTATTTTCTCCATAATACGAAACAATGCCTAGTTATTATCTAAAGTGATTTCTAATTCTTAATTTTTGAAATAGTTTTGAATAAAATTTCAAGTAAAAATTTCCTTTAATATGAAGCTCTCGTATGCCAAATTCAATTATGAAAAAAAAGTAAAATTTGATATGAAACTCTCATATAGAAAATTTAAAAATATATATTATATAATTATTTTTAACCATTAAGAAATTATTTGTTAACTTTCTAATTGTAACTAGTTCCTTGGAGATGAAGCACAACGCCTAATGTAAAATGTCTAACAAGCACAATATAGAATGGTTGTTGAAATTGCTTTTACAACATTGATGCATTTACTTATTAAAAGTATGTAAAAAGTATAATCCTTATTCTACTTGATCACAATTAACATGCATTTTAATAATATTCTTTATAGTTAGCCACGTAGGCATTTAAAGAGAGAATAATATAATTCATTAATTTTTTGACGATTGAGTGTCTAGGTCAACTTACGTGCATCTCAACTAATTTCGAAATCTACGCAAAGTACTCCCTCCACGTGGATTAGGCAAATCTCTTGAGTAGTAGGAGTTAAACCTGAGACTTGAATAGAGTATACCTTCAAGCCTCAACCTACATTCACTAGACCAACAATCCCTTGAAGTTGTATTTCCTTAATCTCTATAGACTCTTTAATTATAGCTAGCACCCTTGCAAATAATGCCCAATGTATTAGCTAGTATGTTAGAGCATCTCTAATGGAGCTATCAATGGAGCTGTCAAAGCTATAATTTGGCAAGAGTGACAAAAAAAGGTTCTCCAATGGCCTACTATTCTTCTTGCAAAGATAGCAAATGCTATTTCTTTTATCAAATTTAGTAGGTTGAATAGCATGTGCCAAACATGCCACATCAACAAATATCAACAGATTTTTGGTAGCAAATTCAGTTGAAAAAATAGAATTCATTTAGTAGAAAACCTCCCAAATTTTAGAATCACACTAAAATTTCAAAGGAGTTGCGAAATTCACAAATTTTAGAAATAGCAAAAAAAAAATTAGAACAAATCACACAAATTTCAAAATCAATTTAGAATAAATGAAATCCCAAAAAATTAGAGAACAATCAATTTCACAGATTTCAGAATCAATTTCAAAATTTCAGAATCAATATCAAAATTTCAGAGTCACATAAATTTCAGAATCAATTTCAGAATCACACAAACTTTAGAATTTCAGAATCGAGCTCCATCGCGTAGACACCCTATTTTTGACCGATCTTAAGACTCAGACGTCATCTTTTGAGCACGCAGTGATCATGCATATTTGTGCTCGTTTCGAATTTCTGGAGTTTTCGGCTGAGTGCCTTGCCTCCGGGCCTCTAAACTCTTTGTGTTTTGGCTCGGTTTGTGGACCAAGCCTTGTTGACCTTGCCTGGAGGAAGAGAGGGGTTTGTAGACCACTTTTTGTGGTCGTAGACCACTTTTCCCTCTTGTAGACTAGTTTCCGATTTCCGGAGTCTTCGGCCACGCACCTTGTCTCGGGACCGCTTAACGTTCTCCTCTTGGCTTGGTTTTTGGACCATGCCTTGTTGCCTTGGTCTAAAGGGACACAGAGGTCTTGTAGACCACTTTTTGTGGCCGTAGACCACTTTTCCCTCCCGTAGACCACTTTTGGTGCCTGTAGACTAATTTTCGAGGTTTTCGGCTGCGTGCCTTGACCGGCGGACTCTTGTCTTGCATCCTTTTTGGTTTGTTTTTAGCACAAACCTTGTTTTCCTTGCTTAGAGGGTGGAATAGGGGTTGTAGACCAGTTTCTCTCCCTGAAAACCACTTTTCCTGCCTACCAGCCAATTTTCTGGTCGGCCAACTGGTCTTGGTGGTCTTTGGACCACCAAAAGTGGTCAGCAGCCATGCCACCACCTTGCTTTCCTTGTGCAGACCACCCCTCCCCCTCGCCGACCACTTTTCATTCTTGCAGACCACTTTCACTGGTCAGCCGACCAGTGCAAGTAGCTGGCCAATCACTTCAACTGATCGGTAGCTTTCCTGCAGTTTTCTGCAGATATTTTCTTGCCAGTTGTGCCAACTGTTGGGCACAGAAGGCATCCTCTATACACATGTATGGAGGGATTGCTTGGAGCCTAAAGCTTGTTCAACAAGCTTGATGCATGATTTTTCTATATAAGGGAGCCTCCTCCCTCTTGCCTTAGGTTCAGAATTTTGTATTGGAGTTATACATATATCATCTATCTCTATATTGCTCCTCCTCTTCATATTTGTGCTTGAAAGTGCCTATTCTTCACACTTTTGCACACAAACACCTAGTGAAACACCACACTCTTGTTGCTGAGGCACCTTGAAGCTGGTTTTGGTGTTTTTGGACTGCTTTTGATCCAAAAAGGTTGCTGGAGTTGCTTCCTTAAAGCTGTTCTACAAGGGTGAGTTTCTAACCCCTTAAAGCTTTGTTTTTGTTTAAGTCTTTGGCCCTATTTGCATGCTGATTTAGGCCTAACTTTAAACTACAAAAAGCTCTGATTTTAAGTGTTTAAGATGTTTGTTTGAGGCTTCCTTGGTGTTGGGGGTGATCTACTCCCTTGCATGCCCTATTTGCTAGGCTTTTGAGCCATCACTTTAGGCTTTTGTTTTAGCCTTTATTTGGCCTTTCTACCACTGAATTCCAGAGGAATTTCAGTGGTGGAAACTTGGTTTTGAGGCCCCAAATTGGTGGGGGTTGTCCCCTCTCCTCTTCTCTTGTATTCTTGTGTTGATGGCTCATCACAAGAGCATGTAGTTCTATCTTCTTGAAGCTTTGTTTGAGCACTTTTTTGTGACCTTTTAGACCTTCCATGACTCTGTTTTTCGTTGTCTTGGTCACCCCTTACACGCTTCTTGTATGTGTAGTGTAATCCTCTTTGTAGCTCATCAAAGTAGCATGTTTGTTAAGCATGTTTTGGCTCCATCTTAGCATGTCTCAGGCCTTATTTCAGCATGATATACCTCTGTCTAGGGTTGGTTTGATTACCGCTTGTATGCTCCTTGCACTTGTAGTGCAATCCTCCATACTAGCCTAACATGCATCATGCTTTTGACCATCATTCTAGCATGATTTTGGCTCAACTCCAGTAAGCTTTTACTCATGCTTTACCATGCTTAAGCTCTGTTTTATGTTGTTTTGGTCATGCATACCTTGCTTTGTATAGCCATGGTGCATTCTAGCTCACTAGCCTTGAGTTTCCAAGTCACTAGCATGCATTGCTTGGGCTATTTGCATGATTTAACATCATTTGGTACATGATTTCAGTGCATGTAGTGTGGTCATATACTCACATGTGTCACTCTTTCAATGCTTTGGAGGGGTTGTGCTTTATGCCTTAAATATGAGCCATTGTGTATGCCATCTTGCCTAGACTTTTTGGCTGTCATATCAGTGTGTTTTTGGTCTTGTTTTGCCATGATACAACTCTGATTTTTGTTGGTGAAGTCATCTCATGCTTGGTTTTGGTAGGTGCAGTGTAACCTTCCTCTTTGGCCTTGTATACTCCATGCTTCAGGCCTCTAATTCTAGCATGTGTTAACTTTTGTCCATGCATGTTTTAGCATTGCTTTGACATGCTCTAGGATTGTTTTGGGTTGTCTTGGCCATGTGGTTCATGCATTGCATAGCTGTAGTGCAATTAGCCTTGCTAACCTTGTGTTTTCATGTCCCTAGCATGCTATGCTTGTGTCATTTAGATGATTTGGCATCATTTCATACTTGATTTCAGAGCATATAGTGTTGTCACACTTCCATATTTTTCACTTCTTAATCATGTTTGAGAGTTGTGCTCTTGTGCTTAGTTGATGGACCAATGCATGAGCATGCATTATCATTTCGGAGTATTTTGGCCACTATTTTGGGCATGATCGAGGTCTGTCCAAATTCGGTTTAAGTCCATTGAGCATGTTATTTGAATGTTGTTGTTTGCATTGTGTTTGCATGCTTATTGCATTGCATTATGTTTGCATGCATTGCATTGAGTTTGCATGCCATTAGCATTGATAGGTTGATCATGTTGTATTGCATTTGTGTTTAGATAGGGTGTTAGTCCAAACACGAGAAACGAGGGACGTTTCATACTTGAAGTGATGAAATGTGCCTCATTTCTCGGTCGCCGACGCTCTTGATCATGCATGATGGAGTTTAAGGCCCTTATGTGTTATTTGTGCATTCATTGATATTGAATTGTGCAAACTTGGCTTCTCGGCCATTGTGCATTGCGATGCTCGATTGGTGGTCCGAGAGTCGAATACCACACTCCCTTGAGCCTAAGAAATGATAGGGAGGGTGGTTTTGCACACATACCTTGCAAATACACTACTGTGCCCCTTCTTGTTCTCTATTACAGCAAAATGGAGCTTGGTAGCATTTTATGGTCGGCAGACCAGTAAAAGTGGCTGGCCGACCACTTTTTCTGGTCTGTAGCATACTTAGGTGGTCTACAAGTGGTCTACACCACCAAAAAGTGGTCGACAGCCTTCCTGGAAGTTCCCATGATGGAGTAGAAGCTATCTGGAAGTTTGTGCAGTGTTTTGAGATCAAATGCAAACAGAGGCAAGTTGGGGCATCGTAATGGATTTCCGGACGAAGCAACCGAACATGCATGCACTTCTCGCCCTGAGGACATCTCTTTACTGCTTTACTTAGCTGCTTGGCTTAGCTAGCTAATGCTTTGGTTTTGTACTTAAGTAGTTAATGTACTTAGCTATTCATTTGTGTTGTAATAACTAATTAGTTAACTTGTTAGTTAATTAGCTTCGTTTTGTAATAATCAGTTCAATTAGCTTAGATTAGCTAGTTAGCTTATTATTCGGACCCTCCGTTGAGAGGGCAAATGTTGTAATAAGTGTGCGTGTGTGTGATGCATGTCTTCCAACTCCCATTTCTGTCTCCCTTTTACTTATCTACTTTCAGTGGTTAGTTTTAGGGCATATTTCAGTTAGCATCCTTATGCTTGCATGTGTGCATTCATTCATTCGTCTTGCATGCACCGGGCTCGGTGCATCATACAAACTGCATTGTATTTCAATACCAATTTGAATACATGTTATCAAGTTGCATTCACATGACATCTTAGAATAGTCGAGCCTATTTTAGATGCATTTTTGCATGTGTTGCATTAGGCATTGTTGACATAGCCAGGATTATGCATTGATTACTAATTAGCTTCTTTTTTGGCTCGGAATACATTGTGAGTGTTTATGCTTTAGCATCCTTGCATGTGTGCAAGTGTTGCCGTGATAGCATGCTTGCCATGAGGCTATTTGCTTAAGTGCTTTAACTGCATAAATGCCTGTGGATGAAGGCTTCATTGCTTGAATTGGAACAATTCATCAAAAGGCAAGTTTTAAGCCCACTTTGCGGAGTGGCAAAATCATGTTTTCTAAGCTCACTTGAGTGGCAAATCTGCGTCTTAGCTTACTTACAAGTAGCAACTTCAAACCATTTTCAAACAAACAAACATGAGATGTTTTGTTCCAATTTAAGTGATTTAGTCTATACTTGTGTGCTATACGCATCACATAGTAAGCTAGCTAATAAATCGGAATAAGAACACATGTGTTTTCAAAAACAACATATCATGTTAGTAGAGGTCGATCCTTTAATCGGGCGAGCGGGGGTGCTCATTGCATGACCTTCCCCTCTTATACCCAAGTTCCCGAGCTGAGGCAACTTTGGTGATGACGGACACGTGGCCTTAGGCACGAGTCAGGGTTTCCTAAATTTCCCAAAAACAAAACATTTAGGTGGCGACTCTGAAATCTGGCAAAGCAGTCCATGTTTGGCATTTTTTGATTAAAATCGATTTTCCAAAACGATTTGCCGGATTTGGACTCTTTGGTGATTTATCAGTCTTACATTGCACTTTGTGAGATTAGGTTCAGAACCGTGACAGGAGTCTGAACTGTAGTAGCAGGAACAACGATTCGCGCTCTCGCGCGCGGAGCGGAGTTCCGGGCGGTCTACAATTTTTGGCGACTCTGCTGGGGATTTAGAGAACTTGACTCGAACTCATGATATCTTGTTTTGTTTGCACTTATGTGTCTCTTTGCATTGCATTTGCATTAGTGCGCCTAGGACACCGTGTTTGCCGTCTGCTATTCCTGAATGGTTTGCCGAAGGCTGCGTGCCATAAGGCTGACTGGTTACGGGCTCTACCACGATGGGAACACAAACCTCAGTTTTTACCGAGGCACTCTTTTTGACCATTCGACCTAGTGCATATCGGAATCCATAGTGACTATTCCAAACTAAGACAGGTTGCTTACCCGATTGTAGGTTATTTGAAACCGCTGTGTGCGTAGTGAAACCCTAGCTCCTGATAAGATAGGACAGGGAAACCCTACCCCTCCATAGGGGTTTTTTGGCTCTCACTTGCTTGCTATGTGCTTTTAAAGTGTGCCTCTACAGGAATGCATGTATCAGTTTGCAAGTCGTGATATCAAGTCTGAGGACATCAGTATTTGGGGAATCAGTTTTACCTGAAGGTATCAGATCTGGGGCAGTGATTTGGGAACAGTGATCAGTGTTGAGAACAGTGTGTTCAGCTTACAAATGCCAACTGTATGTTGTCTTTAATTTAAGCCATTATGCTGTCTGTTTTTCTGGTTGTTTGTTTCCTTATTATGCTTTATTTATCTTTTTGCAAGGTAGGTTTAGCATCATTGCTTCCGACCAGGCAGATATTCCCCAAGCACTCTGTGTTAGAGGTCGAAGACTTCATCGATCCAAGGATCTGATAGACGGACAACCAGTGTTCCTTTCATTACACCCGGTTACTAGACGGAGGTCGGTTAGGCGCAGTTCATCAGTACAGCGGTTACCAGATCAGTGGTCCTTATCCACCCCGCCAGTGAGTAGTCGGGCTGAGGTTTCCATTTCTACCGCAGAGAGAGATATACCTGTTGTTCAGTTAGATCAGTATCTTATGGCAAGTATGGAGGACATGATGCGTCAGCTCCAGGAGACTATGCAAGCCATGCAGCGGGATGCTGCCCGTCAGGCAGAGCTTGCCACGCGCCAGGCAGAGCTTGTAGCTCAACAGACGGAACTGATTTACAAACTTCAGTAATAGCAACAACCACAGCAAGCCGGAGCATCTCCTTCGTACCCACCCCCGCCCTCACTTAGAGTTCCAACACTCGGGGAGACTGCAAACGTCCATGAAAATACGGACGTCCCAACGGGGCCAGTTCCACCCCCAATCCTACCTCAGCTGTCCAAAGCACCGACTAATCTAGTGGACATACTGTTTGAGTTCGAGATGGATCCGACAGTGCTAAAAGTGAGCAAGTTAGAAAAACTGTTCAAAAAGGCTCAAGGCGTTAATTCCATTCCGGACATAGAGGATAAATACACCGATTCGGCGGTGACTTTGCCGGACCGGTTCAAGATGCCGCATATAGACCAACTTGACGGTTCTGGGGATCCCATGGTACACCTGTGGTTGTTCTCAGATATCCTAAGGCCGATGGGCCTCTTCAGACTGCAAAAGCTTTCCCTTTTCGGCCGGACCCTGTCGGGTGTTGCGGCTATTTGGTATGCAAAGCTGGAGGACTCTGTCAAGAGAAGTTGGGAGGAGATGGCTGAGGCCTTTGTAGCTCAATACTCCTACAACACGCAGATCGAGATCACAACTCGTGATCTTGAGACAACTAGACAGGAGCCAAAAGAGAGCTTCTTTGACTTTGTAACCCGTTGGAGAGTCAAAGCTTCTATGATGACCATCAGGCCGGTCGACAAGGATCAGATACAGATGGTTGTGCGCAACCTCCAACCTAAGCTTATGCAAAAGATAATCGCCTTACCCCTTCCCACCTTTGCAGATTTACACGAGATCGGGGTACAAATTGAGGACGCCATGAAATAGGGTCTGATTAACCATGAGAAAGAACAGCCCAAGAGGGCGTTTACCCGCAGTACGAATGCAGGCACGAGTAATGCTGCAGCTGCCAGAACTTCCAATGTGGGCATGGTCACCACCACCCCTCCAAAAACACTTACAGCCACACCATTCACCGGTGCGTCTGGTACCAGCTCACAAACAGCAAGATATCCACCACAAGGCCAGAGAACCTTCACCCCACTATACATGCCCCTGTCCAAAGCTCTGGGGGTTCTGATCAGGAAAGGGCATTTGAAGCCCCTGGAGCTGCGGCCATTACCAGACAAACTTTCTCCCTCCCATAACCCAGCCAAATACTGTGCCTTTCACCAACAGCATGGTCACGACACCGATCAATGCTTTAGACTGCGTCACGAGATCCAGGATCTCGTTGACAATAGGGTGATCGCACCTCCAGAAAAACCAAATGTCACAACCAACCCTCACCCACCACATAACCAAGCTCCACCACCTAAACGCATCAACCTGATCCAAACTGGGGTTGTGTCATACGACCCTAGTATATATATCACACCCTCCCACCTACCCAAGCCCGAGGTGTTCATCCCGAACAACACAGACTTGTGCTTGTTGAGCACCTCCCAAACCCAACCTGAACAGGTGGTGATGACTATCGAAGATAGAATTGGGTTGACTTTAGAGGAAGATGGGAATGATGATTCAAAGCCTGAGGGGTCTGGGAGCTTTGTGTACAACCCGAGTGGTTACATCACATCCACAAATCAAGTTAAGCCGAGGGTAGAGTTGCCAGTTGGGACAGAGATAAGTGTGGTACGGGAGGATGGACCTAATCAAGGGCTAGATGACCTGGCAGAGCTGGAAGAGGACATTGCAAATCTGTAATTCTTTGAAGAGCAGGACTCAGGGGATGTGAACATCAACTGGTTCGACTTGGATGGTTTAGCAGAGAATACCGGATGGCTTAGTGACCAGCCGGATGTTGTTGAAGGACTTCAGCCAGAACAGAGGCAATCAGAAGCTGGGATACCAACAGTGACCGGAATGGCTGAGAATCAGGAGAAATCACCGGAAAGCACTGGTGTTAAGAATTTTGCTCGGGATCTGGGCAGTTTGAATACAGAAAATACTGAACAGCAGGCTACACTGAAACAGTTTGGGCAGGAAAAGATCGAAGATCTGGAGAGGGCTAGAAAAGCCAAAGCCCCTGTAGGGACGGAACGTGCTGTGAGCACAGGAGTAGTTGCAACGGAACCGGATAGCTGCCTGTCGGTTGCTGACGGGATGTGATGGGAAGACGACAACTTACGTCTTGCTCACACTGATGAAGATTGGGGGTAGAACCAACCGGATGACACCTGGTGTGTTGAGGAAGTTGACCATATGACCAGGAGCGGGCGGTATTTCAAACCCCCGCACTTGGATCAACCAGAGGCATCCGAAAAAGACAAAGAAGCGGAGAGGCAGAAGGAAAAACTGCTCGAGAAGGAGGCTGTACTGAAACAGCTTAAGAAAATCCAAGCAGACATCTCCATCTGGGGACTGCTTATGGCCTCAAGAGTTCACAGACAGGCCGTCCTCACAGCCATGGACCGGGCCAAGCTTTCAATTAATACCACTCCTGAACAGTTGGTAGGGCTGGTTTTTCCAAGAGGAGCTTCCCCGATGTTGACCTTCACTAACAAGGAACTGCCACCTGAGGGCTCAGATCATAACAAACCGCTCTATATCTCTGTCGAGTATAGAGAGAAATGGATACCGGTAGTCCTTGTTGACACAGGATCTGCTATCAACGTGTGTCCGTCGAGGACGACATATGCTATCGGGTTGAAGCCCGCGGATCTTGTGCCTACTGCCCAGGTGATACGAGCCTACGATAATACCAACCGAGAGGTGATGGGGACTGTACAGATTTGGACTCAGGTTGGTCCAGGGCAATAGGATATTGATTTTCATGTCTTGGATGTTCCCGCAACCTTCAATCTACTCCTAGGGCGGCCGTGGCTGCACCAGGTGAAGACTGTTTCTTCCACCTTGCACCAAATGTTGAAATACCCCCACGGGAAGGGGGTGGCAATCGTTTTTGGGAATTCTTCAATCTATCCGCCGCCAAAGGTTTCTACACCAGTTCTGGAGATTGAGCATGGCGTGGAGGATGTGTTTTTGTTAGGATTTACCCTAGCTGAGGCCAGGGTTGTACAGAACATACTAGTTGTTGATGAGGGGCTATACATCAGCGCACAGTCTGTCTACCTTATGAACAAGCTCCAGCATATCCCTGGGATGGGATTAAGGCGAAGTGGCCGGAAAGGCATCGTAGCATCTGCCGAAGTACCGCACAACCCATATATCTTTGGCTTAGGTTATCTGCCTACCAAAGAGGATTGGGCGAGGAAAGAAAAAGAGATGGCCGGAAGAGCCAGAGCCAAGCAGGCCGGGAAGCATTATCAGTTGGTGCACCGGCCTATCCAGGGGACCCTAAACGGACGCTTCGTCCGGGAAGGGGAAGACTTCCCGTTCTGCGGCTTCCCAGAGCCATGGCTAAATGCAGAAAGGCGGCGCTTGTCGGGGTTTGAGATTTTCTTTGACTTGCAATTGTCCGGGGATGACGCTGCCGAAGAGCAGACAGACCCACCAACTGAGGCTGAGCAGTGCAAGGAAGAGGATTCCGAGAGCACAAAGATTGAAATGGGGGTAGCACTGGCTTGTCTACTCTCAGATCCTCATATCGTACAGGAGTGCTTGGGGGATAACTTATCAGTTTCCATGATCGGGAATGAAGCAGTTGTGGGCCCATCTTCAAACATTCTAGATGCATCCATCGTACCCTCCCTCATCTGGCAATATGATGAGGGCTTTTTATCGAGCAGCGCCGGGCCAGGTAGTGAGCTGAAATCTAATTCCACTGAGTCTGTGGAGTCGGAATTAGGTTCCAGCTCGTCTGAGTCTGAGTCTGGTTTTTTTAGGGGTGACAACCCGGATGCCACTGTCCTGTCCAGGTCGTCTTTTTCTTTTTCCTTTGAGTCTGTTGTAACAGAGGAATCAGGCAGACTGGATGTTATTAATGAGAATAGTACGACTGTGGCTTCCGAGTACTTTTCTGTGCCTTTAATTTATTACATTAATCAGGATTTTCAAAATTTTGATGAAAACGACGAGGAAGAAATTCCTCTGGTCTTGCAATATTTGCTTGATCAAGAGCAGGAGAGGTTTGTTAAACCCTTGGTTAATGAAATCACCACAATTAATGTTGGTATAGAGAAAGACCCGGGGCTAGTCTAGATCGGGTCCACGTTGTCTTCGGAGGAGCGCAAGCGCTTAGTCACTTTATTAAAAGATTTCAAAGATGCTTTCGCGTGGTCCTACGAAGACATGCTTGGAATCGATCCTGAGATTGTACAGCACCGGATCCCTCTTGACCCAGAGGCCCGACCTGTTAAGCAGAAGCTCCGAAGGATCCGCCCGGACTGGGCTCTGAAAATCAAAGAAGAGGTCACCAAGCAGATTGATGCAGGGTTCCTGTTGGTATTTGAATACCCTACTTGGTTGGCCAATATAGTTCCGGTGCCGAAGAAGGACGACAAAATTCGGGTAAGTGTGGACTTCAGGGATTTGAACAAAACCAGTCCGAAGGACAACTTTCCTCTGCCGCATATCGACGAATTAGTGGACTTCACTGCTGGGCATGCGCTGCTCTCGTTCATGGATGGGTTTTCAGGCTACAATCAGATTTTGATGGCACCCGCAGACAGAGAGAAGACTGCTTTCACCACCTCGTGGGGAACCCATTGTTATAGGGTGATGCCGTTTGGGTTGAAGAATGCTGGGGCTACGTATCAACGGGCTGCGACCACAATTTTGCACGATATGATCCATAAAGAGGTTGAGGTGTACGTGGACGACATGATTGTCAAGTCCAAGGAAATAAAGGGCCACTACACCGCCTTGCAGAAATTCTTCCAACGGATCAGAGAGTATTGGTTGCAGCTGAATCCTCAGAAATGTACGTTTGATGTTACAGCAGAGAAAATGCTGGGGTTTTTTATCACACAAAGAGGTATCAAGGTCGATCCTTCTAAAATCAAGGCCATCTTAGAAATGCCACCACCGAGGACTGAAAAGGAGGTGCGAGGCTTTCTAGGTAAAGTGCAATTCATAAGACGGTTTATTGCAAAATTAACCTTGACTTGTGAACCACTGTTTGGTCTCTTAAAGAAAGGAAAGAAGTTTCAATGGGACGACCGATGCCAAGTTGCTTTCGAACAGATTAAGCAATATATACAGAACCCACCTGTGTTGTCACCGCCTGAGCCGGGGAGACCGTTGATTCTGCACCTATCAGTGACTGAAACTACAATGAGCTACATGCTTGCACAAGAGTCTGAGGACAAAGTGGAGAAGGCTATCTACTACCTGAGCAAGAAAATGCTGGATTACGAGACCCGGTACACTCCGTTGGAGAAGGCTTGTCTGGCCTTGGCATGGGTTACCAGGAAGCTAAGGCACTACCTATTAGCTCACTCTGTAATACTGGTTTCGAGATTAGATCCCATCAAATATCTCTTTGAGAAACCGGCACTTACGGGTAGGCTAGCCCGTTGGTTGCTTCTGCTTTCCGAATTTGATCTGAAGTACATGACGCGCAAGTCAGTGAAAGGGAGAGCCGTAGCGGAGTTCCTAGTTGATTACCCAGTTGAAGGGGATGAAGCAGTTGAGTATTTGTTCCCAGACGAGGCCATTCTGCATGTTGAAGAAGAGACTTGGACGATGTACTTTGATAGAGCATCAAACCAATACGGCTATAGGATAAGGGTGTTGCTGATAGCACCCGACAATTCCCGCATACCTCTAGCATTCAAACTCCGGTTCAAAGTGTCAAACAATGAGGCAGAATATGAGGCATATATTGCTGGACTAGAAACCGCCCTGGAACTAGGGGCAAAATGGTTGGACGTCATCGGAGACTCGAACCTTGTTGTATCTCAAGCTAAAGGAGATTGGAAAGTTAAAGAAGAAAAGATGAGAATTTATCACCAGACCTTGGACGCTCTAATTCCTCGGTTTGAGAAACTGAATTTTGCCCATCTGTTAAGAGAGAACAACAGGTTCCCTGATTCATTAGCAACTCTATCTTCTATGATAGACATCCCTTTCGGAGTCCGGATGCGTTCGATCATCATCAAACAGAAATTCATGCCGGCCTACGAGCTGATTGCTGTCATAGATGAGGCACAAGATCAAAACCCTTGGTATTACGACATCTGGAACTTCTTGGAAAATGAGGCGTATCCACCAGGGGCAAATGCCAAAGATAAGAGGGCAATTTGAAGAATGGCTGCTCAGTTCATCGTCTGCGGGGGTAAACTGTACAAAAGGGGTCATCTCGGGATGCATAAGCTATGTGTTGATGCTAAAGAATCCAAGCGCCTGATGGAGGCCATCCATAGAGAAGAGTGCGGAGCGTACATGAGCGGGGTAATGTTAGCCCGGAAGATCTTTAGACAGGGTTATTACTGGTCAACCATGGAGAAGGATTGTATTGGCTTTGTCCGGCGATGTCACAAACGTCAGATCCATGCAAATCGCATGAACATTCCGCCGTCGAAGTTGTACAACATGACTTCGCCATGGCCGTTTTCAGTCTGGGAGATTGATGTAATTGGGGTTGTCACCCCGAAGGGGTCCAACGGGCATGAGTACATTCTGGTAGCGATAGACTACTTTACGAAGTGGGTTGAAGCCCAATCTTAAGCGGTGTTGAAGGCATCGCATGTTGCTAAGTTCATCAGAAACAACATCATCTGTCGCTACGGGATCCCGAACCAGATTATTTCAGATAATGGTTCCCACTTCAAAAAGGAGGTGATCGACTTGTTGGAGAAGTACAACGTGGCTTTTCATAAGTCATCTACATATCGGCCGCAAACCAACGGAGCAGTTTAGGCTGCCAACAAGAACATCAAGCACATTCTGCAGAAAATAATGGAAACCTAACGGGACTGGGCAGATAAGCTGCCATTTGCTCTTTGGGGCTACCGGACTTCAATTCGAACTTCTACTGGGGCAACTCTGTATTCATTGGTTTATGGGATGGAGGCTGTTCTGCCTATCAAAGTTGAGGTTCCGTCATTACGGGTATTGGCTGAGTGTTAGATAGCTAAAGCAGATTGGCAGCAAAGCAGGTTCGAAGAACTCATGCTCTTTGATGAAAGAAGGCTGAAAGCACTGTATCACGTCTAGGGTTATCAACGAAGAATTGCTAGGGCTTTTAACAAGAAGGTTAAGTCCAGGAATTTAAAAGAGGGGGATCTTGTGCTCAAAGACAACCGAGCTCCCATCCACGACCCTAGGGGCAAGTTCAGACCCAATTGGACTGGTCCCTACATTATCAAGTCTATCTGGTCGGGTGGAGCTGTCATTCTGATGGATTTAGATGGGCATGAGTTCTCCCAGCCGATCTACATGGACAAGTTGAAGAAATACTATCCCTGAGTGGCCCGCTAGGCTGAAAACTCGAAAGGGCGACCTAGGCAAAAGTTAGAGCATGAAAAATTTGAAATAATAAAAACTGAGCTCGCAAGGTTGAAAACCCAAAAAGAGCGGCCTTGGCAAAAGTTAGAGCGCAAAAGGAGAGTGTTAATACACGAGTGAACCTGAGCCGAACTACGTAAGGCCTGATTCCCATCTTCGAGATATGTAGGCAACTTCATTTCTGAAGTCCAGCCATAAACACTTCCAAATCGACTTTGTCCATGTGATCATGTTGGTCATCTTTGTCTATTCTGCATTCAAGAGCTCGGTTGTAATCTCCAGTGCAGTGCTATTCAGACTAGGGGCAACTTTCCAGTTACTGGGATCCGGGTTGGTACATCTCAGTGATAGATCTCAGGCATGTCCGGTTGTGATCCATATCGAAAATGGTTTTGAAAAGTTTTAATAAAAGTTAATTTTGCTCAAATTAATCTTTTTACAACTTAGACCATTTTTGGACCAAACGGAAAATTTTCAGTACCCACAACCTTCGATTACATTGATTTCAGTACAGAGTTCTCCTACTCTTGAATACAAATTGAAGTTGTTTTTTGTTACATTCATAAAGAAAACTTGAAAGTACTGATTAAAGCAAATAAACTCGGGGCATAGTCATGTGTTCCTGCGCCCCCTCCCAGAGCTTGTGGAAGCCTCTGATGCCAAAGTAGGCCCAACCTGCGCCTCTTCATCAAGCCAAGATGTGCACTCATCAGAGAGGGTGCAACTGAAAGTGTGAGCGGGGGCCAAAAGGTCTCTCGTCCTCCATGTTGTGGCATACCGAGCTAGCTGTGTGCCTCGGACTGGAAATGCAACAGGGTACTCTATCCCTTCTTCCGGACAAATCTGATCATGTCCGAATTGACGCCGGATTCGAAATGGGAAATAAAGGACACAGTGTGTCAGGCCGATCAACTGAATCCCGGGCTGGCGAGTCTTGCTATAGCTCATCACCGGTAAATTAAGCCAAGGGCAACGCCAAGCAATACTGGCAGCAGACAAATTGCACATCCATTCGCACCACCATCCCTCATCAGGGGCATCGACTAAACGTCACCGGAAGAAATAGCCACAAGCTGAATATGCTAGGCATGAGTCCACAACCTTCAACTTATCCATCAACCATGCCTGGGGACGGATGAAAAATGAGAGATTAAAGAATAGAGAGATGTACGTTGAGAGAAAAGTGAGAAAAGGGTTTTGAGAGGAAAAAACGAGCCTGAGGGCCGAGTGATTTGAGAAATATATGTGAGATAGGGTGGGAAACATTACCTGCAGCAGTAGTGGACTCCCCGCAAATCTAGTCGTCTTTCGGCGATGGAAAGCATCCAAACCCATCAATGTCTCCGGTAGTGTCATAGCGATACAACTCTTGCCCTCTTTTAAGCCTTGGGCAACCTCAATCAAACGGACGTTAAACCCTCTGGAACCTGGGGCAAGCAAGAAATGAGACAACATGCACAAGCAAAGCGCATGTCGCCGAAAACCCTGCCAGTGATGGTCGCCGCAGTCATCGACATCAGAAAACCGATGAATCAAGCTCGGAATGTCCAACTCTCTGTCGCGAATCAAGGACCGAGCGTCATACAAAGTGAGCCCGCACATCCGTCCTAAGGCTTGGACGTGGCCAAAGTGGAATTGGGGCAAGATTTTTTCATCGCGCTGAGATTCCATCAAAACTTGGAAGTCTTCGAAAGTGGGACACATCTCTTGTCCGCCAAAACTAAAAACATGAGTTACCGGATTCCAACACCTTGCCGCGGCATGAAGGAACGGAAGACACAGCGGGGTGCAGCTCAGCGTGAATAGTGCATTTATTCCAAAGCCCCGGAAATTCAGCTTTTCCGAGCCATCCAAGTTAGTAATCCAATTTATGAGATTTTGGACAAGAAATGCCTCCATTTGGTGCAAAACTGAGTTAGAATGAGGGAACCACGAAGCTGGAACCTTTATGGAGGATAAGGCACTATTTAGAGGACATGTGGCAAGAATCTGGAGGTCCCCAGCATAACTGGTCGACCGACCACTTTTTCTGGTCGGGCAGCCACTTTTTCTGGTCGACCAGCTACATTTTTTGGTCTGTAGACAAAAAAGTGGTCGGCAAGTTGTTTTGGCTGGTTGGCAGTGAGCAAAAAATGTGGTCTACAGCCTTTTCTTGTCTCCAGAAGAGAGTTCCTAGCCTTTTTATGTGCTGAGAGTGCAGAAGGTCTGAGTTTACTTCTATTTCGGATGCGTCTTGTTACGTTGTTTGTCCAATATGCATTTGCTTATCGAGTTGTTAAGTTTTTCTTATCAAGTTGTTGTTCATTTGCTTATCGAGTTGTTGCTCTTTGATTATCGAGTTGTTGCAATTTGTTTATCGAGTTGTTGCTCGTGGCTTATCGAGTTGTTATAATTCGTTTTTCGAATTTGTTTTTGTTAAGTTGTTTTGTTACGTTGGTTCACTAACTGACTTGGTGAATGCACGGATGTTCAATTTCCATCAATCTCATTTTTGTGCAAAATGGTGCGATGCGATGCTTAGAATACAAATGCAACACTTTTTGAACAAAAAGTCATTTTCATTCCATCATGTTTCTTTTTACAACAGGGTACAAGTTTAAACTGCCTAACGCTGTACAATGTGCTACAACTACTAGTAAAAAGAAAACAGAGCAAAAACGTCTAAATTGGTGCTATCGGGCTTAAGATCGAGAGGCTCTCTTCACCCTCTTCGGCTGAGCAACCTCTACACCACCGTCGTCAACATCCCCGTCTGAACCGAAGCCACCATCCTCGGAATCCTCCTCGGCGTCCTCTCCGCCCTCAGCGCCTGAGCCGGTGTCATCACCTCTGCCCGCAGATGTCTCTGACTGAGGGGGTGCTGACTCCTCCTCCTCGCTGGACTCGTCATCATGCCTGGCAGGCGCTCGACGCCTCCCTCGACCGCGTGCCGGGATCCCTCTCCCTGCTACTCAAGAAGGCCTGGACGGCCCGGGCTGTACAGGTGTGACCTGAAAGGCAGTTTGAATACATTAGCTAGAGTATGTATATCAGATGCAACTATGGTGCATGGGGTGAGTGCATGCAGATATAGTGTGTGAATGTGATGTGTCAGATGTGATCTACACATATAGTGAATCAATGCAGTGAAATGTTCAGTTTTGATATATCAGCAAGAGTATGATAAATGCAAGAAAACTAGAAAGTACCGGGATGCCGTAGAAGTGCAGTATCGTCTCTCTCCTCAAAACCATAAACTCGAGTGAGGCCATCGCCTCGAGCAACCCCTGAACATATCCTCTGGGAGGCTGCAGATGCAAGTTCAAGTCATTAGTGAATGAATGAATGTCTAAATATCTGAATGATAGATGAAAGCTGTAGAGCACACCGATGCTGAGTCAGGGGCACTGACGTATCGATGATCTAGCAATGGAGGCTCCAGCGGAATCTACTATGGTGTCCCATACTACCAGCCTGTCAGCTCAGTCGGAGGATCTGGCCACCCAGCACACTGCCAAGTGGGGGGCATCTCCCTGGTCCTGCCTCTCGAAGTGCTGGCCCTGCTAGTCGAAGGGATGTCTGCAGCTCGGGCACGGCTCGAGAAAGGCATGTCAGCAGCTCTCCTCATGGGGGTACGAACACCTATCAGTGGAGGCATCAGGTATGTGTGAAGGTATGTCGCGTACTCCCCCTCCTCCAGGAAAAGGACTGCGTCAGCACCCAACATAAGATTGGTAGTCTCTTGGAGAGTGAGACTCTCTGTGGACCGCATGTCTAAGGGAGGCGGTGAAAGGATATCCTGAGCAGGATTACCCATTGTCTGGCGCATGAAGCGCTCCCCGAGAAACCAAGCTTTGCCGACTGGTCCCTCAAACAAAATCTTGTATCAGGAGGCGCTCCATGCCCTAGCGAACTGGAACCGAGAATACCCCGGCATGGCTATCCAAGGCTGCCAGGTGACCTGCGGATAGCAAGTGCATAAATTGATTAGATGTCATAACTATGCAAGATAAACCGAAGCTGAAAGCATAAAGAACTGAGAGTTCTGGATTACCTCGATCGCCTACACTGTGTCAAAATACTACCGGAGATATGGCAATGTCTCCCGGGGCTTGGGCCGGCATCGACCCTCGAATCTGCGCGAGTATGGCACCTCGAGTGGTGCCTCAACCTCTGGATCTGGGGCGAGCATCGGGAAGTAGGCGCAAACCCACAGCTGTGAAGGGCAAGACAATGGCAGTCAAAATACAGAATGTATAGAAAATGTAGAATGCTGAGTGCAGAATACGAATACAGAATGTACAGAAAACGCAGAATGCTGAGTACAGAATGCGAATACAGAATGTACAGAAAATATAGAATGCTAAGTGCAGAATGTGGAGTACAGAATGTAATGTGTGCAATGTGCGGAGTGTGTAGTGTACAGGTAATGTAAAGCAGAAATGTAAATCAAGAGGGCAGAATGTGCCTTCCAGGCTCTCCAGTAGCCGCCTACTATGTTCCCCTGCCCGCGGGAGGTCGTGCTCATATAGCAGTAAAGGGTAGCGAGGCCAGCGCCGCCCCAATCAAAGTGCCGGACCTGTGATAGGTCTACCAGAGCACTGAGAAGATATAGCCCAACCGTGTTCCCCCTATCGGAGAACAATGTGGTCCCGAGAAGGAACATCAGAAATCCCCGAGCATACTGCTCGATGACCTCAAGAGTCTCGGGCAGAGTCCCCATGTACTGCTCCGTAAACCAGGTGTACCTGACCATGCATGATGATCTGTAGATCGGCGGATGGGTTCCGAGCAGATAAGTCCAAGCTGCCTCCCACTCGCCCATATCAAAATCGTATGGGATCGGCCGACCTCCCATGTCGAGGCCCGTCAGCATCAAAAAGTCATACGGGGTCATCGTCATGTCCTCGGTAGCAGAGAAGTGGAAGGAGTTGGCGGTATTCCACCATCTCTCTACTAATGCGCCCATGAGGGTCCTACTTGCCTGAAGGCGCGACAATCCCGTGCAAAATGGGCCAAACCCTGCCTCATCAACGATATGTCGAACACCATCTGGGAGCTCTATAAACCACTCCCTCGTGATGATTGACCCATATCCCCCTGTGAAATGGGAAGCTACCTGCGTGTAGAATGAACAGAGTGTTATGTTGTAAGCTACGTGCCAAATGAACAACCAAATAAACAGAATACTGTGTTGTGAGCTGTGTGCTAAATGAATAGAATGCTGTGTTGTGAGCTGTGTGCCAAGTGAACAGAGTGTCGTGTTGTGAGCTGCGTGCCAAGTGAACAGAGTGCTATGTATGAGCTGCGTGCCAAGTGAACAGAGTACTATGTTGTGAGCTGTGTGCCAAATGAACAAAATATTGTGTTTTGAGCTGTGTGCCCAAATGAACAGAATATTGTGTTGTGAGCTGTGTGCTAAATGAATAGAATGCTGTGTTGTGAGCTGTGTGCCAAGTGAACAGAGTGTTGTGCTGTGAGCTGCGTGCCAAGTGAACAAAGTGCTATGTATGAGCTGCGTGCCAAGTGAACAAAGTACTATGTTGTAAGCTGCGTGCCAAATGAACAGAATATTGTGTTGTGAGCTGTGTGCTCAAATGAACAAAATATTGTGTTATGAACTGTGTGCCCAAATTAACAGAATATTGTGTTGTGACTGCGTGCCAAATGAACAGAATATTGTGTTGTGAGTTGCGTACCAAATTAACAGAGTGTTATGTTGTGAGCTGCATGCCAAATGAACAGAATATTGTGTTGTGAGCTGCGTGCCAAATTAACAGAGTATTTTGTTGTGAGCTGTGTACTAAATGAACAGAATGCTGTGTTGTGAGCTGCGTGCCAAATGAACAGAGTACTGTGTTGTGAGCTGCATGCCAAATTAACAGAATACTATGTTGTGAGCTGCGTGCCAAGTGAACAGAATATTGTGTTGTGAGCTGTGTGCCAAATGAATAGAATGCTGTGTTGTGAGCTGTGTGCCAAATGAACAGAGTGTTGTATTGTGAGTTGCGTGCCAAATGAATGGAATACTGTGTTGTGAGCTGCGTGCCAGATTAACAGAGTGTTATGTTGTGAGCTGCTTGCCAAATGAATAGAATGCTGTGTTGTGAGTTGTGTGCCAAGTGAACAGAGTGTTATGTTATGAGCTGCGTGCCAAATGAACAGAATACTGTGTTGAGAGCTGCGTGCAAAATTAACAGAGTGTTGTGTATGAGCTGTGTGCCAAATGAATAGAATGATGTGTTATGAGCTGTGTGCCAAGTGAGCAGAGTGTTATGTATGAGTTATGTACCAAATGAACAGGATGCTGTGTTGTGAGTTATGTTCAGAACGAGCAGAAGCACTGTGTATGTAAATGAGTTCAGAACGAGCAGATATAATACGCAGCGAAAGCATGAAATGTGCAAGAATTGTAAAATACATCACAAAAAATGTAAAAGTGAAGTACGCACCTCGCACGCGTGATGTGATAAGTGGGACTCCGGCTCCCGTTGCAGCAAGTCTGCGGGTGCCCGTCGCGCAAAATCTGTGAAACGATGAAAGGTGCTCGGGGGTAGGATGTGCTCCTGAGGGTGGTACCTCTCGGGGTCGAAAGGTCGAATCCTCAAACGCAATGGCATGATGTCAGGCTCGTCCTCTACTCGCGGAGAACCCCCATCGTGTGAAATGTGGTCAGCCATCTGAAAAAGGTGCAAAATGAGCAAAAATGAGCGAAATGAGTTAAAATTGCAAAAAGTCAACAAAAGTCAACTCTCGGGAAGAGAAAAAGTCAAAGAAAGTCAAAGCCCGGGAAAAGGTGCTTAACTTCGAGAGAAACATACCTCAAATGGTGAAAATGGAGAAAGAAGCGCCGGAAACAAATTCTGATCAGTTCAAAACGAAGAGAATCGAAAGTTTTTCGCGAATCAACTTCGCGTGGGGCGTTGGAATACGCGTATAAAGTGTGGATCTAAGAGAGAAAAGTGCCTAAGAGCAAAGAGAAGTGTATTTCGGCCTTGGGTGTGAGACCAAAAGTGATTTGGAGTTGTATACTTAAAGGGCCGAACCTCAAAAGACCAAGCTGCCCCTGTTTTGCTAAACTGGTCGGCCGACCAGTTTTTCTAGCTGACTGACCACTTAGGTGGTCAACAAGTGGTCGGCAGCTGATCTAGGTGGTCGGTAGCCCTTCTTGGTGGTCTTCAGGGTCCTATTGTTCTCCCTGTGTGTTTTTGTGCTGATTGGAGTCCTTGGTTCTCGAGAAAGTACAAGAAAAGTACACTTTTCGGCTCAAAATGTCCCCGCGGGAACTTCAATTCAAGTCTTCGATGCGTAGCTCATCATTACTCGCCAAGAGCAAAGTGTATCCTTTTTTAGTACATTGTGACCCCTCCGAGAGGTAAATCGGGGGTTACGGTTGAATTGGTCTCGTTAAGGCTTGTATTTCCTTATTCGGCATTTTGCTTCAAACATACTATTGAAGTTGCACTTTTCTCGCATTGTTATGCACACTTTTCTCGCATTGTTATGCACATTTTGCTCGCATTGTTATACGCGCCTCGGTTGCATTGTTATGCACCTTCTCCACTTGCGTTGTCACGCACATTTTGCTTGCATTGTTATACGCGCTTCGGTTGCATTGTTATGCACCCTCTCCACTTGCGTTGTCACGCACATTTTGCTTGCATTGTTATGCGCGCTTCGGTTGCATTGTTATACACCTCTCCACTTGCGTTGTCACGCATACTCAATTGCATTGTTATGCTCGTTCCAGCTACATTGTTATGCACCTTCTCCACTTGCGTTGTCACGCACATTTTGCTTGCATTGTTATGCGCGCTTCGATTGCATTGTTATGCACCCTCTCCACTTGCGTTGTCACGCACATTTTGCTTGCATTGTTATGCGCGCTTCGGTTGCATTGTTATACACCTCTCCACTTGCGTTGTCACGCATACTCAATTGCATTGTTATGCTCGTTCCAGTTGCATTGTTATGCACCTTTTCACTTGCGTTGTCATGCACGTTTTACTTGCATTGTTATGCACACTACTTGCGTTGTCGCGCACGTTCTACTTGCATTGTTATGCACTTTCCAGTTTCATTGTTATGTACCTCTTTACTTGCGTTGTCATGTACGTTCCACTTGCATTGTTATGCACGCTTCACCTACGTTGTCACGCACATTTCACTTGCATTGCTATGCACCTTTCCATCGGCATCATATGTGCACGATATTGTATGTACGGTTCATTTGAATTTGGTGAAACCAGATGATATTGTATATACGGTTCATTCAGAGAAGCTCCGGTTCAGTTTGACTGCTACCCTTCTCCACTCGCGTTTGACATGCATTTGGACGTACCTTTCCCCTCTCGCATTCGACACGCGTTTGGATGACTGCGCTTTCTTGCACAGTCCTTCTCCTTTTGCGTTTGATACGCTGGGAGGTGTTTCATTTGAGACTCCGGGTGCTCTCGGCAGTCGCTTTCAACCTTCTCCGCGTGAGACGCAGTGAGAATTGCATAATTTTCTTACATCCTTTCTGCATGAGATGTAGTTTGGTTTGTGTTTACTTGCCTGCATAGCATTCGCTTAAAATGTCGCATTTATTTTGCATAATTGCTTCATCACAGCTCTCTTTGCATGATCATAAGTTATGTTCGGCATTGTGCATGTCATTTGCATTTTGCCCCTGTCTGCGGGCGCATCTCTTTGTTATCTTGCCTGTTTGTCTAAGTTTTCGGCCTTGTCAAAAATAGGTCGTCTCTAGGCTTTGACATTCACTCCCGTCACTTCTTGACTTCCGAGTTCTGTCAAAGAGGGGCAACTGTAGACACCCCATTTTTGACCAACCTTAAGACTCAGACGTCATCGTTTGAGCACGCGATGATCGCGCATGTTTGTGCTCGTTTCGAGTTTCCGGAGTTTTCGACTGAGTGTCTTGCCTCCGGGCCTCTGAACTCTTTGTGTTTTGGCTCGGTTTGTGGACCAAGCCTTGTTGACCTTGCCTGGAGGGAGAGAGGGGTGTGTAGACCACTTTTTTTTGTCGTAGACCACTTTTCCCTCTTGTAGACTAGTTTCCAGTTTCCGAAGTCTTCGGTCGCGCGCCTTGTCTCGGGACCGCTTAACTTTCTCCTCTTGGCTTGGTTATTGGACCATGCCTTGTTGCCTTGGTTTAGAGGGACACAGAGGTCTTGTAGACCACTTTTGTGGCCGTAGACCACTTTTCCCTCCCGTAGACCATTTTTGGTGCCTGTAGACTAGTTTTCAAGGTTTTCGGCTTCGTGCCTTGACCCGCGGACTCTTGTCTTGCATCCTTTTTGGTTTGTTTTTAGCACAAACCTTGTTTTCCTTGCTTGGAGGGTGGAATAGAGGTTGTAGACTAGTTTCTCTCCCTGAAAACCACTTTTCCTGCCTGCCAGCCAGTTTTCTGGTCGGCCAACTGGTCTTGGTGGCCTTTAGACCACCAAAAGTGGTCGGCAGCCATGCCACCACCTTGCTTTCCTTGTGCAGACCACCCCTCCCCCTTGCCAACCACTTTTCATTCTTGCAGACCACTTTTACTGGTCGACCGGCCAGTGTAAGTAGCTGGCCGACCACTTCAATTGGTCGGCAGCTTTCCTGCAATTTTCTGCAGATATTTTCTTGCCAGCTGTGCCAACTGTTGGGCATAAAAGGCATCCTCCATACACGTGTATGGAGGGATTGCTTGGAGCCTAAAGCTTGTTCAACAAGCTTGATGCATGATTTTTCTATATAAGGGAGCCTCCTCCTTCTTGCCTTAGGTTCAGAATTTTGTATTGGAGCTATACATATATCATCTATCTCTATATTGCTCTTCCTCTTCATATTTGTGCTTGAAAGTGCCTATTCTTCACACTTTTGCACACAAACACCTAGTGAAACACCACACTCTTGTTGCTGAGGCACCTTGAAGCTGGTTTTGGTGTTTTTGGACTGCTTTTGATCCAAAAAGGTTGCTGGAGTTGCTTCCTTGAAGCTGTTCTACAAAGGTGAGTTTCTAACCCCTTAAAGCTTTGTTTTTGTTTAAGTCTTTGGCCCTATTTGCATGCTGATTTAGGCCTAACTTTAAAATACAAAAAGCTTTGATTTTAAGTGTTTAAGATGTTTGTTTGAGGCTTCCTTCGTGTTGGGGGTGATCTACTCCCTTGCATGCCCTATTTGCTAGGCTTTTGAGCCATCACTTTAGGCTTTTGTTTTAGCCTTTATTTGGCCTTTCTACTACTGAATTCCAAAGGAATTTCAATGATAGAAACTTTGGTTTTGAGGCCCCAAATGGGTGGGGGTTATCCCATCTCCTCTTCTCTTGTATGCTTGTGTTGATAGCTCATCACAAGAGCATGTAGTTCTATCTTCTTGAAGCTTTGTTTAAGCACTTTTTTGTGACCTTTTAGACCTTCCATGACTCTGTTTTTCGTTGTCTTGGTCACCCCTTACACGCTTCTTGTATGTGTAGTGTAATCCTCTTTGTAGCTCATCAAAGTAGCATGTTTGTTAAGCATGTTTTGGCTCCATCTTAGCATGTCTCAGGCCTTATTTCAGCATGATATACTTCTGTCTGGGGTTGGTTTGATTACCTCTTGAATGCTCCTTGCACTTATAGTGCAATCCTCTATACTAGCCTAACATGCATCATGCTTTTGACCATCATTCTAGCATGATTTTGGCTCAACTCCAGCAAGCTTTTACTCATGTTTTATCATGCTTAAGCTCTATTTTATATTGTTTTGGTCATGCATGCCTTGCTTTGTATAGCCATGGTGCATTGTAGCCCACTAGCCTTGAGTTTCCAAGTCACTAGCATGCATTGATTGGGCTATTTGCATGATTTAGCATCATTTGGTACATGATTTCAGTGCATGTAGTGTGGTCATATACTCACATGTGTCACTCTTTCAATGCTTTGGAGGGGTTGTGCTTTATGCCTTAAATATGAGCCATTGTGTATGCCATCTTGCCTAGACTTTTGGGCTGCCATATCAGTGTGTTTTTGGTCTTGTTTTGCCATGATACAACTCTGATTTTTGTTGGTGAAGTCATCTCATGCTTGATTTCGGTAGGTGTAGTGTAACCTTCCTCTTTGGCCTTGTATACTCCATACTTCATGCCTCTAATTCTAGCATGTGTTAACTTTAGTCCATACATGTTTTAGCATTGTTTTGACAAGCTCTAGGACTGTTTTGGGTTGTCTTGGCCATGTGGTTCATGCATTGCATAGCTGTAGTGCAATTAGCCTTGCTAGTCTTGTGTTTTCATGTCCCTAGCATGCTATGCTTGTGTCATTTAGATGATTTGGCATCATTTCATACCTGATTTCAGAGCATATAATGTTGTCACACTTCCATATTTTTCACTTCTTAATCATGTTTGAGAGTTGTGCTCTTGTGCTTAGTTGATGGACCAATGCATGAGCATGCATTATCATTTCGGAGTATTTTGGCCACTGTTTTGGGCATGATCGAGGTCTGTCCATATTCGATTTAAGTCCATTGAGCATGTTGTTTGAATGTTGTTGTTTGCATTGTGTTTGCATGCTTATTGCATTGCATTATGTTTGCATGCCATTAGCATTGATAGGTTGATCATGTTGCATTGCATTTGTGTTTGGATAGGGTGTTAGTCCAAACACGAGAAACGAGGGACGTTTCATACTTGAAGTGATGAAACGTGCCTCATTTCTCGGTCGCCGATGCTCTTGATCATGCATGATGGAGTTTAAGGCCCTTATGTGTTATTTGTGCATTCATTGATATTGAATTGTGCAAACTTGGCTTCTCGGCCATCGTGCATTGCGATGCTCGATTGGTGGTCTGAGAGTCGAATACCACACTCCCTTGAGCCTAAGAAATGATAGGGAGGGTGGTTGTGCACACATACCTTGCAAATACACTGCTATGCCCCTTCTTGTTCTCTATTGCAGCAAAATGGAGCTTGGTGGCATTTTATGGTCGGCAGACCAGTAAAAGTGGCTGGCCGACCACTTTTTCTGGTCTGCAGCATACTTAGGTGGTCTGTAAGTGGTCTACACCACCAAAAAGTGGTCAACAACCTTCCTGGAAGTTCCCATGATGGACTAGAAGCTATCTGGAGGTTTGTGCAGTGTTCTGAGATCAAATGCAAACAGAGGCAAGTTGGGACATCGTAATGGATTTCCGGACGAGGCAACCGAGCATGCATGCACTTCTCGCCCTGAGGACATCTCTTTACTGCTTTACTTAGCTACTTGGCTTAGCTAGCTAATGCTTTGGTTTTGTACTTAAATAGTTAAGTACATTAACTATTCGTTTGTGTTGTAATAACTAATTAGTTAACTTGTTAGTTAATTAGCTTCGTTTTGTAATAATCAGTTTAATTAGCTTAGATTAGCTAATTAGCTTATTATTCGGACCCTCCGTTGAGAGGGCAAATGTTGTAATAAGTGTGCGTATGTGTGATGCATATCTTCCAACCCCCATTTCTGTCTCCCTTTCACTTATTTGCTTTCAGTGGTTAGTTTTAGGACATATTTCAATTAGCATCCTTATGCTTGCATGCGTGCATTTCATTCATTCGTCTTGCATGCACCGGGCTCGGCGCATCATACAAACTGCATTGTATTTCAATACCAATTTGAATACATGTTATCAAGTTGCATTCACATGACATCTTAGAATAGCCGAGCCTATTTTAGCTGGATTTTTGCATATGTTGCATTAGGCATTGTTGACATAGCTAGGATCATGCATTGATTACTAATTAGCTTCTTTTTTGGCTCGGAGTACACTGTGAGTGTTCATTCTTTAGCATCCTTGCATGTGTGCAAGTGTTGCCATGATAGCATACTTGCCATGAGGCTATTTGCTTAAGTGCTTTACTGCATAAATGCCTGTGGATGAAGGCTTCATTGCTTGAATTTGAACAATTCATCAAAAGGCAAGTTTTAAGCCCACTTTGCGGAGTGGCAAAATCATGTTTTCTAAGCTCACTTGAGTGGCAAATCTACGTCTTAGCTTACTTACAAGTAGCAACTTCAAACCATTTTCAAACAAACAAACATGAGATGTTTTGTTCCAATTTAAGTGATTTAGTCTATACTTGTGTGCTATGCGCATCACATAGTAAGCTAACTAATAAACCGGAATAAGAACACATGTGTTTTCAAAAATAACATATCATGTTAGTAGAGGTCGATCCTTTAATCGGGCGAGCGGGGGTGCTCATTGCATGACCTTCCCCTCTCGTACCCAAGTTCCCGAGCTGAGGCAACTTTGGTGATGACGGACACGTGGCCTTAGGCACGAGTCAGGGTTTCCTAAATTTCCCAAAAACAAAACATTTAGGTGGTGACTCTGAAATCTAGCAAAGCAGTCCATGTTTGGCATTTTTTGATTAAAATCGATTTTCCAAAACGATTTGCTGGATTTGGACTCTTTGGTGATTTATCAGTCTTGCATTGCACTTTGTGAGATTCGATTCAGAACCGTGATAGGAGTCCGAACTGTAGTAACAAGAACAACGATTTGCGCCCTCGCGTGCGGAGCGGAGTTCCGGGCGGTCTACACATCGAAGTCCAAACAGTGGTGTTCAGTCAAACACTGGAGTTCCATTGAAATAGAGAGAGACAGAGAGAGAGAAGACTAGTTTTGGTGATCAGAGATCGATGAACGATTTGAAGATAGGGAGAGAAAGAGATGCTCTTGAGATCAAAGATAGAGAGAGAGAGAGAGAGAACATACCATCTCAGCCGACTAGTTTGAGGATAGAGAGAGAGAGAGAAGACTGGTTTTGGAGATCAGTGATCAGTTTGAAGACAGAGAGAGAGAGAAAGAGAGATGCTCTTGAGATCAAAGACAGAGACAGAGAGAAAAAAGACACCATTTCAGTTGACTAGTTTGAAGATAGAGAGAAAGTATACTGGTTTTAGAGATCGGAGATCGAATATCGGTGATCGGTTTGAGGACAGAAAAAGAGAGAGATACTCTTGAGATCAAAGATAGACAGACAGAGAGAGAAAGAAAGAGAGAGAGAGAGAGAAGACACCATCTTAGCTGACTAGTTTGAGGACAGAGACAAAGACAGAGAGAGACTATACTGGTTTTGAAGATCGGAGAAAATTGTTTGGTATCGGCGATCGGTTTGAGGACAGAGAGAGATGCTCTTGAGCTCAAAGATAGAGATAGAGAGAGAAAGAAGACACCATCTCTCAGTCAACTGGTTTGAGGAGAGAGAGAGAGAGAGAGTGTGTGTGTGAGAAAGAAATAAGGGGCTTCTGTCTTGAAAATTATGAATGATCATTCTAGAGAATGATCTCAGGCATTGGATTATTATGTAATCAACGATTGAGATCTTGTTCAGTAATCAACCCCCAAGATCAGTCCAAGTGTGCTGTTTTGTTCATTAAAAATAAAAAAATAAAAACACAAGTGAAACAGAAGCACAACGGCCATAATTAAGTGGTCAAATTTTTGAAAATTCTCAACGGCTACATTTAGAAGGAAAAAAAAAAAGGGTCACATTTTATAAATCTATAAATACAAACCCTTTTTCTCAATCTCATTTCACAACCTCTGAAATTAAATTTTTATTTATAGTTTTTTCACATAATCACTATGGAAGGTTCATCAAAAATAAAGAGAGAAAAATCATTCACCATTGATAAAGATGTGGCACTTTGTAAAGCTTGGTGTCACATTTCTGAAGATTCAATTGTTGGCAATTCGCGATCTTGTGCTCACTTTTGGGGAAGAATTTATGAAAATTATTGCCCACTTCAGAATGATCAGTCAAGAACACAAGTGTCTATCCAATCTCAATAGGGTATAATCATGAAATGTTCCAACAAATTTCGTGAGTATTTATCGCAAGTCAAAAATCTACACCCAAGTGGGATGTCTCAAGTTGATATAGTAAGATTTTATCTTCATTTATTATGTTAGTTTTTTATTTTGTCTCATATAAAAATTAACTAATTAATTAATTTAATATTTTATTGATACAGATGCCTCAAGCAAAACTTTTCTATAATCAAAATAAAAACAAACATTTTGCTTTTGAACATTGTTAGCCAATCTTGCAAAACAATATCAGGTGGCAAGATGTAACTCCTACGAACACAATAAAGTCAAGGATACATATATCGTTTTCTCCTAATTCAGCCCCCCGAATCCCCTATGGATAGCTGCATTTCTCTTGAAGATGATAACAGTCCTAGTGTTGGTAACAATCCAACAGTTGGTAATAATCCAATTGGTGAGGATAGTGTCTCTGCAAAAGGATGGGTAGTGAATCTGCAAAAGAATTGCTTCGGACAAGTGAAGATGTTCAAGCTGAAGTCCACAAATATAACAATTTGTTGGAGACATTTAACCAATACCTTACTGAAAAGGAAATGAAAAAAGCTAAAAGAGAAGAAAAAAGGACTCAAATGATGCAAGAGATGAAAGAACTGGAGATAAAAAATAAAAAAAAAGAACATTTGCAGGAGATGAGAGAACTTGAGATCAAAAATGAGGAACGTTTGATAATGACTAAGGACATTTCTCATTTGGACCCTCAGACAAAAACGTATTACATAATGCTCAAAAATGAGATTTTCGCCAAGTGGTCCGCACATGTCAACAACCTAAATTACTATTTTTTCCTGCCTCCTGATGAATAATTATGGGAGAATGTATTTTTTTATTTTGTAATGATATTTATTTGTCATTTAGTTTTCAATGTAATTTTGAGTATTTTTAATGTTTCAATGTAGTTTTGTTTTTGCAATGTATTGTTGCCTATTTTTTAGTATAATTTTAATTTTTCAATATTATTATGAACAAATAAATATATTATTGAAATGAAGGCAATAAAGTTGCAAATGAAGACAATTTTATTCAAATAAAAAGACATTACATGACAGTAAGTGTCATTAAAATGATAAAATAAAAACTTAATCTAGCTCTCCAGATCGAAACCACAAGTGTTCAATTAGATATTACGAATTGCATTATGGGCTTTAGTAGATCCAATCCTCTAGCGATTCAACATAAATTCAACATACTCCTGATTTGGATCGCGTGACACTTGACATGGGGTAATAGTGGTATCAATTTCCAATAGTGTTGCACTGCATTCATTTTCTGGAATATTACGCTCGTCTTCAATGATCATATTGTGCAAAATAATGCACGTTTCCATCCTCATCACTCCAACCTCTCGCCGAAACTCTAACAATATTAAAACGTGCTTGGAGCACTCCAAATGCCCTTTCGACATCCTTCTGATATACCTCTTGCATCCTTGTAAATAGTTGTCTCTTTAAACCTTGAGGTTGAAATATCGTTTTCACAATCATTGCCCAACGAGAATAGATACCATCAGCAAGATAATATCCTACGGTGTATGCGTGATTATTGATGGTATAGTTGGTAGTAGGGGCATGTCCTCTAGATAATTCAGAAAATAAAGACGACATGTTAAGAACAATAATATCATTCAGAAAGCCAGGCATGCCAAAGAAAGTATGCCAAATCCATAAGTCGTAGGAAGCAATTGCCTCGAGTACAACTGTTGGTTTGTGGTAGTGTCCAGTGTAAGCACCAGCTTGGACAGTTAGACATTTATCTCAACACCGGTGCATAGAATCCAAACTCCCTAACATTCTAGGAAACTCGCTTTACTCTACTACTTGTAATAATTTGGCGACATCTGACTCATTTGGGGATCTTAAGTAAACACCTTCATAGACAGCAAGAATCATTCCGGTAAAGAAATTCAAGGCGGCAATTACAGTAGTTTCGCCGATTTTGATGTACTCGTCTACAACATCAACAAGTACATTGTATTGCAGGATCTGAAGTGCAGCAGTCATCTTCTATACAATCCAGGAACACCAGTGGTATCGTGAGTTTGGATGAAGTACTCATTGATTTATTGAATATCATGTAAGATACTAAGAAATAATGACAATCTCATTCGAAAACATCTTCGGAAGTATTCGTCTGGGTAGACAGAATTATCTGCAAAGTAATCTCTATAAATTTGTTCGTCGCCTTTGCCCCTTTCATGATTAATGTATCAACGACCAATTTTGGAACCAACATGTCTGCTTGGTTGGTTTAGAGTTAATGCTTATATTCTTTGTCGTTGTGCTGTTAATAGTTGCATCATCATTATATCATTATCAGATGATGAAGATTCATTAAAATCTCCATTGAAGAAGGCTTTAGTGAAGTTGTTCATTGTGGGTGAGTGAATATGAAAATTATAGAAAATCTTGTGGGGGGGTACAAAGAGTTTAGAAGATATGAAAATTGTGGGTAGGTGGATATGAAAATTGTTGAAAACCTTGTGTTATAATTTATAGAGAAAATTGTGGGTGGGTGAATGATGGCTAGTTGTTGGTAAGTGAATGGTGGATGAATAATGGATGGTTGTTGAGTAGGTGGCTGTTGGTGAATGAATGCTGAGTGAATAATGGATGATTGTTGGTGAATGAATGTTGGGTGAATAATAGATGGTTATTAATGGGTAGTTGGTGATTGTTTATTTTTTAATGTAGTTAATAATTTTATTTTATTTTTTGGTGGGGTGAATTACATTAAATTTTTTTTTGTGGAAATTTTTCATTTTTTTATATTTGTCTAATCGGGTATAATATAAATATATATATATATATTTTTTTTTTTACAAACAGTTGAAAAAAGGTTAAAAAAGACAAAAAAAAATACTAAAAAACCTATACCGAAACAGCACCTACTGTGATAACCCAATCCGTATTATGCTTAATTATACACGTGCTTATGTGTTTAATATGAATTTGCAAGTTAATTATGTGAATCATGTGCTTTTGGATTTTATATCTGTTGAATGGAGGAAAAGCTGTTGCAATTAGAACTTTGAACTGAAAATTGAAAGTCTTAGAGGCGCGATAAACCAAAACCGACTTCATATTTGTGATTAGCATGATTTTTAGAGCCTACGGTGAAATTTTGTAAAATTACGATTCGTAATGTTTTAATTAGCCTATATTATATATATCTCTTTAGTTCTTGAGTTCATCATTTTTTGAGAGAGCTTTGCTAGAGGGTGAGTTAGAGAGAGAGAAAAAAAGGAGAAGCTAGAGATTTGGTGGAGATTCAAGGGGCAAATCCTAGATTGAAGTTAAGGTATGAAAATTTACCTAGAATCTTTGTCTTTAGCTTATCTTTGGCATGAAATCAAGAGGAAATTGGAAACTTTGAGCTAAGGTTTTGGGTTGTGTAATGGGTTAAACTAAATGCAAGAAATCTCTTTATGTTTATTTGTTTTAAGTCCAATCTTATGATTGATGCATGAAATGAGCTCTAGATTATGCATATAACAAAGATTTGTTGAGGGATCATCCATGTTTTTATGTATTTAAGCTTTATCATGAAATTTATGAAATTATGAAAAATATGAGACCTTGATTTTGTTATTGAAGCAAGATTGATGTGTTTGATATATAATTACCCTTGAATCATGCTAGTATAACATGTTTTTGGATTAGCTTTGCTTGAATTTGGGGTTGGAAATGAGTTTGGAGTATTTCATTTTAGCCATTTTCGGACTGTCTGATTTTGCCCAGACCGCATGAGCGGCCACGAGCTCCACACGAGCAGAACATGATGAAAAGTAGAGGTTTGCATTCTACTTAAACCACCGCTCAAGCGGCCAAAATGGGCATACATGCGGCCAGCCCTTTTTCAGCTTATACCTAGTAACTTCAAAGAGACATATCTCCCTCATCCGGACTCCTTTTCAAATGATTCTTGAGCCTAAATTTAAGCCCCGGAAGTCTAGTTTCCAATGGCGGTGGTCTCACATCCAAATTCTAAGTACACAAATAGATATGTTTAAATTAGTGAAGGTTGTTCACTTTATTTCTAACCGTTCATGCTATTTCCTCTCCCAACCCAGTTTCCTTTCATCTATTCCTATTTTCTTAGACACGGATTATGACCCATTGAGGACTAATGAGTTTAGAACCAACAAAAATAATTGGTTAAGGAGCAAAGTAAGGGATTGATTTATTTGGTTAAGAAAAGATTAAAAGAAGTAAATTTGATCAAAAGAGTAATTTTATGTTCTGATATGTTGTGCTATGCGCAGTGTGTTTGTAGGTCATGATTCAAGAACCAATCAACCATTTTTGTAAATCACGGTGAGTAATTTTCTTTGTGTAGATGTCCCCGAACGTCCCGGGAAAATCCTGTTTTGTTCATTGGGCTTACTACAGTTCGGACTCAAATGTCACTGTTCTGAATCTAATCCCGCAAAGTGCAATGCGGGGCCGATAAATCACCAAAGAGTCCAAATCTAGCAAATCGTTTTGAAAAACTGATTTTAGAAAGAAGTGCCAAACATGGACTGCTTTGCCAGATACAGAGTCGCCACCTAAATATTTTATTTTGGGGGAATTTAGGAAACCCTGACTCGTGCCTAAGGCCACGTGTCCGTCATCACCAAAGTTGCCTCGGCTTGGGAACTTGGGTACGAGAGGGGAAGGTCATGCAATGAGCACCCCCGCTCGCCCAATCAAAGATCGGCCTTTACTAACATGATATCTTGTTTTTGAAAACACATGTGCTTTTATTCTGGTTATTAACCTAGAATTACTATGTGATGCGTATAGCATACAAGTATAGACTGGATTACTTAAGTTGGAACAAAGCATTGCATATTCGTTTTGAAAACAGTTTGCTACTCGCAAGTAGGCTAAAATACGGATTTTGCCACCCTCAAGTGGGCTTAGAAAACATGGTGATTTGCCACTCTCAAGTGGGTTTAAAACTCGCAATCAATGAATTGTTTCAATTCAAGTAATCCAACCTTCACCCACAGGCATTCAGGCAGTTATATCACATAAGCAGTTAGCCTCATGGCAAGCATGCTATCATGGCAGTCACTCACACGCATGCAAGGATGCTAAAGCATAAACACTCACCGAGTACTCCGAGCCAAAGAAAGAAGCTAATTAGAAATCATGCATGAATTCTAACTATGCTAAGATGCCTAATGTAACACATGCAGGATGCAACTAAGATAGGCTCGGCTATTCTAAAATGGCATATGAGATGTTACAGATAACATGTATTCAACTTGGAATTGAAATACAATGCAGTTAGTATGATGCGCCGAACCCGGTGCATGCAAGACAGATGAATGGATGCAATCATGCAAGCATAAGGATGCTAATTGAAACATGCCCTAAAACTGACCATCATAAGCTGGTAAATAAAAGGGAGCAAGACGTGGGGTTGGAAGACATTCACACACGCACGCACACTTATTACAACAGTTGGCCCTCTCGACGGAGGGTCCGAATGAATAATACAACACTAACTAGCTAATCTAAGCTAATCTAATTAAGCTAGTTATTACACAACCAAAATGAATTATAAATTACAGCTAATTATTACACAACTCTAATTAATTAACAAACTAACTAAGTAAGCAATTAAACTAGCATGCAAACTACATGAATGTGGACTGCCTCAGCTCTGCCTTGAATGATAAAGGATGCATGCATGCTCGAGTCGCCTTGTCGGGAAATCCATTGCAATGCCCCGGCTTGCCTTTGTTTGCAATTGATTTCAGAAATTTGCACAAAGCTCCAGAGAGATGAAACTCTACCCCGGGAAACTGTGGGAAGGCTGCCAACCAGCTTATAGGCATGGGAGACCAACTACCGACCACCTTTTGTGGTGGAAACCAAAGAAGGTGGTCGGCCTGCCAGAAAACCTGGTCGGTCGACCAGTTTCTTCTCCTGGATTCTGTTTTTCTGCAACAAAGGGAAAAAGAGAGGCACGACAAGGTATTTGCAACACATGTGTGCATGACCACTCTCCCCGTCATTGCATAAGCTCTAGGGAGTGTAGTCCTCGACCCTCGGGCCACCGGTCGCGCATCTCGATGCATGATGGCCAAGGAGTCGAATTGCACGACTCAATGTGAAATGAATGCACATACAAGCACCTAAAGCCAACAACTCTGTCATGGGTAGTTAAAAGTGTCGGCGGCGACCGGGAATCGAGGCACGTTTCGTCACTTTGAGTACGAAACGTCCCTCGTTTCCTGTGTTCGGACTAACTTCTATTCCGAACACAATGCAACAAACAATGGTATGCACAATGCGACTTTAAGTATGCAACCTAAATGCTATGCAACTAAGTGATGCAAACATGCAAAGGATGACATGCAAACATGCGACTAGCATACACAATGCTATGAACTAACAATGGCATACTCAATGCACGTGGTACTTAGCATACACAATGCACCTAAGAACTAACATACACAATGAGATGAACAAGGCATGCACAATGCAATGATCAATCATGCGACAATGTGGCATACTCAATGCTATGGAATACAATGGCATACTCAATGCAAAAATAGACTTAAACCAAAATGACTGGGCCTCAGCCACACCCAAATCAGTGGCCAAACATGATGAAAACAAGACCCCAAAACTCATGCTAGCATACACAATGCAAGGACCTAAGCCTAAGGGCACAAAATACAACTCTACAAAAGCATTGAAAGGATGAAATATGGCATACAATGACACATGTTCCAACTCTGAAATGACATACAAAATGGCTCTGAATCATGCAAACAACTCACACAATGCATGTTGAAAGGCTCAAGTACCGAAGCTAGTGAAGCACATTACACTAGAGGCATGCAAGGCGATGCTCAAATGACAAAACCAACCCCAAACAGACCTTAAGCAGGCCCAAAACAGTGGCAAAATGAGCCAAGATGGTGGCTTGAAAGGCATAAGAATGGAGCTCAATGCAAAGGCTCATAAATGGGGTATAATGATGCAACTCTCAAACACATTGAAAAAGTGACAAACATGAGAATATGGCCAAGAAATAAACTTTGAAATATCATGCTCAATGATGCTAAAACATGCAAACACCTCAAGTTAAGTATGCAAGGGGATTCAAAACTCAAGGCTAAGCAAGGCTATTACACTACAACCATACATGGCAAGCATCATTCGACCAAGGGGCCTCAAAATAGAGCTAAGGTAGCCCAAAATATGAACAAAATCATTTTGGAGCATGGCCAAAATATGCTAACATAGAGGGCCAAAACAACATGCATTATAAGCTAGTGAACATGATTTACACTATAAGCATGTGAAGCATATGAGAGGCTACCAAACCAGCCAAAAAAAGAATCATGGCATGCCAAATGATGGCCAAAAACTCACTGAAACATGACCAATACATGCAAGAATGAGGTGTTACTTTGATAGGCTATGCAATGGATTGTTCTACACATGCAAGAGGCAAACAAAAGGTGACCAAACCAGCCATAGAAAGAGTCTATGCAGGTCCTAAAAGTCACTAAAAAGGGTCTGAACCAAGGCTAGGAAGTGTGGAAATATATGCTCCCTTGGAAAGCCAAAAATGCAAGCAAACAAGGCCAAAAGAGACAGGGTCACCCCTCTCTGATTTTGGCCCTCAAAACCACATGCCAACCACTGAAAATCTGCTGGATTTCAGTGGCTAAGGGGCCAAGCAAAGCTCAATACAAAGGTCTCATGGCATGGCTCAAAACAAGGCTAAATAGAGCATGCAAAAGGATAGATGACCCCCAACACCAAAAGAGCCTAAACAAACATGAAAATCACTTAAATATGAACCTTTTTTTAGTTGACAACAAAGCTCAAATAAGCATGCAAATGAGGCTAAGAGAAGGATCAAAATAATGCTTAAAAGAGAGAAAAGTGATTACCCTTGAAGCTCAGCAAAACCAGCAAACTTTGGGACCAAAAACCAGCTCTTTAACCTCTGAAAACAACCTCCAAGAACCTCAAATCAATGGTGGAAGTGTATGGCTATGAGGTGTAGTGTAAAAGGGTCAAGAACAATGCACCTTATGAGCCAAAATATAGAGATATAGAGAGATATGTATTGTTTTGCCTTAGAGAAATTCTCCACACCTGTGTAAAGGAGAGGAAGAGCCTCTCTTATAGAGGTTTGAAGCCAAAGCTTCCTCAAGAAGCTAAAAAACAAGGCTCAAGATCCTCCATACACATGTATGGAGGATACAGTCTGTGCCTTCCAGCTGGCACAGTTGGCACCCACTCAAACAGACAAAACAGGAGGAAGCTGGCCGACCAGAAAAGGTGGTCGGCCGACCACTTTCCCTGGTCGGCCGACCAGGGTAGGTGGTCTCCCACACAAAAAAGTGGTCGATGGCTCCATTTGGTGGTCTCCACTTTGAAAGCAAGCTAGCAGTATGGTGGGAGACCAGCAAATGTGGCCTAAAGACCAAGAAAACCAGCTTCCCGACAAGAAAATCGACTGCCGGGAGAAAGTGGTCTCTGAGGAGAAAAGGTGGTCTCCCACCCTTGTACCACCTCCCAAACAAGGAAAACAAGGTTCATGCCAAAAATGAACCAACACGGATGCAAAACGAGAGTTCGGGGGGCAAAGCACGCGGCCGGGTGCCCCGAAAACTGGCTGTTGAGCACCAAAAGTGGCGTATGGCCACAAAAGTGGTCTCCCGGACCACAGTGTCCCTCTAGACAAAGGAAACAAGGTGTGTTCCAAAAACCGTGCCAAATGGAGAATGTTAAGCGGTCCCGAACCGAGGCGCACGGCCGACGGCTCCAAAAATCAGAAACTAGTCTCCAAACGGGAACAGTGGCCTACGACCACGAAAAGTAGTCTATGACCACTAAGAGATGGTCTACAAGACCTCTCTCTCCCTCCGGGAAGAGAAAACAAGACTTAGTCCGCAGACCGAGTCAAAGCACAAAGAGTCCCGAGGTCCGGAGGTGAGGCTCTCAGCCAAGAACTCCGAAACCTCGAAACGAGCACAACATGCGCAATTACCGAGCGCTCAATCGATGACGTTTGAGTCTTAAGGTCGGTCAAAAATGGAATGTCTACACTTTGTAGCAGTATTTTCATATGAAATACTTTGGAATTGTGAAACTTATGTTTTGTATAAATTATGTGCCTTGACGAGTGTTTCCGAAATGACAAAATGTGCTTGAAATCTTCAGAGTAATTATGCTATGGTCCGTCTTGGATGTTTTGTATAAGCTAATGATTCGCTATAAACGTTCTATATGATGCAATCTTTGACGATTGTCCTGTATGGTAATTCAACAAGTTAATTAAAGCCTAAATCATGGTGAGTAATTTCTATAATATTGTACATATATGTTCTTCATTGTGTGCTTTGAGCCATGAATGGTAAATTGTGCCGATATTGTGTTTTGATCGAAATGAATGAAATTCGTAAAAGTTATATGACATGTGCAATGTGGACCTAAGGTCGTTTTGATATATTGGACCCGAGGTCATTCTGATATATGATTGGGCCCAAGGCCATTTTGATATATTGGTCCCGAGGTTGTTTTGTTATATGTTGGGCCTGAGGCCGTTTTGATATATGATTGGACCCGAGGCCGTTTTGATATATTGGACCCGAGGTCGTTTTGTTATATGTTGGGCCTGAGGCCGTTTGGATATATGATTGGGCCCGATACCGTTTTGATATATTGGACCCCAGGTTGTTTTGTTATATGTTGGGCCTAAGGCCATTTTGATATATGATTGGGCCCAAGGCCATTTTGATATATTGGACCCGATGTTGTTTTGTTATATGTTGGGCCTGAGGCCGTTTTGATATGTGATTGGGCCCGAGGCCGTTTTGATATATTGGACCCGATGTCGTTTTGTTATATGTTGAGCTTGAGGCCGTTTTGTTATATGTTGGATCCGAAGCCGTTCCGTAAATGTCATTAAAAGAAAAGTATGAACTTCGCTATTTGGTAAGCTATGAAAGGATCAATGAATGGTATTTGATACTATGTGCTTTCGAAACGATTTTTAAATATGCCAAGATCTTTATATTGATTAAATAAAACATGAGGCTCATTCATTTAACCCCTTATATGGAAATTACTCATTGGGCTTCCAGCTCACTTTGTTTATTTGTATGTATGTAGATGAGCATCAGGGAGTTCCACATTAGAGACCACATCGGAGTCAGCCTTTTATAAAGCCACCCAAGTTGCACCTCTACATCAGGGCTCTGGTGGTGTTTTGGCCAAGCTTGAGAAGCTTGGGTTTTGTATAGTCTATGATGTTATAAGTTTTGCTTCTGGTTATGTATATATAATGTATGTGTGTAAACGTTATGGCATATGACATGAAGTGTGATGTGAGATATAACATGTATGTTTCTGATTATGGCATGTATGCACAGCTCAATGGACTCCTTCTCATTATATGCTTCAGTTATGGCCCCATTAACATAAATATTTTGTATGTTCGTTTGAGGCCTTCGGTAATTCACGAATTACTGGCCGGTTATAACCCAAACTTTTAGGGACGGGTTTGGGTCATGACACCTATAAACTTGGAGAGAAAGTTGGTTGAAATTTGCCAAAATAGCATGTGATTATTGGAGCACTATTACTATAATTTGACAAAATAGCATTATTCATTGCCAAATTATAACAGTAACAATGATATTTTAATAAACACCATTGGAGATGCTCTTAGAACATTAAAATTATGATTTAATTAAGTAAAATATTGAAGAGGATCTAAAATCCTTCATCAATTTTCTTCATATAATCTGGTTTTAAGTTTAAATAAAAAGTTTAATTTGATATAAATCTTTTTAACCTTTTCATCAAATTTTTATTAAAATTATAAATAAAAAAATCCGTTTACTCAAATTTATCTTTTCCTAAAATAAAATAAAAAATAAAAACCACTCTTCAATGTTTCACTTTTTCAAAATTAAAGATTTGATAAATCCTTAATTTGATGAAAAAAAATTATTTCACCAACATTTAATGAATTGATTAAAAATGATTTTTGAACATTTTTTTAATCAAATTTGATGGAAGGTATGGGAGTGTTCCACTCTGTCAAAGGATTAAACGGTTCCCTGGGCTATTTATTGGGCTTCTTTTTAATAATTCGAATCGTTCATAATTTAAGATTTATCGAGTATAATATCTTTATCAAAAAATTAAGTCAATCGAATAATAAAAACTTTATTTTTAGATAAATTTTATATGAATCATTTATTTTCTTATCATTTATTTTTTTTCATACAAAACTAAACAAACATGTAATTACCGTTATTTAATTCACTTAATTTTTTATATGAATATAATAATATATTTAATTAATTTTAAAATATCAACAATTAAAATTATAAAAGGAGCCGCAAAACTAAGCCCACAAGCCACATGGCCTTGATGGGAAATAGGAAAGGTCTGGAGATGTTGGATCAATGTTTTTTGGGACACATATTCTGACCAAAATTCCGATTACCTAGTTATATGCAAACCCCACATTCATTCGTGGTTCCATTGTTCATTTCCATTCCACTAGTAATTCACAATTGCCTCGTATGGGAGTGTTTGGCAAGAAAAGTTTTAGTTTATTTTAGATTAAAATTTATAAAAAAGATAAAATAATTTAAAATAGTTAATAAAATAAAATATCATGTCAAATTCATAATTATTATTTTTTTTACAAACATCACATCCAATTATAAAAAAATTCAATCATCTTTTTAAACATAAAAATTTTATCTTATTAAAATAACCAAAAACTAAAATAGCCTACTAAGAACATCTCCAGCAAGGATAGTTAAAATAGTTATTCAAAATTTCACTTTACTATTTTAGCTAGTCATTTTTTTAATATACACTCCAACAAGGCTATCTATTTTAGCTATCTTCTATTAAAATATTCTTATACTTTAACTACCTTCTTTCCAATCTTTAAAAAAAAAAAGTAACTTCTTTCAAATTATTATTTTTTTCATTCTTTTAAATATAATTATATTTTTGAGAAAGTTACATTTTTCTACTGTCGTATTTTTCAAATGGTTATATTTTTTTAACGGTCATATTTTTGTAACGGCCATATATTTTCAACGGTCATATTTTTACAATGGTCATATTTTTTCAAATTTTTGCAACGGTCATATTTTTACAACGGTCATATTTTTATACTTTTCCATTATAAATAAGACATTTCCTATCATTTGATCTTACCCTCAACTCAATTTTCTACTTCATCCAAACTTCCATATCTCTCTCTATGGCTTCCAATTCTCTTTATGATATGATTGTAAATGACTCTGACTTCTCTGAATCTGATGATGATTTGGAGATGCTCAAAGCTGTTACTATGGATGAAGAACTACTAGATAGTGAGATAGGATCAAGCTCACGTCGTGGTTCTGTTCGAGGTCGTAAAGTCATTCATCGTGATCATATTCAAGGTCATCAAAGGCTTTTTCTCGACTATTTTGCTGAATCGCCTATATATCCTCCTGAGTTATTTCGAAGGAGGTTTCGGATGAAACGTTCACTTTCTCTTCGAATTCAAGCTGCAGTAGAAGCGCACGATCCATACTTTCTCCAAAAAAGAAATTGTGCTGGAAAGCTTGGTTTGTCTTCTCTTCAGAAGATAACTGTTGCACTTAGGATGCTTGCTTATGGAGTAGTCGCTGATTTTATGGACAAATATGTGAGAATTGGAGAAAGCACTGCAATAGAAAGCTTAAAATATTTTGTTAAAGCAGTTGTTGATATTTTTTCTAATGAGTATTTGAGGTCACCAAACAGCAATGACATCGCTAAACTACTAGCAGTTGGTGAAAGTCGTGGATTTCCTAAAATACGGGGGAGCATTGATTGTATGCATTGAAAATGGAAAAATTGTCCGACTACGTTGAAAAGTATGTATACTGGTCACATTCATGAACCAACAATTATTTTAGAAGCTGTTGCATCATATGATCTTTGGATTTGGCATGCGTTTTTTGGATTACCTGGGTCTCATAATGATATCAACGTGCTAGAAAGGTCTTTTGTATTTACCGAACTTGCTCAAGGGCATGCTCCTGCAGTCGATTACACCATCAATGGTAATGAATATACAATGGAATACTATTTCGCCGATGGGGATGGTATATATCCACAACGGTCAACATTTGTGAAAACAATTCCTTCTCCTCAAGGAAATAAGAAAAAACTTTTTGCTACAGCTCAAGAGGCGACAAGAAAAGATGTAGAATGTGCATTTGGAGTGCTTCAAGCACGATTTGCAATTGTGCGTCGACCGGCACGTTTTTGGAATACTAAAATGCTTAAATATATTCTGAAGGCGTCCATAATTCTACATAATATGATCATTGAGGATGAGCGGGATGACAATGGAGTAAAAGACTTCAATTATGATCAAATCCATGTAACAGTGTTACAGGAGAGAACTACTGAACTTATGGAATTCATTCAATGTCATCATAACATTAGAGACAGGCAAACGCATTCTCATCTCCAATCGGACGTTGTTGAACACTTGTGGCAATTACACAGCGAGTTGTAAAAGCTTTGAATTTGAAGTTTCATTTTATGTAGTATGCTATTAGTTTTGAATGTAATCAGTATATGCTTTTAATTTATGTGTAATTTTATAATTCTATATGCCTTTTAATTATATGGTTATCATGGTAGCCTATTAAGGGAGAGTTGTACTTAAAAAAAAAAAAAAAAAAAAAAAAAAAAGCCTAAGCACTTAAAAATTTTATCTAAAAAAAAAATATTGAATGATTGAGATTCATTATTATATAACATTAAATCTAAATCACATATCAATATTTATAATAAAATTCTGATTTGTTTGAATTTTAAAATATTAAAATATTTTTTTCTGATTTCTTAGAGATTCTGAATAAAAAAGAAAAAAAGTAAGGATTGAAGCAAGAGATTATATGTACAATTAAAAAAAAGTAATTCATTAAAACTTACGTACACTAATACTATATTATTTTTTTATAAAGAAAAATTTCTGAGGCATAATAGAACTTTTGAAAATTTAAAACCTCATTAGTAAAACTTGGTACTCAAAAAAATTGAAGGCAAGTTGAATTTACTTGGGCCAATACCTGAATGCTGAAAAAATTGAGAGGTAGGATTTATGAGCTGAAGATGTATTATCTAATAAGTTCCTTTGAAACTTTCTCAAGAACATATGTAATGGTTTGGAGATCCAAGCAGCAGGACTATAAGAAAGGATAGATTTATGCAATCCCATTATGTTGCATGGATTTAGTACCATGGCATGTAAACCAAAAAAAATAAAATAACAACCATCAACATTGAATTTGAGAAGGTCCAATATTTGATGGCTGCTGCTGAAAAGGATATAGGCATGGCATATCAAAATGTCAGACTCTAACCTCTTTCTTTCATGTGTCAATGCAGAAATCCCAAAACCCATGCCATCATAAGAGAGAAAGAGAAAGAATAAAATAAAACAAAGTTAACAATAAATCAAAGTTTTTTTTTTATATTTATTTTTAGTAATGTGATAATATCAGATAAATATATAACAGAGAATGGAACAAAAAAGTGGGACAAAAGACTTGTACTCTTAAACACCACAAAAATAGCAACAAAACAGCAGCAAAATCAGTTCAAAAACATGTAGCAGACCTGTAGCAGCAAAACAGTCCAAAAACACCATCAAAAGCTAGAAGATTCATATATCATAAAAATGTCAACAAACTGTAGTAGACCTGTATCTCACATAGCATATCATTTCATTAAATTGTATGGACAAAAACCAATGTTGAGCTTAATAGTCCATACAAAAGCACTAGAGAGCAAGCAAGTTGACAAGGCCCACAAATTAAGTTTCATCCCAAATTCTTAACTATTCTGCCAAGTTTACATGTATTCTCCTTCAAATTTCCACTCATTCTTGGGCAATATTATATTCCAATTCATAGACTAATCGGTTTTTCCTGCACGCACTTAACATTCTTTTAAGTTTAAACCTTCTCCTGCCATTTTGGGTAAAAATTAAAAAGACCTGCATTGGCATCCTAAAACTATAAATCTTTTACATATATACATCAATCCATTTCATTATGATTCTGCCCAACCACCAAACTACACCTCAAGCTTAAACACATCACTCCTCCCCAATATCATCTTTGATGATCATTCATCAATGCTCAAAGCTAAACCACAATTAATCAATTAGTACTAGCTATTGCCCCGTCTCAACCACAACCTACTTTTGGATTCAAAAGCTAAGAACAAGTAAATATTAGTACTTACATTAAACAGCAGCAAAACAGCCCAAAAATACCATCAAAACAGCCCAAAAACACTAGCAAAATAGCAACAAAAACAGATTAGAAAACATGCCAAAAATGACAGCAACACAGCACAAAGAGCAGCAGAACAACACAACACAAACAGCATCAGATTAGACAACTAACATTGTGTACCAAAACATTGTTGAGTTCAACATCTATCCTAGACAAAAGCAGAACCAAAAGCAAAAGCCAAAATATCACATATCAAGTTTCTAGCCTACTAGACAAAAGCCAAAATATCATAAAGAGCAAAGAAAGAATGAATACTAATTCATTCTTCTTTTCTTAATGATTTCCATCTGCCGAGCACGATAAAATTCTTGTCGGATTTCCGGCAAGCCACTGAGATCCATCAAAATAACTCTTTCGTCCTCTTTGAAAAGTTTCATTTCATGCTTTTCAAGTTCCACCTCATGCTTTTCTTGCATGATACGAAGTTCCACTTCTTTTTGAACGTACACTTTGTCAATCATTTCAATTTTCTTGTCAATCATTTTCTTTTTGTCTTGCTTGATATCCTCCGAAGTTTTTGTAATACTCGAATGTACGTTTTCTTTATTCTTTCGTTTATTCAATCGCTCCTTTTCAGCCTTCCTATCGGTTGGTCTCTCCAAGTCTACAAAAGCATTAGGTGAGACATCGTTTTTCCCTAGATTTATCGAATCCGGAGTACAAGGAGAAGATGTTGTCCCTGTTCTTGGTCTTTTTGGTTGTTTTTTCTTCTCAGACTTTACCACCCATTTTGGTTGATCCCTTAACATAATCCAACAGTGTTCGAATTGGAATGTAGATTTCTTAAATTCCTTGTACATAATTTTCGCCTTACAAATCTGAAAATTAAATAAATAAATAATATTTAGTAACTTCACAAATAATAATAATTGTAGATGTACAATATTCACTACCTTGTCATCTTCATTTATGCCACTTTGATGCAATGATTCAATTTGGGCATAGCACCCACAAAACTTATTCATTGCAAGCTGAATGGTTGACCATCGATTCATAAGAGAATTTTCATTTCGATTAGACTCAAATTTCTTGTGCACATGGAAAAAATCCCATACTCTTTTCCAATAGGTAGAGCGTTTTTGCTCATTCTCATGTACCGCATATAAACTAATATTAAGCCAAGCCGATACAAGGAGTTTGTCTTCTTCTATTGTGAAGTTTCTTCCACGTTGAGGTTTCTTCGACAAAGATTCAATTTCAGCAGTAAATTGAGACTCTTGGGCAAATACTCGAGTATTTTTATTCAAATATTGAGATTCCATCAGATAATGTTCATCAATGTTGGGCCTTTCTTGTAAAAGATTGGTAAAGTAACTATCTTGTTGTGAATCCATACCTATGATTGAATAATAAATAAGAATTAAGAAAGCAGTGTAGAGCAGAGAACAATAAGTTATTTATTTATTTATGTTTCCATCAAATTGACCAAAAACCTATCAGCACACCAAAACACAATGAAACATGCCAAAACAATAAGTCATTACAAGTTACAACATGTGCTAGAAGTATCAAACAAAAGTTATGTCTATTTCCCATTTTCATTATCTAACACTCTTTCCTAAGGTGGTAGTACTAATTTGGTAATTGCTTGCTTTTGGGTTTTGCCTAAAGTTTGTGGCTAAGAGTTGGTGATGATGATGCTGATGTATAATTGAAGCAGGTTTTTTTGTTTAATAATAGCAATCAACCTGCAAATTGTTCAATTACACTCGAAGTCCAGTCAGGTTTATTCATTAAAACCTGACATTAAAATAATTTGTCTCCCTCTCAATTTTTCATCACATTTGGTTGAAAGCAAATATTTGTGGAAGCTGCATGATTTACACAATAATGAAGCAAAAGGGTCGGATGAAATTCATCTTTTGAAAAACTTACTAAGAAAATCGAGGTTTATTTTCTATTCGTACTCAGTTTAGCATTCATCCAGCTGTCAAAACCTTTCAAAATTTTTGAATTTGACTTTTGGAAAAGGCCAGAAAGCCAAGGCAAAGCCAAGCTGCACATAAAGGCAGCTAATGAAACACACTGTTCATGTTGTTGTTTCATGGTATATATGTTGGTATTGTAATTACTATTTTCTGTCACAAATTTTTCTAGGGATGGTTATTCCAATATCTCAGTTTCTTTTTCAGGTGGGTACTTCAGCTTGATTGTGAAGGGACATTTTTCTATTCCACTGGCCCAAAATAGATAAGTTTCCCATTCAACAAGGAGTTACAGTTATCATTCCCTAGTGAGTTAAGGTGTTTTACATTACTTTCTGTAATTATAATGTTCTAAAGTGGTGTTTGGAAGTTGCCTTAGAATGAGGAATTAATTAACATATAAAGCATGATGCTTTTTGGTTATTTGCTGATGTTGTCTCTTAGTCAGAATTAGGGAACAAAAAAGTGAAGGCTAAGGATAGTGCTAAAGCATGTTACTTTAATGAAACATACTATTTTTTCATTCTCTTAGTTGGACATCCTAAATCATTTGAAGAAGTAGGTCATATCTACTTCTAGAAATCTCACAAGTATTTGAAGTTGGTTGCAAGTAATTTAACTAGAATTTAGATCTCCATATGAATGCATTAATGCATCTTTCTATTGTACCCAAGACTTAATTGGAAGTAATGTATTTACGAAGCTACTCTCAAATTCAGCCTAGGAAATTATACATGTCTAAATTACACTGCTCTGCTCTGCTCTTATTTTAAAAACTTTGTTAATTCTTACTACATTTGCTATTAACCACAGATTTTTTAAAAATAATAAATAATAAATCATCAACAGTTAAGAAGGGTAAGAAAATATCAACTAACTAAGCACAAAATAAAAAATAAAATATTTTTTTATTAGCATATAGAAAAACAAATTAAGGACATTTTAGGTTGCACATGCACCAAACATAAGAGAATTTATGTTTAAAGTGTTCTGTCTATGGAATTTATGTCAATAGAAAGCATATGAAACAAACAGAAATGACAATCTATATGAAAGCATATGAAACAAACAAACATAAATCATAACTGAGTACAATTTACAATCTATATTCTAATAGAAATTACAACAAACATATGGTGTGCAATACAAATACATAGACAAACAAACAGAAATGACAAAATTTATTACCTCCCTTGAGCAAAAAGTTTGAGAAAAAGATAGAGAGGATGAGAGAGTTTGTGAGATTTGGAATGTTTTCTCTATGGATTTGTTGGGGAGGTACTGATAGAATTTTTAGCGCCAAAATAAGGGAAAAATTTTGCCACCAAAAACAAAATTCGGGAGCCAAAAACAAATAAAAAATTAAAAGGTCCATGAATAGTACCTCGCTTGTCCTGGCGAGGTACTGTAGCTCACAACCATCTTAGCGATGCTTGAGCGAGTCTGCTGGAGCCATCTTTTACCCTTCCAAGCTCGCTTCTATGGCTGATAGCACAAAATGGCTATACGGCTGGAGATGCTCTAAGCATCCATATTAGCCTCAACAAATTAACTTTTGGCTAAATATAACTAGTAAACTATGAAAACATTGCTCCATTAGTCTCAACAAATTAATTCTATAACTAGCTATTATTTATATTTACTACAGTAAGAGCATCTCCAATGGAGTTCTCAAAACACTTGTCAAAGTTATAATTTAGCAATGGTGATAAAAAGTGGGTCTCCAATGGCTTGCTATTTTACTTGCCAAAGATGGCATATGCCATATCTGTTCTCAAATTTGGCAAGTAAAATAGCAATTACCAAACATGCCACATCAGCAAATAAGAACATATTTGTGGCTCCAAATTCAGTTGAAAAAACAAAATTGAAACAGTAGAAAACCAAGTAATTTTTCAAATTTAATTTTTCAATTTAATTTTTCAAATTGAATTATAATTAATTTTTTTTTCTAATTTTCAATTTTTTTAAATTTTTTATATTTGTCTAGTCAGGAATACTATAAATATATAATTTTTTTTACAAATAGTTAAAAAAGGTCATAAAATACAAAAAATAAACAAAAATAAAATCACAAAAAAACATTTATCCAAACAACATCTACAAACTTGGAGGGAAAGTTGGTTGAGAATTGCTAAAATAGCAAGTGACCATTAGAACGCCATGGCTATGATTTGACAAAATAACATTATTCATCGTCAAATTATAGCAATAGCAATGGTATTATAGCAACAACCATTGGAGATGCTCTAACTCAATAAATTTGTTGAGGTACTATTCATTAGCTATTCCATAATTTATTATTTTTTAATAAATTTGATTTCATTATCTTGACTTTTTTGAGTGCTAATTATTAAAAAAATGGATAATAAAATATTCTTCTAATAAAATAAAGTTAGAATAGAAAGTTTAAGAGCATCTCCAATGGAGCTGTCAAATTACTTGTCAAAGTTATAATTTGGCAAAAGTGACAAAAAGTGAGTCTCCAATGACCTGCTATTCTACTTGTCAAAGATGGCAGATGCCATTTCTGTTCTCAAATTTGGTAGATAGAATTGCAACTACCAAACATGTCACATCAGCAAATATGAATAGATTTGTGGCTCCAAATTTAGTTGAAAAAACAGAATTGAAACAGTAGAAAACCAAGCCAAGATTTGAAATATACAGCCAAATTCACAAATTTCATAATAAATTGCACAATTTCAGAATCAATTTCTAAATAAATTTCAGGATTTCAGAATAAATATGAACAGATTTCAAAATAAATTTCAGAATCACACAAATCTCAAAATCAATTTCAGAATCACACAAATTTCAATTTGAGAATCAATTTCAGATTCACACAGAGCAAATTTAAGAATCAATTTTACAAATTGATATAAATTTCATAAACGAATTTAACCGATAAATACCTGGAATGAGTTTGAGGACTTAACTGGAATTGAGTATCTTCTTCAGCCGACTGGACTGGTTGTGGAGATCGTAGATCGGTGATCGGTTTCAGGACAAAGAGAGAAAGAGAGACAGACAGATCGGACAGTAGACAGATCAGAGATAGAAACACAGAAAGAGAGAGTTTGAGGACAGAGAGAGAAAACACAAATCAACGAGTATACTGGTTTGAAGATATATATATAGAGAGAGAGAGAAAGAAAGAGAGACTGGAGAGGTTTAAGGATAGAGAGAAAGAGACAGATCAGCTACTGTAGACAGATCGGTAGTGCTGACTGCTGTTGAGCTCAAACACAAAGACACAAAGAGACAAAAATGGTTCCATGAGAGAGGAAGAAAATAGAAGAGGAGAGTGAGAGGGAGAGAAACACACAGAGAGAGATATTGAGAAGCTTCGTCTATGGAAGAAAGAAAGAGATCGGAGAGGTTTGAGAACAGAGAGAAAGAGATAGATCGGCGATTGTAAATAGATCGAAGACAGATCGATAGTGCTTACTGCTCTTGAGCTCAAACACAAAGACACAAAGAGACACAGACGGTTCCATGAGGGAGGATGAAAATGGAAGAGGAGAGTGAGAGGGAGAGTAAAGAGAGAGACACACACATAGAGAATCCTCGTCTATGGAAGAGGGTGAAGGAAAAAGAGAGTCAGAGTCAGAGTGAGAGAGAGAACTAGTGAAGACAGCCGTTGTATGTCTTGGAATTGAAAAGATGATTCTAGAGATATAATCTCAACCGTTGGTTGAGGGTAGGTGGGCGGTAGGGATCTGTGTTGGAATTGAAAAGAGCCATTGTGCTCTGTTTGTCTCAAATTATATTTAATTTTTTTTTTCAATTTTTTAATTTTTTATATTTGTCTAGTTGGGAATAATATAAATATATAATTTTTTTTTTTTTTTACAAATAGTTAAAAAAAATGTCACAAAAGACAAAAAATAAATAAAAATAAAATTACAAAAAACCCTATATCCAAATAACATTTACAAATTTGGAAGAAAAGTTGGTTGAGAATTATTAAAATAGCAAGTGATCATTGAAACACTATTACTATAATTTAACAAAATAATACTATTCATTATTAAATTATAATAATAATGATGATATTATAATAACAATAATTGGAGATACTCTAGCATGTAATATTTAAATAAAGAGCTATATAAAATTAAAAAGTGATTTTTAAAATTGTAATTTGGTTCAAAACTCGTTGAGGTCGATGTGTATGCTCTAAAATAGCAATTTCTCAAATACCCACTGAATATATTCAATCGAATCGTCAATCCATCGAAACTGTAGAGAAGAGAAGTACACAAGAAGTACTCTGCTGCTGATAAAGACAGACGAACCAGGAAGAGAAAGCCATGGAAGGAGTAGAGGGGCAGAGCTCTACACCACCTGGTCGCTATTCATTCCCACCATCTCGATACTCTAGCGAAGACATACTCTTCTGTATCGATGTCAATTCTGAATCTCTCGTTGAAATGAAAGTTACTGGCCCCAATGGCCGATCCATCACCAGATTGGACTCTATCAAACAAGCAATCGTCGTCTTTATCAATGCCAAGCTCACCATCAATCCTGATCACCGCTTCGCCTTTGCTTCCCTCGGCAAATCGGCTTCTTGGGTACTCTCAATTTGCTTTCTTTTCCACTTTTTATTTGATTGTTTGGATTGAATTTTTGTGGGTATCTGTTGAATTACCAAGATATACAAGTTTCTTGATTAGGTGATTTGTGTTTTGAATTTTGTGTGGATTGATTTAATTGATGATCTTTTTGTTGTTCTTGGAGGGTATTTTTAATGCAAATTTGGGTTTGCATTAGTTTGGGAATTGAGATAATGGGTTTGCATTTCGAGTCAATTGTCGATTTGCCACAATATTATCAAGGTTAATGCTTGTGCAAGTGTACAATGACCACAGCAATTGTAAATTATTGCGAAAAAAATGAAGAAAAGGGGCTCAAAATTACAGAATTTGATTGTTTTGTTTTGCTGTAAAATAGACCATTTTACTCATATATACATGTGTGAATATGCACGCGCGTATATGCACATATATTCCTATTATTCTTAACTTGGAAAGTCCTATGCTGTATTTAATGTAATTCTGGGTTTCTCTCCTGAACTTGCTAATCATTTCAAACATACTGAACAATGTTATTAATCATCTAAAAAATTAGTACCTTCAATTGACTTTTCTTCTTCAAGTTTCATGAAAATCTGTTCACCTTTTTAAGGTATGTGAACAGAAAGTTATTTCAAAATGTTTAGTATTTTGGAATGAGAAGTCAGAATGTATATGGGTATTATCAGTCCATGTGGACCTACGCTATAATTCTCTCAGTGCTTGATTTTAAAATCCAAGTGTCATAACTAGACAACCAGCTTACAACCATTTTTAGTTTCAAGGTTCACCGTCAATATACTAGTTTTAGTTGCTAATCAATCTCATCGTGATATCTTCATTTATGAATTTGTTACAAATCTATATGCTAAGTTTGCATGAATCAAACTTTCATAATTAGTAACATTTTTCAGCACATCTAGCTGCATAATTGCATTTTGTATGAGTAATTTTGCCTTTAAATGTAGTTGTGTGGTTTTATTTTCTCTGAGTACTTTTGCGTTTTCTATGTGCATGCAAGTTCCTCGCGTCTTTTAACTGGCCATGAGAATATTTGGTATAGTATTCTTATTCTTCTCCTTTTGGAAGAACATCATGTATTATCAGCTTTATTTGATTTGGCTCTTAGCCCGAAAATTACAAAAAAACAGCTTTGTTTGCTATGGCATGGTATGTGCTCTATACAAATTTATCCTTTCCTACTTAGCATAAGATTTGGGGAACTGCATGCTTTACATGATGTGTCCTTTTCTTTATAACCTGCTCTATTGTATGCATTTCATACTTTGCCTCATAGCCTCATAAATTTACCTTGGCACATTAACTTTACAATATTGTGTGCTTAATGCACAAAGCTGGTTTGACAAACCAGTCAAAACCACCTTAGTCTTGTGTTTTTATTTAATCTCTGTAGAAGTTTTACCTTTGCTCAAATTAGAGGAGATATGTTTTTCCTTTATTGGATTAGTTAATCAAAAATAATTCAGTGATACATTCTTACCTATCAAAATAACTCAGTGATTGTTTATATTTTTTCTTTTGATATTATGAAGCTTCGAAAAGAGTTCAGCAGTGAAGTTGAGTCTGCAATGGCTGCATTTCGGGGGCTGTCAGTTGATTCATCTTCTGGTCATGCAGATCTCACCCAGCTATTCCGAATTGCAGCTCATGAAGCAAAGAAATCCCGTTCTCAGAATCGGATTCTCAGAGTTGTGAGTAATGTTTTGGTACACTTTTAGTTGTAACAGCTCATGCATTTATTAACTCCGAAAAGTTGATACCAGTACCAGTAGTTTCGTGTAGTTTATTGTGGGGTGCAAATTAAACCTGCTATATGCATGATATATGTATCTGTGACACTTCCCAAAATAAGGTCCTATAACTTAAAGGCCGTTTAGCTATGAAAAAGCTAGAAATGTTTACAAGCCAATTTTTTTAAAAAATAAATAAATAAATAAGTGGCCTTTTGTTAGTTCATAAGCTACAAACCGAAGCCCAAAGCTAGTAACAAAGTGGCATCCAAATGAGGCCTTAATCTTAACTTTGAGCTGGCCAATTGGGGGAACAATAGAAGGAGAAATTTCCATGAATTCTCTTTTTCTCTCTCTCATTGAAAAGGTAGGTAGCATAGCGCATTATTTTCTTACGGTTAACCAATTCAAAGCTCTGATGAATCTTTTGAGGCTGATTTCCATAAGCTTTCATCTATGGACATCTGGTTCCATTGGCCTTGGCTACCTGGACAATATTGATTGCTGTGTTTCTTGGTTCTCTTTCTGTATTTTATTTTAAATTATATGCGATATCATTCTCCATTTATATTTCCTTTCTGGAACATTCCATCTGTGATTCACAGGCTCCCACACATGAATGCTTTAGTCAATGAATTCCATTCCATCACATGACTAAATAAAATATTTTGCATTTATTTTCATATCTAGGTGAGGTTCTTTGGGTTAGTTTAGTTTACTTATACATAATTTATGTTATACGAGGCATTGTTCTTTATGTATTATTGTAACCATTATTTATCCCCAAAAAAAAAATGTATTATTGTAAGCATTATTGAAGTCATCTATGCATCATGCATAAGAAAATATGAGGAGAATTGGATATACATGCATCATTGTATGGTACAATAAAGCCACAATTTATTTTGTTATCGTTGGCGTTAAGGCAGGTTTGATGAAAGGAGTTAGTTGTGCTCAAGTACCTTGTTGAGTACCTTTTTGTGGATATTTTAATAGAAGCACTATTTTCAGTAAGTTTTTCTTTTAATCCAAACATAGTATTAGAACCCTAGAGTTCATGAAAAACCTTCCATTCTCTACTGAATGAAATGTTTGTTTTGTTGTTGTTCTGTATTTTTAAATTTACAGATGAATCATGTAGGGAAAATGGTGCAGTAAAACTTATAAAAAAGAAAAGTAAATGAATAACTGGAATAATTTTTTAAAGAGCATAAGTGAAAAAGGAGATGTCATAGCTATTCATTTCTAAGCACTGTCGAGATTGTTACTTGTCTTCTTGGTTTTTTATTGGTTTGAGTTTGTGGATCCTAGCATGGTTTTGAATATACCATGTGATGTCTTGAGCTACAAGACTGTTTTGCTCTTCCTTTCTTGACATTGCCATAGTCTTTGTGTGTTATTTGTTATCTCAAGACAAAAATTTATTACAAACTACATGCAATTATATATTTTAGCAGGTTGCGCTTAAAAACCTTTTTTTTTTTTTTTTTTTTTTTGGGGGGGGGGGGGGGAGATTTATTTAGGAAAAACATGATAAATAATCCCATTTCAAATATTGTTTGAAATGCTTCCGTTTGTTTGTTTTGCACATGTTTTGATTTTTTTCCATCCATATGTTTGTTTCAAGTCAAATTTCTTTTACCTTGCAAAAACTGAGTAGTGACACCTGCTCTCTTCTTTGAATAAGTCGACTCTGAACAAGAGTTCACATCAAATTTGTGCAGAAAGCATTGTGTCGGACAATTTAATCCTCGTGCATTTTACCCTATTTACTTTGGTGCTTATTCTCCTACGGAATCTAACAGAATGCACTTTTTCTGTTGCAATTCAGATCCTAATCTACTGCAGATCATCTGTACAACCACAACATCAATGGACTGCAAACCAGAAACTCTTCACTTTGGACGTGGTTTACCTTCACGACAAGCCTGGACCTGACAACTGTCCCCAAAAAGTTTATGACGCGCTTGTTGATGCCCTAGAAAACGTTACCGAGTATGAAGGCTACATCTTGGAGAGTGGGCAGGGGCTATCGCGTGTTCTCTTCCGTCACATGTGCGTACTTTTGTCACACCCTCAACAACGTTGTCTGCAAGATAACATCGATATTCCCAAGTCCCTCATGAAAAAGTCGCCCACAGCTGACTCAGCAACAGCGGTTGAAGAAAGTGTTGCGGTGTCGAGCCAGTGAAAACATCAACGGTTGAAAAATGTTGTTGGTTTGGATGGCTTGGTTTCATTTCTGTGATGCTCCTAGGTTTAGAAGCAATATGCTGCTGTAATTTTATGAGTGTACAACATTGTTTCCTCTGTGTATGAATATGTAGAATGTATAGACCTTTTTTTTTTTTTTTTGAGTCATGGAAAACTGGAATGGATTTTCAAATCTGAGTCTAGTTTTTTGCTTTCAACTCTGACTATTGCAATCTAAACACGCCTGTTCAGCACATAATTTTTATTTTTATTTTTATTTTCATCATCAATAATAACAAAAAAATAACACAATTGGGTTTCCTCAAAACCATTTCCAAGGTGAAATATACACAGTACTAAGAATATAGTATGGGAAAGACTGGTATATACTCCATTATATATCATATATACCTTATAACTAAAAAAGAAAATAGTATAATTTCATATTTTCAGGGTCCTAACTCAAAATATATATATATATATATATGTAATCAAACACCACATACAGTATGACCAAATATCTCATGTGTCATAACTAAAATATTATTATAACTAAAAAATAAAAATGGCATATTCCTTTCAAAAAGTGTGTATAGTAGAATTTCCCGTATAGTATACTCATGATGAATTTAGGTCACTAGCATGCTTAAGTTTTTTGCTAACTGTGCTATGTGACTTTCATTTTTAAATTTAAAAGTTTTTGGGTGAATAAAATATATTTAAATAATGTTGAGAGTGGGATTATATTTGAATAAAATATATTTATATTTAAATTTAAAAGTTCATTTAACCTGTGGAGGCATTATAAGAGAAAGTCTATAAATATGAATCAGAAATTAAATTAAAAAATGTTATATGTGGTTGAGATATAAAATGGGGTTCGCACATACAATTAATTTCAATTATTGATTATGTTTTATAAATTGTTTTCTAAGACTGTAGAAGAGGTGGACATTATAATACCAACATAATGAAGTGATGCTTTGACATTTTTTTTTTAACAACGTTGGCCTTTCATTTGAGCCTAAAGTTCTAGGAGACTTGGTAAAAGCAACTTCACCGTGAATTTTAGGAGACTTTGGTAACTCACCTGTTCATATGCCCACACCTGATTGTTAGTGATGCTATTTGTCAAGGCTGACCTTTTCTTTTGGCTTTGCTTTGCTTTTCTTTTGATTTTATTTTTGTCTTTTTCGATGCCAAGGGACAACACGTGACTATGTTATATATTAAGCATCAAATTGACATAAAGTGATGGACCTTACTATATACATTTATCACATTTAGTTTATGATCATGAAATAGAAAAAGTTAAAAACACAAACCAATTACCGAACTAAACACAACACTTTCATATAAGATGGGTTATACCTCACACAGAATATATCCGATTCTATAGTGGAGTTATATGGATGTAGACTTATATAGTAGCCTTTCCTTTTGAGAACTACATAAATTTCTAATTACTTCAAGACTTAGCTTATCCTACATGGTTACACCTCACATATACCCTTTTAAGTGAATCTTGGGGTAGTCTAAAATGATACCCAAACAATTTTAAATAGCAGTGAATTATTAAAATAGGTGTCTTTTTTTCTTTTTTTTTCTTTTCAGCTCACTGGGACTCACTTCACAACCTGCATATAATATATTATGCTTATTTGCAAGTTGCACCTTATGAAGTCCTTAACGCTTATATAAGAACATTAATTCACCAATTGTTGGATTTTAAGAGTGCAAGCATACAATAATCAAGAAAACTTGAATCAGTTGATACATGGGTATCTGCATATATGTTGCATCTTCAGTGAATCATGAGAGTGAGGATTGGCATGAAAATGTCGTATACTATGAGGAGACTAGTGGTAGTGATGAAACTCAGATTTTGTTCTCTTTATTCTGTGTCAGGAAGCAAAGGATTGAATCAAGATGCTGCAATTCTATACCAGCCCCTCTCTCAAGCATGTTTAGTATCAAATTTGTTTTTTATGTTTTCAGAAAACAAAAGCAACAAAAACAACACCAATCGTCTTCATTTTTGTATGAAATCAGAGTTTGAAAATCCGAAAACAACTTTTTTGTGTTTCCTATAAAATGGGTTGTTTTCAATTTATTATTATTATTATTATTCTTTAGAAAACAGTCTGTTAAACAAGTTTTGAACTTTATTTCACAAGTTGAAAATTTGATAATAAAAAGCAAAAGTTAAAAGTATTCCTCTTTTAACTTCCAGATAAATAATGTTTTTGTAATTTATTTAAGTTATTTCTAACTCGTAGGCTTTAAGTAAAAATTGTATTAAACACTCTTGCACAAATTGTGAGAATTTTTTTTGGATTTCAAACATTTTCCATTCTGAAAATAAAAAACCTATGAGCAACTCCACACTATGTGCTTTGCAAAAAATGAAAATAAAAAACAAGAAAAGAAAATTATACCAAAGAAGCAGCTTTTCAACAAGGGAAAACTAAAAATTAGTGTTCGACTTTGGGATTTATTTCCTGTGGGAAGGGCTATGAACGGAAGATGGAGCTTGCTGTGGAGTTTTTGATGGACATGGAAAGAATGGTCACACAGTGAGCAAGTTGGTGAGGAACAAATTGCCTTCACTGCTGCTAAACCAAAAGAATGCTCTCACAAAGATCAATAAAGAGAGAGAGAGAGAAGATGGTGAAACAATGGTGCCAAAAAAGACCTTTCGCAAATGGAAAGAGGCTTGTATTAGTGCCTTCAAGGCCATGGACAAAGAGATCAAGCTTCTTGAGAGTTTGGACTGCTCTTGCAGTGGGACCACAGCTGTAGTTGTCATAAGACAGGTCAGCAACAAAAGTCCCCGTGGTTTGTGAATCTGGATTTGCTAAATTTAGGCTTTGTTTGGATTATGAATTTGAGTAAGAATTTGTAAAGCAAAAGGAAAAAGACGGGTAAAATGTAATTATATTTCATTTTTCTTTTCTATTTTCCTCTCCAAATTTCTCCAAATACAGCCTTAGATTAGAGTTTCAACATGAGCTGTGAAGTTGGAGAAATCCCAGTCATTTGACTTGAACTGAAAGGTTTAGATTGTGTCTACTTGAAAAATAACTGGCACTCTCTCCCTTTGTCTTGAGGATTATAACTACACTGGTGAAGTGGGAGAAATCCCACTCGCCTGGCCAAAATTAGAAAGGTATAGGTTGTGTCAACTTAAAAAATAACTCACTCTCCCCCTTTGTCAGCAGTAAAATTGGAGAAATCTCAATCGTTCAACCAAAAAGGTTTAGATTGTGTCAACTTAAAAACATAATTGCCACTCTCGCCCTTTGTTTTTCGAGTTCTAACTTCAACAGTGAAATTGGAGATATCTCAGTCGTTGATCCAAAATTGAAAGGTTTAGAATGTGTCAACTTGAAAAATAACAGCAACTCCCCCTTTGAAATTGGAGAAATCTCAGTCATTTAACCAAAATTGAGAAGTGTAGATTGTGTCAACTTGAAAAAATAATGGTCGCTCTCTCCTTTCGTTTTTCTTGTAAGAATAGGAACCCATTCTCCCATTCTTTTTCACTCATACTTTCAATTCTTCAACAGACAGCTGGAATTTCTCTAACCTCATCGAATCCAGGTTCAAGCTATGTACATTTATTTTTTGTATTATATCTATTGATTGAAGGAATAACGGTGTTTTGTATAATAATTTGTGTACTTAAAACAGGGTGAAGATCTTGTCATAGCTAATCTTGGTGACTCGAGAGTGGTGTTGGGGACAATGACTGAGGATGGAGTAGTCAGGCATGTTCAATTGACTACTGATTTAAAGCCTAGTTTACCCAGTAAGACTGTAACATTCCTACCAAGTCAATTTCCAAAAACTTGTTTCCCAACAGTCCCTGTTGTTCGCGCACATGCACAAGCGCAAACAAGAGTGATGCTTTCTATGTTTAGGATGATTTAGCAGTGATGGATTTTAGCATTTGTGATGTGCAGTGGAAGGAGAACGAATAAGGAAGAGCAATGGGCAAGTATTGCAGCGAAGGAAGAGCCTGGGATTGAGAGAGTGTAGTTGCCACATGAGGACTCCCCAGGCCTCGCCATGTCTCGAGCTTTCGGAAACTTCCTACTCAAAAACCATGGCCTCACTGCCATCCCTGATCTCTCCTATCGCTATCTCACTCCTAATGATGAGTTTCTTGTCCTTGCTTCTGCTGGGGTAGAAGTCCATTTTTACATTATTTACTACACTTTCATATCATCCATTATTAAAAGAAAAAGAAAAAAGATGAACTTAATTTCATATTACATAACATTTGGAAGCACATTTAACAAGAACACGAATGGAATTCTTGACGTTTGGGGGATAATCACCCACAAGTCACAAGTATTGGGTAAGCCAAGAGTACAAATTCTGTCCTCTACTCTCTTGGTCCCAAATCATCTTTTTACCATGATGGGTCATCTGGCTTGATTGTGTGGTAGAGACAAAGCTTGACACATGAGAGCATGAGAGAAAGAGACACCAAATCAACTTTCAACCAAGATGGGTCATCCAGACACCAAATTCATAGGTCTTGTGGGCTCCGAACACAAGACCTCTGAATTTTGAAGAAATCAACTCTTATATGGTGTGACCCATACTTAGAATGAATTTAGACCACACTATTTTTTTAGTGTATATATATATTTTTAAATCTAAGTTCTTGGTCCCTAGCATTACTTTTCAAGACTTTTTGTGCACCTTTTTTTTTCTTAAAAGAAGAGAAAAATTAAGTGCTATTGTGTATGATTATCTTATATGTGGGGATTTCAGGTGTGGGATGTGCTGAGAAACAAGGAAGTGGCATATATTGTATCATCAGCAGATAGTGAGGAGGCAGCAGCAAGAGCAGTGGTAAATGCCGCTATTTATGCTTGGAAACATATGTTTCCTTCCTCAAAGATAGATGACTGCACTGCGCTCTGCCTCTTTTTGCACAAGAGGCAACAACCACCACCACCACCACCACCTTTGCATTTGATGACTTAAAAAGAGTTGTTAGCCTGTCTTCTTCATACTTGAGCACCGTACATCTTTCTCTCCAGTGGGTCATTAAGCAACTTGGATTTTAAGTACTAAAGCATCCAAGTCAACTCACCTAAGACAGTTTTTTGGCTATGTATTGGTAAAAAGGGGAATAAAGGGATGAGAAACTATATCACTCAGTGATTAGATTCGAATGGTGGAGCATCTCAGCCACCTGGCTAACCACTCATCTCGTTTGAGACACTTTTTAATCTATAAATACTTGTATAATTTTGAGTAACTGAAAGCTTCATTTACTAATCTATAAATTTATAGAGTATTGCCAGATACTACGAATGCGGCTCTCATAGAAGTTCACTTCAGTGTCCTGAAATGGCAGCATGCTAAATGCTTCATCTTTTCTATTAGAGCAATTTTAATGGTGTGCAATTCTTAATGTCAAAGTTAAAATTATGCAACAATTCTTCTAAATTCATCTCCAATAGTGTGTTATTTCCATCCCAAATTATAGCAATGATAAAATTTAACAAGAGCTCTTCTCTTATCTCTCTGATGATGGAGCTCAGAAATGCCACTTATATTTGATTGTGTGATTGTGTTCATGTGGTCGCTTTGATGCGGACTAGTGAAGACCAAAAGTTCAAAAAAGATTGGAACAAACATGTTGTGGATAAATGATATCTTACATTTGGATCTTGGAAGTTGTACCTGATTGAATACTAGTGAATCCATTATTGGGTTCATGATTTTTTTCATGTTTGTCTCTATCTTATGATTGCTCTATTCAGCTTGAATTAATTGTTTAACAAACTTGAAATTAATCTTATTAAATCTTCTTGGATTAAAGATTCTAATTTAGATGTTTTAACTAAAGAACCACAGAGGCTAGCTGCACTCTGAAAATTTATTCCAAAACCTGCCTCAGAGTAATGACCCTTTTTGACAGTGTTAATCTGTTCTTCCCTCCTGTTTAATTGTATGGATTCATTATTGAATTTCAAATTCCTTCAATCAAGATATACACCCACAATATCAAGAATAACACCAATCACCTGTACTTTCGAACAAAAATCAATTTCTCCTTTACTTTTGCCCCCTTTTTTTTTTTGTTTGCCTTTCCCTTTCATCCTTTGCTGGAAGAAAAACAAAAGTCATCTTCAAAAAAATGAGTAATGGACATGTGTTCTGTTACCTTAGTAGCCGAGAAAGAGAATGCTGAAAAAAAATTTCAAAATCGAGAACCAAATTATCATAACCACCATTCAAGCCACAGAAGCATGCAGTTCATCCCACATCAAATTGATTTGTCTTTCGGATCCTCCTCTCCAAGCAAGTCATCATATGAAACCAGCACCCTCATTCTATCATAAACAGATACATGTTTCCCTTCAACATTAGACTGTCGAAGTTGGTTTTGCACATGGGGTACTAACCGTGAACCATCTGAAGCTCTCATAGTCCGATCTGTGGATGAGTGATTCATTCTTTCAGGAGATATTTCCTCATTCTGCACCAGACCTTGCCTGATGTTTTGCGGTTTGAATTGCTTCTGCAAAGTGGTAAATAACACAACATATCAGTTATTTTCCACTACAAAGTAAAAGCACATGAAACCATGTCAACGTAATATAACACCTTTTGGAGTGAAACAGCAAAATAAAATTAAACAAAACACCTGGCGATGGCTGTAAATTAACGTAATATCTACCGCCAGTTTGAGTAATACAACAAAACAGAATATAATGAAATACAAGAACTGGAATAATCTTTAGATGCTGTTGTTGCTGGTAGAATGATACTGCAACTCAAATTAAAGGAGCTATATGGACACCAGGATCACCCTAATGCTAGATAGAGGTAGTCACAGAGAAATTAGTTTAACAAATATGTAGTTTCAAATGGAGATGGTTGCCAAATTACCACATATGTATTCCCAGACATGGTGTGTTGAGAGTTTGTCACGTCATACACAACAAATATCATTCTTGTAAATTAATATCTGCATGGCCATGACATAATCTGGAGAGCCAAATACAGAGATGTTAAGGAGTAAAAAATTTCCCCAATACCCAATAGAACCTAAAAAAATTAGTTTTTGATGCTGCATAAATCCTCTCCCTTTTCAGGCAAGAAAGAGGGATTCAATTGCAATTCTTTCAATTAACCACTACTGCCTCTACCAAAAACACCCAATTTGTTGTATCATAAGTAATAAAAAAAGATTACACCTACATAGTAACAATATGTGCGCATGTATGCATGCAAATGAAAAATGGAAAAGCACCGGCAGTTAAGTTGCAGGGAGCTTGCTGTTGGACGAGGAACTTTACAGAACTGAATACTAAAATACAGAATTGTAAGTTGTCACACACCTCAAACTCCTTCCCCTTCTTCATTATCTCTTCAAATGCATTTCGGTCTCGTGTTTTCAGGACACTCCATAATATGCCACCACCATTTCTAAAGTGTCTTCCATCGGCAGTCTTCTGACCTCCACAAGCTTGAATTGCATCCACCTGCAATTTCTACATTTCATTATAAATTGAACACTAACGAAAACTAACAGAAAAAAGGGGAAAATAATACAAAGATACTGTAAAGACTAAGAATGTGATGCTCAAAAAACTGTAAGCATATTACCACATTTCCAAATAATAATAAAAAATTAATTAAATTCAAAGTAATAACAGCCAAAATTCTTGATACATCTCAACATAAGTTAGCAACAGACAAAATCCTAGGAACATTGAAAACAACATATACTACTCACATGAAGTGCTACAATGAATGAGCTTGCTAGCAAGCATGCCTTTCATATGTTCATGATGATGCACTCTCTCTGGTTCAGTTCAAGTATTAAACAATTTTTACTCCTTTCTGTAGCAATATCTCCCCCACATTGTATGTAAGTTCACATCTTCTATTTGATCACATGTGAACTACTACCTAAGCATGCATTATTGGCAGATGAAATATCAATCAGTTCACTACGCTTGAGAAGATGTGTCTGATTGATAAACTTAGAAGTTAGAACACTAACATTTCTTGGCATTCCTAAATATGCATCTGACAATTCTCAAATGTGTCCATAATTAAAAAAAATTAAGTTTTTCATATTTTCATCAAATAGGCTGGCATTTATTGGATACTTGGTGGACAACAATATGAGCTTATTCCCTATATCATGCACAAAATGTCATATCTTACAATTTTACTAGTCACAATCACACAAATCCTTCTATTTCATATATAACCCATTGTTTCAGCATATTTATCAATGACTTCAAACCTAACACCAGTAGTATAAACCACTATATTAGATGAAATGAAATAGAAATGATACCTCTTTGACGAGGTCACTCAAAGCAGACACACCCAGGCAACCCACAGCAGTGTACATCAGATACATTTTTTTCTCGTTCAGGTGTCTACAAACATCTGAAACAAACCTGCAAATGACATAAAAGCAATAAAATCAGTTTCCAAATGTGAACTCCTCCTCTCTTCAAACTTATCAGGAAGGAAAAAAACATTCTTCTTCCTTTTGACATAGAATATAAGAGATATAGAGTAAAGCCCAAATGCTGCTTTCTTTTGCTATAGTTTCAGTCTGTATCGGACGAAACAAAAGCACCTAAATATTTCAAAAACATATCCAATAATCAATGGATACAAATTAATACAATGGATGTAGAACTTTGATGGAAGTGGAATCCATAGCACAGTAAAACAGAAGGATTACTAAAACAGTTCACAAATGTACAACAATGACCAATTGACTATACCAATAAGGATTGAAATGACTTCAATGAACATGCTAAAAGTACATGGAAGACCAAAAAGAAGATAATAACCTTTTTCCTTCTTCCTGAAAAAGGAAAAAAAAAAAAAAATCATTTATACTCATAACTCAAGTTGGATAACTCTCAAATAGCTAACTCACCACATGACTTGTGATTTAAATTTAGATTGGTCCTAACAACAGAACAGAGAAGTTTGGTATCCAGCCCAAATAGTTGTTTAAAAGCCTTGTTGAGTGGAGGTGAAGTTCAACACATTGACTCAATAAACCCCCCTTAATTTGTTATTTTCATTAATAAACAAACAGCATAATGCTTTTTTCAAGAAAACAGCCTAATATTACATGATATTTTGGGTTGCCAGGACAAAAGCCCCAATTCTTGAGCCATTTTGCTGTAACTTCTATTGTATTGAAAGACCAAAAAAACAAAGACCCTACTATTTCTTCTTTCATTAATATAGCAAGCAGAATGCTTCTTGAAACAGGAACCTGTTGATATCTGTCACATTTGGCCCCGAACTGCCTTTCTTTTTCTTACTCTTCTTCTTCTTATTCCTACGTCTGTGATTCTTATTGCTAGTTTCTTGATTTACTGGGTGAACATCTCCACTGATGTTTTGTCCCAATTCAGTTTGAGAATCCTGCCCCACCAACTCTCCTTCTTCTACCTCCATCATCTCAACATCTTGGGCATCTTCCAAGTTATCCCCATCGAATATGGCATCTAATATGCTTTCTCCTCTCTCCATGGAACCAGATAAACTGCAATACGTTGAAAGGATAAACTGCAATACGTTGAAAGGCATAAGTCATTTGCAATCATATTAACTTGAAAGCCGGGCATAAATGAAAAGCTTAAATATATATATATGTAATCAACTTAATCCTAGTATGACATAACATAACAAAAAAAAAAAAATTCACCAAAAACTATACTATGATACACAAAAGGCTGAAGGTGAACAACGTATTTTACACACGAATAAAATCCTTGAATGGGTTACTTCAAAATTACGCGAAAATGTTCATGTTCTTATTCAGTTTTCAGATGACAACAGGATCAAGGTGTAAGATATTTAGAGTATATTACAATCCAAAAGTCAAAAATATGCAGTCTCCATATCCATAACCAGCAAGAATAGCTAAGATACAATCAATTAAATACCAGAAACTTTGATATATAAAAAACATAAGCAGAAATGCGACTAAATAGAATATCTCTGAATACAAGTAAAGACATCAAAAGCTAACAGAAACCATAAAAGGGAAATCCATGGCTACTGATTCATTTGTTTTCCCACAAAACCAATGGCACAACACTTTCGGCCTTCTCCAATGTTGGTTTCATCACAAAAACAGTAACAGTAAAAAGAAAATTGCTTATGGGAACAAAACCAGAACAATAGACTCCGGACTAAGTTACGTACTCTGACAGCAAAACGGTTGAGTAAAAAAGCTTTGTTTTCAAAACAAAACGAACCTTATGCTAAAGCCCATATATAATGACAAACACAAACACCTAAATTGCAGCTGACAATATCAGAATATTACAAAATTGAAATACTGAGGTTTTTTTTTTTTTTTACGTAAGCGAGGTGTCTTTTAAAGCTATTTCTCTGACACAAGTCCTTTTCAAGGTATTTAGCAAGAGTGAGTTTTTTCTCGGAGTCGTGGATTCGCAACACGACTTTAATGAAATTGTGTTTTCAAATTAACACAATTTCACAAAACAAGTTTGATAATGATAAATAAGTTCAAAACTACTTGAGACTGGTAAATATGATTTAAAATGACATGCATATGGTAAAAGAAAGAAAAAAAACTATTCAAATGCTCATAATCTTGAACCTCTTCACTTTTAACAAAACTAGCGGTTTGGCACACGTGATGCGTGTGTAATTTAAACAAGTAACAACAAAACAATATATTTACTAAATGTTGTACAAACTCACGTGGTAATAGTATTTTTTTTAAAACCTAAGGTCTTAGGTTCAAGTCTTCTCACCCTCAAATATAAAGTGATGTTTTTCATTTTTATTTTTTATATAGAAAAATGTGACACTTGGCATAATGAGAGGCAAAGGGTTCAGGACACCAACCGAAGCCTTTGCTTTATATAATGGGAGAGGCATCTCTCCAGCCTGGAGTGTACTGTTTGGCCCATAGAGCCCACTACAGATCCTGTTTTGATGATCCGAACCGTTCAATGTGTAGAGCTCGTTAAATAATTCGTGCTTGCAAAAAATCACATTGATTAGATGTTGGTAATTCCTTGATCGGAACACATTTTTATCAATGGTAAATATGATTTTAAAAATAAATTGTTAAACATTTGATCAAGAGACTACCGATATCCAATTAACGTGATTTTTTGCGGACATAAAATACTCGACGCCCTCTACACATTTAACAGTTCAAATCATCAATACGGGACCATGGTGGCCCCATGGGCCCAACAGTAGAGAAGCCACTCCCATAGATTCTGAATGCTCGGTTCTCAAAAATGCTGATTGAAATCATTCAGTCAATAAACATGGTATAAAACCCTAACAAAGAATGCTTCTTGAAATTAAACAGAAAAAAAAAAAAAAACTAATTACTACAATAATCATTCACATATTTCATCAATTTCAAATTGAAACCCTAGCATGCATAAGAAGATATATACAACTGCAATGGCGTCTATGAGAGAGAGAGAGAGAGAGAGAGAGTACCGATATACTGTTGCTTTGAGTCCCTGAGACTCTGAGCTCAAGAAAACGGCGGGTATGCAGGAATGCACCGTTTAAATAGAGTGCGGTGCGAATAACGGTTCGGTTCAGCTTATAAGGAACCAGTGAACTTCTTTTAGGTACAAATACACCCTCCGTGATTCGTTTAAAATATAGATTATGTTCTATGATTTGAAAAATTATAAATATCTTCTATGAATAATATTATTAACACCTCATGAATTATTTTGAACTTCTCATTTCTTTGGACCCCGCTTATAAATTTTAAAATCTTCAAAATTTCTTTTTCCCTCTTAAATAATACCAAAATTATCTTTGTGAAAATATTCTACCCATTGAATGCACACTTCACACACCCCAAAAAAATCTCTCTTCCAAAAAATCCTAGCAAAACTTACCAAGAAGAAGAAGAGCCAATGTAACACTCGCCTTCTTAATTAATTGTTTAATTCTGTGTGCCACCTTAATCATGTGCTTATATGTGACTTATATACTTACATTTGTGTTAATTATGTGTCATGTGCTATCTAAATTATGTTATGATTGGCATATATGTTAGGATATGTGACTTATATACTTACATTTGTGTTAATTATGTGTCATGTGCTATCTAAATTATGTTATGATTGGCATATATGTTAGGATATGTGACTTATATACTTACATTTGTGTTAATTATGTGTCATGTGCTATCTAAATTATGTTATGATTGGCATATATGTTAGGATATGAATTAGACCTGTCTGAATCATTAAACCATGAGATTAAAATTAAATGTTTGGATTAAGCAATTAGAATCTAATTTACCTTAGCATAATTAAGTTTGTTAACTAGATTATATTGAGCCTTAATGTGGTTTAAGTGAATTTGATTTAATTTAATTTAAGCTTAAAATTGGTTAAGCATATTAGAGATAGATATTTTGTTGTTTTGGGAACTTAATAGTAAAGGAGCAAACTTAGTGGACTTGAGAGGGAGAGAAAGAGTTCTAAAGACTCAAAAGGGAATAAGGAAAAGAAAAGGAATTGAGCAAACTTCACCAAATCAACCATTGAAGGTAAGAAATCTTTCCTAATTTCATGAAGTTGAGTTAATTTACACATAAAATTGTAGAATTTAAGTTGGATTAAGAAGTTGGGTGGTGTAAGTTCATGTTGAGAACCTTAAAGAGAGGAAGTGTAAGAATTGGCTTAAGCTTTGGTCATACATGGCATTTTTTATGATCAATCACTTGTTTCTTGCATGATTCTAGAAGATAGAGGATGAAACCCTATGAATTTTGAGTTTGGAACTTATCATTTGCATGGTTTTGATTTTTGCTTTTGAACTCTAGGTTTTTGATCTTCAAATGGAAATTTTGTTTTGTTTTAAAGTTATGATTTTGTTTAAAGTTAGAACTATGAGATTGAAGATGTTTTTGAGGGAATTTGACCTTGTTTCACATGAAATTGAAGTTGGATTTTGGAAAATTTGAGTCCCAAATTCAGAGTAGAATTTCAGGCAGAATTGAACCCAGACCGCACGTGAGGCATAAGGTCGTGCACATGCAGCCAAGCCTGCCCTGTTCTTGTGTTACTTCTATTATAATTGCACATAGGGGGTGCACGTGCGGTGGGATTTCCACACGTGCAACCAGGGCCTCCGTACGTGCGATTTTTAGAGCAATTTTTCAGTTTCGTTTTCTTTACGTTTCTCAGACTACCAGGCCTCCATTGCATGGTTTTTAAATGTTTTCCACATCCATATGCATCGCATAAGTATAAGATGAAAAATCTAGAAACCTCCTAGATGTTGATTTGTGATTATGTATCAATTTTAAGCAGAATATAAAAATCCCAAACAAACAATCAAAAGAAAGAGATACAAAGATTTTACGTGGAAAAACCACAATTGGACACCTTCCAATTGTGATAAAAAAACCACGGGCCACAGCCACCAGAACAATCCACTAAGAAGATATAAAGGAATTACACAGGTATCACTCTCAATTATCTAGCGAATCCACAACGCCTAATTGAACCAACCTCTATGTGCCTCTTCCAACCCCATCTTCACCACGGAATTGTCTTTCTGATGAGCCACTCCGGATTCCACCACCGAAGCTTCAGGCTCGAATTCTTCAGAATCCACAACTGAAGAACTTCCTTTCTCTTTTGTGAAACAAACACAAACCTTTGATGTAGTCTTTTTAGATCATGAGTTGAATACTCAATAAGACATCAAAGAAAAAAATAAAATATCCTCAGATATAAACCTTTAAGAACCAAAAAGAAAGATCTGGAGGATTCAATGAATGAATCAATGAATAGTCTAGATTTGGGAGAAACCCAACTATTTATAGAAAACCAAAGCAATCCTAGTTGGGAAAGAAAACCAACTTCTTGTAGAAAACCAACTTCATGCAGAACTCTAAAGTAATCCTGTTTTTGAAGGAAACCAACTTCTTAAAGAACTCTTATTACAACCTTGGTTTTGATCCATGGAATTTGACAACAAAAAGTCCTAACAATCTCCCCCTTTGTCAAATCCTGGATAAAACCAATCTAAAACAAATTTCCTAACAAAAACACTAAAACAAATTTCCAATCAAAACAAGAACAACATCACCAACTAGGAACCAGCACTTATAACCAAATCTCTTTCCAAACTTATTTTTCAAGGTCATGATCTGCAAAACAACTATTAGTGCCACCATCTCCAAAACAACTATTAGTCCCACAAGAATATATGAAAAAGCAATAAACATATGACACGATTATCTTGAAGTATGAGATGGAAAACATAAATAGATGCAACTTGGAGATTTTAAGAACATGTAGTATGAATAGATGAAAACTAAGACACATGCACCTGACACAAAATAATAAATAAGCAATACAAGGCATCAAGCAAACCAACTAAAGCCAATCTCCCTTACCAAACAAAACAAAGTGTTCATGGTAACAAACACTTGTAATGATAAACCAAACTCCCCCTCACTCAAAGCAACCACAAACACTGTACAGAAAACAATGAACAAGAACAAACTGAAAAAAATAATATAGTGAAGCAAGCAAGGAATTTCAGATTTGTACCTTGAAACACACAAGATTATCCAAGAAGCACAATTACTAGTAAACACAATGTACACAGTCTGTAGAAGATTCTCATGAAAGAAAGTGATGCATTATGTGAAAAGCATAGATCCCATGATAAAAGTGTGTGTGTGACTCTTGAAGTTCGACAAACACAAGATTCAAATCCTAGTAGTGATATGAAAGCTGGACCTCCGATAAGAGAATCTTAGCATAACTAAGGAAAGTCAAACCACTAGGAATCAAGGGGTATTTGGTAAGTAAAGGCGGAGGCTCCCCCTCAATCAATGAATCCTTTATTTTCTTTTTTTCATTTTTTTTTTTCTCTTTTCTTTCTTTTGCACATTTTTTTCTTTCTTTTCTTTCTTGTGCACATTTTTTTTTTCTTTTTTTTTCTTTTGCACACTCATCGGCGGCTGACACGCTCAAGAGTATGGAAACCGAACCAGAGAAGCATGGATATATTAAGGATGGCCTGGTTGGTGACTCTGAGGTAGCCTTTTCCTCATGTCTAGAATACAAAAAATAGAGAGGAAAGCCATGGAGATGCAAAAAGATGGAAGATGGTTAAGAGACTCAACATCACCCATGATATGCTAGTATAGGTCAATTCCTCTAGAAAAGCAAAAGATACAATGCCAGAAGTCCATAGAGAAAAATAATCACTAAGGCGGAAGACTCCAAAATTTGCTAATCCAAAAGTGTGTACAGAATGAGACATACTAATCAAAGAACACACACTTCATAATGAGTAATGACCATAGAAAGCACACACATATTAACATGTAATGTTTATTCTCATCAATTCCAATATGCATCAAGGACATCTCAAAAAATTCAAACTTGCAAAACCATACTAAGAAAATCTTTTTGATTTTTTTTCAACAATAAAGTAAGAAAAAAAACATGCACACAAATCAAACAAGATCTCGTTCTAAAAGATTTTTTTTTTTTTTAAAAAAAATAGGGCTTTCTAAAAGAATTTTTTTTTTTTTATAAAAAAAATAGAACGACCCGCTCTGATACCAATTGAAAAATCTAGAAACCTCCTAGATGTTGATTTGTGATTATGTATCAATTTTAAGCAGAATATAAAAATCCCAAACAAACAATCAAAAGAAAGAGATACAAAGATTTTACGTGAAAAAACCACAATTGGACACCTTCCAATTGTGATAAAAAAACCACGGGCCACAGCCACCAGAACAATCCACTAAGAAGATATAAAGGAATTACACAGGTATCACTCTCAATTATCTAGCGAATCCACAACGCCTAATTGAACCAACCTCTATGTGCCTCTTCCAACCCCATCTTCACCACGGAATTGTCTTTCTGATGAGCCACTCCGGATTCCACCACCGAAGCTTCAGGCTCGAATTCTTCAGAATCCACAACTGAAGAACTTCCTTTCTCTTTTGTGAAACAAACACAAACCTTTGATGTAGTCTTTTTAGATCATGAGTTGAATACTCAATAAGACATCAAAGAAAAAAATAAAATATCCCCAGATATAAACCTTTAAGAACCAAAAAGAAAGATCTGGAGGATTCGATGAATGAATCAATGAATAGTCTAGATTTGGGAGAAACCCAACTATTTATAGAAAACCAAAGCAATCCTAGTTGGGAAAGAAAACCAACTTCTTGTAGAAAACCAACTTCATGCAGAACTCTAAAGTAATCCTGTTTTTGAAGGAAACCAACTTCTTAAAGAACTCTTGTTACAACCTTGGTTTTGATCCATGGAATTTGACAACAAAAAGTCCTAACATAAGAGAAATTAGGGAGCATGAATAGAATCAAGTGAATTAGTAACGAAAGAACTGAAAAGATTAAGAACCAACTGAGTGAATAGATTGTGATTGAATATGTTATGCCTGGATGTGTTTCTGTAGGTTAGACGTTGCGTCCCAACCGTATAATTCGAGGAACCAACTGTGAGTAACAACCTTATAAAGATATGTTTGAATTATAAGTATTTTCTGAATTATAAAATATTCCATACTTTCTGACTAATTGAATGATTGTCATGTTTTACGAACTGTATTCGTAGCATCTATAGCATCTATTACTGTTACTGTTTACTATTACTGTTACAGAGATCTCTATCAGTTCCAATCCATGTAACTTCTATTTATTGTATTGATGGCACGCCCATCAATTCTAATTGTTCGATCTTCATGAACGTCTATACTGTTTTGCTATTTGATGTACCACATATGACTGCTATGTTTTCTGTATGAAATATAGATCTGCTATGCAAATGATTCTAACTTTCCATGTACTACTCTAATTAACCGATTTAGATTACAGTAAGGACATCATTCATAACCTCTTTACGCTGTTGTTATTCACTGGGATCTAACTCATTTTTTTATATATGTATGTAGATGATCAAGTGCAGGAGGAGACGTCATGGCGTCAACCTAGCCTCAGTTTTGTCAAGTCAACTTTTGTGCCTCATCACGAGGTTTCCATTGGTCAAGTGTCAAGGCTTTTGGATAGTACGGAAATTACCATTTTGGGATTCAATCATATGTTATGAATAGTTTATGATATTTGTGTACCTTTTGATAATGGGATTGAAATCCCTCTTTTGTTTATGTTTTTGGCATACAACTTGGAGTGGACTTTTGTATATATACGTCTATATGAAAGTTTATTCTGCTTCATTTAAGTCTTCACAGCTTGTTGGACATTTTATTTTCTTATTTATTTAGCTTTCGCCAGCCCCATTACCGTAATACTGTTAAGCATGCCTTTGGTAATCACGGATTACTGGCCGGTTACGACATTAAACCTATAGAAGCTGGTTTGGGTCGTGATAGTCAATGTGATTACATCCATTATTGTCACAGTTGGTATGCTCTCTCTCTATATATATATACATAATTTCTTAATTTTATCGTAATAATTTATTCTCTTGCAAGAAAAAAAATTATAATAGTTGGTTTTGTTGGTAGATATTATAAAATTGTAAGTTCAACAGAGAACTACGCAGCAATATTATCAAAGCTACGTGATGAAGGAATAACTTTTGAACCTGATAATGGATTTGGGCTACTTTCGATAATTTCTGCAAGTGTTAAAAATTTTGACTATTCAATATGTTAATAAATTTTCATGTTTAGGTCTGTATTCCTAAACTTAAAAAAATGAAAATTTCTACAAGCGTTAACAATTTTGACCGTGCAATGTGTTAAGAAATTTTTATGTTCAGACTTGCATTTCCAAATATTACTTATTTATTTAAGTAATGTTCGGGTCTGTATTCCCGAACTTAAAAAAATGAAAACTTCTGCAAGCGTTAACAATTGTACTGTTCAATATGTTAAGAAATTTATATATTCGAACCTACATTCCCGAACATTACTTATTTGTTCGGGAACGCCATCTCGAACAAATAAGTAATGTTCGGGCCTGTATTCCGCCAAAGGGTTGTTACTGTTACTGTCAGAATATTGCCATTGCCAGAGAAGTGTAGGTAGTCAAATGGTTGCCACTGTTACCGTCGGAATATTACTGCCAAAGAGTTTTCAAGGTTTTGAAGGTGGGTAGAGATTTGGAAAAGATGGATGGGTGGTGATGGAGGTGGATGCTCTCATAAATCCTAATTTATGATGTAATAGGTGTGTAGGTTTAATTGTGAGATGGGGTGTCCAAAAATTAATGATGTTCTTTTTTTAATTTTATTTGAGGTTGTTATTGCAATAAAAAAAAAAGGTTAAAAATTAGGGGATCCAAATAATTTATAGGGTGCTCATAGTAGCAATCTAACTTATATGTTGTTTGAAATATAATGACATTTTTTTTTAATGAATAATGTTAGAACTTTTTTTTGTTATAAATTTCTATTTGGTTTGATTTAATTTTCAAAATCTACTTTCAAATTTTTTTTACAAGAAAATAAAATTAAATTGGTGAAAAAAATTAAAAACATATCATTTTTATATAATTTTATCTTTTGGGAGAATAGAAATAAATTTTTTAAAATAAATTTTTTGATATTTATTTTCATTAAATTAGTTTTTATTTTTTCAAAAGTCAAATATGACGACAACTTTGATGTAATTATTAAACCAATCCATTAAATCAAAAAATTCAAAACTAAAAATATTTCATATATTAAACATATCGATTATACATTAAAAACCTAATAACCATCCATTGCATGATAATCATCAAAAAAATATCTATTAACAACAAATATAACCATCTATTACATGATAACCATTTAAAAATATCAACAAAAATAATTATCTATTACATGATCATCATCCAAACACAAACTAAAAATTAATTTGTTAAAAAAATAAAAATGTAAAAAATTTATTATTTTTATATAATTTTATGTTTCGTGAGTATAAATAATTTTAAAAAATTTAAAAATAATTTTGACATTTATCTTTGTTAAATTAGTATATATTTTATCAAATTGATGACTTTATTCTTGAAATGGATCAGCAATGTTTTCAATTGTCCTTATTTGAAACAAGTTTTAAAATTCAAAATCAAATGTATTACAATTAAAATATCAAGGATTAAAGTGATACAAGTCTCGAATTATGGAAACCGTTAATATAATTCGTCTAAATGAAAACTTTGCATTTAAAAATGTACCCTTGTGGAATTATCAATTTTGTACGAGAGTTTTTCTATTTGCACACCGTTAAATTTTTTAGTTCACATCATTTTTTAGTACACATCATTTTATCTTTAGTTCACCACTAGAGAGAATCAGTTTCGTTTTACTCAATCTCAAGAGATAAATTTCCTTTTTTTTTTTTTGGCAAGTTTATTGAACTTTAGGGAACTCATTGTAATTTACCAAAATATTTTAGTTGCGAGTGAGAAAACCACTTACCATTCCCAACTACCAGGCAATCTGACAGTGAGACGCGCCACGGCACCCCACTCTCTCCGGTTGGCCAATCAAAAAGCAACTCTAACTTGTGGGACCCACTTAAATAACCCAATCTTGAAGCAATCAAATTACCATCTTCGAATCATCTTCAAATCGACGGTTCTCAACATTCCACGTCATACCACACGTTAAAAGAGTAATACCTTGACTCCTCAATCCAATATCCAATGTACCAATCCACACACACACTGCACTATATATGCCCCACAAGCACCGCCTTCAACAACCCTCGTCTCGCCGGAAACCGCCATGATCCGCCTCGCCGCCGCCGTTCTCGTACTCTCTTTGTTGGCTGTCGACGGCCGCGAAATCCCCGACGACTTGATCAGATTGCCTTCGGAAGCTTCGAGATTCTTCAATAGCGGTGGTGGTGCCGATGATGATGGGGATGATTCTGTAGGGACGAGATGGGCTGTTTTGATTGCGGGATCTAATGGATACTGGAATTATAGGCACCAGGTGATTCTGCATTTGATTAATCCGAGCTTGATTATCTAAACAATTCGTGTTTGGTTGGTGTGATTATCTTAATTTTGCTCTTTGCCTTTGATCGTTGTCTCTTAGGGTTTATTATTATGTCTAATTTAAAAAAATAAAATAAAAATTGAAACCATTTGAATTTAATTGAGTATATAACATTTACCCCGAATTGATTGGGACACAAGGGTTTGGTTTGATTTGCTATGTCTAATTTTCTAGTAATCTTGTTTGATAGAATGAGCTCGAATTAGTAAAAATTTATTGAACTTCATGGTTTCAGTTTATGTAGGTATTTCAGACAAAAACTAGTAGTCTAGAAGTGTTTATATATCTAGTTTTAAAAAAGTACTGGTTCTATTGCTCCTGTAAATTACTGTAATTCTTTGGTTTTATGGAAATTGGTGCAACAAAAATTAGTGAAAGCTTGATGCTCTGTTTGGTTGGGGAGAAAAGTGTTCCAGGGTGAAGCTTTTGAGGGAAAAAGTAAGGAAAGTTTATAAATTATAATCCTTTGTTTTTCCTTTCGTGGGCATAATTTTAAACCTCAGACTTGTTTGACTGGTGAAGGAAAAACAACATGACTTAGATTAGATGTGCTTTTTTGTTCTCTACTTTTCCTCACTTAACAACAGGACGACAGATGGAGTTGCTGATTAATTTAGAGGATATGTGCTCCAAACTACTTGCATAGCATGCCAATTGAAATTGTCACCAGTCATCGGTGTTTGTTTTTTGGGAGGGTTGCCCTATGCAGGGAGATCACTTCAACTAATCATGCTGATCATACCTCGGATATAGTGGAGCTCTCTTTGTGGGCCCAATAGTTGGAAGTTGATGTTGTATATATTATTTTTAATTGGATGGCTACTTAATGGTGTACTAAACTCATTTTAGTGAATGCTACGCAACATACTGCGTGATAGCTTTATCTGAATTTCATATGTGGCATTGTGACTTGTGTTGTTTAGCTTAGCTATGTTATTCTTCTAATCTTTCAATGGATATTTTTGTTGGACTTGCATTATGTTAAATCTTTGTTTGTTGCTGCCACTTTCCAATGTAGATGAGCGAGTATCTACCACCACAGTTTTGTATTAACTTTGATGAACGTTCTTTAATTAGTCCTTATATGCAGTGGCATAGAGGTTGTTTTTCATCTGGATAGATTCATAAATTCACATCATTATGAGAAATATTGTTTAGTTTGTGAACAAGACTTGGCAAACGTGGTTATGATTGATGTCTCTGGAATGCAGGAAGTGATTGTTTGTAGTTTTAAATAAATAATGAATGGCTTATAAAAAAAAGAAAAAGAAAAAGTAAAGGATGCTGAGAGTTTTCTTAATAATGATTGGAAGGAGACAAAGGTTAACAACTAGTAAAAGGGGGTTGATATATTTCCTTGATTCCATGTACCTCCACAGTTTAATATCATGAATCTCATGACGTGTTTATGTGTGTTCTGTCTAGGGCTTACTTTTATTTTAAGTGTTTTCCCTTTCATTTATTGATTCTAATATTTTATAGTTTTCTTTTTTAGGCTGATGTTTGTCATGCCTATCAACTCCTAAAGAAAGGTGGGCTTAAAGATGAAAACATCATTGTTTTCATGTATGATGACATTGCTCAAAATGAAGAGAACCCCAGGCCTGGAATCATAATCAACAGTCCACATGGTGATGATGTATACAAAGGAGTGCCAAAGGTCTGTGTTCTTTTTGTGCATTAGGTCAATTTTAAATTAATGAAATTGTATTCTTTCTTGCTCATTTGGTGGGTTTTTGTTTGAGCAGGATTATACCGGGGAAAATGTTACTGTTAACAACTTCTTTTCTGTTATCCTTGGAAATAAGACTGCTCTTACAGGGGGAAGTGGAAAGGTTGTGGATAGTGGTCCAAATGACCATATTTTCATATTTTACAGTGATCATGGGGGTCCTGGGGTGCTTGGTGAGTAAGCACTCTCTCTCTCTCTCTCTCTCTCTCTCTCGCATTCAGTCTGCATTTTGTTGGTTGCTTGGATTGACTATTCATTTGTATCTATATTTGAGAAAACAAGGAACCTAAAAAATATACTGTGGACTTCCTGTATGCTAGAAGAGAGGATCGTTTAGCAACTTGGTCTATCACCAATTCAAAAAAATCTCTATCTGGACGAACTTTGGAATTTTATGGTGTAGGAACTCTGTATTTAATCTAGTTTGGTGTATTTCTAGCATATTTATCATGGAAAGCCCAAAAAAAGGGGTTATATTTCTGATCTAGGTGTATGGAATTCAGGTGATTAAGAGATTTCAGAAGCCTCAGTCCAAAATCTTCTCTTGTGCTTTATTTTGATATTAAACTTCATATAAAACAGAAAAGGGTAAAGTTGGTTTCTGGACTCTAGATTCATCAATGTGTGCGAAAGGGGGGATACTTACCTAGCCACTCTTATAGGAAATGAAAATGTTCGAGAGGCCCTTGTTCAAAAGGAAATAACCGATTTACATTTATTGACCTAGTTCTTGGATGTCTTGTGACGGCAATTTACAAATATAATTTGTTCACTTGAAATTTTTCTCTCTTTTCCCTTAGAATATACAGTCTAGGCTCAAATTTTGATAGGTAAACATTCAAATTAGAATGGGGAAAATACTATACAAACTCACAGATGTGGCTTTGCAGAAATGGAACTTGAAATAGGACCCACTAAAGTTATATGATTGGAACAACTCATGTAAGTGAGAAAAGTTTGTGAAATTTGTTAGCTTGTATATCACTACTGTTAGAATAAAGCTGCTTATTCTCCTTAGCCCTCTCCCCTCTCGTTCTCTCGCCCGCTCCCCCTACACCCACTCTCTTTTCCAAAGTAATAAATTTAAATTTTTTTTTTTTTTTTTCATTATAAATCATAAACCTAATGTTTTGGTCAATACCCCATGCGTTTTTCTTGGCAAGTAGAAGTAATTTAAAAAAAAAAGCATAGGAAGCAATGTTGACTACACCTGGCAGAAGGTCCAGTTTGGGCTTTGAGGTCTTCTCAGTATGTCAACCTGAAATATCTATGTTTTTATTTTCACATATTGGTGTACTTCTCTGTTGATACACAGGAAAACAAGAAAAATGTACTTAACCACCATTGGGCAACAGAGATTTTGTCTATTTTATTTTATGTGATTTTTGTCATTATGACTCTTATTTTAAGACATTGTGTGTTTTTGGATAATTATCTCTTCTTAGTATGCATCTTGTGATATGTTCTCAGGAATGCCTACCAGTCCTTTCCTTTATGCAAATGATCTGATAGACGTCTTGAAAAAGAAGCATGCTTCTGGGACCTATACAAGCATGGTAAGCTACAAATTTACTGTCATTTGCTAAATGAAATTTAACATTAGTCTTGGTGAAATTAAAAATTTTGGACCACATCGCAGGTATTTTATCTTGAAGCTTGTGAGTCTGGGAGTATTTTTGAGGGACTGCTGCCAAAAGGTTTAAATATTTATGCAACCACAGCGGCTAATGCAGAAGAGAGTAGTTGGGGAACCTACTGCCCTGGAGAGGATCCTAGTCCTCCTGAAGAATACGAAACCTGTTTGGGTGACTTGTATAGTGTTGCCTGGATGGAGGACAGGTATGCACAACTTTTCTGATTTGCTAAGTTCTGTTCTGTCATTGAAGAGGAAAAATTAAGTACCCAAAGGATCATGTTAAATAATATTAAAAGTAATCTTAACTATAATGCATAGCCTTCAAAATTGAAGGAAGTTGTGTAATATATGGTTTGACTGAGTTGATGAAAACTTAAGTTGGAATTCAAATTACTGAAATATTTGAGTTGATTTCACGTCCACCCTAGATGATATGCATCTAACTTGAGCTATAATAATACCATCTTATGCAACTTTTGCTTTGATTGGCTTGGCCCAATCATCTGATCATCGCTGTTTAGAAGTTATGTCATGTTGTGGAAATGAAAACTTGCTTGAACTATTCATATTGTTTAAATTTTCTGCTAGTGTTAATTAATTCTGACCTTGTGAACAGTGACACTAAGAATCTGCGGACTGAAACTTTGCGGCAGCAGTATGAACTGGTAAGAGCTTGTGACATGCGGCATTTTTTGAAAAGTTCAGTAAAAGCACATCATGTTTCTCCTAAAAGGTTTGGAAGTAGATGTTTGTTACCACATATGCATAAATTGGGGGCCTATAATTTCTTCATATGAATCACTAGTGCATAGGGGTATAGAGTTTGTGTCTGAAGGGTCGTCCTGGGCAAATTCTTAGATGTCCTCCTTTATATGTTATAGTCTCCAATTGATTTTATGCTATGTTTTCGTTTTCAGGTTAAAATGAGAACGGCAAACGGAAATTCTGCTTATGGTTCCCATGTCATGCAATTTGGCGATCTACAACTTAGCAAGGAAGATCTTTTCCTTTATATGGGCACAAATCCTGCAAATGATAACTACTCTTTTGTGAATGACAACTTCCTGCTGCCACCTTCAAAAGCTGTTAACCAGCGTGATGCTGATCTTCTACATTTCTGGGACAAGGTTTGCATACAACCTTTTGTGTATATCACATATCTAACTACTGCAATGCTTTTGCCATGTATATTTGTTGTTGCAAGTCCTTTTAAAAGATAGGTGTGGTCTAGATTAGGATGCTGAGATTGGGTGAGTGGAACAAGTGTTGGAGTCTTGAAGAGTTGAGAAATAAGCACTATGGCAAAACCTTGAGGCTGCAGGCAGACTAACAGAACATCTACCAGAAGTCTCTTAGAAAAATAAGAAATAAATAAATCTCTTATTGAGCATTTCTTCAATAGAAATGGCAGGCACAGTCAGTTCTTGGAATTACCAGAAGCAGCTGTTTAGCTGCTAAGACAAATACTGACGTGCAAAACAAGATAACCGGTTAGGGTTGGATTTAAAGGGGTAGTGCAAGTTAATGCTTTAAAACTTTGAAGATGAGGGAAAGGGAAAATTCGGCCGCTTTTAGCAAAATAGGGAATGAGGAGGGGGAGGTTATATTCGCATACTACAGAAATTCTAAGTTCACAACATTTTTTTGTTTGGATATGTACTTCCGAACAAATATGAATTGTTTGGGTAGAAACCCTTTTGGCAGTTAATATTTGATTTGAATAACTGTTTTTTGTTTAGAAACAATTTATTTTTGTTCGGAAGTTGATGTCCGAACGGCACAAATGGTATGAAAAGAGACAAAGTGTGGTGTGAAATTAGAAGCTCCCAAGAGGAAGGGAGTGGGGTGGGTGCTGGATAGGTCTCATGCTTTGATTGGTTGTGTTAGAACAATGAAATTTCTTCCTTTCTGTACCTGAACAGCTGTGTCTTTTCTACTGTTGCTGTTGACAGTTCCGCAAGGCTCCAGAAGGCTCTCCCAGGAAACTTGAAGCTCAGAAGCAGTTTGTTGAGGCCATGTCACACAGAATGCACATAGACAATAGCATGAAGATGGTCGGAAAGCTTTTATTTGGAATTGAGAAGGGTCCTGAGGTGCTGAATACTGTCCGGCCTTCAGGGCAACCTCTTGTTGATGACTGGGACTGTCTTAAAACTCTGGTAAATTTTCAGTTCTAACCTTATCCTTTATCAGCATTGTGCTTTTCCATTTTATCTTAATCGCCATAAATTACTCAACTCGGCTAATACCCCTATTTGACCTCAAAAGCTGCCCAAGAATGATGTTTAACGATATTTTGGCTCTGTTTGGATCTCCTAAATAAGCAGCTTTTTGGATAAAAATTCTGAGCAAATAAGCCTGTTAGAGATGGTTTCACAAATTTTTTTTTTTTTTTTAAAAAAGAGAAGTTTTTTAGTAAATTTATGAAAAGACAATTATACCCTCAACCTTTCAGAAATTGCACATTGTCCCTACAAGGGCTCTATAATGCTATAAGGGAATATGGTAATTTCTCACCAAAAAGTAAGTTTGAAAAGACGAAAAAAGTATAACATTTTAGCAATTATCAAACGCATCAGTTTTTTTAGATTATAAAAAAGTAAAAAAGTTACTAAAATTGCAATTACCAAATCCCCCTCCTTAGAGGGATGGAGATGGGGTTTTTGATTCAGTTGCTATTGTTATCCAGGGATAGAGAAAGAGGAAAATCATTATGCTACCCTGCCACAAGGAAGATAATTGTTTCAGACAACTCTTATATCTTGAGGCAATTAATAATTGCTTTTGGTGTGTTTTGTGCAGGTGAGGACATTTGAGACACATTGTGGATCACTATCCCAATACGGGATGAAACACATGCGCTCCGTAGCTAACATCTGCAATGCTGGAATCCAGAAGGAGCAGATGGCTGAGGCGTCGGCACAAGCTTGCGTCACCATTCCTTCGGGTCATTGGAGCTCGCTTCACAAGGGTTTCAGTGCATGATTTGAAGTAGGTTTGATCAATCTTAATGACCAACCTCCATTTGATTCTGTTCTCTGTTGTGTGTTGGGTGTTCTCTATACAAAGGTATACATGCCATAACTGTCATTTGCTGCTTGTTGATAAGAGCCGTTACAGTGTAAATACAGCCTAGAAGCACTTCTGTATCAATCAAACTGATTTGTAGCAAACTATATATATGTATGTTCGCTTGTTATGCTGCAATGCTTGGGATTGGGCTGTGGTGTGAATGTGTTTTATCTGCTAATCAGTGTGGAGTGTCAAGTTTCGATAGATTATTCTCCTGCTGTGGAAAATTTATTAGATATTATCCGATATTGTCTACATAGTATTCTCGACTAATGAAAAGCCACCATACAGCATACACACTAAATAGGTCATTTTTTGTCTCTCGACTACCTAATCAGCATTTTTTGCTACGTGATTGATTTGGAACATTACACTAGCAATATCACATGGTATTTTAGGACTGCTGAATAGGTACCTTGTTGTGCGAGTCAAAAAAAAATGTGTAGGTCTTTGTTTTTGTGCTTCTCCCAGTTTTGATATTAAAAAAAATTGAAAATGAAATTGTTCTACATTTTTTTTCAGGATAGGATTAGCAATCAACTAATGACTGTAACCATGTACCCAAAGAAAATACTCAGGACTGTAACCAGAATATGTTAACGATGTTGCTTTTAATAAGAATTTAGTTGGATGTAAAATATAGGTTTTAGGGTCTGATTGGGAAAAAAAACAAAAATTTGTTTTGGGGCCATAAGTTAAATTATTTTAAACCTTTGAATTTTTGGTAAATGCAATTCTTAAGTAGGCGAGGCTCACCTTTTTCTCTATTTTAAATGAAGTGCTTAAGAAAAAGGGTAATTACCGACTAGTATCATTAAGGTCCTATTGATTTTTTATTCAGTAATAAATTTATTAATCTCTCTTATGTTTATGAATAAATTTATAATGATAAATTTATCATTTGAGACATGTAAATAAATAAGTTTAGTTAATAGAACCGACTGATAAGTCTTCTTAAAAAAAAATAAAAATCTAACTATAGTCAAATAGAGTAGGGGTGAGCATGGTTCGGATTTGGATAAAATCAAGATCAATCTGTTATCTATAGTTTTTGAAAAATTAAAATTAATCTGATCCGTTTAAATTGTGCAATAAATTCGAATCAATTCATTTAAACATGGATTAGATCGGTTTAGGACTACAGATTCGCATAATTAAATAACAAAAAAAAAAATATAGAACATTTAAAAGCAATAAACAAAAGTAATAAAACTGGATATACATTACACAAAGCAAAGTTCTGAGGCTTTTCCCAAAATAAGCCAAAATACCAAGCTATTTCCCAAACTAGGCCTAGTTTTAACGGATTTCCCAAAATAAGCTAAAACGTGGTTACAAACCATGTTTTCAACATTTTTGTGGCCCTTTCGTGAAAAATTTGTATAATCGTAAAAGCGTGGTTTATAAACCATGCTTTTCATTAAGAAAGCGTGGTTACAAACCACGCTTTTAAGTAATTTTTTTTTTTTTTTTTTTTTTTTTTTTTTTTTTTTTCCAGAAAACGTGATTGTGAACCACGCTTTTACTGTTGAAATGTAAAACGTGTTTTGAAAACACGTTTTCAATACAAACCAACCCACACTCTGACACACACACCCACAACACTCACGCACATCAACTATATAATTCAAAACAATATAATTTTTATATATAATAATAATTTATAATATCAAATAATAATTTTTATATAATTTTTATAATTTTTGTAAATATAAATCATTTTTATATAATTTTTATCTTTCGAGTGGTTAGAAATAATTTTTTACAAATTAAATTGAAACAACTATACGTATGTATAAAACCTGCCCAAAAGTTAAAATGATAATTATTTTTTACCCTTAAATGATAATTATTTTTTATTTTTTATTTATTAAGCAAATTAATTTTTAATTTTTTTAAAAAAAATTCTAAAAATCAAACCATATATAACCTAAATCTTTTGATAAATGACTTACATACGTATGGTTTAAGGGTAAAATTTTTAGGTTATGGATGGTTTGATTTATCATTTAAGTCATTTATCAAAATCTTTACCCTTAAACCATATGTATGTAAGTCATTTATCAAAAGATTTTTAGGTTATGTATGGTTTGATTTTTAGAATTTTTTAAAAAAAAAATTAAAAATCAATTTGGTTAATAAATAAAAATAAAAAATAATTATCATTTAAGGGTAAAAAATAATTATCATTTTAACTTTTGGACAGATTATATACATATGTATGGTTGTTTCAATTTAATTTATAAAAAATTATTTCTAACCACTCGAAAGATAAAAATTATATAAAAATGATTTATATTTACAAAAATTATAAAAATTATATAGTTGATTATTATTTACTATTATAAATTATTATTATATATAAAAATTATATTGTTTCAATTATATAGTTGATGTGTGTGAGTGTTGTGGGTGTGTGTGTCAGAGTGTGGGTTGGTTTGTATTGAAAACGTGTTTTCAAAACACGTTTTTATATTTCAACAGTAAAAGTGTGGTTCGTAACTACGTTTTCTAAAAAAAATAAATTTTAATTAAAAGCGTGGTTTGTAACCACGCTTTTACGATTTTACAAATTTTTTGCGGGAGGGCCACAAAAATGGTGAAAGCGTGGTTTGTAACCACGTTTTAGCTTATTTTGGAAAATCCGTCAAAACTAGGCCTAGTTTGGGAAATAGCTTGGTATTTTGGCTTATTTTGGAAAAAAACCCCCAAAATTCTCCTTTGTATTAAAACTAAACATAGCATCAAACAAAAGTAATAAGAAAATTGACTTTAAACAAACAAAAGCAACAAAACTCCACAAACAGAAGCAATAAATAATTGGAAATGATTAAACAATATTATCAATCTCAAGACCATGAATATGATATATGACATATCAATCAATGGCCAACAACAAATAAAAAGATAGAGATTATAATAAAGATATGATTCAATTATAAAACTTGCACCTTCTTTTTTAGTGCTCTAATTTTTTTATCAATATCTGGAAGAAGATCTGAAGGAGTTGAACATTGTGTTGAGTTTAAGAGAGGTGCAACCACTGCAGAATTGCAGAGATAGCAAGTTCATTCAACTGAGATACCATTGGCTCAATAGATTCCAATCCTTGACTTGTATCTTCATCCAACATTTCATTCCTATCCGAGTTCTTACCCTTATCAAGAGCAGCCTGCACCAGTAACAGAGTGTGGCTTTTTAGCCTCTGTTAATGGGTTACATTTCAAGATGAAATGGAAACCAATAGTGTCATCGAGAGCGAAAGAGAGAGCTCATCGAGAGAGAGAGAGAGATCGCGAGAGAGAGAGAGAGACCAAGTCGCTAGCGATATGATCTGAGATAGAATTCCATCGATCTGATCTGAGATGAAATCACAAGAATAGAGAGAAAGAGAGATAGAGTAAGAGACCAAGCCGCTAGCGATCTGATCTGAGATGAAATCACAAGAATATTACATATGTAGGAGAGAGAGAGAGGAAGAGAATGAAGAGAGAGAGAGAGAGGCTCACCGAGAGAGAGATAGAGCTCACCGATTTGATTTGAGATGAATCACAAGAACAGACCAAGAGAACTCAGTCTGAGAAAGAGAAGAGAGAGAGAATATCGAGAGAGAGATGAGAAGCGTGTGATAGGTTGAATTAGGGTTAGGGTTTAGCTTTTATATGGAATAAGAAATGATACTATGTGGGAAAGTGTATAGTATAAATATAAACTATGTATACAGTTGTAGACACCCCATTTTTGACCGCCCTTAAGACTTGGACGCGACTGATGATTTACATGGTGGAGAAAGGTGTGCAGGGCAAATGTTCAATTTCTTCGGTAAGAGGAGAGTCAAGTCCCAACCTTACACCCCATTTTGGACCAAAACTATTTTGAATGGTTTTTAGATCTTAAAACCCTCTCTTTCAAAATATTTTTGAAATAAAATTCCTACGATGTTCCAACGCTCGCATTTTGTTAAATGTTGTGCTTTTCGGTAAACCGAGTAAGGACAAAGTGGAAATGAATGAAAGAGAGATGAAATCTTTGAAAAATCTTTCAAAACACCTTACTTAGGGGTTTGGAGTTGAAGAAAAGAAGAGAAGAGGGAAGAAACCCAGTTGGGGGAGAAAATGGGCATGAACTGTTAAGAGAGAGTCGAGTAGCCCTCGCCAAATCGGGCCTATTCATTTTCATACTTGGAATCAAGCTATGAGGCCACCACCGTTGGAAATCTTACTTCCGGGGCTTCATTTTTCACTCAAGAATCTCCTAAATCCAATTCCGGACGGGGGAGATATGGTTGATTGAAGTAGGGCATCACTCCGGTTGGACCGAATCTGCGCGGCTTCACCAAAACAGGCATAACTTTTTGCACAGGAGGAATTTTAATGCAAGGTTTGTGCCATTGGAAAGCTAACTTCCGGGGCTTCAATTTGGACACCTGGCTGACCACCTTTGGACTTCCCAATCACTGGCTGACCACCTTTCTTTCCGGTAGACCCATTTTTTGTCCTGAAAAACCAGAAAAAGTAGCAGGCCAACCATAAAAGGTGGTCGGCCGACCACTTATGCCCAGAAAGCCCAAAATTGATAGATATTCTCCTTTTAGCTGTCTTCCACAACCTCCAGCTGTCCTTAAATGAGATATTTTCGAGCCAACTTTGAGGTTTGGCATATATGAGTTATATCTCTCATTTTTCAAACACAATCTTCCTAAGAAAGTTTTGGGAGCTTCTCACTCTAAAAAGACCCCTCTCTCTCTAGAAATTCCAAAGCCAAATCTCAGCCTCTCTCTCATTCTCTTGCCTTGGTGTGCATAGCAAGAGCTATACTCGGAGATATACCTCTCCTTTGCCTAGGCACCCTTGATCAAACTCAACTACCATTGGGCTGAGGTTCTTTGACAATCATTTTGAGCTCCAAAATCTAGTTTTAGCTCAGAGTTTGGACCCCTTTTGTTGTTGGAGTTCTTGGCTACAAGGTAAATCAGAAATCAGTAGCCTTCTCGAGCTTTGCACAACATCCCGGGATTAATTGCAAACAGAGGCAAACCGGGGCATCGCAAGGAATTTCCCGACAAAGGCAACCCGAGCATGCATCATTCATCATTCGGAACAGAGCCGAGGCGGTCCATAGCTTGCATGCTAATTCCCTGCTTTCCTAGATTAATTTGTTAATTAATTAGGATCTTGTATTTATTCGGACTGTAATTATTCATTTGGACTGTATTATTTATTCGGACCCTCCGAGCGAGGGCAATGTTGTAATAAGTGTGCGTGCGTGTGATGTATGTCTTCCAACCCCACGTCTTTCTCCCTTTTATTTACCAGCTTATGATGGTTAGATTAGGGCATGTTTCAATTACCATACAGTATAATAGCATGTTTGCATTCATTCATCTGTTTTGCATGCACCGGGCTCGGCGCATCATACTCACTGCATTGTATTTCAATTCCGAGTTGAATACATGTTAGCTGTAGCATTTCATATGCCATGTTTAGAATAGCCGAGCCTATCTTAGTTGCATTTTGCATGTGTTGCATAAGGCATTTCTGTATAGTTAGGATCATGCATGGATTTCTAACATAGCTTCTGTTTTGGCTTGGAGTACTCGGTAAGTTTTATGCTTTAGCATCCTTGTATGTGTGTGAGTGACTGCCATGATAGCATGCTTACCATGAGGCTATGTGCTTATATGATATACCTGCCTGAATGCCTGTGGGTGAAAGTTGGATTATCTGAATTGGAATAATGCATTGACTGTGAGTTTTAAGCCCACTTGAGAGTGGCAAATCATCATGTTTTCTAAGCCCACCCGAGGGTGGCAAATCCACGTCTTAGCCTACTTGCGAGTAGCACCATCAAACCGCTTTCAAAAACAAACATGAGATGTTTTGTTCCAATTCAGGCAACCCAGTCTATACTTGTATGCTGTGCGTATCACATAGTAATTCTAGGCTAATGACCGGAATAAGAACGCATAATGTTTTCAAAACTCGATATCATGGTTAGTAGAGGCCGATCATTGATCGGGCGAGCAGAGGTGCTCACGAAGTGACCTTCCCCAATCGTACCCAAGTTCCCGAGCCGAGGCAACTTTGGTGATGACGGACACGTGGCCTTAGGCAACGAGTCAGGGTTTCCTAAATTTCCCAAAATAAAATATTTAGGTGGCGACTCTGTATCTGGCAAAGCAGTCCATGTTTGGCATTTCTTTCAAAAAATCTATTTTCAAAAACAATTTGCCGGATTTGGACTCTTTGATGATTCATCGGTCTTGCATTGCACTCTGCGAGATTAGATACAGGATCGTGACTTTGAGTCCTGAACTGTAGTGAGCCCATAGGAACAAAACGGGATTTTCCTCCCGGGACGTTCGGGGACGTCTACAGTTTCTGGCGACTCCACTGGGGAGTTAGAGAGCTTGACTCGAACTCATGATATCTTGTTTTGATTACACTTATGTGTTTCTTTGCATTGCATGTGCATTGGTGCGCCTAGGACACCGTGTTTGCCATCTGCTATTCCTGAGCGGTTTGCCAGAGGCTGCATGCCATAAGGCTTACCGGTTACGGGCTCTGCCAGTATGGAAACACAAACCCCGGTTTTACCGGGGCACCTTCTTGACCATTCGACCTAGTGCATATTCGGAATCCGTAGTGACCATTCCAAGCTAGGACAGGTTACTTACCCGATAGGCTGTTTGAAACCGCTGTGTGCGTAGTGAAACCCTAGTTCCTGAAAAAATAGGACAGGGAAACCTACCCCAACATAGGGGTGTTTTGGCTTTCACTTGTTTGCTATGTGCTTTTAGAGTGCGTCTCTACAGGAATGCATGTATCAGTTTGCAAGTCTGAGTATCAGGCCTGCGAGCATCAGTATTTTGGAGGAATCAGTTTTAGTTGAGGGTATCGGTTTACAAGCAGAATTTTGGGTAGAATTCAGTAGAGAGCACAGTCGTTCAGTTTTGCTCGTATCTGCTTTGGTGAAGTTGAGCTGAGATGCTGTCTGTTTTCTCTTTTGCCAGGGGTAGTCCTGGAACCATAGCTTCAGAAGGCTCCGATATCTCCCGGGTACGTTGGACTAGTGCTGATAGACTTTGTTAGGTCAGAGATTCAATTCAAAGGCAACCAGTGTTCTTTCGCTGAGGCAAGGCAAAAAAAGGCCAGTTAGGGCTTACCAGTTCATCTGATCTGTCAGTCGTCAGTCACATCACCTTTGTTCAAACTCAGCAGACTGTGATGGCACAGGGTTCGGAAGAATTTGTGGCCGTGATAGCAGCGATAAATCAGGGAACTGCCATGCAGGCTGAGACCAGTATTGAAGCGCAGCGCCCACCTGGGGCATCTGCCTCACATCCAGCTTTGGGACCCCAGCCGAACATTGACCCACTTTCGCCAGCTGAAGATTTGCAGGGTCCAGATCCTCGAGAAGGGTTGGGTCAAACCCGAGTTTTCAGATCCCTAGTGCAGCCTAATGAGAGACTTTATTCCCTTGATGCTAACGACCTCGATCTGACCGCAGTGAAAATTGCGAACCTTGAGAAGCAATTCAAAAAGGCACAGGGCCTTAACTCCATTCCCGACATTGAGGATGGATACACCGAGTCTGCCGTACGGCTCCCAGACAGATTCAAAATGCCACATATTGACCGTTTCGACGGGTCTGGAGATCCTATGGTACATATCCGGCTTTTCTTGGATGTCTTGAAGTCGATGGGTCTGACTAAGCCACAAAAACTCTCTCTGTATGGGAGAACCCTGTCGGGTATAGCAGCCACTTGGTATGCCAAGTTGGAGGATACAGTGAAGCAAAACTGGGAAGAACTGGCTGAGGCCTTTGTCGATCAGTATTCCTACAATACCCAAGTTGAAATGACCATCCAAGAGCTTGAAGCAACTCGCCAGAACTCAACAGAGCCTTTTGTGGAATTCGTTGCGAGGTGGAGAGCAAATGCAGCACAAATGACAGATCGTCGCCCTTCTGAGAAGGATCAAGTGCAGATGATGGTGCAAAACCTCGAGCATGATATGTTGCAAAAGTTGATAGTAGCTCCGCTATTCACTTTCAAAAGTTTGCATGAACTGGGGGTTCAGATCGAGAATGCGTTCAACAGTGGGATCATTCCCAGAACAAGTGAAGCGACAAGGAGGGTGATTTCAGGGAGTGCCAATGCTGGTAGTAGCGCTATTCTCAATCCCGCAGAAATCAATACAGTCGCCACAGCCAACCCTTTTACCAATCCAAGCCTACAAACCGCCGGCCCAGCCCGAGCTCAGGGCAGAGCTTTCACCCCTCTCTATATGAGCCTGACTAGCGCACTAAAAGTCTTGATGGAAAGAGGGTATCTCAAACCCCTCGATCCTCAACCTCTTCCCGACCCACTCCCAGCCAGACATAACCCCGCCAAGTACTGTATGTACCATCAGCAGCGCAGTCATGGCACCGACCGTTGCTACCGTCTTCGTCACGAGGTCCAAAATCTCATCGACAACCGGACAATAGCTCCACCTTTAGACCTCAATGACCAAGTACCTCATCCACATCTCAATCTAATCCATACACTGGCCGTCCCTTACGACCCCAACATATACATCACCCCAGTCCATCAACCCAAGCCTGAGGTGTTTATCCTAGAAAGCATGGACTTATGCATGATGGGTGCATCTGAACCCCAAGCATCTCAAACCTGTGAGCCCACCACTTCTGAGTTGATGAGAATAATCGAAGATCTTCAGAGAACTGTGGCAGACTTAGCCTTTGGAATTTTGGCTCCATCATCGACCACATCACAGGCTAGAAGTTTCAATCCAAAAGGCTCCTTAATCTTGGGGCAAGCTGCAACTGAAAAGGGCCAACCTGAAGCCATCTCAGATCTGGGTGTTGGCGTGTCGACAACAACTGGGCTCCGCTCGGATATAGCAACCCGATCCTTTAATAAAGTGGAGGCCAGTGGTAAGAACAAGGTAGGGGTAGACATTGATCCCCATGAACACCTCATGTGGGCTGTTGAGGCTTTGAAAGCTGAAGGACTGAACAAACAGCAAGTGATTGCAGTTGTTGCAAAGGCTGTGGATGACACTTTCGCTACTCAAGTTGGGGGCAGTTTGATTCAAAGGGAAAACCGGGAGAAGGGCCGTCATACCAGAGACGATCCTGTTAGCTCTAATCCTCCACTCGTAAGAGATCAGCAAGCCAGGCCAGCACCTGCCAATACCTTTTCTGGTGCGCCCAGCAAAAATCCACAAACCTTGAAGTACCAACCCCGAGGTTGGAGGGTCTTCCATGCCCTCTATATGCCTTTGTCCAAAGCTCTCCAAATCCTTGTTGGACAAGGCCATCTCAAACCCCTTGAGCCTCGGCCTCTCCTGAACCCTCTTCGGGCTACACATGATGCTACCTAGTACTGCGCGTACCATCTGCAAACTGGCCATACTACTGACAACTGCTTTCGTCTTCGCCACGAAGTACAGAATCTGTTTGACAACGGGGTTGTCCTCCCGCCAAGCTCTGCAAAGTCTATCGGCATCGGATCGGTGAACTTGGGGGATAATGTAAGTATGTGATCAGGGGATGAACCACCTGCGGGCGGCGCTCGATTAACTCCAGACGTGGGAATAGAACGCACTGTTCTGAGCAATATGCAAACACCAGTTTTTGTGCTTTCTGACTTGGGTATTGAGTCATTCTTGTTGTTTTGTATAGAGTCAGTCTTTTTGTTTTGGGTCTGTCTTGTTGTATCGAGTCAGTCCTGTTTTGTTGGAGTCGGGTGATTTCGGGGGTGTTACTTCGGACATCACTTGCTTGTTTTGTGTTTGTCTTTTCGTTTTCTTTTGAGTCTATTTTTGCCTTGGAGCCAGTTGTGCCAACAGATTCTGAATGAAACAGTAGTGATTTTCACATTCTTGTGTTTACTTCTGCCTTGTGCCGGTTGTGCTAGAAGTTTGAATGAAACGGCAGTGCATTCCACCTACTCTTTTGTGCCTTTAAGTCATTGTATTGACCTAAGTTTTTCGAAACTTTTCGAACAATGTGTTGAAAAAAAAGAGGAAGGAATTCCTCGGGATTTGCAAAAATTTGATCAAGTGAGAGGAGCAGAGGCATGCTAAGCCCTTGATGAATGAGATCATGCTTGTTAATGTGAGTACTGAGAAGGATCCTGGCTTGATCCAGATTGGTTCCACATTGTCTTCCGCGCGAGCGATTAGTCGCTCTCTTAAAAGATTTCAAAAAATGTTTTGCGCAGTCCTGTGAAGACCTGTATGGAATCGCTCTTGAGATTGTGCAGCTTATGATCGCTCTTAACCTCGAGACTCGACCCCCCTTTGCTTTCCAACCTTGAATCTTAACTCAGAATGTTCAACGGTCAACCGCAATGTGAGGCCTGTGTGGCCAGATTCGAAGCACCCCTCGAACTAGGGGCAAAAGATGCCAGATTGTGCTCGAAGAGCCGAAGATGGATCATTCCACAAATCAATGAAGATCGGCAAGAATGCCAAACCCTAGAAGGGAGGAAAGAAGAAGACATTGCTGAAGGACAACTGAGTTCCTATCCACAACACTAGGGGCAAATTCACCCTCCATTGGATGGACTTTTACATCATCAGCGAACAGCAGCCATTCTCCTGGATTCAGATGACTTCAAGATCTCAAACCATTCAACATGGACAAAGCTACACTTTTACCCTTGAGAGGCTCGCTGGGCCGAAAACCCGGAAGGGCGACCCAGGCAAAAGTTAGAGCAAGAAAAAGAAGAAAAAGAACAAAGAAAAAGAAAAGAAAAGAAAAGAAGAAAAAAAAATGAAGAAAATGAAAAGAAAAGATGAAAAAGAAAAGAAAAGAACAAAAAGAATTGAAAAGAAGAAAAATAGAGCTCACAAGGTTGGAAACCCAAAAGGGCGGCCTTGGCAAAAGTTAGAGCGCAAAAGGAGAGGTTAATACCCGAGTGTACCTTAAACCCGAACTACGTGAGGCTTGATTCCCATCTTTAGGATACGTAGGCAACTTCATTCTGAAGTCCAGCCGCAAAACACTTCAAACTCGACTATGTCCATGTGATGGTTCTGATCATCTTCTGTATCCGAGAGTCTGGTTGTGTTCGTCGCTCTGAGGACTGACTACAATGCGCTGCGGTGCCGTTCAAACAAGGGGCAACTTTCTGTTGCCATACAATGTGCTACGGTGCTATTCAAACAAGGGGCAACTTTCCGTTGCCATGCAGTGTCCTTCAGATGAGGAGCAATTTGCCATTGTTATGGATCTGAGGTTGTGCATCTCAAGAGTTGGTTCCGTGCTTGTTGAGCAGTGGCCATTTGCAAAAACAGTTTTTGAAAATTTTTACTGAGGTTGACTAATTTTCTTGAAAATTATTCCATCTTTTTCCAAAACTGGATCTTTTTCTTGGATCCAAAAGGAAAATTTTCAATGCTCATAGCCTAACTTGCATGATTTCAGATCAAAAATCGAACAAGCATGTTAATCTAACCCTCATTTTGGTCAAAATTGTTTTAAAACCACAAAAAAAAAAATGGTCAAAATGATAAACTAGGGGCACAGTTGAGTCAGGTGTTCTGTCTTTCCCCCGTCGTCAACTACTCGCCAAGAAGGGCACTCTACCTGCCAAGAAGGGCACAACTGAAGTTAACAAAAAGGGCTGAAAGCTCTCTCATCCTCCAAGCAACGAGGTATCAAGCCAAGTGCGAAGCACAAACCGGAATGGGACAAGATATTCCACTCCCTTATCTGGACAGATCTGATCACGTCCAAACTCCCCAGCAGAGCATCGTCAACCGATGTCAGCTGCAGATTTGCTACACACCCAATTGTAGCGCAGCCCCTCTGTGGAAGAAACTCACTGTTGTGAACAAGAAGAAGAATCTAGCGGAATGCTAGGGGCAAGACCCCGCAACTTTCTGTTTATCCATCAACCACCCAGGGGAGGGATATAAAAATGAGAGATTGAAGAATAGAGAGATGCGCGTTGAGAGAAAAAGTAAGAAAATGGCTTTTTCAGAAAAACAGAGATTGAGTGCCAGAGTGATGTGAGAATCACAAATGAAAAAAGGGTGGGAAATAATACCCGGAGAAACTGGCTCCTTATGCACTGAGAGGTCTCTCGTCTTTGTAACACGTCTGAGTGTCGTGTCTTTTGTTTTGTCTCGAGTCTTGCTTTGAGTCATTCCGAGCGTGTCTCGATGTGTTTAGGTTGTTTACCTTTGTTTTCCTTCGTTGAGTCGTGATGCGCTGTGTCCAGTCGTAGACTCAATACCCAGGTGAGAACTCATTTTCAATTTCAATTTCAAAATAAAATTGTTTTATGCTCAGAGTGCTGTGCCATTCTCAACATTTGTGCAAAACAGGATTGAAATTGAAAACGATTTGCCGAGCCGAGGCAACTTTGGTGATGACGGACACGTGGCCTTAGGCAACGAGTCAGGGTTTCCTAAATTTCCCAAAATAAAATATTTAGGTGGCGACTCTGTATCTGGCAAAGCAGTCCATGTTTGGCACTTCTTTCAAAAAATCTATTTTCAAAAACGATTTACCGGATTTGGACTCTTTGATGATTCATCGGTCTTGCATTGCACTCTGCGAGATTAGATACCGGACCGTGACTTTGAGTCCTGAACTGTAGTGAGCCCATAGGAACAAAACGGGATTTTCCTCCCGGGACGTTCGGGGACGTCTACAACGGTCCAGATTGGTTCCAATCCGAAACCGTGAGGTTCAATCCGGAACCAATCCGTGAACTACAGATTTTTAAATTTCTAATTCGGAATCGAACAACAGATTCAAAAAACCAATTCAAACCTACTGGATTGGATTGAACCGGATCGGTTTACGGATTATACGGATTCCTTGCTCAGTCTTAAAATAGAGTGAGTGACTTTTCAAAATATCGAAGAAGTGGACCTAACCTAAGCGTTCATTTGGGAAGTGGATTGACTTTTTGGCTATTTTAGCCTGGGGCTAAAATATCTCGTTTGGGAAGGATTTTTTAGATTTTTTGACTTTTTGTGAGAGAAATAATATAATGATTATAGGTTGGATGTGATATTTTGTCTTATTGAGCTAAAAAGCCTATTTTGTCCTTTTGTGACTAAAGTAGCCCCAAACCCAACCCAACCCAACCCAATCCTTCTTCCCAAACGAAGCCTAAGTCTACTTTTAAAATTATTCAAATAACCCCCATTATGATTTTAGGATTTAATGTATGCAACTCATAGGTTTAGTTGAACTTTTAATTTTTAATTTTAAGAGTTGGCCTAGTGGGTATAACTTGAGATTTGGAATTTGGAATGTATTTCGTTTAGGTCTCAGTTCAATATTTACTAACTGTAATAAATTTCTTGGGTCAATCCATATAAGGTAATATGGCCTAGACACTCGATTATTAAAAAGACAAATAGGATTAGTTGAACCAAAAAAAAAAAGGATTAGTTGAACAAATTAAGAAGTTTGAAAGGGTTAGATATGATGATTTTTGTGTTAATAAATCTAAGTTACTCAGAAAGAGATGAGAATTTTATCAAGAATTGGTGTATTATTGTGAAGTCTATACATAGATCATATCTAAATTATACATTAATATTTTTGCATAAAAGATTCGAGTATACAGTAATATTGTTTTTGTGTTTCTCATTCTCTGCCTGGCCAAGTATTGTTGTTGGGATTAAGAAAGTATGAGAACAATTATATTTTATTTAAATCTCAATTTGTCTTTTTTTTTTGACACATAAATACAAACAAACACTACGGTAAGATTATGAATATGTTAGAAATAGTTTTGGAAAAATCAGTTTTTTCTCAATTTTGGTCAAATTTTTAGGTGGGACCTATGCATCAAAGTTGACGGGTCTAAGTGGTAATGTGTTCTATGCTGCGTTGTGATTTACGTGATATATTTGGTTGCTTAAAACCATTATAGGGTGAATGAGAAATTGAAGCCAAAGTGAGCTCCACGAAAATGGTGTTTTTGGTCAAATTTCCATTAAGGTTTAAAATAAGGCTTGTCCCACATTGCTTTGACCTTGGTGTAGGTTTATAAGGCTTGGGTTTGGAACTTGGGTTAGGCCCCTAGGGGTACTCAAGTTTTGTAGAGGGGGATGTTATGAGCAAAGTGAGTTAGACCCATTAGACCCAAAATAAACACACGCGCGCCGCCGTCGTTCAGGCTGGGCTTGGGTGCATGGTGTGAGGTTGGGCTTATTCGGCTCAATACCTATCTTTTTGGGCAAAAAATATTTGAATTTATTTTTATTTTTTGGAAAAAATAAAATCTGTCCAGAAATTCAAATTTTTTCCTCTTCAAACAGATTCATATATGTTCAAGTTCAAACCCAACAGGTTCCTATCTGTTTGAAATAAAACCGAACAGATTCAGAATCTGTTCAAAATTCAAACCAAACAGTTCCGTATTTGTTCATTCAAACTGAACAAGTTCTATACCTGTTCAAACAGGTTTGCTACCTATTGGATTCAAACCGAACAGCCACCAAGTCATCTATAAATAGGCAGGCCTTCATTTGGTTTATTCATTCAATTTTTTGTTCTTTTCTGCTACTGTTAATATCTGCATTTTGCTGCATTAGTTTTTCCTACGAGAAAGAGTACAAACATAAAGTGTGTTTGTTGTACGAATAATTTGTAGTAGTACTGCTATTATTCGTTGTTGATTATTTTATCCTGAGAGATAGACGTCCACAATATGAAAGTATCGTAGAGAGGACGAATCTATTTTAAGGACATAGTGTTAAACATTGGACTTGATCAAAAATTTGTCCGAGAAAATAATAAGGTAAGTGCTTTGATTACTTTTCTATTTAATTATTTTTCATGTTCTAGATTTTGATTTTGTTTTTGTTTTTATAACAAAATAAAAATCTATTTTTATTTATTTATTTTTATACACTATTTTGATTTTTGTAATCAAACAGTCTCTCTCTTTTCTTTAATCCGTTCTTTGAATAAGCAAGAAGATTGTCCAACAATCTTAAGACAGACCAATTTTCTGTGTCTTCATTGTATTAATTTTCTGTGCTTTTACAAAGTGATATTCTGGTTGAAAAATACAAATAGTAGTAATATGTTGTTTATTTTCTTTGACAAATAGTAGTAATATACTAATATACTATTTGTCATTAACAATTTCAGAATATTAATTTGTGTAGTAGTGTTACAGAAAATTAGTGTGTAGTATTTTATTTTTCTGGTTTTAGTAACTAGAAAAGTAAAATTATTTTTGTGTTATAATTTATTTTCTGGTTTTAGTAACTAGAAAATTAATTTGTGTTTTGATTTTTCTGATTTTTATAATAAGATATTATGGCTACTGCAACTGAAGTGGTACTTCAATTGTTACAACAACTCCGGTCCCTATCCAGAACCATGTTCAAGTTCTAATAAATCATGGAGAAAAAGGGGAAAAATTTAACGGCACCAAGTTTAAAAGATGGCAACAGAAAATGTTGTTTTATCTTATAATTTTAAATCTGGCCCGATTTCTCCATGAAGAGGCTCTAGTACTGAAAAAAGATGAAAGAGATCGGCAAGTTATTGCTGCTGTAGATGGCTGGAAACATTATGATTTTTTGTGCATAAACTACATCCTCAATGGCCTTGACAACATGCTGTATAATATTTACAGTCCTCTGAAAACAACAAAAGAATTGTGGAATTCTTTGGAGAAAAAATACAAGACAAAGGATGCCGGCACAAAAAAAAAAATGTTATTTGTAAATTTTTGGACTTTATTATGGTAGACTCCCAAAGGTAATTTCTCAAGTTCAAAGTTTTCAATTAATTTTGTATGATATTCATGCTGAAGGTATGTCTTTTAACGAGTCTTTCCAAGTTGTTGCATTAGTGAAAAAATTACCATCGGTTTGGAAAGATTTCAAAAATTATTTAAAATATAAATGCAAAGAGATGACTATGGATGAACTAATTGTAAGATTAAGAATTGAGGAAGATAACCATAAGGCTGAAAAGAGGAATGGTAAGAATCCCATTGAGTCCAAGGCTAATGTTGTTGAACAAATGCCCAAACCACATAACAAAAAGAGGAAGCTTGCTGGAGATGGTCCTAAACAAGGCAACAACAATGGCAATAAGAAGTTCAAAGGAAAATGCTATAACTGTGGCAAGACTAGACATCGTGCTTTTGATTGCCGCCGCCCTAAGAAGAATCGTGGAAGTACAAGCAAGAAGATTACCGATCAAGCCAATGTGATAGAGTTAGATTATATCTCTGACGAGGTAAATGACATTAATCTCTCTGTTGTGGTGTCTGAAGCTAATTTGGTTGGAAATCCCAAGGAATAGTGGGTTGACACTGGGGCAACTCGTCACATTTGCACAGACAAGAAGATGTTTACTACATATAATGAGGCTGCAAATGGTGAACAACTTTTCGTGGGAAATTCTTTTACTTGTTCATGGGAAATTCTTCTACTTCTACTGTGGCTGGTCAAGGAAAGGTGATCTTGAAGATGACATCGGAGAAGGAACTTACTCTCAACAACGTGCTACATGTACCAGACATCCGGAAGAATTTAGTTTCTGGTTCTTTGTTAAGTAAAAATGGTTTTAGGCTTGTATTTGAGTCTGATAAATTTGTATTAATAAAGAGTGGTACATATGTTGGTAAGGGATATATGAGTGATGGTCTCTTCAAGTAAGGACTGTTGTACTAAAACTTTCTATTAATAAGAAGAACATATCTTTTGCTTATATTCTTAAGTCAAATTTATGGTATGGTAGATTAGGATATTTAAATTTTGATACTTTGCGTAGATTAATTGGTTGGATTATATACCAAAGTTTGAAATTGATCCTAATCACAAATGTGAGATTTGTGTAGAAGTGAAACTAACTAAGGTTTTAAATCGGTTAAAAGAAATTAATTCATACTGATATATGTGATCTTAAATTTGCTCAAACTAGAGGAGGCAAAAAGTATTTCATAACATTTATCGATGATTGCACAAGATATTGTTATCTATATTTACTTAGAAGTAAAGACGAAGCCTTGGAAATGTTTAAACTCTACAAAACTGAAGTTGAAAATCAACTTGGTAAAACCATTAAAATGGTTAGAAGTAACAGAGATGGTAAATATGATACACCTTTAAATGAATTTTGTGCACAACATAACATTATTCACTAAACTATAGCACCCTATTCTCCAAAGCAAAATGGAATTACTGAAAGGAAGAATAAAACTAAAGAAATAATGAATTCCATGTTACTAAGTTTAGGCTTACCGCAGAACTTGTGGGGGGTAAGCAATTTTGTTTGCTAATTATGTTCTTAATAGAATACTCCACAAGAAAACCAACAGCAATTTTTATGAATTGTAAAAAGGTCGACCACCTTCCTACAAATACTTAAAAATATAGGGGTGTTTGGAAAAAGTAGAAGTTCTTGTTCCGAAAAAGACTAAGATATGACCAAAAACAGTGGATTGTGTGTTCATTGGTTATACTCAGAATAGTAGTACATATCGGTTTCTGACTTATAAATCAGAAATACCTGATATAAATGTGAACACTATTATAGAGTCAAGGATTGCTGTGTTTTTTAAACATGTTTTTCCTTACAAGAAAGGACAGGAATTAAGTTCACATAAAAGAACTTATGATTGTACACAAAGTCAAGAGACTAATGATAATCAAACACAAGAGACTAGTAATGGTCTCGATCAATAGGATTTAACTGATGATGAACCAAGACGAAGTAAGAGAGCAAGAATATCAAAATCCTTTGGTCTAGATTTTCTGACATACTTGTTAGAAAATGAACCTCAAAGCTTTAAGGAAGCAATGACAGGTCTTGAAGCACCTTTGTAGAAAGAGGCTGTTAATAATGAAATTGAATCCATTATGCAAATCATACATGGGAATTGGTGGATCTTCCACCCGGTTCTAAACCTCTTGGATATAAATGGATATTTAAGAGAAAAATGAAAGCAGATGGTTCAATAGACAAGTATAAAACAAGACTTGTGGTAAAAGATTACAGACAAAAGGAAGATCTGGACTATTTTGACACGTATTCCCCTGTGACAAGAATAACATTTATCTGCATACTTATTGCTATAACAGCATTGTATAATTTAGAGATACATCAAATGGACGTCAAGACAACTTTCTTAAACGATTATCTAAATGAAGAGATTTATATGGAGCAACCTGAAGAGGTTGTAGTGCCAGAGCAAGAAAAAAAAGTTTATCGGCTTGTAAAATCTCTTTATGGATTAAAACAAGCACCTAACTAATGGTATGAAAAATTTGATCATGATATGTTTACTAATGGGTTTAGGATAAACGAATGTGACAAGTGCGTCTATGTTAAAAACACTGACAAAGGTTATGTTATCGTTTGTCTTTATGTGGATGACATGCTTATCATTAGAAGCAGTCAAAACATAATCAAATCAACTAAGCAAATGCTGAACAAAAAATTTGATATGAAAGATATGGGGATCGTAGATGTAACATTAGGAATGAAAATTACTAAAACCTCTTATGGGTATTCATTATCTCAATCTCATTATATTGTGAAAATTCTTGATAAATATATTAAGAATGATATGAACATAGCAAAAACACTTGTAGACATCACTCTTTATTTATCAAAAAAATAAAGGTGATGCAGTGTTTCAGCTAAAATACTCCCAAATCATTGGAAGTCTAATGTACCTAATGAATCGCACTCGTCCTGATATAGCTTATACAGTCATTAAATTGAGTGGGTACACTAGTAACCCTGGAGAAGACCATTGGAAAGCGATCATTCGGGTGCTTAGATATCTAAGGTTTACCCATAATCATGGTTTGAACTTTACTCGATATCCAGCAGTACTAGAAGGTTATTGTGATACCAATTGAATATTGGATACTAAAGATTCAAAATCCACTAATGGATATGTCTTTACTTTAGGAGGTGCTGCTGTTTCTTAGAAATCCACGAAACAAACATGCATCGCACGATCCACAATAGAATCTGAGTTCATTGAATTAGACAAAGCAAGAGAAGAAACAGAATGGTTTCGCAACTTCTTAGAAGACATTCCAATGTGGTCAAAACCTGTGCCAGCTATTTACATTCATTGTGATAGTCAATTTGCAATAGGCAGGGCATAGAGTCATATGTACAATAGTAAGTCACGATATATTCATTGTCGACATAATACCATAAGACAATTGCTCTCAAATAGAATAATCTCAATAGATTATATAAAATCTAAAGAGAATATTATGGATCCGTTAACAAAAGGTTTGACTAAAGAGTAACTGTATAGTTCATCGAAGGGGAAAAGATTAAAGCCTATTACATAAGAGTTATCATAATGGTAACCCTACTTAGATGACTGGAGATCCTAAGAACTAAGTTCAAAGGGACAACTAAGTTATATGTGACTCGCCAGAAATCACGAAGGGATTAAAATTCCCTACTCATTCCTATGGTGAGAGTGATATCTGCAACATGTGTTGTATGCAGGGGTTTAAGGATAAACTTTGCTTTTAATGATTACTTGTATCTTGATTTAGGCATAAAAATCAAGACGAGTATAAGAGATACTCACAATAAGAATCACCTATATGAGTGTCGAACTGGGGCTGATTCTATGAGAATGAAGAGGTTAAATTCTCTAGAAACACTCATGAACAACCAGGAGCATTCAAGGCTAAAATGAATACAACTGTGAGAACCATGATGTGTCAGAAGATATTTTGAGTGAAATCTATTGTCTTGGCTTATATAAACGACTGAACAATTCAAGGCATCGCGTCCATTGGTTAGCTAGTAAGTTCGATAGGTTATTATTAGGGAAGGTTCAAGGCCGAAAGTTACCTATCCTGATACAAGATTTTTTCGATTTATACGCTTTCGACAAATTCTGTATATTGTTACATTTCCGTTGTCATCAAATTCCATTCATGTGGGGGATTGTTAGAAATGGTTTTGGAAAAATCAGTTTTTTTTTCTCAACTTTGGTCTAATTTTTAAGTGAAACCCATGCGCCAAAGTTAGCGGGTCTAAATGGTATGCGTTCTATGCCGCGTTGTGATTCACGTGGTATATTTGGTTGCTCAAAACCATTATCGGGTGAATGAGAAATTGAAGCCAAATTGAGCTTTATGGAAATGGTGTTTTTGGTGAAATTTCCATAAAGGTTTGAAATTAGACTTGTCCCACATTGCTTTGGGAGGCAACCTAGGTGTGGGTTTATAAGGCTTTGGTTTGGAACTTGGGATAGGCTCCAAGGGGTACTCAAGTTTTGTAGAGGGAGAGGTTATGGGCAAAGTGGGTTAGACCCATTGAATCCAAAATAAACACATACACGCGTGCCGTCGTCCGTCCGTCCGTTCGGTCGGTCGTTCGGGCAGGTTGGGCTAGGCCTGGACTTGGGCGCGGGTGTGTGGTTGGGTTGAGCTTGTCCGGCCCAATACTTATCTTTTTAGGCCAAAAATATTTGAATTTATTTTTATTTTTTGAGAAAAATAAAATCTGTCCAGAAATTCAAATTTTTTCTTCTTCGAACAGATTCATATATGTTCAGGTTCAAACCCAACAGGTTCCTATCTGTTTGAAATAAAACCGAATCATATCTGTTCAAGTTCAAACCCAACAGGTTCCTATCTATTTGAAATAAAACCGAACAGATTTAGAATCTGTTCCAAATTCAAACCAAATAGTTCTGTATCTGTTAATTCAAACAAAACAGGTTTGCTACCTATTGGATTCAAATCGAACAGCCAGCAAGTCATCTATAAATAGGCAGACCCTCATTTAGTTTATTCATTCAATTTTTCGTTCTTCTCTGCTGTTATTAATCTCTGCATTTTGCTGCATTAGTTTTTCCTGTGAGAAAGAGTATAAACACAAAGTGTGTTCGTTGTGCGAATAATTTATAGTGCTGCTATTATTTGTTGTTGATCATTTTATCTTGGGAGATAGACGTTCACAATCTGAAAGCACCGTGGAGAAGACGAATCTATCTTAAGGATACAGTATTAAACATTGGATTTGATCAAAAATTTGTTCGATAAAATAATAAGGTAAGTGCCTTGATTACTTTTCTGTTTAATTATTTTTCATGTTCTAGATTTTGATTTTGATTTTGTAATAAAATAAAAATCCGTTTTTATTTATTTATTTTTATATATTATTTTGATTTTTGTAATCAAACAGCCTTTCTCATTTTTTTAATTCATTCTTTAAGTAAGCAAGAAGATTGTCCAACAGAATATGTTGAGAAGCGGTAGCTAAATCTAATCCACCATTTTAGGATTAGAAATATCATAAGATCGACAATTCAATTTCATTTTATTTTTCAAATCAAACATGTTATAAGAATTTTTCTATCACTATTAGGTATTTTGCTTGGCAAGATAACATTAGTTATTTTAATTAAATCAAACGTGTTATAAGAATTTTTCTATCACTATTATGTATTTTGCTTAGCAAAAGCACATTATTTATTTTAACTATTTTATTTTATTTTATTTTATTTTTTATGCTTATACTCTAACAAAACTCTTTGGTCATTTTTGTTTACTGGCGTAAGAGGGGGGGACTGGAGTGTTATGGTTATGGGTCCCACTCACAGCTTGTTTGGTGATGATTTGGAAGGGGGAAGTAATAATCTGAGGGGTTTAGTAATCCCTCTCAGTAGGGGAATTAGTTTGGCTGGATTTTGAGTGGGATTAGGAAAATAATGAGGAAATTGAGTCTATTTTATATAAAATTTTTACTTTTTTAATTAATTTTATTTTATTTATCAAGTGCACCTGTTTGCTTTAATAGTTGTTTTAGTTTTTTTTTTAAAATATAGAAATAATTTTATTTATTTATTTTATATAAAAATAATTTAACAATCCCATTACTAATTATCTCTCACACTATCATCATAACAAATACACTTTTACTTAATCTCTTTACTAACAATCTTTACATTAAAAATATCTTTACTAACCATTCTCTCACTAATAATCTCATTCAACCTAATCTGTCAAACTAATGTGGCCTTTATTTTTAAGGATTATTATTTTTTAATTTATATTTTCCAATGAGAAAAGAAAAAGGAAGAGAGTGAAAGCCAAAGAGATTGAAAATAAATTACTTTGTTTTTTTTAATATTTAACTCTCCAATTATAGCTAATCGAAAAGATGAGAGACAAAAAAATAACTATCATAACGGTTAGCTAGGCTGTTAGAGAAAAGAGTAGTTGAACATGTTGGAGGCAATCTAATTACACAGAAAATAAAAATATATAAAAAAAAGGGGATAAAATTGCACTGAGGATTTGGTAGAAAATACAATGAGTCTCGTAATTTTTGCATAACTAAATCAACTTTTCTTTTAATAAAGCTAAAATGATTGAAATTAATACAGATAGAGTGAAGACACCATGTTTTAACAAATAATAATAATAAAAAAATAGTATAAAAGAAATGACATCATTTTTCAATTTATTTGACTCATAATTTTTCTTTTACTTTTAAAAAAAAAAGGAAAAAAAAAGAAGAGTCAAGTGTTATATAAATTATAACTTTAAGAGTGTCCAATATAATTATATTAAAATTATAAAATTTATTGTGTAAAATATATATTTACTGGATTAATCCCAATATAATGCTTAACCAAACAGGGCATATAGGTTTTAGGGCTAAAAAACAGCCAAACACTTACACGACAAAATACATCTTAATTTCATGACCTTTGATCAAAACTAGGCACGAAACGTGCCCATCTTCGTTTTCTTTGTCATATTTAAGGTCATCTCTAACCGTGTCATCAAATTCAAATTTGATAAAACGTAATTTCTTTTTTTGTTCTAACGATTTCACCAAATACGTATCAAATTGAGAATATCAAAAATGTTTCACCAAATTGAGAACGTTTGGGACTTTTTAACATTTTACTGTTCAGGATCGTTATTTTTGGGCACCGAACATCCCTCGAACGACCAGACGGACGTCCGGCTGGATGTCCACTAGGTCATCTAGTTAGTTGAAAACTTCCCACAAAAATAGGTAACTCAGCTCCAAGTTTCTAAGTCAAGTATAAAGGACTATTTCTGATATAATTTTGTTGTTGTAAATCTTGACACTGCAGTGAAGTTTCCAAGTTTCCAAAGTCACCTAGACTACAATGAAACGGGAAGGAACAGGGTCCATACCATGGACGATGGGGGCCTTGAAGTAAATGTCGAAAATGTTAAGCATGTATACAGTGTGCAGTACAACCCCAAGAACAACCAACCATGTCTCTCTTCTCTTCAACCACTTGTTGCCTCATTCATATGTCATGAGTTTTCTAATGATTATTGCTACTGTGGGTGTCATTTATCAGGTTAATTAGCTTCTGGGTCTGTGTAAATTTTTGAGTTGGTCTCTTGAAGAAAATGTTGGTGATTGGTCTTGAAGAAAATGATAGTGAAACAAAATTTAGCATCATAAGCAAATATGTGGTTTGTGGACTTTGCAGCGAGTGTTTTCAAGCTAAAGTGGCTGAAATGCACCATACTGCATAGAATCAGTCATGTTGGATTCAATTCATCATCGGTTATGGTTGATATAGGTAAGGCTCATTTGATTACTTTTAGGGTTCGTTTGAGATGTGAGTTGGCTTTTTAGCTTTTTGACTATTTTAGCTTGGGGCTAAAAAGTCTCATTTGGGATATGCTTTTTTGCTTTTTTAACTTTTGTGAAAGAAAAAATGAAATAATTATGAGTTAGATGTGATATTTTGTCTTATTGGGCTAAAAAAACTATTTTGTTTTTATGTGGCTAAAAAAGCTAAAAAAACAAAAAACCTGATATACCAAACGAAGGCTTAGTTTGCATTTGAAAGATGCTTATTGTGTTATGTTTGAATGTACTTGAAAGTTTTGGAATTTAAGAAAGAGTTCAAATGATTCCATTTCAAGTTTCCAAGTTGATTCTTGACCATCATTTTCAATTGCATATCTGGCTAAGGAAATTTTAGTTTTTTTACTTCCTCGAATCCAATATTGAATCTAAATATCTATTTATTGTAATAGGAAGACCTATTTATAGGTTACTAGCTCGTTCAGTTTATTCTACTCTAGAAGCAGTTGGCAGTTACAACAATAAAAATGGTGGCAAGGCGACTTTGGCAAAGGATTTAGCATGTTTAGTTAATGAATCTTCTAATATTGATGACAAGAAACCCAAGACTCCTATAGAGCTTAAGAGATCGCTTGAACTTGGTATAAAGAAGAGCGTGAAGGAGCAATATATAAATGGGAAGTTTCAAGAGTGAACTCAAATGTCGTCTTAACTTTAGAGTGAAAATTTTGCACTGACTGGTCGACCGTCCGATTGTCCACCCAGTCGATCGGTGATTTGATGAAAAGTCAAATCCCTCCGTTGGAGTAGGCGATATCAAAGAGAGTTTTTACTCAAATTTAGTAAAAAAAAATAATGCACCGTTGGAGATGCCTTAAAGTTCTACTTGGTAGGATATGGTACGGTCCCACATCAAAAATATTGATATCATATTGTGGACGGTCCAAATTCACTGACTCTTCTCTCGCACGATCAGAGCAAAATCATATACTGTTGTGATTTTGTGAAAAAAAATAAAAATAAAAAAATCAAACTACTAAATAAATTATAAATATACTCTCTCAAGTTTACTTAAAATATAAATCGTTTGTAGTTTTAAAAATTACATTTCATTTCTTCAAATTTCTAATCTTATAATAAATTACCAATTTTTTCAATAAATTATTAAGTTAATTAACCATTTTCAATGATATCCTAAATATATTTCAATTAACAATTCAAGTAATTTTAGTGTTGTATAAGAGAGTTAGAAAATTTATTTTTTATGTTAATTCTGTTAAATAATTTTTTTTAACAAGGGGATATTTATAATTTTCAAAATTACATGAAGTAATCCGTATTTTAAGTAAATCTTTAAGGAGTATATTTGCAATTTATCTCAAAAAAAGGATTCTCATCATAGGTTTTATTTGATAGTACGAATAGTTGATTTTTTTAATTTTTGTGCATAAATTACTTATACAAAAAATTAAATTGATTTGATAATTGTACCTTGTTTTCCAAAAAAATGAACAAGTATCTTTTTTAAAAATAAATCATTTATTTTTAATTTTTTAAAGCAAATGTGATTCAATCAAGTTGTTACAATTATCAGATTAATTGAATTGCTTATATAATTAATTTACACATAAAAAATTAAAAAATTGATAATTTGCAAAATTAAAATAGGGCTTGTAATGGACCCGCAGGTCCAAACTGGACCAATTCTGTTCATGGAGTGGACACATAAGTTGGGTTTTATAAATATCATTTTGCCTGCCTAAAATGTGGCCCAATTCCTTTAATCCTTCAAGGAAAAAATTTCTTAATTTAATCCCTAAACCGTTCAAACTTTTCCAAGAGATTAATTTCTACTACATGAGGCTTCACTCAGCCTCCGTTTGGAAAGTGAATTAATTTTTTGACTTTTTGACTTTTTTAACTATTTTAATCTGGGGTTAAAAAGTTTGGTTTGAAAATAAGTTTTTAACTTTTTTAATTTTTTAACTTTTTTGTGAGGTGTCTTCCTATTAAATTACCAAACTGCCCTTCATCTGTCATTACATGTCACCATGTCACCAACTGAAATGTGTTCCTCCACGTCAGCCTCCCTTTTTTTTATTTATTTTTTTATTTTAGAAATTATGTTTTTGTCATTTTTCTTTTTTTATAATTAGTTCTTCTTTAATGTACGTTTTTTGCCTTATTTATTTTTATTGGTATACAATAATTTTTTTTTATTTTTAAAAAATGAGTTTTTATGTGTTTTATTTATTTATAAATTATGTGGTGAATGATAATTTATGTTTTTATGTTTTTTTTTTAAAAATGTTTTTGAATGAGGCGTATTTTTGTCATTTTTTTTTTAATTTACGTTTTTGTCATTTTTTTTATTTGTACACATTAATTTGTTTATATATTTCAAATTTGGGTTTTCATGTGTTTTATTTCTTTGTAAATTACGTGGCAAATGCTAATTTCTATTTGTTGGTTTTTTTTTTTCTTTTTTTTTTCAATGAGGCGAATTTTTGTCGTTCTTTTTTTTTAATTTACGTTTTTAAATTTTTTTTTATTTGTATACATTAATTTGTATTTATATTTCAAAAATGGGGTGTCATGTGTTTTATGTATTTGTAAATTACGTGGCAAATGCTCATTTCTGTTTTTATATTTATTTATTTATTTTTTGGATGAGCCGTATTTTTGTCATTCTTTTTTTTAAAATTTACGGTTCTGTCAAATTTGTCTGTGTATACATTAATTTGCATTTATATTTCAAACTCGGGTTTCATGTGTTTTATTTATTTGTAAATTACATGGCAAATGGTACTTTCTCTTTGTCTGTTTTCAAAGTTAGGCACGTCACCAACTGAAAGGGGGTATATTCCCGTGTAATCACATACAAATTGTACATGATAATTATCCACTAATACAGTCTGTTCCATGTGTGTTACCAATGTTACAACCCTACGAAAATTAGGTCGACTATTATATATTTCCTAACGTTCCATTATTACGCACGTAACATAACTTGTCGCGTATGTGAAGGCGCGCCAATGCCATATGCGGGTCGTCATCCCCAACCATTAAACCATCCTCGTCATGTTTAACTTTTGGTATGGCATTTACTATTGTCACAACCTCTTCCTCGTCACCGATTGGGTGAACAGTTGTTGGATTACCTGTGTTTCGCCGTATATAATTATGTAATGCCATTGACGCACTTACTAACTGAACTTGCACATTCGCAAAGTCATACCGAGGCATGTCTCGAATAAACCCCCATCGATTTTTTCAAGCACCGAAAGTGCGTTCCACTACACTGCGTAACGACGAGTGAACTTTGTTAAATAATTCCCTTGGCGTGTTTGCCGTCCTGTTCCGTGGAATACATCGGAATTCTTGTTGGTGGTAACGGCTGCCTCTGAATGGTGCTAAGTAACCTATCTAGTTTGGATAGCCAGAATCGATAAGATAATATTTGCCTGCAGACAGGACAACAATGTATGACACAAAAAAACAAACATTGTGCTTCATTTTCAAGTAACGCTGTTTCACAAAAAATTAGGATGGCCCACTAATGCAGAATTGATGGCATTGTGTTACCTTCGTCAGGATGTGGAAATGAAACATTGTCATTTGTAAGTATCTCGTTGAAGATGCGACTATCATTCATACTTCCTTCCCATTAGCACGAAATGAAGATGAAACACATGTCAAAATCGACCGCGGCCATGATATTTTGCGTGTGACAGTATTTGCTACCGAAATATGTTGCCGCATCTGGCCCCGTAACCCATGCACTTACATGTGTTCTGTCTATTGCTCCAATACGGTCCTGCAATACATAAATGATTTGCTTGCTTAAACGGGTAACAAGTAATGGTTTTTCTCATCACGTCACGTCTAGTTAATAATTAAAACAAAATAACTACACTTGTCCCACCTATATGTTAATAATGTTTTTCAGTAGTATCATGAACGGTAGGTATTTCCGTCTAGACCGCACATATGAATGTATACGCTGCTGACTGTATGTGGGCCGGCAATGAACAACAGTGAACTCTTTCATAGAAGTTAATACGTTATGCATGTGCCGAGACACAGTCTCCCCCGAATGTTGGAACCATTCTTGGATTTGCCGATTTTGCATCCCTTGCAACATGTGGAGAAACATTGCAACGCTTTCTTCAATAGCTAAGCCATGTGGACGTTGCGGTACTTGTAACCCAAAATCATTTACTAATGTCTCACACAAAGCGGCAAAAACTTCCTTCAGCATGCAAACATTTTCCTCAAATCGACCCATATAGCCCGCATATAGTTCGCATATCCATGCATGCCCGGTCCATATCGAAGTTCGACATGGCGTTTTAGCCATGTGTTTTTCGTACCATTCTGTTACATACTGGCATGCTTGTAGAAATGTGCAGTTGTGTCCTTGTTACACCTGGACCGCCATTTGATTAAGCATTTCCCTTAAATCCTCATTGTTGCTTCCATCCCAGGGATTCATCACGTCTTCGTTGATGCGAAACCTACAAGAGTGGCACTCTTTCAATAAGTTTGCACGTGATTCATTGACTCAAATTATATTGAAGTTTGCAATTAAAAAATGCCGACATTGTTTTTAATGTAAGTAATGCCGTCACCAATGTCATTAGTAACGCATAATGATATGAATTGAACAAATTGTAAACCTGTTCAACTTCTGCTTTACAGGGGGACCATGGTGGTAACAACCACAAAAGTTGACGTCAAACTAAACTAACAGTTAAATTTGCAAAATATAGACATACAAAAGCTAGCAAGAAAACCGTCGTTGCCTGTCTAAAAAATAGCCATACATTTAATTAAAACAGAAGCATCCCATTCATTTCTCAAAAACCATGCACAACCATGCTTCCATTCCGTCAACCCATGCACTTAACTAAAAGTTTTGTTCACCATAGCTAGCAAGAAAAAAATAAAAAAGAAGGAATAAAAACATGCACACACAACCATCCTGTTTTAATACAGTGCCAACAATAACATAAGTCAAAGTTTTCAAAAGCAAGAGAAGGACATGCATCTTCAACACTCGTAACATCGCTACATCACATCCGGCGAGCCCCAAACAAGTTTGTAAAAGGCGCTGACGCAGTACACTGGAGCTGCTTTTGTGTAAGCCACCCTACGATGTGGTTGTCATCAGGCTGGCACATCATCACCTCCCGGTAATCGGCGTTATCCATAAGTGTCGAGGCGAAGTGGAATAACGGCGTACCAATCAGGGATGAAATACTCGTCAGGCGATGCATGCACTCCGAAATAGTGTACAACGATTCGTTGCCTGTGAGGTGCCTCACCATAACCTGCTAATTCTTCGTACGCACCACATCTGTCAGATTGTTCATGCTTTCGGCAATAATTGACGCTCCACTTGTTGCCTTCTTCGACTTTGAAACACTTGTTGATGGCGTCTTTCTCCTTTTCCCCTTTTCAATCGGAACATGCTCCAGTGAAGAATCTGAATCCACGTCCTGTACTCCTGCGGGTATTGGATCAGCAAATGACTGGGCTCCCAAACTATGCACTGAATCAAATGACTCATCAGCAGCTTCAGGAAGTTTCTCTCCCGGGGTCCAATGGTGCTTACCAGTAGCTGATGCCCCCATGAAGAACGTCTCCATCAACTCACGATGTTCCAAGGTTTTTTTCCTGAACTTGGCACACACCTTGTTTATCTGCAGAAATAGAGATATATGAAAGAGAAAGATGTTACATTTCATATAATTAATTAAAAGTTAACTAAAAAAGTTTAAAATGTACTGGTAAATGACAAATATGAAACTTGTTTGTATATGTACTTACCGATTCCATCTTGTCCCACTACTCCTCAGGTGCCTGAAACATACTGGTGTCACAGTCAAACCCTATCCCTGACACTTCTTTGCTTGAATCCATCAACTTTGTCTACGCTTGCCACTCTTTTTTCAAACTCATGTACTTATTCTTCAACTGTTTCAGTCCATGTTTTCTTCCTGTTTTTTTCTCAAATTTCCTTGCCAAGGACTTGTACCCTGCTTGGCTAAGGACTAGGAATAGGCGATTTCCTTTAGTAATCTCATTTGCAATCAACTGCAGGAAAACTCGGATTGAGTCACTGTCCCATGAGGCCTTGTGGCTGAACTGATTATGTGTCTTTTCAAGACTGCTTGACTTGTCAGTGTGTAATAACCCTCACCACTGATTACCGTTAAACTGAACTGATTATGACTGGTAATTGAGCTAGATAAAATACTGAATTGACTGACTGAAAACTGGAACTGAACTGATTGAATATATATATGTTAATTTGCAATTTTATCTGTTTGATTGTTTAAATATCTGTCCATGGTTTAATGTTTAATTTGCGAATTGAAGGCCTTATCGGCGGCCGAATCCAAAATTAATTGATGTTCCATGATCAGTAGAATTTATGGGATTTTATAGTATATTTAATTAAAATGTGATTTGGTATGCTTAAATTGGATCAAATAGTGATGAATTGCATAAGTTGGACCTAATTACCACATTGCCATCTAGTGGGCCTTTGTTTAATGATTTGTGGAGCCTCATTGCACTTGAAACAAAACCATTTTCCTCAGCCTTATTTCCTAGCACCAATGAATTTAGAGAGAGAGAGACTAGGGGAGTTGTCTTCATCCCAATTTTGCATGTGAATTGCTTGAAGACTTGGTGATCCTAGAGGATAATTGTAAATTGAGCTCCTACACCACTAATTCAAGACCTAGGTATGAATTTCAACCACCCATTGTTGTATTTAAGGTTAATTCTTGCAAGGTTCATGCCAAATTAGAGGGCTAAGTCATGTCTTAGTCTTAGCATGTTAGATTGAAGCTCACTCCATGCATGCATGTTTGAATTGTCAAGTTTTGAGGTTGTAATTCACCATTCCTCACATGCATGTGCATAATGTTGTTGTAATTCATGTTGTCATCATGTGTTTGAAAGATTTGAGCTCATTTGAACCAGCATTGAAGCTTGAAAATTGTTTAAAGTTCATGCATGTCATGGTTGTAGCATGTTCATGAAATTTGGTTGAAGTTGGGTTTGGATTAAACACCCTTGGGCTTTGATTTCTTAAATTGAGCTTTGAATCATGTTATTCTATGTGTTTACAAGTGTTTTTCCAGAAATTAGCCCAAGAGGATCGAAAATTATGCTTTTAAACTTGATTTTGAGTTTGGGACTCAAATATGGAATTTCCAGATTTTGAGCCTACGCTCGAGCGAGGCATTCTACGCTCGAGCGTACACTCTGTGATCGTGCCTTCCGCTCGAGCGAGGAAAGTTATGCTCGAGCGTGAAATGCGCGCATCCAGTACTTTGCATGAGTTCACAGTCCGCTCGAGTGAGGGAACCTACGCTCGAGCGGGGACCTGTCTCTTACGCTCGAGCGAGGATCGAGCGTCCGTCGGGCGTAAAATCGGAGCATCCAGCATTTTTACTGTAGCACACAGTCCGCTCGAGCGACGAAGTTCACGCTCGAGTGGAGCCCCTTGTCTGCATGTCCGCTCGAGCGTAGAAATCCACGCTCGAGCGAGACCCCTGTTTTCTGAAAATTTTGTTAAGTGTTCAAAAGTGCATCTTTGCATCCTCTTTCTATCTTAGGCATTCCTAGGGCATATTTAAGGCATCTTAAAGAGGATATAGATGTAGAACACACCAAGGCAAATTTAGGGATTAAGTATTATCTTTCCTAACTATGAAACTTAGTGTGTGTTCAATCTGTTAACTGTATAGGGTTGGCATTCCAAGAGGACGCTCTAGCCTACAGTAGCCCAGAACTCTGTGAGTAACAATTGTGTAAAGATATGTTCAAAATGATTATTTTCTGAATGCTGAACTGAACTGTTTACTGAACTGATATTGTTATTGAATGAATGCATGTCTTATATTCTGAACTGTATTGTGGCATCCTTAGCAACTACTGTTTACTGTTACTGCTACCGTTTGAGAAATCTCTGCCATCGATGGTCTGTGAACGGATGGTCCCACCGACGGTCTATGAACGGGTGGAGTTGTCTAATCGATTCGGTTCCCATGATTGGAACCACTACTGCTTACTGATTGATGGCCATCATTACCGTTCGGTCTTTAAGACCTACTGTTTACTGCACTGTCATGCCAATAGATGTACTGCATACGACCGTTTACTGTACTGAGCGACTAATATACTGATTGAAATGAACTGTTTTCATACTGTAAGGACATTCATTCTAAACCTCTTTACGCATCATGTTATTCACTGGGCTTTAGCTCACCGCTCATATATATATATGTAGGTGTATAGGCACCAGACCGCAGCTAGGAGCGTCGGGGTAAACTCCAGTTTTGTCAAGCCAACCACCGTGCCTCACCGTGAGGTTTCGAGCCTGCCAAGCTATGGCTTAGGGGTGTTTTTATTTTTCCCGTCTGTCTCTGTGTCTGTTTTGTATAACTGTATAGTCTGGTAGCACTGTACTGTACTGGTTAATAGGGATTTGGTCCCTGTTCTGTCAGGATTGTAAATATTGTGCATACTGTTTTGTTACCGACTGTACATGTGAATGAAAAGTCTTTTTGCATACAGACTGTCACAGCTCATTGGACATTGTTTATTTACTGTATTGGCTTCCGCCAGGCCCTGTACTCTGTCTTACTGTATTACTGTCAAGCAGGCCTTCGGTAATCTCGGATTACTGGCCGGTTACGGTACTAAACCCATAGGGCCGGGTTTGGGTCGTGACACAGTGATAATGCCTTTGCTTTTGGATTGGGTACGCGGAGAAGTACGTATGGAAGCCATTACCAATGTACGGTTACAAAAGATTACTATCACAAATTCGGTTATTATATACAAACGCATAAGCCATTACACATTAATAACAACAAACAGAGAGATAGGATGTTAAATTAGCCAGCATATAACCATCGGACATTAATAACATACGTACACAGGTTCCATGGAAGTTAGTAGTGGACATAATTATGATAGTCATTAATACGTCTACCGTTTCGTAGTGGAGGAAGGCAAAGGCAGCTTAAAGTCATACTAAAACATACTAACAACATACTAACAACATACTAACGTGTTTGTACATACTAACAACATCGTAACGTTGCTTACATACGGAACAACAAAATGACAACGACAATGCATAGCACATACACAATGGTCTTAAGGACACGCAAGGATTGTTGAGTGTCTATGACATCAGCCCGTAATTGTATGACAATTTCGTCTCTGGGTGACACATAGTCTTGGTTCTCTCGCCTTGGTTCTTCGCACCAACCAATCCAACTAACACAGGGCTGATGAGTGCAAATGATGGAACTATTAGTCAATGGGTTGTTAATGTTCATGCAGTTATGACCGGTAAATAATGGCCACTCACCACAGGGTGGGGACATGCAAAGTAGGGACGCCCTGAATTTTTGGTGGACCTGGAAATCTTAACAATACAGGGGCCATGTCTACAGGCACACATTCGTCGTAGCCATGTACTGGAAGTTGCAGTAGAGGTAAACGAAGCCATGCTATGCTTTACAAACATTCGGAAGTGAGAATGAATCATATAAGTAATTAGGTTGTGTTATCCATATATCAGGTTAAACATTGTGACGACCCCATCACGTACAATGATTAGTACCTGATTAATTAAGAGGATTTGAGATTTAATTGCCGAGTATTATAATTTGATTTGGGGATTTATGAAAATTGTGGGATCTGACTCGTATATGATTTTATTTAAGATTTATTTTGGAAATTAGAAATTAAGGGTCCAAATGGCTTAAGGAAGTAAAATTGATAAGTTGAATCAATTTAACTTTAATTACGGACCCATTTGGGAGTTTAATTAAATATTTGATTCAATTAATTAAAATTGAGATTCGATTAATTAGATCCTAACTGGAGTTGACCAAGTTAAGTAAATTATTAGGATTGAGAATCATGATTATTATGAATTAAATTCATTTATGGGAGGTCCGATTCGATTATGTAATTTATTGACAATGATTTGGTGTCTGATCAAAAATTGAAGGCCTAAATGATGTGGGAAATCAAAATTGATAATGAAAATAAGTTTAATTTAATATTTGGAACCTTTTAGGAGTTCGATTAATAATCTGATTCAGATTTATAAATTTAATTATATTTAATTAGGCTCTAATGGAAGTCAATTGACTAATTAAATTATATGGGATGTGAGGTTAGTTAATTAACTAATTCTATGCTAATAAAAATTTATTAAGATTAAATGATACTTAATTAAATTAATCCTAGACATGAATTAAATTATGGAAACAAACTAGAATTATGGGGGTGTGTGTGCAGAGAAATCATGTGTGTGTGTGTGCGCGCATGTAAGTCTTGAGGTGGACTTCAAAAAGTGTGTGCACGTGTGCTGTGTTGATGGCAAAGAAGAGAGGCGCATGTGTGTGTGTATAACTAAGGAGTTAAAAGGTGTTTGGGTTAGCAATTGGTGGGTATGTGCTGTGAGAGTCCTAGAGGGAGAGAGAGAGAGCCGAGAATGAGAGAGAGGGAGTGAAATATAAGAGAGTTCATCAGCTTTTATACCTGCTGGAAATGGAGAAGAAAACTAAGGAAAAAGAGAGGAAGCAAGAGGAAGTGAAGGAAAAAAAAAAAAAGATAGGAAGAAGGCTCAAGAATTCAACAATTTTAGGTAAATATTTGTCTTAATTTTTGTAGATAATTTAGCTAAAAGCTAAAATTAAGAAAGTTATGGAACCAATTTCATGGGTTTGTAAGAAATTGGGTTTTGAGCAAGAAATTAAATTAGATTCATGATTATGGAAATTAATTTAGAAATTAATTAGTTTGAGTTGATTTTCATTATTCTCCATGAATTTGAGGTTCATCCTTGCATGCATGTTAGAATTTCAAGTTTTAGATTTGAATCATGTGTAAAAAGACTTATGAGATTAAATTGGGGTTTGCAAGTTAGGACCAAGAGTACGAATTATAATTTCTTAAATTTGTTAAACTTGGGTTCAATTTCATATAAATAGATGAAGTTAGCAAGATGATGAATAAATGGGGTTATGTTCAATTTATGGAAATTAAATGAGAAATTAATTATTTTGACTTTAATTTTGTAATCTTGCATGAGATTAAGTTCCATTTGTTACATGCATGAGTAAATTTTACAAGTTTAATACTCTAATCATACATACATCATGGATTTTGAAGGATTTGGATTAATTCAATCTCATATTTTGAAGAGAAAAAGGAAATGTTTTAAGAATATCAAGTTTATGAAAATTTGGAATTAATCCTAAAGTTTTGGTTTTATAATTAGATTTTTATTCAATCCATGCATGTGATGTAATTCAAGAGTTTTATTCAATTAGATACATTTTAGAACACCCATGGTTATAAATTAAGTTTTTGGTTAAAAATTGAGTTAAGTTGAATTTCTAAGAAATTGATTTGTGTAATTCATAGTCTAGTTGATTTGGTTATTAATAATAAAATTGGATCTATTTGTATTACCTACATCATGGAATTTCAAGAGGTTGGGAAGTCTAATTTATATTTTGGAATTGGGTTTGATATGAAGAGGATGAATTAAAACTAAATTTGGGGCAATTAGAGCATGATTTTGAATGAATGTTTTCTAATTGAAAGTGTTTACTAAATCATACAATGGTTCTCCATTTTTGTGTACTAAAAATACATGTTTTGAGGCTTTGAATATCAAATTTGAACTTCATTTGCAATTCTGAAATTTTCATAATTTACACTGTCCGCTTGAGCGAGGAAAGTCTCGCTCGAGCGTGAAAATCAAGCTCCCAGAAGTTTTCAAATTTTACAGTCTGCTCGAGCGACCAAAGTGGCGCTCGAGCGGAGACCTATTTTCAGCATATTTTGGAAAATTGCATTTGGTTCACATTTTTATTCTCATCTCTTTCCAAAGCACTCTAGACATGAGTTGTGACTTAATAAAGATTAATAAGCTATCAATCAACATAGATTAGTTAGTTAAAGAATGAATCATCGATCTAGTGGTAATTGTTTAAGAAGCCAAATAAAAGATCAATCTATTTGGAGAAGAAGGGCTTAGTAATGACAGAATATGTGAAATGAGAACTCGATTTATTTGAATGAGAAAAAATAAGCATAGTAGAACTTCAGACTATTTAGACGGAAAAAGACTAGAAAAGTCAAGTTTGATCAAGGGAGTAATATTATATTTCAACGTGTATATATTATGTGCTTGTGTAGGTCACGCGCCATTGTCTGCCCGATTTATCTGATATGTCCAGTCCGTCTGATTTGCTTCTACGGCTATTTGTGAGTAATAACTTTGTAAAGTTATGTTCAATTATGAGTATTTTCTGAACGATATAAGATGATTTGCTTTCTGAGATGATATTTTCTGTATGAATGAATGGTTGTCCAATGTTCCTGAAATGTATTCGTGCCATTCTTAGCCTCAAATGATAACTGTTATCTGCTCTGTTACGTCCCAATTATGAGTCAACTGTACGTCTCATGAGCCAACTGTTATGGATCCTTACGTTCCATTTATGGGTCAACTGTACGTCTCATGAGCCAACTGTACCGTCTCCGTGCACGTGAGTCAACTATATGCCTTTATGGCCATCCCTTTATGGGTCAACTGTATGCCTTTATGGCCGTCCCTTTATGGGTCAACTGTTTCTGCTAGTGCTAGTGCTATGATTAACAGCAAATTCTGATTATGAATATGATTCTGAATCTGAAACTGTTATGAACATGATTATGAATCCATTTATGATAACTACTGAATTCTGTTTTATGTAACCGTTATGGACAACATTCATTAAACCCCTTTACTCTGTAATTATTCACTGGGTTTTAGCTCACTGTATTATTTATGTATGTAGGTGACCAGGCGTGTGACCAGGCTTAGAGGCATCTGCCTAGAATCTGTTTTTGTTAGCCAACCTATGTGCCTCCCGTGGAGGTTCCGGATATGTCAAGTGTTTATCGCTATGTGATTTAAAGTTTAAGTTCTGTTTTTTTTTTTTGTTTGGTTAAACAAGTCTTGCGTATTTTGAAAAAGGGGCTAAGTTCTTTTTGTCTGTTCTGTATATATATTATGACGTGGGGATGATGTGTATATATGTATATAAAAAGTTTAAAAATTTTCTGTCTCATATAAATCTGCACAGCTCAATGGACGTTGTATATTTGTTATTTGCTTCCGTTAGCCCTTTATATTATGTTAATTTGTCACAGAGGCCTTTGGTAATCTCAGGATTACTGGCCGGTTACGATGCTAAACCTATAGGGGCGGGTTTGGGTCGTGACAAACATGAACTGAATACGCTGATGCACAAGTTAAACACATATGAATGAAGCATAGGGGAAAATCCAACGGTTTAGATTTCGTACCATAGTGAAGCATAAAATCCACATAACATATGGAACTCTACAAGGAGAATGAAGCATGAACCCAATTTTAAATATGGTGTTTTGTTATGAATAGGACAGGGATGGTTTTGTTTAGAACTAAATGCTTTCACCGTGGAGGTGATCTAGAAAAGAAGCCCTACACCAGGATTGGTCAACACATGTAAGTAAAAAAGAAAAAAAGTTAAGATGGATACAAACATGAAAAGAACACGGACCCATAAATGTAATGCAATGTGATATACATGTATGTACAACCAAATGTTTCGATCATAATACACTTGTCAGTTGTCGCTGACGGAGTAGTTGTGTTTGAAGAAATGAAGTTGTGTTTGACGGAGTGGTGGTGTTTAACAAATCAATTTGCAAACGTTTATGTTATCCATAATAGTTGTGAATACGCTGATGCACAAAAATAGTAGAGGGTACTCTTTCAGATTTATGAATACAACATTCATGGGTTTTATTCAGATTTACCAATGCTAGCAATACATAAATTTACATTTATTTCTTCAGTCACTAATGTACGTTACCAATGTTACAAAACATAAATTTGTAGCATAGTCACCGATTTAATTCACAGAACCCATTCACAGTGTCACAGACTCACAGATGTGATTCACAGACTCACAGATGTGTTTCAGAGATTTCATTTGTAAGGACCCATTTAGATACTGACAAACTCACAGACTTGATTGACAGACTCACAGATGTGATTCACAGATTTCATTCACAGGACCCATAAACATTACTAATGTTTCATCTTTCATTCACAGAATCAGAATAGAGTTCAGCATTGACAAATCAATTTGAATAACTGATTTGAAATGTTTTATTAGGTAATGAAGTATAAGAAATGCAAGCTACCAGTGTTTAAGAGAATGAGAATTATAAGAAATCAACTTCAACTTCTGATATGAAAATGTTGACAGAATCATATGGCATTCACAGATTGAACTTTTCATTTGTTTAACAAACATGATGGAGAGATGTGATTTCATGAACTTTCCTTTTGATTCACAAACTCACAGATGTGATTCACAGAATCAAATTTCATGAACTTTCCATTTGATTCACAGACTCACAAATGTGATTCACAGATTTCATTTACAGGACCCATAAACATTTCAGATTTCATCTTTTATACACATAATCAGAATAGAGCTCAGCATTGACAAATCAATTTGAATAACAGATCTAAAAGGTTTTGTTAGGTAATGAAATATAAGAAATGCAAGCTATTAGTGTTTAAAAAACTGCCTCTTATAAGAAATCAACTTGAACTTCTGATATGGAAGTGTTCACAGAATCAGATGCCGCGGCACAGATTGGACAAAATGCTAATTCTGTTGTTTATAGAGATACATGGAGACGGGGTGTTTGTAAATTCAGAATGTTTGACATGGAGCCATTGGCAGAGTTATGAACACAGAAATGTCGTTTTCAAAGAACTTGCAAAAAAATTGGTATACAAAATGCAGAATGATAGGGTTTACGATTGGGAAAACATATGAACTGCATGTATGTAACAACCCTCGTCACCGTTTACTGATTACCGATTAATTACTGATTATTACTGAATTAGCCACTGATTACTGTTAAACTAAGACTGATTATGATCGATAATTGAATTGCTTAAAGTACCGAACTGACTGACTGAGATTCGAAACCGAATCGATTGACTGTAACCGTTTGAATGCATAATTTATTTGTTCGACTGCCAAATTATCTATTTTCGTCTTATGCATTAAAACCGCAAATTGAACGCCTTATCGGCGGCCAAATCGAAAATTGATTGATGTCCTGTGTTCATCATAATTAGTGTGATTTAATGTGATTTTTTTAGTGTAATTATCTGAAAATCGATTTAGTATGATTAAACTAGATTAATTTAAGCCAATTAAAGAGTTTGACTTAATTACACTTTTGCCACCCTTAGTGGCCACTATCCTAGACATATTTGAGTCTTGGTTTATACACTTGATAAAACTTTTTCATCAGCCCATTCTTGTGCTCATAACCGACCAAGAGAGAGGGGAAGTGAGAGTAATGAATTCAACTTGTTAAATTGCTTGGAAATTGAGGGAATTGTAGAGATGATTGCAAATTGAGCCTCCATACCTCTAATTCAAGACCTAGGTAAGGAATCCATCTTCTTATTGTTGACATTGAACAAGTCCTTGCATGATTCATGCTTCATTATAGAACTAAGTCATGATTTAGTTCAAATATGTGGGATTCTAGCATATATCATGCATGCATGCTTGAATTGATGAGTTTTAAGTTGATTCCATGGTCAAATGCCACATGCATGTTCATAATCATGTTTAAATCCATGTTTTCCTCTTGTTTTTGAAAAGATTGAGCTCTTTGGAGCAAGAGTTGAAGCTTTGAAATAGTTTTAACCCATGCATGTCATGTTTGAAGATTGTTCTTGAAAATGGGTTTGAAAATGGTTTTAATTGACTCACCCTTGGGCTTTGAATTCTCAAATTGAGCTTTTAAACTTGTTGTATATTGATTTGAGATGTGTTTCCCAGAATTTGGGCCCAAGAGGTCGAGTATTGAGTGGTTGAATGCTTGGTTCGGACTTGGAAGACAAATCTGGAAATTCCAGAATTTGGTCTCCTCGCTCGAGCGAAGGATTCCTCGCTCGAGCGACCATCGTTTGTTCAGAGCTCCGCTCGAGCGAAGAAATAGTGGCTCGAGCGTAAAATTTCAGCATCCAGTATTTTTACTGTTTCATCAGACCGCTCGAGCGAAGGATTTCTCGCTCGAGCGAAGCCTTTGATTTTGGAATCTCGCTCGAGCGAAGGAAAGCTCGCTCGAGCGAGGCCCTTATTTTCAGCAAATTTTGTAAAGTGCTTTCTAAGTGCATCTTTGCATCCTCATTCCATTCTAGGCATTCTTAGGCCTAGTTTAAGGCATCGTAATGAGGGTATGGATGTAGAACACACCGAGGCAAATTAGGGATTAAGTTACTGATCTTTCCCAACCGTATACTGTGTAGCTTAGTGTGTGTTCAATCTGTTAACTGTGTAGGGTTGGCTTACCGAGGAGACGCTCTAGCTTACTGTAGCCCAGAACTCTGTGAGTAACAATTGTGTAAAGATATGTTCAAAATGGTTATCTTTCGAATACTGAACCGAACTGTTTACTGAACTGCTTACTGAACTGTTTACTGAACTGTTTACTGAACTGGAATTGTTTACTGAATGAATGTATGTCCTTTATTTCTGAACTGTACTGTGGCATCCTTAGCACCTACTGTTTACTGTTACTGTTACAGAGATCTCTGTCGGTTCCCTCGTTGGAACCACTACTGTTTACTGATTGATGGCCATCACTTACTGTTTGGTCTGTTAAGACCTGGTCCCTTTGGACCTACTGTTTATAGGCTAATGGATGTACCACATATCACTGTTTTGACTGAATAACTGTTATGGCCTGAAATATGAGCCACAAACTGAATGACTGATTGACTGAAATGACTGAAAGACTGAAATACTGTTTAATGAACTGTTTTCATTACTGTAAGGACATTCATTCATAACCTCTTTACGCTTTATGTTATTCACTGGGCTTTAGCTCACTGCTCATATATATATGTAGGTGTCCAGGCACCAGACCGTTGCTAGAGGCGTCGAGGTATCTCCAGTTTTGTCAAGCCAACCACTGTGCCTCACTGCGAGGTTCCGAGTATAATCTAGCTTAGACCGTCTTTGGGGTGTCTTAGCTTCACCCAACTGTCATCGTACTGTATAGACTGTTACCGTACTGTATGGACTGATAACACTGTACTGCACCGTTTACTGTAATGTTAATAGGGATTAGGTCCCTGTACTGAATGTTTGTAAATGTTATGCATACTGTTCTGTACTGAAAGTATGAATATATGAAAAAATCTTTTTGCATACAGACTGTCACAGCTCATTGGACATTGTTTATTTACTGTATTGGCTTCCGCCATGCCCCTGTACTCTGTATTACTGTTCTACTGTTAAGCAGGCCTTCGGTAATCTCGGATTACTGGCCGGTTACGGTGCTAAACCCATAGGGGCGGGTTTGGGTCGTGACAATGTAGAAATTGCAGATCTCAAAAAATAATTTTGAAGAAAATAATTTTGAGGCACAACAGTGAGTTTTATGAAGAAAATAATTTTGATTTTAGATTGGGTGACAAATCAGGATGTAGAAATTGTAGATCTCTAAAAAAAATTGGCAGGAAAAAAAACCAGAGAATGGGTGTTCGACTTTGAAAACATAGGGTATTTGATTCAGACATCGTAATGTGAAGAAAATGTGTTTTGAACCACTAATCGGCCGTAATTTTTATTTTCCATGACAGATTAGAAATCGGACTGAGGTTTTGCAAACCGAACAGACAGAACGGTGGGTTTCCCATTCTGTAAACCGAAATGAAAAAAATATAACCCAAAGTGGAGGATAATTTTGTAAGCAGCAACAACAAATTCGTTCTAAAGATCAAATCATAGATCAGGTTGAAGGAAAGGGCATTACGCAAACAAACCCCCCCCTAAAAAAAAAGGAAAACAAAAAAAAAGGGAAAGCTTTGTTTACCTTCAAATTCCAGATCTCTGAGAGCCTGAGTTACAGGGTCGCCGTTAAAAATTTGAACTCTAGTGGCGCACCAATGTCAATTCCTTTGTCGTTCTTCTTCCCCTCAAGCGCAGATTGGATCGTCTCCTTTGCTTCAGCTCCAAAGTGGATGACCTAGCTGGTGCTTCATGTGTTCGAGGGTGTGATAGTGTGCAATCCGACCCAGGGGTAATTTGGTAATTTCACCCCTCCTTGTATGTAAGATACAATTCAAACGGAGGTTGAAATGTGTTTTGTCGCGTTGTGGCTAAATTAGCCAATTCTGTCATGTAGTGGCTAAATTAGCCCACGACCCTCTTGCCAAACAGACCCTCAATTTATCTACTACTATTATAAAAGTGTGAAGAGCCTGCATGTTTTTTACTTTTTTTAAATCTCAATTTTATCCTTTCAAATCTACTATATTTTCTAAAAATCATGAACAGTTCAATATAAATCAAATATCTCTTTATTTTTAGAGTTGAACACCCAAAAACTATATATCTGTTTCCAAAAGTTCTATATAAATCCACCTTAAGCACCACTTTCGTTGGTTTTATTTTTAAATATGTTTTTCAGTTTTTAATTTTTCATATTTTCTTAGTTTTGGTGATGAAAGATACTAAAATTTCTTCATATTTAATATTTAAATTATATTTTTACATCAAAATCTAATATCTAATAATCTAAATAGAATTTACAAATAAAATATTGGTAAAAAAATTTATAAATTCAAACATATATTGATTTTTTATTATATGTATTTTTTGTTATTATTATTTAATATTAATATTTTTTTTTTCCAAAAAGAATACACCATAAATTATTTTGCAAGTGTATTTAGATTAAGTGAATCTAAATCTAAAAGTAAAATTAAAAAATAAAAATTTATTAAATTAAGTGAATCTAAAAAGAAAATAAAAATGTTATTAAAAAAAAAAAACAGTGTCAAAGACACACACACAAAAAATAAAAAATAAATAAAAAAATTATGAAAATCAAAAAATTCAAAATAAAAGTTTGAAAAAGCAATCCAAACCAAACACTATAAACTTCTATTTTTTAAAATATTTTTTCACTAATCTCTAATTTTACACAAATTATTCACAAATTCCTTTCAATTTTTATGTGAATTTAATAATCTAATTAAAAAATGGCGCATAAACACAAAAATATAATACTAAACATCTACATTATGACCAACTATTTAATTATGAATAATAAGCTTCTCATTATTACCTGTATTATATTGTTACAAAATATTTCACATAATACTTTTGTGATATTTTATGTATGTGAATATCTACATATATAAATATATAAAATATTATATAAATATAAATTTATATATGTTACTTTATTCATATGTTATCAATCTGTAATGCTATATTACTATCGGATACTTTAATTTTCTAACATGTATCGCTTTAGTAATATAGTTATATTTGCTAGGAAAAAATTGTGAAATTATGTATTGTTCTCCTATCGATTTATGTTCAATACATATACACACATGTCATACAAATAAGTGTTCACAACAAACATTTTCAATAATAAATCAAGACTTTGCAAAACACTTCTATCATAACAATAATTATATTTTTTTTTCCTTGCAGAAAAAAATCACATTATTGAAAGAAAATGGATTTTGAAATTCATAATAATATGATATTGCCTCAAACTCTTACTTGTCAAAATATTTTTATTAAATGAGTTATAATGGTGAGTAAGAAGAAAAATAGAAAAATGGTGAAACAAAAACTACAGAAGATCTATTGCAATATGCTCTCCAAGCAAAGTTAGACGGGCTGAAGCAGAAATTATTCTATCTGTTGTGAAGTTCAAGAAAAACAATATACCTCATGCACACATTTTAATCAAATTATAAAGAAAAAATCAAATGATGTCCAAATATTATTGCAATAACTCAATGATGCAGAAAATAAGTATATTAAATAAAAAGTTTTGATCAATTTTGTCATATGTTGATTAATTACAGATGACACAATAAATTAAGTAATTTATAGTGTTGTTGGTTCAGACCTGACCCGTTGTATGTGTTGAATCCGAGTTTCGTTGTTTTTTATAGTTATTCATGTCTTGTTTCTACTTATGCCTCTTTGAGTACTGGCCTTTGGATTGTGTTGGTTGTGTTTGGAGCAGGTTGGTAGCTTGTTTTTTTAAACTTTTGTTGCCCAGATTTTTGTCTCTTCGCTCGAGCGAAGCTTCTTGCGCTCAAGTGGTCTTTGTGGAATTCCAGTACTTTTGCAGGTTTACAAAAATACTAGGAGTTTGTATTCTTCGCTCGAGCGATGACCTCTGTCTGCAAAACTACTGGAAGTGTGTATTCTACGCTCGAGCGAAATTTCTTGCGCTCGAGCAAAACAACTTATTGTGTTTGGTCGCTCGAGCGACACATCTTGCACTCGAGCGAGCTGTGCCTTTATCAGTTCGCAAAATCACTTTTTCTGAGTCACTTTTTTGCCCTTCTCTCTCTCTAAACATGTCAAAACCCTATTTTCTTTCACTCTCTCTCTATAAGTCACACATTTCCCTCAAATACACCTAGATCCGTCGATCTTTCACTCGTGTGTCTTTGTCAAAAAGGTAGAGCTTGACGAGGGTTTCGTTCTAACCGGAGCAAAGTTGGATTTCAGCGTCTTTGAGTTTTCATCCCTCTTTCAATCATCTTCTAAGCTTGTGGTAGGGATATTTCCACTATTTTTATGAGTTTTAACTTAGCTATTGGTCATTTCTAAGGGATATTGAGTTTTTGGTAGATTTGGAACAAACTAGGGTTTGTGTAAACTAAATTAAAAGAGGGTTTTTCAAATGGATCCTTGAAAATGATTTAGATATGGAAAATGATTTTGAGTTGGGAATAAATGGTGGATTTTGAATGTTGGAATTGATTTGGGAAGAAAAATGATTTTGCCCTAAATACCTCAAATATTGATTTTGTATAAATTTTGAAATTTCTATTGAAATGGTGAAATTGGATTGGTGTTGATGAGAATAGTGGAGTTGGATATGTAATATCACTCCCACCTTGAGATTTGTAAAGTGTATCTTTACGGAATTTAAATTATTTGTTTAGAAATATCTGTCTTGAGCTATCAATGGAGGATAGCTATGAATATTGTAGAAATTGCATGTGAATTAGAAGAATTGAAACTACTTTCTCACTTATTTGCATTGAGCATCATTTCATACTTAATTGGAAAATGTGTATCGTTTAAGAAAAAAGGTGAATCTGGGAAACATGAATTGTAATGTTAACTAAGTTGGCCTGAGTGTCTAGGGTGAAAGTCTTGAAAACTGCACATATACATGGGTGCCGATCCCGCAGACAAAATTTTCGTGAAATGGCAATAGTAGTGCTTTTATAGCCTACATTTACATGAGTCCCGGTTTACGATTTCTTTTGGACGAAATTTCAAGGAAATGTTGTATTGTTTTGAAATGCCTAGAGTGTGATTCATTGCCCTATTTTCAATTGTAAAGGAAATGATTCATGAACCATGATATTAATTTGACATTGCATAGTTTTGAAAAGAGATATAAAAATGTTTTGGCACAACTATTGCATATGCATGCACCTTATAACTTTGTTAAGATTCATATATTGTGTTGGATTATTTCTACTGTGCTTTAGCTAACCCTATGTGGGGAAAACATTTTAGGTGCTGATGATATGTCTCTGCTAAGGTAGTAGCTTGGGAGGATTTTGGAGCAAGGGCTTCTTTTTGTTGTATTCATTTTGTATGGCCAAGGGCTTTAAATGTATTAGACTTAAAGTCCACTTTTGTTGTAACCAAGAACTATCTTGGAAAGTTGTAAGCTTTTAAGGCATTTCTTATCTGTTTAACTTTCATTATTTTTTGTAATTTGTAACATATGATATATATTCAGGGCTAGGTATTATGAATGTATACTACATATGTTTCCCTTTTGTAATCCCAACTAGATTTAATGGAAGATAATTACTTTATTATTGTTGTCATTTATGAATAATTGTGGAGGGAGTATGGTAATTATTTTGGGACATTACATAATTTGACAATTTTGTAAAAGTGACCCTGCAAAAATTTATAAGCCTGGATCTATGAACACCGTGAAAAAAATTATGAAATTCCTATATCGATTGAAATATTAAATTACAATATCATTCAATTTTTTTTTAAAAAAAAACTATTCTACATTTTCTACATAAATAAAAATATAGTAATAACTAATGTTATATTTTTCATCATGCAAGATATTCGTGGCACAGGAAACAAAACTCAACAACTCTTTATGTATAAAAATATGTTACATATTGATATTAATGCATTTTTACACCAATAGTATGCAAATAATATGCAATAGTGGGTTCAATGAATTTGTATTATGAGATGAACTATTAAACAAAATTTTGTAATTAAGTAATTAATTTCATACATTCAATTGTATTACAGGTATAGATTATGAAAAATTGAACTGTAAAGTTGATAGAAATTTTTTTTTGTATAATATTTAAAGAATGTGTTTATTGTTTATTATTTAATATAAGATTTTGATCTCAACAATCTAACTATAAATTAATATTTATATTTATAAAATTTATTATTTATCATTTAAATTCTTTAACCGATTATGTATTCATTTCTTTTTTATTTGTATTTTAGATACAGATCAATTTATCCATACATGTCTTCATACTTTGTACACATATCACATACCAATTTAAGAAAAATGCATAATTACAGTACTAACAATTGATGAAAAATTACATGTCACGTGCAACGCACGTGCCCAACCACTAGTAGACAAAAAAAATAAAAAAGAAAAAAAGACCCCACATGTCACACGAACATTGCAAGTCTATAAAATTACAGAACAAAAATTTGAAAATACTAACTTACCCTTTATATATTACTGAACAAAAATTTGAAAATACTAATTTACCGTTTATATATTACTTAGTTACTAACATGTTACTGTTGAACCCCTTATCAATGTCACTTAAAGCAACTCTAGTAAGCTCTTTGAATGAGATTTATTAGGTAAAATAGCTAATTATTTTCAATTTTTAGTATTCCAATTTTCAACGAACTCTCTAAATGTTAAGTTAATTTAACTTTTTCTATTTTTTACTCTTTATATTTAGAGAAGGCTCTTTAAATTTCAAGACATACTCTATTTATTAAAGGTTCTTCAAATTTCAAGAAACACTCTATATTTTTTTCGCTCCATCTCTAACGTTGATGTGGCATGTCATAAAATACTATCAATCATAAATTAATTTAGATAAAGAACTAGATCAAGAGTATCATTAAAGTAATTACAAGATAAACTGACTAGTTAAAATAAAAATTATATATATTTTAACTAGTAAAAAATAACTAAAATAGTTGGAGTTACTCTAACACCTGACCACATAACCCCATTATAACTAGCAAACTACGCGCAAACTCAAACCAATGCAAATGCCAAATCAAAAGGAGAGGCCACTCAGCCATCGCTATCTACTTACTAACCTTCATTCCACTTTCTTTCACTACCAATGTCCTTTTCACAGCTAGGTCCTCCCCACTACCACCCTCTTCTAAAGTACCAACCTATAAAACATGGTTTTGATTCAAAACCCTTCCCAGAGAGAAAGAGAAGTGGATCATATAAACTTATTAATGGTGGGCTTTTAGACAATTTGATTTGTCCAAGCCATTGTAGGGAAAGAAAGAAAGCAATTGGGGGTTATCGACTTGTCATGGTACTGTAAGTAATTAATGAACATGTAATTATAATAATAATGTGGAATTGAACTTTATAGGATCTTGAATTCAATATAACTCAAGAATAAAACAAACATACCTTTGTCAGCCATTGAATTAGAAAAGTTGAGAAAATATCCCTAATAATTAAACCTTGAATTCTTGGCTTACCTTCTTTTCTCTGTCCCTCTTAATTAGGATGACTATAAAACTTAGAGTAATAGAAAAATACTTATGATATAAAAAGGGAGTCACCTATTGTAGACGGGCCCTTGGGCCTCACTCTATAGTTCGGACTCCCTTTTCGTTTGTTGCGGTTCTTAATCTGAACCAAAGAGTCCAACTCTGGCAAATCGTTTTGAGAAAAAAACAGATTTTTGAAAAGAAGTGCCAAACATGGACTGCTTTGCCAGATACAGAGTCGCCACCTAAATATTTTTTAATGGGGAAATTTAGGAAACCCTGACTCGGTGCCGAAGGCCACGTGTCCGTCATCACCAAAGTTGTCTTGGCTCGGGAGCTTGGGTACGATCGGGGAAGGTCAGCTATGAGCACCCCCTTTCGCCCGGTCCGAAGACCGGCCTCTACTAACCATGATATCCGATTTTGAAAGCATTATGTGTTCTTGTTCCGGTTATTAGCCTAGATTTACTATGTTATGCGCGCAGCAAACAAGTATAGACTAGACCGCCTAATTTGGAAACAAGCATTGCACATCCGTTTGTTTTAGAAAATGCTTTGAAATTTGCTACTCGCAAGTAGGCTAAAGTACGGATTTCAACGAGTTTTTTCCAACTCAGGCAATCCAACCTTCACCCACAGGCAATCGAACAGTTTATCTCACATAAGCAATTAGCCACATGGTAAGCATGCTGTCATGTTAACACTCACATGCATGCGAGATGCTAAAGCATAAATACTTACATTGTACTCCATGCCAAAACAATAAACTAGTTAGCAAATATGCATGTCCTAGTTCATGTTAAGTGGCTAATGCAACACATGCAAGGATGCAGTTAGAGTAGGCTCGGCTAACCCTAAAATGGCATGTAAAATGCTACAATTATCACGTATTCAATTTGGAATTGAAAATATGATGCAATTTGTATGATGTACCGAGCCCGGTGCATGTAAGACAAATGCAAGGATGCACGCATGCATGGCATAAGGTATGCAAATTTAGACGTGCCCTAATCTACCATCATAAGCAGGTAAATAAAAGGAGGAAAGAAGTGGAGGTTGGAAGACATGCACACACACGCACCCACACTTATTACAGATTCGCCCTCGCTCGGAGGGACCAAAAGAATAATACAAATTAATTAACTACGCAAGCTAATTAAATATTACAAATTGCCTAATTAATTAACAACTAACTAAACTAGGAGAAAAAAAAAACAGTAAACCGCCCCGGGAGGAGAGCCTGATGCAACGCATGCTCAGGTCCTGCTCGGAATTGCACTGCCATGCATAGACTGCCTCTGTTTTCCTTGCTCTGCCCTTCTGAAGACTGCCAAAGTCTCAGAGATGCTTCTTCAGATACTGGGGATCACTATCGGCTGAGTAGAATAGCCACCGGCTGCAGCATGTGATCATCGGCTGGAAATGAGGCCATCGGCCACCAATACATTGCCGGTCAGCACTAAATATTGCCGGTCGACAAAAAGTTCCTGCAAAACCTGCAACTCACAGCAGCAAAGGGTAGAATCTTGTATGGCAATGCAATCCAAGCAATGTATGCACCAATCATGCCCCTTATCATGTTTGTGACTCAAAGGGGCATGTACCTTGATTCTCGGACCACCAATCACGCATTTCCATGCATGATGGCCCAAAGAATCAAGCATGCACTTTCATGTCAAATGAAATGCAATGCACGCAATCAAACCAAGGGGCTTCTACCTCCATCATGACTTAGTCAAGAGGTAGAGCATGCATGCCAATGTAATGTAACCCTAAGCATGTTAACTAGGCATGCAACATGGCAATGCAAACAAGCATACAAGCTAGCAAGCATGCAAAACAAATAAAGGGTGGACTTAAACATGAATTAGGCAACTCTAAATAGGCCCAAAACAGTGGCCAAACACCAAGGAATTGGGATCAAACATACATACACACATGCAAGTAAGTTGGACCAACACTTAGGCACTAAACAAGCAACTCTCAAGCACACTTGAAAAGAGCATAATGTGGACAATTAGCATGCAACATAAGCTTTGAAGATCTTGTTAGAATGTGGTGCCAAACCATTTCAAATGAAGCAAACACTAGCATGCAAATGGCCCAAGTGCTTGAAACAAGTCAAGGAGGCTTAAACCATAGCTAAGCCAACCAAACCTCGCAAGGCCAAGAAGGCTTAAAACAGGTTCAAGGCAGGCCTTGACCATGCAGAGGGGACCCTTAGATGGCATCTAAGTGGCTCAAATTCAAAAGCATGCATAATGGCCAAAACATGGAGCATACAACACGAGCTTTTGAAGCATCAAAGAGGTGTCCAAGGCAAGCATACAAGCATGTCTTAGGGACTAAAATGATGTTACAAATGGTACCAAACCACTTAAATGATGCAAGCAATGCATGCTACACATTCACCTACTTGAAGCATACAAGCCATAATACAAAGGAGCTATACTAAGCATGCCAAGATCGACCCAAGCAACTATGGACAGACCTAAAACATGGCAAAATAAGCACAAAACCTTCACAAGGCCAAACCTAAAATATGCTAGAACAAAGGCTAACAACCTAAGGCATATTAAGGCAATAACAAGGCATTACATGGTAGATATGCTAAGCATGCATGGTGTACCAAAACCAACTTAATACAAAGTTAAATCATGACAATATAAGCATGAAATACAGCCATGGCATGATCAACAAAAGCCTAAGCTAGATGCTCTCTTAAGAGGCTAAAAATGGTCCTTTTCAAGGACAACAAGGAGAGGGGGTGGCCCTCCTCTTTTTGAGACTTTAAGGCACCATCTTCACCACTGAAATCCCTCAAGATTTCAGTGGTGAAGAGGCCCAAACACCAAAGTCCCGAAACTTGCACAAAATAGCACAAAAAGGAGCCTTACAAGGCTTAAGAGGGGTCAAACTCCTCCAAACCACAAAACACCCTTAACAAACAATCAAGAGGGCTTAAAAACAGAACTTTTTTGTATTATACACTAAGCACAAAAACAGTTCTAAGATAGGTAGAAAAGCAATGCAAATGGGGAATAAAAGGAAAGTTTCTTACCCTTGAAGCCCACCTTCACAAACAATGCTCCAACAGCCTTCTTTGGCTTCAATCCAGCTCCAAAACACTCAAACAACCCTCCAAGGGTCTCAAGTCCAAGAGATGGTGTGTTGGTGTGTGTTTGTGAGCAAAAGTAGGACAAAACACACACTTATAGAGATAGAATATATATCTAACCCTAACCCTAGAACTCAAGCTTTACAAAAGCTGTCTAAAATGTCTAAGAAGAGTCTAACCCTTGGCCAAAGAGAAGAGGCTCTCCTATATAGGCAATTCCCTCTTGTAAGGCTTACAAAACAAGCCATTCAAGAGGGAAATCCCCCCATACACGTGTATGGAGGGGAAAGGGGTGGGTGCCAGCTAGCACAGCTGGCACAAAATATCTACAAAAAGTAGATGAACAGTGGTCGGCCGCTCAAAATTGCCATTTTGACAAAGTTGATGGCCGGTCGGCCAAAAAGAGTGCCGGCCGGCAATATACATTGTCGGTGGGCACAAACAACAGCCGGTGGCCTCTAGCCATGGCCGGCGATGTGTGGGGATGCCCCACAAGGCATTCCCTGCCCCTCCAAGGCAAAACACAAGTGTTTGGTGCAAAACCAGACACAAAACGGTCGAGTTCGGAGATCCTGAGGCAAGACGCGTAGCCGAGACCTCCGGGAACTCCAAACGAACACAAACATGGATAATCACCGAGTGTTCCAACGGTGACGTCCAAGTCTTGAGGACGGTAAAAAATGGGGTGTCTACAGTTGCCCCTCTTTGACAGAACTCGAAAGTCATAACAATGATGGGAGTGAATGTCAAAGCCCAGAGACGACCCATTTTTGACAAGGCCGAAGACTTGGACAATCATGCAAGACAAACAAGGTATGCGCCCGAAGGTAGGGGCAAAATGCAACGAAAAATGCAAGAAGCCGAGCATAACTTATGATCATGCAAAGCAAGCTGTAACGAAGCACGCAACGCGACAGTTTTAAGCTAGCATACACCAAACTACACTACAATGCAGAAAGGATGTAAGAGAATTATGTAATTCTCGATATGTCTCACGCGGAGGATACAATACCTGTCCGGTTCGTCCGGTTGCACCGGCCTCAAATGAACCGTACATACAATATCGTGCCTGTAAAGAAAACAACTTAACAGGTACAATGTCGTTAGCAACATGCATGACAATGCAATGATGAATGCAAGATGATATGCAATATATTCAAAACAATGTATAAACAATGCAAATGATATGCAATGCAATCGAATCATGATTCAATCATGAGCGGTTCGAAACCACACAAATGTCAAATAGATTGATGGAGGTAACAAGTCCGTCTACCATAGAAAAGGTGCCCGCAACCCTCAAACCATCATACCAGCGTGGAAGAGGCGCGCACACATGCAGAACTATGGGTAATGTAGACGGACGCAAGAACGAGTATTGGGTGGAATGACATAAGTGGGGTGACGACCCGTTGAGGAAAGAATAATGATCCTAATGCCGGATGCAATAATTACACTACAATGTAATATCTACAATGGATATGGCGTGCAGCCAAAACGTATCTTGCCTAGGAAAGGCATGTACACGTACAAGTCATGTCTAACACAGCAAAGGTGCCGCAACCCTCAAACCAACATACCAACGTGGAATAGGCGCGTACACATGCAGAACTGTGTTTTGACGTGAAAAGTAAGGGCACATACCAGACCAAGCTCAACAAGGAAAGGCGCAAGCCATAGATGGAAGATGATGCAATGGATGCATGCAACTAAAATGCGATGGAGATGGATACAACGGATATGGCACGTGGGCCAAACCAAATCTTGCCTAGGAAAGGCATGTACACGTACAAGCCGCGTCTGACACAGAAAAGATGCTGCAACCCTTAAACCAGCATACCAATGTGGAATAGGCGCGTACACATGCAGAACTGCGTTTTGACGTAAAAAGTAAGGGCACATACCAGACCAAGCTCAACAAGGAAAGGCGCAAGCCATAGATGGAGGGTGATGCAGTGGATGCATGCAACTAAAATGCAATATTACAAATATGCAATGGGATGTAAATGCAATATCTACAGTGGAAATGCATGACAATGCACTATATTACGATGAAATGCATGACATATGCAGTATCTATAATAATGCATGACATATGCAATATTTACAATGTAAGGCATGACATATGCAGTATTTACGATGTAATGCATGACATATGCAGGTACTGTGCACACCAATGCACCGAAGGTCTTGCACCTTCCAAGGATTTAAGGTCTCCTAGACCGTATGATGCATGACGATGTACAATGCAAGTGAGACACGCATGCCAATGTAGGTGTGACATGCATGTCATGAAGGAATGTAAAATGATATGTAAATGAGACATGCATGCCTTACGGATTTGAGGCACGCGTACCTCAAAGGAATGTAAAATGATGCAAATGAGACACGCATGCCTCGAGGATTGGAACATGATGCAAATGAGACACGCATGCCTCAAGGAATGGAGAATGATGCAAATGAGACACGCATGCCTCAAGGATTTGAGGCACGCGTACCTCAAAGGATGTAAAATGAAATGCATGATAATGTGAATGAATTCGAATGCGTGACAACGCATGTTTTCCTTTTGAATGCAAATGGACTTAAATGCGTAATAACGCACGTGTTTTGGAAAACATGACAATACATGGTAAGGGAATGCACGGACAACGCGAACGATGCGCGAGGCGACGTATGTATTGAAACGCATGACAATGCTAATGATGCGATATGCTGGGGGAAATGCAATGGAATGTAAATGCAATATTTACAGTGAAAATGCATGACAATGCGAAGGGTGCGTGTTACAACGCGTGTAGTACATGCATAACAATGCAACTGTGAGGCGCATGACGGCGCGATGCAACGCACCGAAATAGTGCGATGAACACGTGCAACGCACACGGGGCAACTTGTGAATCTTGCAAAAGGCAAAAGGATACAGAAGGACACATCATTGCATGAATTTGAGTGCCGCGCACAGAAGACGCGGTCCGAGGTCAAAACGGAGGCCGGTTGAGCGTCGGAGATGCACTTTCTTGCACTTTCTTGAGCTATGAAGACCAAAAACTACTCATATGGCCTAAACAAGGCTTTGGGAACACCACCGGCTGGAAGGGGAAGCCACCGGCTACCCATCGGCTGCAAAATATTTTCATCGGCATAATATTCTGCGGCCGGCACAAAATGTTGCCGACCGACAAAAAGTCCCTGAGTCGGGCAGATTCGACATTTCACCAAGGGTCTTTTAAAATAGGGTTTCCAAACCCTATTTCTCACTTCCTCCTTAGCCGAAAAACACTCCTCTCTCTCTCTAGAGCCCTTTTTCCTTCCTCATTTCCTCGCTTTCCTTTGCGTTCTACGCCCGTTTCGTCGTCGGATTCGCGATTTCCTTCGCGTTTCGGACATTTTCAACCGAACAAATCTTTGTTTCAGTACCTTTTTCGCCATTTCCACCTTTTTGGGGTTTGCTCCCCTCACTTTCCTCTTGATTTCCGTACCCTTTTCACATCCCGGCTCCTTTCCGGCCATTTTCGACCTCTCGGGTTGACTTTTCGGTTGACTTTCCATATTCTAGCCCGATTTTCCTCCCTCCGGCTATTTTCTCATCATTCTTGACATGGCCGACGATATTCCACGCGGTGGGACTCCCTCGGATCACGAGATGGATCCCGAGGCTTGAGCTCCTACCTTTGAGTGAGCGCCCGTTCGACCCGACGACCTACCGGCCGGCGATTCACGTTCTGCCACCCGACGGACTGCGCCAGTTCAGGAGTTTCGACATGGCGTTGGATCCCGAGCTTCTGCTACGTGAGCCTGCCTCTCACCTATCCTTCGGCGCTTCCGAGGTAACTTTCTTTCTCTGTTTTATTTTCTGCAATGTAGAAGGTTAAACCTGTCAACTGCCATAGCTGATTACAGTCTTTAACTGCTTAGTTCCGATACACTGATACACTGTATATTGTAGTTGATTACAAACACACTTGCAACTGATTATTTGCTCAAGACTCACACGTGCGCACACACTGCACTAGCCTTGAACCGCTCAACACACGGCACACAACTGTATTTCACTGCAAACACCAGCACCCGATACCTGTTTGAATCTGAAAATATGCACGCATGCACATTTGCACTGAACCACTCAAACACGCTGACGCATCACACGTTGTAGTTCACTATAAGCACACTGGCACTTCGGTATCTATCTGAACTTGAAAAATACGCACGCATGCTGAATTTGCACTAATTTTGACGGTTTCTTCAAAACTGTACATTTTATATTGCTTCGCAACTACTTGTTTGAAAACAGGGAGATTCCCATACCATCCGCGGGTATGGGAACACTGTCGCTCGTGAGTGGTACGCCGAGCTTCCCGACGCAGTTCGCTACATCGTGGACCAGGCCGGCTTTGGCGCATTCTGCAGAGGACTCTCAGGCTCACTACATGCAGACCTCTCCTCGCCGCTCTGGTGGAGAGGTGGTGGGACACCACCGGTTCATTCCATTTCTCTGCGGTAGGGGACATGACGATGACCCCTTATGATTTCTCGATGCTTACAGGCATCGGGGTGGGGGGTGATCCGATCCTCTTCGATACGGATATGGATGAGTGGACCGCGGCTCAGATCTACTTGCTCGGCGAGCTGCCGCCTCTGGCACGTCCCGGCTTCGTCCGATATTCTTGGTTCGAGGTGCAGTTCAGGGTCCAGCCCACCCTTGTTGGTGCAGCCCCGATGACTCAGGAGGCCGTGGAGAGATACGCACGCGGCTTTCTCATGTTCCTGTTTGGGACGACCATTTTCGCCGACCGGGCGAACACCGTGCCTCTCTGCCTGCTCAGCGCACTAGTGGACGTCAGAGATATCTTATGTTATGACTGGGGTGGCGCCGCTCTAGCCACTCTCTATGGATATATGAGCTCAGCTTCCCGCGGCAACGGACAGTTGCTCGGGGGCTACTGGCGTGTTTGGGAGGTACATTTCTTTTTCTGCCTTTCATTTCTGTTCTATATTTTCTGTACTCCGCACACTGCACACACTGTAGTCTGCTTTACACTTGCTGTATACTATACACACGGCACACACATACTCTGCTTTACACTGACTGTACACTGCTCACACTATACACTCTGCACAATACACTGCACAGCACACGGCTCTGCTATTTCTGCTTTTACTCTATATTCTGCTTTATCTGATAAAATGCACTGGTATTTACCTTGCAGTTATGGGTTTATGCCTACTTTCCTAGGCTTGCTCCCGTACCCGACGCAGAGACCCCTCTCGTCGTCCCATTCTCGCGTCGCTTCGATGGGAGGTGCGTGCGGAGACCCCGCGAGTCATTTATCTTCTTCCGCCGCTACTTCGACACCATCACCCCCGCGGAGGTATGTTTTACTTGCAGTTCATTTAAGCTTCGTCTTTCCACTGTATGTTTCAATAACAGTAGATAACAAACTGTATTTCATTTTCAGATCACCTGGCAGCCTTGGGCTCCTTTGCCAGCCGTGATGCGGGATCGGTTTGCCGGTGCCGATGAGACCTCGTATTTTCGGATTCTGCTGGAGGGCCCGGTCTGTCGGGCTTGGTACCTGGGTGAGCGTTTCTTGCGCCAGACCCTGGGTTTACCGGAGCAGATAGTCCCGGTGCACCCTCCTGAGCATATGAGGGATACCGAAAGATTCACCGCCGAGCAGATGGCGGGCTACACCATTGGCTGGGAGGCAGACGGCTTCAGAGGCGAGGGCGATTACTTGGAGTACGTCCGGACCTTCATCATGCGACCTCTGAGCGGCGGCCGCCGAGCGGAGAGAGAGAGACCTGCGGCGCCAGCAGCTGGAGCGGGAGCGCCGAGGAGAGCTCGAGTCCGTGGCAGGGGCGGAGTCCAGCGAGGACGGGGGACCGGTTGGCCTGCTCTGCCCGCTTCACTGACTTTCATAGGGCAGGGTGGGACGACCTACCAGATCCCCTTTGCTCCTCCGCCGGCTAATCACGAGTTTGTCGGTGTTCCCGACTTGCCTCCGATATGTATTACTGCATTCTTGTACAGTTATTTCATTTCAGTTCATTTGATATTCCACAGAATATTGATGTATTCGATACTTTTGCAGGCTTCCTCCGAGTACACCCGACAGTCATTGGAGATGAATGCCTCCATGATGGGGATGCTACAGCGGACCTTCGACCTCCTAGCCCTTTACAGCATTCCGGTATGTTCTTTCTGACCACAGCCTCAAACCATACACAAACTGCTTTACCTAATCTGATGCACAACACAACACCTGATAAACTGCTCACGGCATCTGATACACGGTACTCACACACTGCATCCTGCACTGATTCACTGTTCACAGCATACATACACTGTACTCATATACCGCATTCTGCACTGATAAACTGCTCACGGTAACCACACACTGTACTCATACACTGCATTCTGTACTGATTCATTGCTCACAGCATCCACACACTGTACTCATACACTGTATCCTGTACTGATTCACTACTCACAGCGTCAACACACTGTACTCATACACTGTATCCTGTACTGATTCACTGCTCACAGTATTCTGATGTATTCGCCTTTCATGCTTTTTCAGCCTCCCTTCCAGATTCCTCCGGTGGGTGGTGCCCCGGCTGGACCTCCCATTTCTACCCGGGATGGCAGAGTATATCCCCGCACCAGAGGGGGGCGCACTCATGTCGGGAGCAGTTCGCGGGCTCCAGTTCCAGATGACGAGTCTGAGGTAGAGACAGAGGCGAAGGCAGAGTCATCTGAGGATGAGGCCGGGGACAGCTCGGGCTCAGACTCAGACGGCGATGCTCCTGGTGATGCTCCTGGGCTTCTGCCCAGGAAGAGGGCGAGGACGGATCCCTAGGCATGAGACCATTGATGCTGCTTCAGATTTTTGCTACCTTTTCTTTTCCTTCTTTTGTACCTTTTCTCTTTTTGGTAGTTAGATTACCATGTACTGCGACAGGCAGATTTTGTTCCCAAAACTTTGTACTTGAAAAAGGTTATATGAAATGAAACAAACTTTTGTCTCAAAGTTGTTTATATTTATGTATTTCAATACCTTGCACTGTATTGCATCATATTACACCTCAAAATGTAAATGATATTGATCTGTTGTCTGGAAATTGAACACTTGCACTGTGATAATCAGATGACCAACCAACTAACCTGCAAACAACTCAAGCAAATCACTGCTCAACCTGGACACACAGCCCATACTCTGTTGGGGATTAGTCTGCATACGGCCCATAATACAACACTCGGTTCATTCTGCACACAGCAAACCTTGAACAAATAGCCCCAATCTAACAAGATGGACTACGAAAGCTGAAACGGTTCCAGTTGAAACACACTCGGATGCTCCCCAAATTGTTCATTTTCTTCTCCTACTTCGCATGGATGTGGAGAATGGCACAGCACTCTGAGTATAAACGACTTTCAACCTTTAAAGAGGGGTTCTACAACCGGGGTATCGAGCCTGAAACCGAACACAGCGGGAAAGACTCAAGCAAAAGGTGAGCGGCCTGGACACAACGAGGCACGCTTGGAAAAGACTCAAGACAAAAGTTGAGACCGACAAATCAAAAGACACGACATACAGACGTGTTTATGGAAAGAAAAGGCCTCGGATCTCAAGGAGCCAGTTCCTCCGGGTATTATTCCCACCCTTTCTGATTTGTGATTCTCACATCGCTCGGCCCTCAGGCTCGGTTTTTCTCTCAAAACCCTTTTCTTACTTTTCTCTCCGCTTACACCTCTCTATTCTTTATTCTCTCATTTTTCATCCCTCCCCAGAGTGGTTAATGGGTAAACGAGAAAGTTGCGGGTTCGTGCCCAACACTGTTAGCTCACGGCTATTTTTCCCGGTGGATAGAGTGCCCTTCTGGCGAGTACATTGATGGGGGAAAGACAGAAGACCTGACTCAATTGCGCCCCTAGTTCGTCACTTTGACCATTTTTTTGTTTTCTTCCTAAAACAAGTTTTGACCAAAATGAGAGTTGGATTAACATACTTGTTCGATTTTCTGATTCAAAATCATGCAAATCAGGCTGTGAGCACTGAAAATTTTCCTTTTGGGTCCAAGAAGATGGTCCGGTTTTGGAAAATGGAATAGTTTTCGAGAAAATAGTCAACTTAAGTAAAAATTTTCAAAAACTATTTTTTGCAAACGACCAAAGCTCGACGAGCGCGGAACTTACCCTCGAGATGCGCAACCTCGGATCGGAGGTAATGGAAAATTGCCCCTTGCTCAAAGGGGGGAACACGGCAACGGAAAGTTGCCCCTGGTTTGGACGGTAACTCAGGGCAACTTATGGCAATGCATGGCAACGGAAAGTTGCCCCTTGTTTGGATGATGCCGCGGCATTTTTTGTAAACGGTCTTTATCGATGACGACTGAACTCCGAAAGCGACGGTCTGAACCAATATATGGACACAGTCACTGTAAGAGCAATTGTGGCTGGACTTCAGGATGAAGTTGCCTACGTATCCCAAACATGGGAATCAAGCCTACGTAGTTCACGGTTGTTACAACCGGATTGTCGGATGCAGAGGAAGCAAGGATGATCAAAACCATTACATGGACTGAGATGCTTATGAAAGCGTTGGGGGCTGGACTTCAAGATGAAGTTGCCTACGTATCCCAAACATGGGAATCAAGCCTTACGTAGTTCCGGTTAAGGTACACTCGGGTATTAACCTTCACTTTTAGGCTCTAACTTTTGCCAAGGTGCCCGATGCGGGTTTTCAACCTTGCGAGCTATGTTTTTCTTCTTTTTTCTTCATTTTTTATTTCTTTTCTTCCTTCTTTTTCTTTTTCTTCAAATTTTTTCGCATTTTTTTTCTTTCTTTCTTCTTTCTTTTTTTCTTTTTCTTCTTTTTCTTGCTCTAACTTTTGCCTGGGTCGCCCTTCTGGGTTTTCGGCCCAGCGAGCCTCTCAAAGGGTAAAAGTGTAACAAGTCCATGCCAAATGGTTTTTGAAATTGAAGCCCTCTGTATCTAGGAGAGCGACTGTTGGGTTGATTTGCAGAAGAATCCATCACGGTTGCTTCACGAGCCTTGCCTAGTGGGATCTGATCTTCTTGATCTGACTTTGGTGCCTCTTGCTCGAGGGCTGCTTCAAATTGGGCCACACAAGCCTCACATGGCAGTTAACTGTTGAACGTTTTGAACGGATTCCAGATTCAAAACAGATAAATTGAATCTCGAGGCTGAGAGCGATCCTAGGCTACACAATCTTAAGAGCAATTCCACACAGGTCTTCGCAGGACTGCGCAAAACATTTTGTTTTTGAAAGTTTTTAAGAAAGCGACAAATCGCTCGCGCAGAAGATAGTGTGGAACCAGTCTGGATCGAGCCAGGGTCCTTCTCAGTATTCACACCGACAAGCATGATTTCACTCATTAAAAGCTTAGTACGCCTCTCTTTCCCTCAAGAATGATCAAAGTTTTGCCAAAACCCGAGGAATTGATTCCTCTTCGTTTTCATCACCGCAGTGTTCGAAAAGGGTTTTTATGAAAAGTTTAGGTCATTACAATGATGTTTAAGGCACAAGAGAGTAGGTGGTATGTACTGTCGTTCTATTCACATCCTCTGGCACAACTAGCTTAAACAACAACAAGTAATGAAACGTGGTAGCCGCAGCTGTTTCATTCAGATTCCCTGATTGTGACTGGCTCCTCAACCGAGACAGACTCAAAAGGAAAAACAAAAGGATAATTACGAAACGGTGTTCGAGGCAACAACCCCGGAATCACCTGACGTTCTATACACAGGGGACTGACTCGCTACAACAAGACAGACCCGTGAGCAAAAAGGACTGACTCAAGACAATGAGACAGACTCAAAACAAAATAAAAAAAAGACTGACTCGACACCCAAGCCAGGTTTTACAAAACTAGCATTCGCAGATGCTCAAAATGCGTGCCAGACGCCACATCAAAAACACTGGGCGCCGCTCACAAGTGGTCCAACCCTGATCACATACTCACAGTATCCGCATCCTCAAAATCCAATAGCTGGGTAGTAACGGACTTGGCTGGGGTGGGCGGGAGGATAACCTCGTTGTCAATCAAATCTTGCACCTCATGACGGAGGCAGAAACAATTGTCAGTAGCATGGCCTATTTGCTGGTGGTACGCACAGTACTGAGCAGGGTCATGAGTAGCAGGGAGATTCTTCGGTAGGGGTCGGGGCTCAAGAGGTGTAAGATGCCCCTTTTTGGCCAAAATCAAAAGTGCCCTAGACAAAGGCATGTAGAGAGGATGGAAGACTCGGCGCCCTCGAGGCAGGTACTTTGGAGCCTGAGCACTCTTGTTAGATGCACTAGCGAACGGATCGGCGGGTGCGGCCTTGGATTTCTGATCCGTCTCGGGTGCAGGATTGGGAGTGGGAAGAACTGTTTTGGCATGACGGGGCCTATCCCAGTTCTCTGATTGACTGGAACTGCCCTCAGGCGGAGTGGGGAAAGCGTCCTCCACAGCTTTTGTCACAACTGCAGATATCTGTTGCTTGCTCATCCCTCCGGCTTTCAAAGCCTCTACTGCCCACAGCAGTTGTTCGATAGGATCGGCATCTGCCTTCATCTTGTCTTTACCTCTGGCCTCAGCCTGATTGAGGGTTTGGGTTGATGTTGACACGTCATTATTATAACTGGAGGCCATCTCCGGTTGACTAAGTTCAATAACAATTCGGCCCAACAGCGGGGGCTCCTGGGGTACAAAGCTCCCGGCGTACGGTGCAGCTGGCGGTGAAGCTGACATTCCATAGGCGAGATCCGCCACAGACCTCTGGAGATCACCTATCATCCCCATTAGTTCAAAAGTAGTAGGCTCGCGAGCCTGATATAGCTAGGGGGCCCAGACCGGGTGCGCAACCGGCGATCTGGGTGGATGCGGCATATCAATAGCAGTCTCACTGTGTAGGGTGATCCCTTGATCCAACGCGGCCGTCATGACCACGATCTCTTCTGAATTCTGCGTCATACTAAGTCCTGCCGCGGCAAGGAGAAGACACTAGTTGTTCTGGATCAACTCTCTGAATCTCTTAACTGAAACGGAAAACAAGCAGTATTTCAGCCCCAAACAGATCAAACACGGGTGTAGCCGATCAACTGCACTCTACTACTGATCACTGTTCCCCAGAATCACTGTTCAAAACTGAACTGATACCCGCAGACATAACTGATTCTCAACAACGCTGATACTGGTGCCCTCGGGCCTGATACCCAATCTTGCAAACTGATATGTGTGTTCCTGTAGAGATACACTCTAAAAGCACATAGCAGGTAAATGAGAGCCAATACACCCCTATGTTGGGGTAGGGTTTCCCTGTCCTATTTTGTCAGGAGCTAGGGTTTCACTACACACGCAGCGGTTTCAAACAACCTAACATCGGGTAAGCAACCTGTCCTAGTTTGGAATGGTCACTATGGATTCCGAATATGCACTAGGTCGAATGGTCGAAAAGGGTGCCCCGGTAAAACCGGGGTTTGTGTTCCCATGCTGTCAGAGCCCATAACCAGTCAGCCTTATGGTCATGCCTTGACAAGACAAGCCTCCGGCAAACCGTTCAGGAATGGCAGATGGCAAACACGGTGTCCTAGGCGCACCAATGCACATGCAATGCAAAGAGACACATAAATGAAATCAAAACAGGATATCACGAGTTCGAGTCAAGCTCTCTAAATTCCCCAGCAGAGTTGCCAGAAACTGTAGACGCGCCCTTGGGCCTCACTCTACAGTTCGGACTCCCTTTTTGTTTGTTGCGGTTCTTAATCTGAACCAAAGAGTCCAACTCTGGCAAATCGTTTTGAGAAAAAAACAGATTTTTGAAAAGAAGTGCCAAACATGGACTGCTTTGCCAGATACAGAGTCGCCACCTAAATATTTTTTAATGGGAAAATTTAGGAAACCCTGACTCGGTGCCGAAGGCCACGTGTCCGTCATCACCAAAGTTGTCTTGGCTCGGGAGCTTGGGTACGATCGGGGAAGGTCAGCTATGAGCACCCCCTTTCGCCCGGTCCGAAGACCGGCCTCTACTAACCATGATATCCGATTTTGAAAGCATTATGTGTTCTTATTCCGGTTATTAGCCTAGATTTACTATGTCATGCGCGCAGCAAACAAGTATAGACTAGACCGCCTAATTTGGAAACAAGCATTGCACATCCGTTTGTTTTAGAAAATGCTTTGAAATTTGCTACTCGCAAGTAGGCTAAAGTACGGATTTCAACGAGTTTTTTCCAACTCAGGCAATCCAACCTTCACCCACAGGCAATCGAACAGTTTATCTCACATAAGCAATTAGCCACATGGTAAGCATGCTGTCATGTTAACACTCACATGCATGCGAGATGCTAAAGCATAAATACTTACATTGTACTCCATGCCAAAACAATAAACTAGTTAGCAAATATGCATGTCCTAGTTCATGTTAAGTGGCTAATGCAACACATGCAAGGATGCAGTTAGAGTAGGCTCGGCTAACCCTAAAATGGCATGTGAAATGCTACAATTATCACGTATTCAATTTGGAATTGAAAATATGATGCAGTTTGTATGATGTACCGAGCCCGGTGCATGTAAGACAAATGCATGGATGCACGCATGCATGGCATAAGGTATGCAAATTTAGACGTGCCCTAATCTACCATCATAAGCAGGTAAATAAAAGGGGGAAAGAAGTGGAGGTTGGAAGACATGCACACACACGTACCCACCCACACTTATTACAGATTCGCCCTCGCTCGGAGGGACCAAAAGAATAATACAAATTAATTAACTACGCAAGCTAATTAAATATTACAAATTGCCTAATTAGTTAACAACTAACTAAACTAGGGAAAAAAAAAACAGTAAACCGCCCCGGGAGGAGAGCCTGATGCAACGCATGCTCGGGTCCTGCTCGGAATTGCACTGCCATGCATAGACTGCCTCTGTTTTCCCTGCTCTGCCCTTCTGAAGACTGCCAAAGTCTCAGAGATGCTTCTTCAGATACTGGGGATCACTATCGGCTGAGTAGAATAGCCACCGGCTGCAGCATGTGATCATCGGCTGGAAATGAGGCCATCGGCCACCAATACATTGCCGGTCAGCACTAAATATTGCCGGTCGGCAAAAAGTTCCTGCAAAACCTGCAACTCACAGCAGCAGAGGGCAGAATCTTGTATGGCAATGCAATCCAAGCAATGTATGCACCAATCATGCCCCTTATCATGTTTGTGACTCAAAGGGGCATGTACCTTGATTCTCGGACCACCAATCACGCATTTCCATGCATGATGGCCCAAAGAATCAAGCATGCACTTTCATGTCAAATGAAATGCAATGCACGCAATCAAACCAAGGGGCTTCTACCTCCATCATGACTTAGTCAAGAGGTAGAGCATGCATGCCAATGTAATGCAACCCTAAGCATGTTAACTAGGCATGCAACATGGCAATGCAAACAAGCATACAAGCTAGCAAGCATGCAAAACCAATAAAGGGTGGACTTAAACATGAATTAGGCAACTCTAAATAGGCCCAAAACAGTGGCCAAACACCAAGGAATTGGGATCAAACATACATACACACATGCAAGTAAGTTGGACCAACACTTAGGCACTAAAGAAGCAACTCTCAAGCACACTTGAAAAGAGCATAATGTGGACAATTAGCATGCAACATAAGCTTTGAAGATCTTGTTAGAATGTGGTGCCAAACCATTTCAAATGAAGCAAACATTAGCATGCAAATGGCCCAAGTACTTGAAACAAGTCAAGGAGGCTTAAACCATAGCTAAGCCAACCAAACCTCGCAAGGCCAAGAAGGCTTAAAACAGGTTCAAGGCAGGCCTTGACCATGCAAAGGGGACCCTTAGATGGCATCTAAGTGGCTCAAATTCAAAAGCATGCATAATGGCCAAAACATGGAGCATACAACACGAGCTTTTGAAGCATCAAAGAGGTGTCCAAGGCAAGCATACAAGCATGTCTTAGGGACTGAAATGATGTTACAAATGGTACCAAACCACTTAAATGATGCAAGCAATGCATGCTACACATTCACCTACTTGAAGCATACAAGCCATCATACAAAGGAGCTATACTAAGCATGCCAAGATCGACCCAAGCAACTATGGACAGACCTAAAACATGGCAAAATAAGCACAAAACCTTCACAAGGCCAAACCTAAAATATGCTAGAACAAAGGCTAACAACCTAAGGCATATTAAGGCAATAACAAGGCATTACATGGTAGATATGCTAAGCATGCATGGTGTACCAAAACCAACTTAATACAAAGTTAAACCATGACAATATAAGCATGAAATACAGCCATGGCATGATCAACAAAAGCCTAAGCTAGATGCTCCCTTAAGAGGCTAAAAATGGTCCTTTTCAAGGACAACAAGGAGAGGGGGTGGCCCTCCTCTTTTTGAGACTTTAAGGCACCATCTTCACCACTGAAATCCCTCAAGATTTCAGTGGTGAAGAGGCCCAAACACCAAAGTCCCGAAACTTGCACAAAATAGCACAAAAAGGAGCCTTACAAGGCTTAAGAGGGGTCAAACTCCTCCAAACCACAAAACACCCTTAACAAACAATCAAGAGGGCTTAAAAACAGAACTTTTTTGTATTATACACTAAGCACAAAAACAGTTCTAAGATAGGTAGAAAAGCAATGCAAAAATGGGGAATAAAAGGGAAGTTTCTTACCCTTGAAGCCCACCTTCACAAACAATGCTCCAACAGCCTTCTTTGGCTTCAATCCAGCTCCAAAACACTCAGACAACCCTCCAAGGGTCTCAAGTCCAAGAGATGGTGTGTTGGTGTGTGTTTGTGAGCAAAAGTAGGACAAAACACACACTTATAGAGATAGAATATATATCTAACCCTAACCCTAGAACTCAAGCTTTACAAAAGCTGTCTAAAATGTCTAAGAAAAGTCTAACCCTTGGCCAAAGAGAAGAGGCTCTCCTATATAGGCAATTCCCTTTTGTAAGGCTTATAAAACAAGCCATTCAAGAGGGAAATCCCTCCATACAAGTGTATGGAGGGGAAAGGGGGTGGGTGCCAGGTATCACAGCTGGCACAAAATATCTACAAAAAGTAGATGAACAGTGGTCGGCCGCTCAAAATTGCCATTTTGACAAAGTTGATGGCCGGTCGGCCAAAAAGAGTGCCAGCCGGCAATATACATTGCCGGTGGACACAAACAACAGCCGGTGGCCTCTAGCCATGGCCGATGATGTGTGGGGATGCCCCACAAGGCATTCCCTGCCCCTCCAAGGCAAAACACAAGTGTTTGGTGCAAAACCAGACACAAAACGGTCGAGTTCGGAGATCCTGAGGCAAGGCGCGTAGCCGAGACCTCCGGGAACTCCAAACGAACACAAACATGGATAATCACCGAGTGTTCCAACGGTGACGTCCAAGTCTTGAGGACGGTCAAAAATGGGGTGTCTACACCTATCTTTATATAGAGAAAAGAAGAGGGTCAAACAAGCTCTATTAGAAGAATTCATGTCCATCAATGTTTATTTATTATCCTAGAAGAGTAATTATATTAAAATTCTAATTACTAAACTTTATTTCAAATATTGGCTTTATCTAATTGTGGAATCTAAATAAAATAAAACATGTAAAAAATATGTAAGCTATTGGGCCATACTAGAAAATAAATCCAACATTTTTCCACTTAACCCATTAAGCTGATATGATGCAATTATAAGTTTTTCCAAAATATGCAATTTATAAAAATTTGACTCATTGGATTCCACACTAAAAATTTTGACATGTGATCACGAATTTTAAAAATAGCCAATAAGTTCAGATATATTAGAAATTATAATACTGTGATTACTTCAGATCACCAATGTGAGTCATAGCGATTATATAACATTTATGTCATATTTCCTTCTATGCATCACACCATTGATAACCTTCACTAACCCAGTCCATTATTGTGATATGTAATTATTTCCTGAAAAGCCCATATAATTTGTCTTGTAAAGACATTTCCTGTTTATCAATATTCAAATTAATGTGTACACACACTTTTAGAAACAAGAAAAATAAAAACACAATTATTATTGCGTAAATAGTGTCAAATAAAAATAAGCACTCAAGATTATCCATACACATCATGGGTTGCTTAAAAGACCCATCTTGATAACATGCTCTTTGTATGTCTTTGGTGGCAATCCCTTTGTGAATGGATCAGCAATCATAAGAGAGGTGCTTAAGTTTTTAATTAACACTTGTTGTTTTTGGACTCTTTCTCTAACAACTAAGTACTTATTTCCATGTGTTTGGAACCACTGGAGTACTTTCCATTCTTAGAGAAGAAAACTGCTGCGGTATTGTCACAATATATCTTCAGCGGCTTGGCAATTGAGTCAACAACATGAAGCCTTGAGATGAAATTTTGCAACCATAAAGCATGATTTGTAACCTCAAAGCATGCCACAAACTCAGCCTCCATAGTAGATGAAGCAATAATGGACTGCTTCACACTCTTCCATGAAATTGCTCCACTAGCTAGTAGAAAAACAAAACCTAATGTAGATTTTCTACTATCAAAGTAACCAACATAATCTGAGTTTGAGTATCCGGTCACTTCCAATTGTTCTGATCTTCTATAGGTGAGCATATAGTCCTTTGTTCCTTGAAGATATCTCATAACCTTCTTCACTGCTTTCCAATGTTCCATTCTAGGATTACTTTGGAATCTTCCCAACATTCCAACTGCAGAACTAATATCTGGCCTGGTACATGTTTGGGTATACATCAAGCTCCCTACAGCTGATGCATATGGAATGTTCTTCATTTGTTTTCTTTCCAAGTCATTCCTTGGACACTATTTTTCACTTAATTTATCACCCTTCATGATGGGTGCATCATCGGCTGAACAAAACTACATATTGAATCTCTCCAAAACACGATCAATATATCTTTTTTGAGATAGTCCTACCAATCCTCGAGATTGATCCCTAAAGATCTCTATGCCAATAACATAGTTTGCCTTACCTGTATCGACCATTTTAAAGTTCTTGGAAAGATATTCCTTGGTTTCATGCAATAAGCCAAGGTCATTACTAGCTAACAAAATGTCATCCACATATAGCACCAAAATAATGAACTTACTCCCACTAACCTTCAGATATATGCATTGATCAACTGCATTTTCCTCAAATCCGAATGAGGTAATGGTATCATTAAACCTTAAATACCATTGCCTAGAAGCTTGTTTAAGGCCATATATGGATTTCTTTAATTTGCAAGCTAAATGTTCTTTACATTTCTTTGCAAATCCTTATGGCTGCTCCATATCCAAATTCCTATTTAAAAAAAGCAGTTTTCACATCCATTTGATGTAACTCTGAGACATAATGAGCTACCAATGCTAGGATGATTATAAGCGAGTCCTTCTTAGATACTGGAGAGAAGGTCTCTGTATAGTCTATGCCTTCTTTTTGAGTAAAACCCTGGGCAACAAGTCTAGCTTTAAATCGTTTGATATTGCCTTTTGCGTCGCACTTGGTCTTGAAGACCCATTTATACCCGACCTTTTTACAATTATTAGGCAATTTGATGAGATCCCAAACACTATTCTGCTCCATGGATTTTAACTCTTCATTTATAGCATTGACCAATTTAGTAGAATCATCACTATTCATGGCTTGTGAAAATGAGACTGGATCTTTGTTAATCCCAATATCAAAATCAGATTCCTGTAGATACACCATGTAATTATCTAGAATGGCAGGTTTTTTTTCCTTTTGAGATCATCTCAGAACTGCCGGTTGTGGTGTTCTACAATATTTTTAATAGTGGTATCTTCATGAAGTGGTGAAACATGAGATGGTGAAGGATTTTCTTTATGTTGTTAGTTTTCCTTAGCCTGTGGAATAGTCTGAGGAACAATAATTTTTTGATAATGGTCAAATGTTGGCACATCTACCATAATTTCCTCAAAATTCACCATTCATGTTTTCTCACTCCCACTAATTTCACCATTCTCTAGGAATCTAGCATTACCAGTCTCCACTATCCTCGTACTGTGATTAGGACAATAAAATTTGTACCCTGTAGATTTGTCTGGATAACCAATGAAATATCCAAATATTGTTCTTAAGTCCAACTTTTTCTCTTGTAAGTTAAAGATTCTTGCCTCTGCTGGACAACCCCAAATATGTAAGTGTCTCAAACTAGGTTTCCTACCAGTCTACAACTCAAAAGGAGTTGTTAGGACCTCCTTACTAGGAACCCTATTTAAGATATACATTGCAGTCTTTAAAGCTTCACTCCACAGTGAAATGGGTATAATTGAGTAACTTAACATACTCCTAACCATATTTTTCAGTGTACAATTACGCCTTTCAACAACTCCATTTTGCTGTGGCGTACTAGGCATTGTATATTGAGCACGAATGCCTTTCTTTTCTAAGAATTTGGCAAATGGGCCAGGATTTTGGCCTGACTCATCATATTTACCATAATACTCATCACCCCTTTCTGATCTCACTATTTTAACCTTTCTATCTAATTGTCTCTCGACTTCAATTATATACACCTCAAGGATGTCAACAGCCTGAGACTTTTCATGAATTAGATACACATATCCATAACGTGAGAAGTCATCTATAAATGTGATAAAATATTTTTCACCACTAAGACATAGGATATTGAGTGGCCCTCAAATATCTGTATGAATTATCTCAAGAAGCTCATTACTTCTTGTGGCACATTTCTTGGTGTATTTGGTTTGCTTTCCTTTAATGCAATCCACACATATCTCAAAATCAGTGAAGTCTAGGTTTTTCAAAATCCCATTCTTCACCAATTTTTCAATTCTATTTCTAGAGATATGCCCCAACCGTCTATGTCACAAGATTGAGGATTTTTTTATTAATTAGACCACGTTTTAAACCAATATTCAAATGTAGAGTTACTAATGATTGTGCAAACTCATGATTTAAGGTAATTTTATATAAACCATCACAAAAATAACAGAACCAATCATTATTGAATTAAACATTAAATTAAGTTTTCCACAACTAAATAAGACTGAATATCCAACACGATCTAATTTGGATAACAAAACTAAATTCCTAGAAATTGAAGGAACATAAAAAGTGTCTTCTAGATCTATCTGATGACCTGTCTCTAAGATCAGCCGGTAGCTTCCTACAGCTATGACTTCAGCTTTGAGACGGTTCCCCATATAGACAAATCTTTCACTTTCCTTCAGTTTCCTGGTTGAGAAGTATCCCTGCATGTCATTTGTAATATGGGTCGTGGCCCCAGAGTCAATCCACCAAGTATTAGAAGGTACTTCAGCAAGATTTGATTCATAACAAACAAAACAAAATTTCTTACATTTCTTTTTGAACCAAGCCTTTCGCTTGCTGCAGTCTTTCTTCACATGTCCCTTCTTGCCACAAAAGTAGCACTTGACAGTGAAACCATTTTGAGCCTAATTTTCTTCCCTAGGTTCATTATTTTTCTTGGGTGAATTTTTCTTTGATTTTATAAACTTACCCTTCTTTTTCTTTAGAGCTCCATGAGTTACAGTCAATGCAGTTTGACGTCCTTCCTCCCTCAACCTCATTTCCTCCTGAACACATATATTAGTCAGCTTATTCAAATTCCACTTATCTTTATCGGTGTTATAGTGAATTTTGAATGCCCCGAACTGTGATGGAAGTGAGTTGAGAATAAACTGCACGAGGAAAGTTTCATCAACTTGCATCCCTAACGTTTTAAGCTTTGCAGCTTTGTCAATCATATTGAGGATGTGAACCTAAACTCCTCGGTTGCCATCATATTTCATTGTTCTCAATTCAGCCATAATAGTGCCAGCAAGTGACTTGTTAGCAGATCTAAATCGATCTTCAACAACCTTTAAGTATTCCAATGCATTAACAATTTGAGGTAATGAGGTCTTGATATTATTTGCAATGGTCATCTTCATGAACATCAAACTGAGTCTATTGGACCTTTTCCAAGATTCAGAAAGGGAAACTTGTGTAACGCCCCCAAAATTATGCAATAAATACAACTCATAAGTAAAAAAATAACATAAATAAGATACATTCATTCATCAAAGTTCAGAGTTCATTTACAAGGGTTAACACATGCGATGTACATTTACCAATGTTCATCTTGAATCTATAGCATGTGTTACAATGTTGAGAGAAATGAAACTAAACATATAGTCAGATGCCCTATAGGCTTACATCTTTCTAAGTCATTGCTTGGTTACACAAAAGTGAGCCTAGCTCAATACAATTAAAGCCCGTGGCTATACAAAAGAATAAAAACAAAATAAAGAAGCTCTTACTTTCCAAAAGTCCCTCCAAGCTATTGTCTTGGCGGAGGTATGTCACTAGCACCTCAAAATAGTTTTCCCAAATAGGGTGAGCCAAAGCCCAGCAAGAATTATCTAATGCAATATATGGGGTTTAACAAAGATATAAGTACAATGTGCATATACAATGCCTATGACAAAACATTCACATTTTTAATAATCATAAAGTACCAAGTTCATATCTTATTCCATTTTCCTTCAGTTCATTTCAATCCATAAGGTAATTTCATTATCTTTCAACAATCCAACTACAACTCAGTGGTTATCTATTCAACACAATTACCACACAAATACTTCAATCTGTCATTTTACAGAAATTTTGTCCGCGGGATCGACACTCATGTATACACAAGATTTCAGGACTTTCACCCTAGACACTTCGCCCAACTTAATTTTCAATGAAGTCCATCCCATATCTCCTCCCAAACAATGGAGCACATTCCCTTTCTCCTCCCAAACATCATACATATACAATGTATTTAAAACATAGTCATATTCAATGACAATCAACAATGGATTAGTTTTAATTCACCTAATCCTCATGCAATTTCTACAACAATCATTGTTATCATCCACTGATAACCCAATATAGTTATTTCTAAACAGATATTCAATCTCAAGATAGGTAATTTATTCAAAATTTCCAAACGTGAGAGGTATTACATACCTAACTCCACCATCTATTTCAATAGTTGTCCAATTTCATATTTACAACACTAATTTCATTTATTTATACAAAATAAATATTATAATCATTTTAGGGCAAACTCTCATTTTTCAAATATCAACCACAGTACCAAAATTAACAATTTTGACACAAAACAACCTCATTTTCAAACTCCATAACCATTTATTTTCCATTCATCAAAAACCCCTCTTTTTATTTCACACCCAAACCCTAGGTTTGTTCAAACTACTCCCAAATCCCACCATTATTACACAATAACAAATAATTAAGCTAAAAACCATATGAAATTGTAGAAAAATCTCTACCTCAAAGTTTAGAAGACCAAAACAACAAAGGAGAAACTTCAAAGACTTCGAAACCAACTTCTACTCGGATCGAAACGGAGCGCTTGAGATGCTCTACCGCTTTCTCAAAGGTACTAGGGTGAAGATCCCAATGGATCTAAGTGAAATAGTAGAGAGAAGATGAGTTTTAGAGAGAGGAACTCAAGATTTAGGTTTTTGGAAAGTTTTAGAGACAGAGAGAGGAATGAAAAGGTTATGAAAAAAAGTTATCTTCACGGACTGTTATACACGCAGTCTGCTTGAGCATGAAAAGTGACGCTCAAACGTCAGACACAATCTTTCGCTCGAGCGCAAGAAGTGACGCTTAAGCGTAGAATACACACTTTCAGAAGTTTAGCAGACGAAGGACATCGCTCGAGCGTCCGCCTGCTCGAGCGTAGGAAACACCGCTCGAGTGTAGAATACACTCTTCCAGCATTTGTAGGTCTACAAAAATACTGAGAGCTTGTAAATCCCGCTCGAGCGGATGAGCAAAAATCTGGGCAACATAGATTTGAAAAATTAAGCAACTAACTTGTTCCAAACACACAATTACAATTCAAATGACCAATCCAAGGAACAACAAGGGGAAAAAGAGATGGACAACAATATTGAGCCATGAAATCTGAGTCCGGAACATAATAAAATGTTGGGTCAAGACCAGAGTCGCTATAACTTGTTTTGCAGTACTATATTCATTAATGTCTGCAGGTTATCTTCAAGCAATGCCATATCGAGGTCCAACATACCTAGTGTAAACTGAACATGTTCATACCATTCCGAAAAATTTGAGCCAGTAAGTAGAGGGACGCCCGATGCAAGAGAGTGCAATGAGGTGGGAACTATCACTAAAATAAGATAGAACAATACACATATTAAAGTTTTGAGAATTATAATGATGAACTATTGATATCACATAAGTCTTTCCTTTGGGCAAAACTTAGGTATATCTATTGTCCGCTTGTCAAGAATCACTTATGTAGGTCTAAATAATTTATACAACTTTTTCAGTTAGTCATGTTATCTTTGGGTATTCAATTCTAATCTGTCAAATTACATAAGTTACATTACCCTACTCAGTTCATAATTATTTGAAAGTGACTCTCCTTTGGGCTAGTCTCAATCTCTTAATTATAACTGCAATTTGAGAATATTATCAACCTTAATATTACCCTTTTAACAATTCTTTTATGTAATTCTATATTCATAAGTTCTACAAATCTAGGCCACTTTGGCAGTTACAAAATTAATAAACCTTATGAATATGGAACTGACCAACAATATTCTCTATTCATTAATTTGAGTTATTTAATTATTATTAATTCAATCACTATTTTTTATGATTTCTAGAATTTCTTTTATGTGATTACAATTACCAATATGATAATAATAATAACTCTAGATGAACATATATATATATATATAAATCAAATTATGCAATATGACAATATGAATATCTCATATAATGGTTAATAAGAATTACACTTAATATGAATTAACCATTTCAATATTTAATATTTAATGTCGTAAAATTACATAATGATATCAATTTTAAATCATGAAAATATATAAATATTAATAATAATAGACAATAAGTGTACATAATTAGACAAGGCAAAAACATAATTCTCTAACGTGATACAATCAAATAAATATATTTATTTAATAGACCGAATGATTTAACAAAATTTAAAAATTGTTTTTAATCTATGCACTTATCATAACGGCAAGTAATACACTCAATTCAATATCATATTATGATGATTATAAAAATTATTATTGCTAAAATTAATAATAAATCAAAACATGCATATTACACATTTATCATGCAATCTCTGAACTTGGCGGTGGCATCGACTTTATGAGCAGCATCAATGGCTGCACCTAATAGGTGGTCAGTAGTACAAGTTACGTCTTTGCACCCTCAGTGCTGAATGGCATGTAAATGTCATTTAAAAAACGACATCGATAATAAAAACAAAAGTACGTTTTATGAATAATTATACTAATAATATTTATAAATATATTATTATTTCAAATTGTATTGATTCACAAAATCAAGTTCTGATATCACATGTCCTTAATATTCATAAATATATTATTATTTCAATTACCATACTTTATCTCAAATATTAACTTTATCTAATTATGAAATTTAAATAAAATAAAATCAACAATGGTAGAGGGCCCTAATTTCTGTGGCTCAAATGGCTCAAATTTGCCAAAACGATGTCGTTTTGAGTACAAAACAACATCAAAATTGCCAAAACGACGTCGTTTTGGCAATTTTGAGCCATTTGAACCACAGAAATTAGGGCCCTCAAACATTTTTCAAATAAAATATATAAAAAATATGTAAACTATTGAGTCACATTAAAAAAATAAATCCAACAGGTACATCTCTTTTTCTTATTGCCTTGTCGTTGATGTCGTAGTTAGAATTAAGGTAGAAGATGAAGAGAGGGCTCGTCCTAGGTAAGGGTGAGAGTAGGGAAGTGGATGAAAGGATAGTTAGGGAGTAGAGAGGGAAATGGTAGCAATAAGGTAAACAGAAAGAGAAAGAGAAGGAGAGAGAAGCGTACAACTCAAAGTGACAAGGGTCTGTTTGGTAGAACTGTGTAAAAGTGATTATAAATTATAACTTAACAATTATGATTTATAGCTGTGAATATAAACTGTTAACCTTTTTGATACAGCTGTGGAATTATGGATTTAAGCAGCAGAGTAGTGCTTGGTTAATAAGCGGTAAAATAGTTTTTTACTGTATAATTGTCCTTTCTATCATTAAATGATATAAAAATGATTATTTGTCATTTTTTTTAGTTTTAATTTAAAAAAAAAATATTTCATTAATAAAAGTTAATATAAGTAGTATTAATTAGTATCAATTAATATAAAAATTGATACATTTGCTAAAAATGTAATGGAAGTATTATTGTCATAATTATTTTCCATTATAAATTAATTAGTATCAATTAATACTAAAATAATTAATTAGTCTCAATTAATATTAAAATTATTAATTAGTATAAATTAATATTAATATTTAATTTTTATTAGTATCAATTAATATTAATAATCAACAACTGTTATTAATTAGTATCAATTAATAATTAATTCATTACAAAAGTATACAATATTAATTTATTAATAATTAATACCAATTAATATTGATTTTTTTAATTAATATTGATTTTTTTTCTTTTTCTTCAGAAATATACAATTTTTTATTTTTTAATTAATATAAAAATATACAATATGAATTTATTAATAATTAATACCAATTAATATTTATTTTTCAATTAATATTGATTTTTTTCTTTTTCTTCAGAAATATATAATTTTTTATTTTTTAATTAATATTAATATTTGGGTATTGGCGAGGACATTTAAGTAATTTTAGCCCCCCAACACCATCTGCGCACTTAAGTCAAAAATTTAAGCACCCCCTAACCAGCTTTTGAGATAAGCTGAGAAATAGCTTGATTTAAGTTATAAGCTAGTTAACTTAAGCTGTACCAAATATAATATTTTAGCTTAAATTAAGTTAAAAGCTGAAATAAGCAACTTATAAGTTTTACCAAGGGAGAGTTTGTGAAAAGAATTTAAAGTTATGATAAACTTAACACTTTGTAGAGATTTGAAATAATTAATGTTTAGGCTGTTTAATTTAGTATAACTTTTACTTATAATTTATTAAGTAAAAATAATTTAAATGGACAAATTTTAAAAATTATCTATAAGTCAAGAAAGAATACATAAAACTTAGGGTAAATTATATTAATAATCCTTATAATTTGAGGCTCGTGCTACTTTGGTCCATGACTTTTCAATTGTGACACATTTGACCTTAAATTTTGAATCTTGTTCCAAATAAGAACAATTAAAGATATCATTCCTTAATTTCAAGGGTAAAATTGTCAATTTGATAAAATATAAACTAATTTGATAAAAATAAATGTCAAAAAAATATTTAAAATTTTTAAAAATTGTTTCTACCCTCCAAAGATAAAATTATGTAAAATTGATAAATCTTTTAGACATTTATTTATTTATTTGTTTTACCAAATTAATTTTTATTATATGTTTATATGATGATCATGTAATGGGTAATTGTTAAGCTTTTAATGTGTAATCGATATATTTAATATATGAAATATTTTTAGTTTTGGATTTTTTGATTTAATGGATTGGTTTAATAATGATATCAAAGATAATGATATTAAAGTTGTCGTTATATTTAACTTTTGAAAAAATAGAAACTAATTTAATGAAAACAAAAACAACCGTCCATTACATGATTATCATCCAACATATAATAAAAATTAATTTGGTAAAATAAATAAATAAATATCTAAAAGATGTATCAATTTTACATAATTTTATCTTTAACGGGTAGAAATAATTTTTAAAAATTTAAAAATATTTTTTTGACTTTTATTTTTGTCAAATTAATTTATATTTTATCAAATTAACGATTTTACCCTTGAAAAATTCAATGATGTCTTCAATTGTCCTTATTTAGAACAATATTTAAAATTTAAGGTCAAATGTATTACAATTAAAACATTAAGAATCAAAATGACATAAACTCTAAACTATAAGGACCATCAATATAATTCACCTTAAAACTTATACTTTATAATTTTTAATTTTAAACTTAGGCTTGGTTTGACATAATTTTAAAAAGTCAAAAAGTCACTATCCTATGTAAGTCACATTATCTTATTTAAGTCACATTACCTCTCTACCACATCACTTCAAACCCAACCTATACACAACCTATATTTCATAAAAAATTAAAAAATAAACTTATTTAGTTTATCCCAAACAACCCTTTATTATAGACTGCATACTTGTAATATGCTTTGCAATATTGCAAGGTCATTACACCCAACCACACAAAACCATAACACAAACACACTGTAGAGCGTTGTTGCACCAATATTTTTTTTATTGATAAATTATAAATATATTTTTTTGAGATTTAATTAAAATATAAATTATTTTTTGTGATTGTAGAAATTACATTCCACTTCTGGGATTTCTAATTTTATAATGAATCTCTCTTTTTATTAATAAATTATCAAGTTAATTAACAATTTTTAATGATGTTATAAATATGTTTCAATTAATAATTTAGGTAATTTAATTATTGTATAGGAGATCAATTATAAATTTTATATTTTTAGTTAATTCTATTAAATAAAAAATTTTAACAAGGGGGTATTTATTATTTTTCAAACCATAAAGAGTAATCTGTATTTTAAACAAAACTCTGGATGTATTTGTAAATTATCCTTTTTTATAAAAAAAAAATATATATATATATATAAACTAACCATGGTTAAGGAGAAAGGTCTACACAATTAATAATATTGAAGAAAAAAAATTGGCAAAACTAACGACGTTCAAGATTCCGTCAAATAGGCTAACGCCGAGGATTGGAAGATAGTGTTCAAGTGGGACACCGTTACGGCGGACCTGACGATTTGACAGAGGAGAGATCTGGACCGTCTAATGCATGAAGGACAGTTGGTGATGAACGGCTGTGCTTTAACGATAGGGTGGAACGGAAGCGGGAGGGTATAAAACAGGAGTTTGCAATGAAGAGAGAGACACAGAGAGCATTTCGTTGTGTCAGAAAACTCCTTTTATCTCTCTGTTTTTCTCTCTCAATTTTCTTTCCAGTTTCTCGGAAAATTACAGAAAACAGAGAGATTTTCATGGAAATTCGATGAGATTTAGTAACTAAAATGTTGAACTCGCTCTTCTGTTAGAAGATCTGGAGCTCGCGATTGATAGTCTAGAGGTTTGTAAATTGTTGTCTGACTTCGATTTTCTATCTTTTTTGTGTGTTTGGTTCTCTGAATATACTTTTTTTTTTGGTTTACAGATACATTTGAAGTGGTTTGCTTGCGACGATTGGTTTGAAGATGAGAGGTCCGTAATTGAGGGTGTAGTTCGATTTGTATTGCTTTTTCTGTGATTATTTATATAAAAATGACTTGTGTTTGTGTTCGATTTTGTTCTACAGATACATTTAAATAGGTTTGAAGGGATTTCGAGAAGGATTTGAAGTGGATTTGGCTTTGATTTCTCTACTTCTTCGTAAAGATTTGTTTGTTTCACTTCCATATTACAGAGAAAAGGCTTGTTCAGAGGTCTGTAATCGGGACAAATTCCTATTTTTTTACCATCTTTTGATTATCAATCCTCGTAATTAACTCAATTTTTGTTGGACAGGTACATTTCCAGGAGATGTTGAAGCAGTTTTTAGATGACATCTGAACTAGGAGATCAGTTTCTGGGTTTGCGAGATCGGAATCGAATATGAATCCCGACGATTCAAGCTTTGAAATGTTCTCGATTTCTTAGAAATTAACTTATCAATTTGAATATTCATAATCTCAAGACCCAAAAAATCGAAGCTTCCTCTGAATTCACTTTTTAAATCTGCTATCAATTTCGCAATATTCCTTTAATTCATTCACGCTGTTGTGAAGACAAATCCAAGTATAAAAAGGTATTTGAAAAAATCAGAATAAAATGGGAAAATCAAGTTCGATTTTGCAATTTAGCTGATGATTTGATGTTCTCTGCTATTGCAGTTTCAGAGAATTTGGAATCAGTTATTTTGAAGAAGGTCAATATCTGAATGACCTTGTCATGTTTCTTCAGCACTTTCATGACCCGATGGTTTTTGCTTTCGATTCTCTGTGCCCTGCAGTGCTCCGAAGCAATCGGCTCTGTGTTTTGTAATTCGGTTGAGACAAACAGAGATCATCTTTTTCTTCAAGCAAGTTGAAGCTTTCAGGTAATGCGAGAATGGTCCGTGGTGTCACATATGTCGTTGATTTTGCATCTTGTTTTTCTGTTTCAGGTATAGCTGTTTCAAAATTTGATTTTCATTTTGTAATGTTTTTGGGTTCGTAGTTGGTTTAATTTTTTTGGATTCCTATCTATGTTGTTGGGAATAGTAAATTTCTCACTTTCCTCCCCTGACCCAGAATCTGAGATTTTCCCCAATCTTCTCCTCCTCCTCCTTCGTTTGGCAGCCGAGAAAATAATGCTTACGGAAGATAAGAGATTGAGATTTGAATTTATTTCAAAAATGGAATTTCTGTTTCTTTCCCAGTTTTGTCACTCATCAGTTCCTCAATCTCAACGCTGAAGAATAAACTAAAATTATCTCTAGATCTTGTGCAAACAAACCCATATTTAGAACGTCAGACCATTCCTAAAATTGAATATTTCTATCATCTTTTGTTTGAATTGCAGAGAGAGATTTATCCATAATCCATATGTATCTTTCTTGGCTTTTCATTTGTTCAGAGTGTTGGGATTTGTTAACCATAGTTAAGATGGGACAACTAACCTGGGTTAAATGTGACAGGTGTACCAGAGAGAGAGAGAGACAAGAAGTGATGGAGAAGAATAGTATTAACAACCACCAACACCAACACCGCAATCGAGAAAGAATCGGAGTGCTGGGTCAAGTTGGCGATCATCATGATGATGGGTTGTTGAGAACAACAACAACAACACAGGCGCCTGAGACGCGATCGTCGGACTTTGTGTTGCAGTGGGGGAATCGGAAACGGCTCAGGTGTATGAAAATCCAGGTCAAGGTTAACAACACCACCGACTCATCTTCCGCTGCCGTACCGGTCCATCGAACCACGGTTCGAGTCGACCGCCGGGTCATCAGATCCGATACAAACAACAACAATAATAGAGAAACTAGTTCAAATCACCCATCCACCACCGCCAGCAACGGTTATCTGAATCTCCGGCAACGTCCTCCGTCCCCTTCTCATCGCATTCTCAGGTACAACTCCCTGCCAATGTCTTTGTTTTTTTTGGGGGTAAATCCTGGGATTTATGGAAAATGCACTCATTCCTATATCTTTTGACGTAATTACCACAATTTCCTTTTTACCTTATCCTTTGTTTGAAAATGATTTTTTTGACTTTTAATTATTTTAATTTAGAATTAAAAAATTTCATCTAAAATAATATTTTTTTATTTTATAAAAAAATTAAAATAATTATAGTTTAACATGACATTTTATTTTATTTGATTAAAGTAACCAATTTTATTGACTAAATTAGCCCAAACAAGTATGCCTTAAACGGGTTAAAGACTATGGTATACAGGGTGTACTATAAATATAAAAAAAAAATACTATAATTTCATATTCTTTAAGTCAACTACACATAAAAAAAAATATAACTAAATATATCAAAATTATGTCATAGTTAAAAAAAAAAATTAATCCTAACTAAAATATAAAAATGGTTAACTAAGAGTATATACGATCGTAAGTATGCATAATAGAATCCTCCCAAAGGCTATGATAGGTAAATGTTGAAATTAATAAAGATAAAATATTTTTGATAGCCTGATTTTTATGTTCATTGGAATAACGAATGAAAAATGGTTTAATTATTGTGTGAATTATAAGTTTTATGACAGATTAATATAATTATATTAAAAGTCTACAATTAATTATATCTTTTTTTAAATCTCAAGAGGGAGTGTAATTTACTTTCTTTTTTCTTTTTTTTTTTTATTTTCGTTGAAGGTCCGCCCTTTGTTTGGTGTTTCGTACATATTTTGACGAGTTAAATGTTAATAATTTAGAATTTTAAGAGATTTGTCGAGCGATAAAAGCTTGATAATTAGGTCTCAAGTTTAGTTATTCTAATGTGTTTGGTTGAGGAATTTAGAAAGGGAAAGGAAAAAGGTGTGTGAAACTAAGTGAAATGTAGGTATATTTTATTCATATTTTACCAAACTTTTCTCTTTGTCTTTCCAAATCTCTCTCCAAATCTTCCAACCAAACATAACGTAAAGGATCTCTAAAGGTATGTGCAGTCTTGTCATAACCATGAGACTTGTCAAGGTGTATTCAAATTGGCCGAACACCTATTTATAAAATAAAATAAAAAAATTAATAATTTATGTTATACTCATTTTTATTTTTGTTTTTATTTTTTTATTATTACTTGGTATGATATTAGTAAATACAAATATAATAAAGAAATGTGATGGTTGCATTATCGTGTGATACCACCTTCTAGTGTAAAAGTAGTGAGTTTTTTTTGTCTCTCTTCTCCCAACTACAACTAGCATCCAACCTATGTAGCATGTATATTTGTAGGGAAAAAATAATAATAATAATAAATAAATAAAAATAGAAGTTGAAAACATGCCTCCTATCTTTTTCAAAAATTGGTTTTTTAAATTTATTTTTTTAAAAAATGCTAATTACCACTAAAATATGGGTAAAATGTATAGAAATTTGAGGAAAGTGTGCACACCGTGTTCTGTGGAAATAAAGTTGACTGTGGCATTTGAACAATTTAGAAATGAGAAAAGTGAGACGAAATTTGAAAATGGTATTTATATTTGAGTGTGTTGTATATTTTAGGGGACTTTAAAATTCAGTGGTAATTTTAATAAAAAAAAAACCATAAAAAATATAGTATTTTAATTATTAAAATTCATAAACTTTATCACCAATTTTTAATTTTTAGCATGAAATTCTTTATTTAAACTTAGTCTGAAATAAATATATTGTATATATATTTCAAACTTATCTAATATCTATCATATTAGTTTTCTAAGTCTTATTTCATATATAAAATTTTTATTAATACTTGTCATACTATGTTGCATATATATATATTTTTGTTTATATAATAATTGTATTATGTAAATATTCTTGACATATATAAAGTAGTTTAAATACTCCTATAATTGTATATGCCTTCTATTTAAATCAGAGGTCAGACTATTTATTTGGCCTGTCAAGCCCAAAGCCGACCCCTTGGTTGAGCCTTATTAGAGTTTTAGGATGGGTTGAAACTCATTCCAATTTTAAATTACTTTCTTTATATTTCTTTATATACATGTATAATATATAAACATGATAACTGGTTGGTTGAGACTTTAGGTCATGTATATATAAACATGATAACTGATTGGTTGAGACTTTAGGTCATGTTTGTTTCGTGATTTGAGTGGTCGGATTGGACTATCATGGCTGTGAGTTTTACCCACAGCATGTTTGGTAGTAAAATGGAAGGGCGGATTGAGAGTCTAAGGGGCTTAATAATCTCTCTCAGTAGGAGGATTAACTTGGCTGGGTAGAGGATGGGATTAGAAAGATAGTGCGCGGATTGAGTCTATTCGATCAAGAACAGTGCATTTTTTTTTTTTTACCAAGTGCACCGGTTTGTTTTAATATTTTTTTTATATAAAAATAATTTAACAATCCCATTACTAACTATCTCTCACACCATCATCAAAACAAACACACTTTTACTTAATCTCTCTACTAACAATCTCCATGTTAACAATCTCTTGATAAACTATTCTCTCACATTATCATCAAAATAAACACACTTTTACTTAATCCACCCATTAACAATCTCCACATTAACAATCTTTTCACTAATTATTCTCTCAATAACAATCTCATTCAATATAATCCGTCAAACAAACATAACAAACATGGCTCTTGTAGCTCATTTATTTGTATTTTTTTAAAAATTGGAAATCAATAAGCAGAAGTTAAAATAATTGCAAAAGTATGGAGGTGCAGGATGGGTCTGTGCTTTTGTATAAAGTAGAAACTGTGGTCTTACTCACTAAGGTTGGTTTGCGAATTGATTTTGATTTTTTATATAAAAAAAAAAAAAAAAGTGTAAAAAAAAAAGAAAAAAAGAATGGATTGAACTTTTTGTATTGATTTTTTTGACTAATTTTAAGGGGAGACTAGGAGTTTAGGAAAAAAAAAAAAATTACAAACACGTAGGTGTAAGTGTGTTTGTGGTGGGATACAAATGAAAGGTTGTGGGGTGCAAGTGTTACTTGCACCCCTCTATATATTGATAATTTTTTTCTTCAACTCTCAGCTACATGTAATTGCCCCTAACTTTAACATTTTCCTATACATGGCCTAAAACACACATCTCATTTGCACCTTCATATTTTTACAATTACTTCTACTTTTTAATACTGATTTGCAATATTTTTTAGGTTCAAATCTTTAGACTGACTTTTCAGAATATAAACTAGTGATTTTTTTGCTAATGATTTACGCAAAAATGAAGCAACATCATTGAAAATCTTTAGATTGACTTGTGACTAGCCCAATATTGGCTACGGGCTGAGTTTACATTTTTGACGTAGTGAGCCATGATTGGGCTTGAGCTCAGACCTGAGGTTAAAAGATTGAGCCCGGCCTAATTGAGAGGCCTAATAACTGATCATAATAATTGTGTTAGGTTAGATAATTTTAATAAGAATCTGAAATGTCATATATGATGCCCACCCTAATATGAAGTTAGATTGGGAATATTTAAATTATCGAAATAAAATTTATGATGAATTTTACAAGTTTCACACAAATTTAAATTTGGAATAATGCTATATATATCAATTAATGTACTGACTAATGTATCAATTGATGATGTAATATAATTTAAAATGTTTTAGTATTTATAATGTTATTAATGAGTGAGGTCAATAATAATTTCATAACTAGTGTTAGTATACTAGTTAGTACACTAATTGATACATATAGCATTACCGTTAAATTTTAGAGAAATTTATATTGGTAAAGTTTTCATGCTTCAATGCATTCAAGTCTCATTTATTTTTCAAACAGTGGTGTAATTGAGACCCCCTCTCAGCCCCACCCCACCACCCCCCACACACACTGGGGTTGGTGATTGGAGAAAAAATAAAATTAAATAAATTAAAAATTAAAAAAATTGACCAATCAAAGGCCGAAGGGGATCGTCAGGATCACTATCTGTGAGGATCCGGATCATTTTTCTTTTTCAAAGCAATTACATATCTATAGGTGGACCACGTTTGAATTAGTGAAATCATATGTCCTGTCTAACTAATACTTGCTAACAGTATTTTATGGGGCGGTCGGTCAACATGAAATGGATCACAGCATTACCTCCATTTATATTGAAAATTCTACCATTGAATTTTTATATTAAAAATTAGAGTAATGTTAGGTATTATAAAAAAATATCATAAAAATAATCATAAAAGATTTTTCATCGTTAGGTTACACATACAAGAAAACACAATATACTAATCAAAGGATAAAAAATCTTTATGAAGTATTTCATAATACTTTTTTCATGATCCTTAATATTATTCTAAAAATTACCATCGACAAATTTAAAGTTAATGAAATATTAATTACAAGAATAATTATATTTTATAGATTTATTTTTTGAGTAATTTTGATGGGTATGTAATGATGTATATGAAGTGCCAAAAAGAAAAAAAAAATTTTATTGACTCTTCAATTTATTTGTGTCACATTACCTTTCTATCTTGTAATTTTTTTAAACTGTAAAAGCACAATCAATTGAGTGGTTTAAAAGTGATTTAAGGGTTTAAATAACATTTAAACTACGATTATTGTATTAAAAATTATTTTAAAAAAAAAAGAAAAAAGAAAAAAGAAAAAGGCATCATTACAAATTATTAATACATAAAATCCTAGTTTTTCAAAAACGCCATCTTGATGACAGCTCCAACTCCTTTCCATATTTGGAGACCCCACATGGAAAACCTTTTTCCTATCCAGACTCCAGTATTAGACCGTCCGATTCAGCTGTGGATTAGGAAATCTGGTCCACAACCTTTTTCTGTCGCTGTTTTATCCATGGTTCTGACACGTATACCTAAACCGACGGCTTAGATCTTGACAGCAACCATACGACCCCAAATTTATTTTAATTTTTTTTCTTCTTTCCTTCGTATTCCCAGCTTTGCACGTTAGACAGATTGATGAATCGCACGCCTTTTGTCCCAAATATCTTCCCACTTTCATATATTTCCCCTAATCTTCCTTACATTAAACCCAGAAACAAAACCAACCACCAACTTCCCCAAAACAACCCTCCATCTTCAAAGATTCAGAGCGATCAATCTAGATCACCCCAAGGTTATCTAAGTAATTTCACCGCCACCGATCAATTTTTATTTATTTTTTTTTTTTTTTTATGTTTATATGTGTTGATGGTATATGTTTTTTTATTTTTTATTTTGTTGGGTTGTTAGGAATTCAGAGAGTTTGATTGCCATGAAGGGACAGAGCAACGGGGTGAAGGGGGTAACATCTCCGGACAGAGGGGGTGCGCAGGATAAGAGGGGTAGTGTGCTTCATAATAATAGTAATAATAATATTACTATCGCTACCACCACTACCAATAATAATAATAATAATAGTAATGATAATGGTGGTCGTGGGGGTGGTAGTGGGGCGTGGGAGGGGGCGCAGGATAGCAAGAAGGGAGGGAATTTGTCGGGGAGTGATGGGATGCCGGTGGTGTGGCCGCCGAAGTTTGTGATCGGACTAACAAACAAGGAGAAAGAGGAGGATTTCTTTGCATTCAAGGGTTCTAAGCTTCCTCAGAGACCCAAGAAGCGTGCCAAATTCATTCAACGCACCCTCAATGTATGAACTCTCTCTCTCCCTCTCTTGAAAAAAACATTATTCATCACATTTGTTTGTTTTATTTTATTTATTTATTTATTTTTGACATTTTAAGAAGTGAAACTATTTAGGTAAGGTGAAAATTGGAAAGCTACAGTTGGTTAGAAAATTTTGGCTATTTTTTAAAAAAAGAAAAAGAAGACAACACAATATTCAGTTCATCTCATGACGGAGCATCCACTCACATTGTGAATTTATTAATTTTGTAGAAAGCTGTGATTAAATTTGCTTAGTTTGATGATTATTGCTGGTAAAAGATAGCAAGTTTTTTTATTTTTTTTATTACAATTGACAAGAGATTATTTATAATATTAGGAGAACTCAATAAAAAGATACTATAATGAGAAAGAAACACTCAGTCAACCTAAGAAAACTACTCAGAAACTAGAATACTGTATCCGGATGGAAGTGTATATCAACTAAACTAGTCGTAAAATGTAGTGAGTTTTATTTATTTATTTATTTTTATGTCAATCGATAGAAGAATAATTTTAAATAAATAATTAGTTACAATAATTAAAAAATTAACAAAATTTAACAATCAATTACTAGTTAAAGTACAAACCCCGTAATGGATATCAAACTTCTCTCTTATGAGGTTGAGCCTGCAACTTCACACTATTATGATCTTTAGGTCACATGTCCATAGTTGTAAAATGAAGCAAGTTAAAAAGCCCTCAATTATGGAGTGAAATGAAACAATCAGAAAATGATGAGAAAAAAATGGTGTGATAAATTTGAGATTTAAACATAATATAAAGGACAAATTATATTAATCTCTTCTGAGATTTGGGGAAAAAATATATAAGTCTCACAGTTTTACTATAATTACATTGGCTTATTTAAAGTAAATTACTATAATTACATTGGCCTATTTAAAGTTTTAATTTACATAACCCTTAGCCATTTTTTTATTATTATTAATGATTAGTTAGTTATAGAAATAGAAAAATAATGTCATCTATTTTACATAGAACTATTTATATTTTGTTTGTTATTCTTGTGTCTTCACACAATATTCATTAGTTTCGATTCTTTTAACCTTACTTAAAGAGATAATTATGTCAAAATTATAGAATTAACTTCTTCTTCTTTTTAAATTATGGGGAGGTTAATGTAATTTATCCTACTTTATAGCAAAAATTGTGAAATTACGAAATTACCCCCCCCCCCCCCCCCCCCCCCCCCCCCAAAAAAAAAAACACAAAAAAAAGAAAAGAAACCTAAATAAATAATTTTATTAAATTAAAATTTTCAAATTTTGTTTTACTTTGTTTGGTGGATTTGGTGGGGACTATGGTATTTATTTATGGATTTGAGTAAATTACAAATTTACCGCTTAAAGTTTTTAAAATATGAATTGTTTCTTGTGTCTTAAAACTTACATCTTGTCCTTTCAAATTTGTAATCATATAGCAAATGATCTCTTTTATTAATAAATTATAAAGTTAATTAACTGTTTTTAATGATATTAAAATTTTATTTTAATTAATAATTCAAGTAATTTCATTGTTATATAGAAAAGTAGTTAGGAATTTTAATTTGTTATTAATTCTATTAAATAAAAATTTTTGATTATGAGATATTTGTAGCTTCTAAAATCACATGATGCAAATTGTATTTTAGGTAAATTTTAAAATCTTTTTTTTTTTTTTGTCTTTTTATTTATTTATATTTATTTGTAACAACTCGTGTGATGTAAACTTACACGTGTGAGTCGACATGTGGATTTTTATAGGGATCTAAGCCTAATATTATTGAATTAAGAGTAATGATAGTGGCGTAGGTTTGGGAGTTAGGAGTTTGCTCATCTCTAGGTCTTAAGTTCAAAACTTCTTAGGTGCTATCAATCCTTGTATTGGGTCAGTCCATATAGAGCTTTGCTCTGGTTTTAAATGGGCCACATGCTAGTGGACGGTGGGATTAGTCTCCCAAGAATTAGTCGAGATACGCGCAAGTTGGTTCGGACACCCTGAGTAATAAAAAAGAAGAAGAGTAATGATAGAGAATTCTATTATTTGAGCTCAAAGAGTTTTACACATGTGGTAAGAAAAAATAAATAAATAAATATACAGGCGCACACATCACATCGTAAGTGGATTTCACCTATTTAGAACTTCTCTACGGCTCTCTTTTTAGAGCTTTCAATCTTTATTTTTGAATTAATTTTACATTTATTTCTTGCTTATTGTGTTGATCTGTTGATATGATAAAAGATGTTAGTTGCTTTGAACAAACTAGAACCACAATAGAGACTGACAAATCACAAAAGGACACCTTAACCCATTTAATTTAAGGTACTGTTTGGATTGGGATTTTAGGTTTGAGTGATGATATTTTCCTTTCCCATGCCCCACTATGTTTAACATGTTGTTAAACCAGTTTAATTATTGAATTGCTGCACCTGTTATTGCTTCCAAAGCTCCTTTCAAGATAATGACCAGTGACAATTATTGAAGCTGAGAAAGCCATTTTTCTTTTTATTTTTTTATTTTTTAGGAATATTTGATTTTTCTTCGTATTTCTTTTTGGTGATAATTGTTAACTTGAGCATGCTAATTTCATTTTTTTTTATTTTTTTTGGTTGGTTAGTTGGTAAGCCCAGGAGCGTGGTTATGTGATCTAACTTTAGAACGATATGAAGTCAGGGAGAAAAAGATCTCTAAAAAGGTACTTACTTGATATTTATTATGAGCAAATTTATATACACACAGGTGGTGTTTGGCAAGTGGTTTTGGGGTTAAAATAGTCACAAAAAACAAAATAGGTTATTTTAGCCACAACAAACAAAACATCACATCCAACCCATAATCATTACACTCTTCTCTCACAAAAAAAGTCAAAAAAGCTAAAAAGTCCTTTCCAAACCAAGCTTTTTAGCCCAGGCTAAAATAGTCAAAAAAGTCAAAAAGTCAACCCACTTTCCAAACGGAAGCACAATTAAATTATTAAAATTTATAAAACAATGACACACGATATAAAATAATTGCAAAAATAAAAATTTACTTTTAATTTTCAGTTTTATTAAACGTCAGTGTACTTATTATATGGTTATTTTATACCCATATTGGACCAATGCAGCGACCAAGAGGGCTAAGAGCTATGGGGAACAGCATGGACTCGGACTCAGAATAGAGGAGAGAGAGAGAGAGAGAGAGAGATAGAGAGAGCTTGTGGGACAAGACAACAATGGGTCATTGTGTTGTTGAGTGAGTGTTTTGTTGTCTGCAAGAAAGGTGTGCTGAGTATAACAATTGAGGAGGATGATGAGCAAAGTGTAGTTATTTTTGACGGATATGTGATAATATTTAGCATTGAAATATGTATTTAGTCACCTTCCATCTCTAGAAGAAATTAGAGTAAATTACACTTTCTTTTATTTTTATTTTTATGTTTGGTTATTTTTTCATTTTGGTTTTAATTTTTTTTTTTCTCTTATTTTGACTCTTCATGTTTTAAGTTTTTTTTTTTAAATTTACTTTTAAAATTAATTTCTGTTCAAAATCATATAGAAAATACTGCGTTATATATGACATAACAAATATATTATTATACCGGTGGTTGAGTTTGTGTAAGAGGCATGAGTTATATATAATAAAATATTTTTACATTATGTGGCTATCAATGTCTCATAAATTAGTTTTTAGAATAAATTAAGAAAAATTTAAAACATAAAAAGTGATTGAGTGAGAAAAAAAAAATTGAGGACCCAAGTGAAAAAATAGCTAAACAAGATGAGGACAAAGTGTAATTTATTTAAAAAATTATTAATTAATTAGAAATATAGTTGACTTTATTTAGTTGTCATATGATGCATCACACTCTTTTTTTTTTTTTTTTTTTGATTGACACACTCATATTATTTTGAATATATTAAATGTTTAACAAATGTGAATGTGTTACGTTAAGTGATAAAACATTAATAAACAAAATTCCCAAGGGATATTAGTGGGTAAGAAATGTAATTTGCAAAACAAAAATTTATTAAAAATTTAGATGGTGGAGCAGTTGTGTTGTTCTCTTCTCCGCACATAACAACTTTGCTACATATTCTTATTTAATTATAAATTTTTTTTACTAATTATACATATAAGTGTGAGAGGCACATTTTTGAGTAGATGACCAAAAAACTTGACTCAGCCTCCGTTTGGGAAGTGGGTTAGTTTTTTAGTTTTTTGACTTTTTTAGCTAGTTTAGCCTAGGTTAAAAAGCTTAGTTTGGAAAGGATTTTTAGGTTTTTTGACTTTTTTTTGTGAGAGAATAGTGTAATAATTATGTGTTAGATGTGATGTTTTATTTGTTGTGGCTAAAATAGTCTATTTTGTGTTTTGTGACTAAAATAGTCCCAAACCTCCTTGAATGAGTTCTTGATCCTCTCTAGCTCTAATAAAATGTGTTTGAGAGTTTTTAAACAAGGTAGGCTTGGGTTTAGGGGCAAGGACAAAAAACAAGATAGGGTTTGGGTCGATTGTAGGGAAGGATAACCTCGATCTGGTGATGTATATTATTAAAATATGTAATTTAGAAAAAAAAAAACATGTTTTCATTATTGTTTAATGATATAAAATGATTTTGAAAATATTTTTCTTTCTATTTTATGTCTTCTAGATAGGGGTGGGCGCGGGTCGGTTGCGGCCATGGAACCTCCAATCCGCCATCCGTCCGCTAGTTTGGCGGATTTGAGAAAATCAATCCGCATCCGTCCGCCAATCCGGCGGATGTGGATTGAGCGGATTGGCGGCTTGGCGGATGGATGCGAATCGGTTTGGTGGTTTAAAATTTTATAAATTTTCAACATAATTCAACTTGTGCACTTCCTCAAAAAAAAAGAAAAAAAGAAGAAGAAAGTATTACAGTTAATGACTTAAAAAAATATTACAATCACTGCATGCCTCATCCAAAGCAAGAGAGTTAGAAACTTTAGAATATCACAATCACTGCATGCCTCATCCACATATTACAATCACAGTATGCCTCATCCACATAAAGTATTACAATCTGTGGTTCTTAAAATATAAAAACAATTTAAACCACCAAAGCGCAGTAGTAAAGATTGTATATCTTTGTATTGTTACATCTATATCTGTTTTTGAAAACAAAAACCAACCAACATATATCATATTTTCTATTTATTATTTTTAGAGATAGATTTAAAAACCAAAAAATATAGATAAATAATACGTTTATTTTTTTCAATTCAAAAAGATATTCAAGTTGAAAACTTTTTTTCAATAGAATATTTAAACTCTTTTTTAATTAAAAATATAAACAGAATATTTAAACAAACTGAAAACACAAAGTCTTATAAATTACTAGGAGTGTTCGCGGTTTGGCGGTTCGGTTGCGGCCAAAGGAATCTCAAATCCGTCATCCGTCCGCCAGATTGGCGGATTGGAGAAAATCAATCCGTAACCGTCTGCTTGTCATCACGCATCCGTCCAAAATGCGGCGGATCGGTTTGGTTCGGTTGGTTTTGGCGGATCGGTATATCCGCTGCTCACCCCTACTTCTAGATAATACATTTTTTCTCTTGCTCAAACACTGTAAATAGAATATACGTATATTTTTCTTTCTATTTTATGTCTTCTAGAAAAAACACTGTTTGTTTAAAATCAAATTATTAAAATTTAATATTAAAAATATAAGTTATAAAGTTAAACTTGACAGATGGGCTGAAGTAAGATTATACTAAGGCTCTGCTTGGCAAGTGGGTTTTAGGTTGTCTTTTAACTAAAATTCACAAAAAAACAAAATAAATTAAAATAGTTAATAAGATATAATATCATATCAAATCTATAATTATTTTACTTTTTTTCTTATAAACATCACATTCAATTACAAAAAAATTCAATCATCTTTCTAAACACAAAAATTTTAATCTACTAAAACAGTCAAAAACTAAAATAACCTACTAAAATAACAACTTCTCACACCCATAAGGATGGGACAAGGGCAGGAAAGGAATCTAGCAAATAAAATGAAACATGCGAGTAATATTCACTAATGTTATATTTGGTCGAAGGATTTGAGAAATAATTTAAAAAGAAAAATAGAAAAAGATAGGTAAAATGTAAATAGAATATACGTATATTTTACCTAATTTCACATATTTTTTTCTTTTTTCTTTCTAAATTTCTCCTTAAATCCCCTCAACCAATCACAACAAAACGGAGAGTAGTTAGGTCCCTGTACCATACTCCATAATCATCCATACTCAAGGCCACATAAGTGTATAGAAAGTCAAAAAAATTAATAACCTAAGGTCTTGTTTGTTTAAGCTTGATATGATTCGCACGTCTGTCAACGATTTACGGGTATCAATGGTCCTTGCGTCTTGACCTAACCTAACGCGACTTGGATGACGTCCCACGAACCTCAAACCTCAACAATTAATTAACCTTACATTAGCACACACCCAGGAATAAATACATACATAATACAGGTATAAAGAAAACAAATTATGACATATATGATCTCATATACTTACTGTTAAGTTGGAGGAGGATCCTCCTGGCCGCCCAGGCCACTACCTGTTCTTGGATCAACTCCTGAATCCTGGCTAGCTGCTGATCACACTCTGCTATGCGAGCAGTGATATACGGTTGAGTATACCAATCTACTGGTGTATTAACGTAATGGTATTTTTGATTTTCCCAAAATTGTTTTAAACCATAAAAGTTGTTCAAGAGTATCGACAGAGGGCATACATGAAAACAAAGTTTTATTGAAGAAGTAAAACTATTTTACAAGAGTGGGGATTGGAAGTAATATTACAAAATATTACAAAAGAGAAGATTGAAAACTTAAAACTGACTCTGACTCTGCCTCAACAAGGGTGAGAGCATGCCCTTTTATAATACAAGTGCAGATAAAAGAAGGGACAGGTGTTGAATTGCCATTCGACCGACGAATTACACCTTATCCTATCGGCTGATGTCATGCATGACGATTATTGATATTATCTCTACTCGGATAATGGGAATCTACTTTTTGCAAAGTTCTTTGGCCTGATGTGCCGACACTTAATCATGTCGCTTACCCTTTCAGTTGCTTTTGGCGAGCTTTTCGGTGAGGACATCTGTCATGGCATCCCAAAAATCACCAAAGTGGGTGTCATTGTCTTCATCATCGGGGTAGTTGGCTTTCTCCAGCTAACACGTGTTCTGCTGGATCAATATCTGGTTCGGATGAGGGTTGGCTGGTTCCTGATCTCATAGAGACATCATCATCTGGAGGTACTGTTTGCAAAAACTGTTCTTTGAGATAATTCATACTTTTGATAATAATCTCATTTTCAGATAAATTAGGGTACTGATTTCTTAATTCCTTTTGAATATGAATAAACGGATTCTGAGATAATGCGGGTGGAGCAGTGATAGCTGGTTGTTTAACTGTTTCTCTACATGCTTGGGCATGTTCCTGAATTTTTGTTACTGTTTCAGAGATAATCGGATTCATACCTTTATCCCACCATTTAACAAAGAAAATTTGTTTAAGGCGGGGTACCTTATTCTGGTAGTCGCAAGCAAAATCCCATTTCCAAATCCATGGGATGCTGAATCGGATGGAAAAATGAACTAATGATTTACTGATAGATAAATCTCTGTTTTTGTTAAGATAAGCATAAGCCCGAGAATAGGCATAATGCCAATCATTAAAAGCAAGTCGGATTTCTTCTGGTAAGATGTCAAGAGATAACCCAAATTTATCCCACCACACGAGGAACCAGTTTGGAACATCGTGTTTGAGAACATCGGGGCAAATCCGGATGAACCAGGAATGAGAACGGATAGGATTCTGGTAATAAAAGACTTGGGTAAAAGTATCAATATAATCCCAGTATGTATATTTTGTCTGTTTATTACGGAGATCAAGATCTCGTAATGTATGCGGATGGATTCCCCATGTAGCAATGGGCATAAGATTTCGGATAGTAATTTTGCTAAACGAGATGGGACTCGTAGATTTATGCGGATCATGGAGATGATGCTTGAATTCACAAGCTCCAGTTTCAGTTAGTATTTGTTCATAAATATAACGGTACTGATCAAAATGTGGAGGTGACTGTTGAGTGGTGAGATATCGTTTCTTAATCTCCCATGGATCTTGCATCCATTGCTTATCAGCAGATTCAATCCAGAGGACAGTTTCCTCGGTAATACTGTTGGGTGTATACGGGTCTTCTGTTTTCAGAAGTATATCCTTTGTGGATTCAGTACTGGTTTGTCCTCGTGAGAGAACTGGATATTCTGTTTCATAGCGTGGGGTATGACCACCACGGCCACGCCCGCGGCCTATATGGCCCCTGCTGGTCATCCTCCTCTTCAGGAGTTGATTTCTGGAGATATTCCCTGGTTAAGAAATCAGGCAAAGAGTTATTTTCCCCTTTAATATATTCAATATCAAAATCAAAATTGGATAAATAACTTTGCCATGTAAGGAAAATCTGTTTAGATGCTAGATTTTTAACATCTTTTTTAAAAATCTGTTTAGCAGCAGAGCAATCAACTCTGATAAGAAACTGCTGATTTAAAAGGTCATCCTGGAATTTTAAAACACATTTAACAATGGCTAAACATTCCTGTTTTATAGTGGGATAGTTTAAAGCGGCTTTATTCCAATGGCCAGAATGGAATCGTAATAATTCTTCCTTCTGGGTTTTGGGATTAAGCTGTTTTAAAATACCACCAAATCCGTCATTGGAAGCATCAGTTTCAACAATTTTCTTCCAAGTTGGATTAGGTAACTGTAAACATGGTAACTGTTTAACTTTAGCTTTAATTTTTTGGACTGCTGCTGTATGTTCTTTACCCCAAGGAGGAGGGTTCTTACGAAGTCTGGTAAATAGGATGCTGCAGTCAGCTGCAATGTTAGGATAATAATCACGGATATAATTAAGACTTCCTAAGAATCTCTGCAATTGAGTTTTATCTTTAATTTCATCAGGAAATTTGGAGGCAAACTCAATACTGCGATTGATGGGAATAAAACTTCCATTTGAAATATTATGACCAAGATATCTGATAGTTGTTTGGAACAGTTGCATTTTTGGTGCTGATAGCACTAAACCATTTCTGTGGATAACATGCTTAAAAATATTAAGATGTTTAATATGCTGTTCGATTGATGAAGAATAAATTAATACATCATCAATATATGACAAAGTAAATTCAGAAAACGGATTAAAAATGTCATTCATAATATGTTGAAATTCTGATGGAGCATTTTTGAGACCAAATGGCATTACATTCCATTCATAATGTCCAAATGGAACTGTGAATGCTGTTTTATAACGATCCTGTTCAGCAATTTCAATTTGCCAATATCCTGATTTCAAATCAAATTTGGAAAAAATGATTGCATCCTGTAATCGATCTAAAAGATCCTTTTTATTCGGAAGAGGATATCTGATCCATTTTAGTTTATCATTTAACGGTTTATAATTGATTACAAGGCGGGGAACACCTCGTTCAATTTCAGCATTTTTATTGACATAAAAAGCAGTACAACTCCAAGGAGAGTGACTAGATCGGATTAATTTTTTCTCTAAAAGACTTTGAATTTCTGTTTTACATAATTCCATATATTCCTTTTTCATCTGACTAGGGCAAGCTCTAGTTGGAATATATTTTTTATCAAAATCAGGTTCATATGGTAAAGTAACTATATATTTCTTCCTGTTCCAGAAAGCATTAGGAATAGTACCACAAACTTCTGTTTGAAATTCATTTTCAATGATTTTAATTTTCTGTTGCAAAGAGGATTGTTGTAGCCTTTGTTCTGTTGTTAAAAAAGAAACTTCCTTAGTTAAAAAATTAATTTGACTCTGTTTAAAAGTAACTAGATCCCTAATTTGATCTAATTCTTTAGTATACGGTTGGGTGATAAATTCAAAAATAACAGATCGTCCCTGCAATTGGGAATAAATTCCTGTCGAGTCAATTTTTTGAATAGGCATTAAGAGACATAAAAATGGTGTGCCTAAAATAATATTTGTAGCTAGATTTCTGACTAAAACAAAGGATGTTGGAAGACAGAGATCATTGTTACAAATATATGCTTCTGGTATCTTATACCTGATTTGCATGGAGTTTCCACTTGCACTGGTTAAACTTTGAGTAGTTTTCTCAAAATATCTGGTAGGAACTATACCTTCTTGGATACAGTTCATATCTGCTCCGCTGTCTACCAAAGCAATGGCATCTTTGATAATAAAATCAGGTTTAATCATAAAAGTGATTTTTATATACCATTTTTGAAAGGTTACTTGATTTACTAGTAGCAAATACTGGTCAGGTTCATCCTTGGAGTCAAGTTTTTGTTCAGTTTCATTGATTACTTCTTTCTGTTTTTGTGGTATTTGAGTATGAAGATATTTAATATCTTTGATGGCTGCTGCACTAGCTGTTTGTAAATGTTTCACCTCTGTTTTCAAAACATTTATTTCCATTTTTAAATCTTGAATTGTAGTTGGCTGATTATTAACTGGTTTTGCCTGAATTCGGTCAACTACATGTTTCAAATTGTAGGAATAATCGGGTATGTTTGGTGTTTCTTGTACTGTTTGTTGGTGTTCATAACACATTTTTAAATATTTTAATTTTATTTCTGGATCTTGTATCTGATCTGCTACAGCAAGCATATCTCTTTGGGTATCTGTTAAGACATTAATACTACTAGGTTCTCCTAGATGTAATCCATTCATTTCTACTATGGATTTCCAGTAATTAATTTCTGATATTTGGTCCTGACTAGTATTACAGGGACAGGATTCTGTTGGTTCATCATCACTTGGTGAGGATGTGGAATATAACTGGTTTAGATCCTATGACATCAGAAATACAAGGTATTCGATTATCCCGAAATAGAATACCTCATGGTGTTTATACCGCACCAATTCAACCACCAGATAGTCCAACGGCCAGTGATATGAATTTTGAAATCTAATGGATTTTACACCAGGAAGTGAAAATAGGAAAATAATAAATCAGGAATTTTATCAGAATAGCAATGCCGAATTTAGAAATTGGTATTTTAAAAATCATAGTCCAGAACAATTAAATCAGTATAAAACTCAATATTATCAACATCTTGAGATACATCAGACAATAATCCCATTTGTAAAATGGTTCAAAACTGAAACCCAACCAAAAATAACTGCTATTGAAGATCAGTATAAAACCTGGACAACAACAGAAGGCCAGATAATTAGCTCTGTTCATCCGCCTCCACAATCATTAGAATTAGCTCATAATGGTGAAACCACACGACAACCCTTAGTAGCCACAGCATATTTAGATGCTCAATCAGGAAGATTTTCTAAACCAGATTATATTAAATTATCAGATATTGGTTTAGTAATTAAACAACATAATTATACTAATTTAATCTGTCAGACAATGAGTAAACAATTAACCCGGATAGAAGAAGCAGTCTCTACTTTTAAAGATAGGAGCCTTGCTTCACCAGTAGCTGGAACATCTGTTATTCATCCAGTATCCATCAAACCGCCTTTGGAGATAACTAATTTTAAACTTAAAGCTCCAAGTACAGAATTTATGGATACTCTTCTGCAGCGGATGCAGAATCTAAATGTTAAACCACCGGAACCTCCACCACCTGAAACTTCTAGCGGTACCATCCATATGATGCGATCCGAACCCTTTGCACTTCCAGATGAGGAAGATTATTTTACTCCTAAACAGATACATGAAATCCAAATGAATTTTCAAGAACAATCATCTGTTAATAAACTTCATTCATATACTCCTTCGACTCCAGCCATCTTACCACAAACCCGTAATTATTATGCCAGACCTACACCTCCTGATCTCCTTTATGAAGAAACTTATCTTCATGATCAAAGTAGTTTTCATGGTAAAACCATTTATGAATGGAATATAGATGGTCAATCTGAATATAGTATTTTGAAAACGCTACATCAAATGTTGATGTATGCAACTGTTTGTCGACAATACAGCAATCAGGATCGTGATATAGCCAAATTCATTATTAATGGCTTCACGGGCCAACTGAAGGGCTGGTGGGACAATATTATTTCTCCCACTCAACAATTTGGTTCGGTTGGTTTTGGCGGATCGGTATATCCGCTGCTCACCCCTACTTCTAGATAATACATTTTTTCTCTTGCTCAAACACTGTAAATAGAATATACGTATATTTTTCTTTCTATTTTATGTCTTCTAGAAAAAACACTGTTTGTTTAAAATCAAATTATTAAAATTTAATATTAAAAATATAAGTTATAAAGTTAAACTTGACAGATGGGCTGAAGTAAGATTATACTAACGCTCTGCTTGGCAAGTGGGTTTTAGGTTGTCTTTTAACTAAAATTCACAAAAAAACAAAATAAATTAAAATAGTTAATAAGATATAATATCATATCAAATCTATAATTATTTTACTTTTTTTCTTATAAACAACACATTCAATTACAAAAAAATTCAATCATCTTTCTAAACACAAAAATTTTAATCTACTAAAACAGTCAAAAACTAAAATAACCTACTAAAATAACAACTTCTCACACCCATAAGGATGGGACAAGGGCAGGAAAGGAATCTAGCAAATAAAATGAAGCATGCGAGTAATATTCACTAATGTTATATTTGGTCGAAGGATTTGAGAAATAATTTAAAAAGAAAAATAGGAAAAGATAGGTAAAATGTAAATAGAATATACGTATATTTTACCTAATTTCACATATTTTTTTCTTTTTTCTTTCTAAATTTCTCCTTAAATCCCTCAACCAATCACAACAAAACGGAGAGTAGTTAGGTCCCTGTACCATACTCCATAATCATCCATACTCAAGGCCACATAAGTGTATAGAAAGTCAAAAAAATTTAATAACCTAAGGTCTTGTTTGTTTACCGTTTATAAAGAGCGGATGTAAAGGTGGAATCGGATATAATATGAGGTGAGTCTAACATATTTTCTTGTCTTTCTATATCTCGTATTTGGTTATTCCAAATATATAGAATCTAAATAGTATATGATTCAAAAAATGATATGCAATTCCAACCCCTCATATTGTATATCCTCCACAGTTGGATATAGGGAATCTTTACTCCAAAGGTAAAAAACAATTACTCTCTATCTTATCACATCCTATATCCTATCTTAACCAAATATAATATAAGTGACAGCACAGTATACATAATCCTTCTCATATCTTACAATATATCATATCTCATCTTTATCCTCAGGTATTTTATATCTTTCTCAAACTCTTATATTCAATCCGGAATCTCTATATTTTCCTTTTGCTCATGCAACAACATGTGAATTCAATTAAATATATTTACAAATAAATACAACTTTTTTTTTTTTTGATGGATACAAATAAATACAACTTGATGTGTTTTCTCCAGTATTTGTGGTCTTACTCAAATTGAAAGCAAAGAATTATCCAGAGAATATATTAGGAAGGATAGTTCAATCTCACTCCAATCTAAGGATAGTTCAATCTCACTCCAATCTCCTCATCCCAAAAATAAAAAATAAAAAAAAAATCTCACCCCAATCTCAACAAGTGGGACAGAAAGGAATAGCAGATAGTATTATAAAAAAGGTTGTGATTATTTAGTTGATTTAATTTTTTTCACAGTTAATATACATGGAAGGTTTTTCAAAATAAATTGTTCAAATTATCGAACGGGACCTGTGAGCCAGAATATAACGGTCAAATTTAAATTTGAATTTGAAAAAATCTAATCCAAAAAATAAAGGTTTTCATCGTTTTAAATTGAGAATCCAAATATAAGAAACGCATACTTTTTTAACTCAATGAAAAACTTAGCTCTATTATCAAATGAGTACAAAAATTTAACTCAAATTTATTCATTTAACAAATGAGCTAAGATGTAAGTTCAAACTATTTATGAATTGAAAATCGATTTCCTTCCAACCCTACCTAGAAATGTCAAAATTTTACAACAGAAAGTGATGGAATAGCAAAGTTCTGAAGCAACCATAATTCTAAACCAATTTATGAGTTGTAAATTGTATGTGTTTGAATCAAAACTAGTTCAATTAGCTTTCATAAGAAGGTTAGCGGTTCAAATCTCCTTACTACCATGTAAGTCTTACTTCTTGTGTATTTATTGAGACTTTCTTCCGACTTTAATTGTTTCTTTGTGTTGATTAAAAACTATATATTTAATTATCATCATTATAATTATAATTCATTAAATTTTATTGTTATATAAATAAATAAATAATAAAGAAAAATGCAAGTCCTTTGCAATAATGAATATAAAGTTGATGGTTTTACTTCTTCAATTAGAGCATGTGAACACCATCATTAGCCCCACCATACATTTTGCATTTGATTGCGTCCATTGTGGAAGTCACCACCCCCACAATGAAATGCTTGTGGAATTCATACAAGATCAAGAACAGTACTTAGGCCATGTTTGATAAACTTAGTAGAATAGAATGTGATAAATTATTTCATTAGAAATTGATCACTTAGTTATGAAAATAAATAAATATATATATTGTTGAGTCTTGGTAAGAATTATTCCTACGATACAAAAAAATAAAAAATAAAAACTATGACATTTTTTTACAGAATTCGATATACTTCATATTGCAATCAATACACTTTTACTTTTTCACCTATTTTCAAAATATATTTTTATCTCAATCTCAATATTAAAGAATGCTCTTGAAATAATCGATAGCATTTGATAAATTATTTTTAGTTATATGAAAGTGTTATAACCCTCCTTAAAAGAATAATAATAACAACAATGGAGTCACAAAATTTGAAACAAATGAGAAGTAATTTTATGCGGCGCCGCAAAAGAAACCTATGTTGGCTTCTCATTCTTCGATGAAAAATGTTTTGGAGTTTTAATTCTTGAGCTCTAAAGTCAGTTCTAATAAGCTGACAATGGGTCCCACCTACTGTGATATGATATTTTGGTCTTAATTTGTTTTTTTATTTTATTTTTCTCCTTGCTATATCATTAGTACTCTATTAGAATGCCAAAATTAATACTTTGAATCATTACTGCTCTGAGATTAGCTTGTGTTTGTGTTCCATTATGTTTGGTTGGCCCTATTTGGTTGTCATTCGTGTGACCATTCACCTACTAAATTGACCCTTTTATTTTCCAACTATTATTCAATTCAAATGAATTGTTAGAGATGAGAGGGGACCATCTTTGACGTAGCTGCTGGGACAACTCTACAATGACTTATTTTGGGATGTAAGTTAAAGATAATTTTTTTACATTTTTTGTTTTTTTTTCAAATGCATAAAAAAAATAGAAAAATAATGTAACTATAAAAAGTCAAAAAGCTAATAAACTGACTTTTAAACTAGTTGTCAAAAGAGGGCAATATCGGCAAACTTTGGCTCTACTCAAGCGTTTCAAGTACATCACGTGACTGTATATCTAATTAGAATTAGGGTTGCTGTTGTGCATCATATGCAACAACAACTATTGCACACTTATTTGGGCATATTTCAGGATTTAATTCAATAATCTGAATAGCTTACATTTTACGAAATATCGAGTAGAACATACATGCAAAAAGTCACGTTAATCGGATATCAGTAACCTTTTCATCAATCTGAATCTGTAAAAACCAACCCAATTATATTAAATATTTGATAATTCAAAAGTAAGTTTGGATTATAAATTTGAATAAAAATGTGTATAAGAAATAAAAATAATAATTTTTTTTTTTTTTTTTTTTTTTTTTTTTTTTGGGAACTAGCTTCTCTAATCCTAAACTAGATAGAAGAGAATTGTTCGGTCCATTATGGGCTCTATTTTGATTAATCAAACCGTTCATGTTATCGGATTCTGCATTTATATCATTTGTAAAAACAATTAAGCCAATCTGATATTCATAGCACCTTCATTCTATAGAATTTGTGTCCCAAAAAAATTACCAGTCAATGTATTTTTAAAATTGACCAGCTATTTTTTTAGGTACAAATTTGATAAAATGAATGTGCAAATATCAAATCGACATAATTTTTTTTTTAAGAATGATATACACGCTCAGGCCTGATAAAATGAATGTTTTGAATTATTAAAACGAGATTCGTAATGAGCCTCATGAACCGAAACAATCCCCTCCAGTCCAGTCTTCCAAAGACGAGGATTGGAAAGAAGCATCTTTCAATTTTTTTATATATATATATATATATATTAAAATAAAAATAAAAATAAAAATAAAAGAAGAAGAAGAAAGTAAGCAACCGCTGCTTCCGGCTTTGGAGGAAAAGGACCAAATAAAAGGAATGCGGATCCCAGTCTACCCTTCAAACTAATCAATCATTTATAAATTGTTAAGTGAATTTAAAATTTTAAAATTTGTTTCAAGGTATTTTCAAATTTAAAATAAAGTATATTGTAGTAGGTTTTCAAAACTAGTTTAAAATAGTATTTCCATTCCATTCATCACATGGAGAGAATTTTAATCCATAGATTTAGATCATCTACATTCCTTAGAATAAAAATCTCCATTAGTATAAATTACAATACATCATCAAAATTCAAAATAAATTATTTATAACTGTTAAGTCAATTTAAATTTTAAAATCTCTTTTTTTTGAAAAAAGTGTTTCCAAATTTAAAATTAATTATTTATTATAATTATTAAGCAAATTTGAATTTAAAAATATTTTTAAATTTGAAGCAAATACACCCAATGTAACAAATTCACAACCATTTATTTCGAATCCCATTATAATAGAAAGGATCTTGGTAAAATCTCCAATGTTCATTTACCATACAATTGTGAATCGAATTGTAAATAACCTAAAGCTAATGCTGATACAGAATTGTTAATTGCAAAGCAATTCTTCTGACACTTTCCATAGAATCTGAGAACATGTTTGGTTCTCTCTCCAAACATGTTTTTAAAAAGAAAATTTCCAATACATGTTTAGTTGAAAAATTTTTAAAATCATTTTTCTTTTTTATCATCCTATCAATCAATTATTTTTTCTCCCATACCTATCTATTTAACTACTACTACAAAAAAAAAAATTAAATCATTCTAAACTTCAAAACTATTTTTAAAATATACCATTAAACAAATTTTTAAATTTTCTAATCTCTCTGTAAAAAAGTTATTTTTAAAATAATATCACCAAATACAAACCAAACAAGACGTAAAGCTAAAGACAGGAAAGTGAAAAGCATTTTGCTTTGGTCCATAGTGGCTTGGTTTTTGACCTTTGAAGGATTAGTAAAGTCATCGACAATAGAAATCACGGAAAATAAGGACTAAAGTTTCCGTTGGTTGGTTGCCTGGAAAACCGGAGAAAAGGATCGGTTGAGACGATTTTTTAAAGCTTGTGTTCATTACTACACCAGATGATGAAAACAACGGAACGGCCACAAAAACAGCTCAAAAAGTTAAAATTCAATTTCTCGACATCTCCAACATTTTCTCATCAACCAAACGGTCACGATCCATAAATCAGAAAGAAAAAATTGTAGATACCAGATCAATTTTTAAACGAAACAACAAAAAACATGCATTATATAGAAGATCTGTGCAACAAACCAGAGTATATTCAATACAAACCAAACACAAGTGCTAGAATCATAGCATAAAACAAGCTCTAAAACAGCACAAGAAAGCAATGAAGTAAAAAAACCACCAGAGATCTAGAATAGAAAACCAATCCATACACTATATAACTACTATTCTATACCAATCATCGATGGTCATAAACACCGTATCAACCACAAATCAGTCAAGAAATCATCTCATCCAACCGTAAAATCTTCATATCTAGAACGCAGATCCGAACACGAAAGCAGCAAAGGTGACTAAGCAACCGATGGCGAACGAAGGCGAGATTGCTCCGGCAGCGGCGACGGGAGCCGGCGTCGGTGCGTCGGCTGCGAAAGAGCCTTCGATGAGAGAGAAAATTAGAACCACCGCCATTAGAACAATCAGCGAAGCACTGCTCTGTGAAACCACCATTTAAAATTCTAGAGAGAGAGAGAGAATTGAGAGGCAGTGCTTGATGGGAGGGAGTGAAGCGTTGAGCAGACTTGGTGATGGTGGTGACAAATATAAAGAGAGAGAGGTTCGGGCAGATTCATTTAGTTGGTTCGGGCAACTGACACTGCCCGAATTTTTACAGGCTGGCGATTAATTGAGAGTGACAGCTATTTGATCGTGGTCCCTCGCCACACGGTAAAAATTTGCTGGCGAAAGGAAGAATTTAAAAAATGATTAATTATTAATTTAATTTCCATGAGTCAAATTGATTTTTAAATTTGTTCTGATTTGAAAAATATAATTTGACAAAAATAAATATTTAAAATGTATTTTTAAATTTTGAAAAATTATTCTTACCTTTTAAAAAATATTTTTAGAAGTTGTTTGGGATGAATTATATAAGTGTACTTTTTTATTTTTTGGCTAAAAAAGTTATTAAAAAAAAAAGATGATTGTTTATGATAACTTTTTGACTTTTTACGAAAAAATGTGTATTAAAATATTGTATTAAATATCAAAATTACCTTCCTACCCTTTTGACAATGCACTGAGCACACATTCCTACTCTTCTGAAAGTGCACTGAGCATTGAGCACTTGTCACTTCCTCTCTTATAGTGCACTGAGCTGCACTGGTGCATTGTTTGACTTATTTTTATTTATTTTTCTTAAACAGTCGTGAGATGTGCATATCAGTGAAGGCTAAAAATGTCTTTTTATGTCCTATGAGTACTCAGTCCCATTTTTCTGCCTAAACATTGTGAATAGTATAGACTTTTTTATTTTTTTAGTAATTTTTTTGACTTTTTATCCTTTTTAGATGATGTCAAACAAACACTTAGGTCCAAAACATATAATTAGTATTATTTTAATCTCTAAAATTACACATTATCTTTGAATTTAACGCCTATTAACAACATTTAATTGAGAAGACAAATTAACACATTTTTTTTGTGGGGTTATTCACAAAGATTGCTAAACTATTGAGAATTATAATTTTTATTCTTTAAATTATAAAAGTGTATAAATGGATTCTCTAACTATTAAGAACTATCATTTTGACGTACAAATAAACATTTTAAATTATAAATACTTATAAATTGGACTCCTAACAGAATGTGTGAAAGTAAAATAAGCTAATTGTTTAGGAGTCAATTTATATATTTTATAATTTAAAGAACAAAATGATATTCTCAGAAGTTTAAAAATCTATTTATATATATGTTTTTATAATTCAAAACATCAAAATAATATTTTTCAATAATTTAGGACTTCCAGTGTATTGAAAAATAAATTGATACTGCTATTATTTAAAACGATTCATATTGCGAGTAAAAATATAAAATTAATCTTTAAAAAAATTTGAGCTCATTCGACCCTAGACGTGTCGAATTTGGTTCGTCACGCACGTGTGAGGTACGAGGGCATTATCAACGCTCTCCGATGTAAACAGTTGGCATCAGCAGTCTCATTACGATAAAAAGTTCTATCGTGGTGTACACGCGCAAGGTTGTGAAGGGAATTAAAGAAGGGGTTTGGGTGGAGGAATGATTAGGCCACCAACGCAGCACAATTGGGGGAGTTGGGATTTTCACGCGCTCGATGCTGTCACTGTGGCTTACAACTGACGAAGATGCCATGTAGACAAGACGAATGGGGAGAAGACAGGTGTCTTGGAAGAGAGAAATTATTAGTTGGTATTAGATACCGCGCCAATGGTGTCTAACAATATTGTGATTGGTTGAGAAATTAATACCCACAATTTTATAAGTAATTAAAAAATAAAAAAGACATGATGTATTTGGCAAATTAGATTTTAGTTTTTTTTTTTTTTTAAATTTACAAAAAGATAAAATATGTTAAAATAATTAATAAGATAAATATTACATCAAATTTATAATTATTTTATTTTTTCTCTCATAAATTTTGTATTTAACTACAAAAAAATTTAATTATCTTTTCAAATACAAAAATTTTAACCTATTAAAATAATCAAAAATTAAAATAACTTATTAAAATAATAATTTCCTAAACACTCACATAGAGGTAATTCGGGAAGTTGGTAAAAAGTCAATTTTTTAGCTTTTCACCAACTTTTATTAAAAAGCCACAAAAAAGTCATTAAAAAGTCAATTTTTTTACTAAAAAAGTCACTAAAAAAATTAACTTTTTATCGATTTCTCAAACCATTCCATAGTCACGTGACATTCACCAAATAATTTTTTCTTGGGACGTCAAATAGATGGGAATAATAGCAGGTGGGTTCGTTGAATGAGAAATTATTTACCGCATCATGGTATAGCCACGTGGCATCACAAATTGAATGTGATTGGAAAAATAGGTAGGGCCATCGGTTTAATGTTGCTAATTTGAGAAATAGTGCTTGATGATTGGTTCTTGGGATGGCAACTTGGTATGCCATGGGGTACCCAATAATTTTCTGGATTGAAGATTAACAGTCACATGTATGCACACCTGGCTGTGGGTGGTTTAATTTGGCTTGGTTTGTTTTTCCAACTGTTCGCCGTTTGTTTTGTATTCGCCTTTTGTTTTTCCAACTGTCATTACTCAAGTATTTATTGCGTTGGATTTTTCCTCACATTTAAATTTAAAAAAAAAAAGGTTATACACCTTAAATAATCTATTAAATTTTTGGGACATGCACTAATAAATCCCAAATGTGTATCTTATAACCCATCTGGTCCTATGAATTTTCTTATGAACCGTTAGGTCCTATCCTAATGTTAATGACCATTGAACATCATCGACATCAAACATTATCTATCAAACATCAAAACATCAAACATCAAATTTATGAATAACATCATTGAAATAATATCAAACATCATCATCAAAACAACATCAAACATCAAAATATCATACAACATCATCAAAACAACATCAAAAATAACGATTAAATAATTTTTAAAATAACAATTAAACATCAAAATAAAGATTAAACAATTTTTTAAATAACGATTAAATATCAAAATAACAATTAAAATAACATCAAACATCAAAAATAACGATTAAACAATTTTTTCTGATCAAACATCATCATCATAACAATTTTTTTTGATCAAACATCATCCTAACAATTTTTTTGAACAAACATCATCATAACATTAAAAACATCTCAGATCGAAACCCAGATCTGATTCGGAACACATCTCAAAAACCCACAACTCCTCGGCCTCTTTCATCAAACATCAAACACATATTCTCAACCATTAAACATTAGGACCCAGATGGCAATTTCAATCGCAGAAATCCGGCACTAAATCCGATCAAGAGAGTGATTTGAATCCAAAGTCGTAAAAAAGATTTGATAAAGGAATTAGAATTCAGAGGAAATCCAGATGAGAAAAGTTTTAAAAAGTGATGGGCGATCCGATCATGAATGGAAAGGAATCAAGACAAAGCAAATTCCCAGAAACCAAACACAACTCAATTAACCCCTCACAATCATGACAACCAAGAATGAACAAGAAAACTCTGGAAAGGGAAATTGAAATCAACCCAAGCCAACCCACAAAAGAGTTATGAAAAGCAAAACCCATAAAGCAGAACATTCAAGAAGGGAAATAAATAAGACTGGAAAGGAACAGAGAGAGAGTATATTGGTCTGGGAAAATTGGAGATGAGAACAGAGGAAGCAATCGTGAAAGAAGGAAAACATTAAAAAAATAATAATAAATAAATAAATAAAGGGAGGAAAAGTAAAAAGGGGAAATAACATCCAGTGACGAATCGCCGCCGCCGCCGGAGTCGGTGGGACCCTCTGGCTGACGGCGAGGTTCAGAATGGGAAGGCGAAGAAGAGGAAGTCGAGGTGGGCTGATGATGATCCTAATGTTGTTTTGATGATGTTTTTAATGTTTGATATTGTCGATTGGTGCAGTTAATGTTGCTAATGTAACTAATGTTTTGATGATGTTAATGATGTTATTGATGTTGTTGATGTAGATAGTGGGACTAAATGGTGCATAAGAAAATTTATAGGACTAAATGGTTTAACTTTCTACCATATAGGATTTACTGGTAATTTTTCCTAAATTGTTTATCAAATTTCTTATATTTGTGTAGAACTAAAACATTTGTGTGGGACTAACACATTTGTATGCGTGTTAGCTTTTTTGGCTTTTAAAGGTTAATAATGTAATTTTAAGCGTGTCAGTAAGAATCAATAAATTTTTATAGAATATTAATTGCCAACTAATTATTAGATGATTGTGTTTTAGTTCTTTTAATCTCAATGAAGAGGACTTTTACTAGTGACTTGTTTAGGAGAATTTAGTAAATAACAACAAGTGAAGAATAATTTCGGAATCTGAATTTCATTAAGTAAAATGAAAAACTTACAATGATCTGACCCAGCCTTGTAGAGGTTTACAATAATAAGCTATTTGAAACTACTCCTAGGAATGAAGTGTAGCACAAGAATTGAAGTGCAAAAATGTAAAGAACTGTAAAAACTGAAGGAAAAAAACGAAGTAAATAAACTGATTTTTTGATCTGAGTCTGAATCCTTCATTCTAGGACATTCTCTGCTATTTATACTTTTCAATGATAATTGTCGAAGTAGGCTTCTAACCGTCGAAATGTCCTCCCATAATTGCTGAACATACTCTCTCACAGCCAGTCCCCCACTACGTTGCCCTTGTAGTTAGGCTTCCCTCCTAATTTTGAATTTGAACTTTGTGAGTAACCGTTAGGCTACATTACCTTGTATCTCTCGATTGTTCTAGTGCTACGCAGATCCATTATTATCAATACGAGTTGACACGTGTCTGACTTTGCTTGGCAACTTGTATTAACTCCCTAAATTACCCTCTTCATGCCACGTGTTGAATTGTGATTGGCTTTTACAAATTGTACAGCCAACATTAACCCTCGCACTAATATACCCAATACTTGGTGATATTAGTGGATCAAGGCACTTCACCCACATCCTAGGACGTGCATGGGCTTTGTATCTTCTTAGAAATGCAACCGACGTCCATCATTACAGTGTTTGTACTGCATTAAATTTTCTTCTATGCCTTGAACATTTCCTACTATCTGAGCATTCGAAAAGGCTGATACAGTTCTCATGACCAAGCAAACCTTTTCTTACATAGATTAAGCATACGAAGAGTTGTTAGATAATGTTGTTCGTTCTCGAAAGAACTTTCACGCATTTATTAGCCACATCTATCCACCTCCATTTATTCAAGTCATGGAAATTTTTGCAAATCATCGACCTTTGGACCAAGAACCTACTGTTCATAATTCTCTAAACCAAGATTTTGTAACAATGGATATTAGAAGCTCTTCTTCTACCACAAAATCTTCTGCGTGGGATGAGGCTGTTGCTTCATCTTCTTCTTCCAAAGCTTCTGGCTGGGGAGCTTGTCCTACTCCTACTCAACCTCAGACGATGGAGCGCATTCATCATCGATTTCCTAAATTCGATGACCCTCTTGCAGTTCACCCTTCCATACGTTCCTTTCAACCGTCCACGCAGTGTTGAGAACAACTTGCTTTCAACATGGTACACTTCTACTTTGCCGTCTCGAATGGTGCGAAGGGCTCCACACCCTGATGAAGCCTTAGGAATCAGTCATGCACTCCTAGCCAAAAAAGCAAAACTTTGCTCCTTTGATTGGCTTGAGTGTATGAACAAACCTAAATTCCCATCTTCATTCAGAGAGGCTCCCACTGCTCCTTTGCTGCCCTCTAACCCCAAATTGGATTGAGGAATTGAGGCTCACCCTCTTCAAGAGTCAACAATTTACTCCTTATCAAGCTCCAATTCCTGCAACTGCTTACCAGTAATATAGGGCTCAGACCCTGTTTGCCGCTTTCTCCCATTTGTTCTTTGAAGTCTTGCAAGATGATATTCCTCACAAGAACCTGTTATAGGCTTGTGACATTATTTCTCACAGCCATCTTCTTAACCCCGTAGCCCATGTAGAGCTTCATGCTTTTTTGGACCAATTTCCCCTTCTATTTAATTGGCACATTAATGCTTCTATTACCAATAAAGTATTGAATGAAACCGCTGCTGTTCAAATCCAAATTCAGTACAAGACAGAGAATCTCCTTGAAGAATATGAGAACTTCAAAAACCAAGACTTAAAGTATGGAGAAGATGCCATTATGGGCGAAGCATATGAAAAAGAGGAGATAGATAAGACAGAGAAGGCTCTTAAGCAAATAGAATTTGAAATGAAAGCCCAATAACTCTTCTTCCAATTAAGGGCTCATCAATTAGATAAACCAAATTTGGATAGGATAGAAGATAGATTAATAAAAGAGTATATGTTTATTGAGTTTTGCTGGACCAAGTTTCATGATCTTGTAACTTTGTCCATCCCTTATTTTTACGAAATTGAGAATGTAGTAAAATGAGTCTTCCCAGTGTAAATATTACTTATCAATAAAACTGGGCTTTTCAAATTTCATCTATCATGATCTGATTTTATATTATAATTGTATGCATAATTGTATGGTTGTTGTGACTTAACTCCTTATTATGTTCAAAGAAGCTTTGAATCAACCAATTTTGCTCTGAAGCCTAACTCAAAACTTCAAATTGTGGAATTTTCTCTTAAGAAGGGCAACCTTTGCTTTTCGTTCCAATTATATGGTTAACATAGTCTATTCTTGTTTAACTAACTATTTCAAATTAACCAACTTTGCTTCGAAGTACAATCTTCGTGGTTCGAAGTATAGAATTTTCCTGACCCTGCTTACTCCTAAAGAGTGAGCTTCTTTTGAATTTCTTCGCCACTTGACCAAATACTGGTTTTGTAATGTTTGTTTACCTCGAAGTTCAAAATATCAAGCATGAACCATGTTCCTACAAAAGGCTCCTTCGAAGGACTTCATCCTTCATTGAAAACCTAAAAGTATGCTTTTAACTCTTTCGAACCAAATTAATCACAATTACTCTTGAATTTGGGACGTGATTCTTGTTTCGAAATCAATTACGCGCTCCTGAAGTCTTAGTTGACCATTTGACAATCAGGCTTTGAAGCCAGCCTCTTATTTTAAAGACCTATAGAGACTGCGAAGCCAACTACACTTTGCCATGCTGGATACTCAACATATGTTTCCCTCTAGAAACTCTCTTCATTTTAAATTTGGAACCCTCCATACTTAAAAATAATGGTTTTAATTTCACATGGACCCAAACCATGAAATAATCATTTTGGATCCACCTAACCCATTCAGCTTGTTCGGGTAACTTTTGGACAGAAAGGTTTAAAAAACCCTTTTCTTTCGCCCTTTTATCTTACTCGTTTGCCGAAAACACAAACCCTTTCATTTCTACTATTCTCTCATCCTCTTTACTCTTTTCTCAACTTCATCCTCTAAAAACTCTTGCTAATGGTTTCTTCTTTCCTAAAAGTACTAATTGTGGAGTGCATGAGTCTATCTTTAGCTTTAAAGAGGTGTATCGATGAAGAGATATCCAAGCTCAGAGTTGGTGAACCAAGTGCCATAGATGGTCGCCTCTTTATTCCTCGCCATAATGAACAATAGGAATACGTCTTGGGACCCATCTTCGGAGAAGCCCCAGCTCAACTTCCTGCTTTGTATCCTCATCTAGAGGATCACTGTTTGCTCTACGAAGGGGGTTTGATTGGGGAAGTTAGAGGATAAACCGTCCCTACTGTTGCTGGCCCACATTGAGGGTTGAATGGGAGGAGTGGTATGACAGAGTTGTGCCAGCCAGAGAATTGGATCTACAAGAGCTCTATACCCTCGATGCCCTTCGCCATTCTAGGTTTATTATTCTTGAGGATCCTTTTTTGATTCTTGTAGCCCTTTATTTCTGGAATTCAGCTTTTAATTTTTTTTAGTTTCAGTGTGGTATGATGGCCCCCACCGTTCTTGATATTTGTCATGTCTTAGGGCTCTTACCACTTGGTAGTCCCTTTTCACCTATTTACCCAAACCTTCCAGTCAACTTCACCATTCTATCACCATTCCATCATTGAATTCTTCCTTCAGTGATTTTGTAAAATTTGAGAACAAGAAGGTAGGTTCTGTAGATGATCGAGAGTTCTTTTCCTTCATTTTGTACTGGTTATGCAAATTTCTCTTTTGCACTTCATCTCAGCGAATTATGCCTAAGTTTGTCCCACTTGCCAAGGCTTTTGCCTCGAACAAGATAGCCTTGGCTTCTTATGTTTTAGGCCAAATTTATAGAGCCTGCTCCCAATTTTACGAGAAACCTCTTGATGTTAACCAAGGAGGCCCTCTATGGGTATTATAACTCTGGCTCTTCACATATTTCACTGGTCTACATTCCAAGTGTTTGAGATTTTTGGTGCAAGAACCCACTACTTACAGAGAAAAATTTGCCAGGATTTCTTTATACCCCTCCAGTTTTGCCTACTATTTTACTTTCTTTCATCAACTCCCAAGTTCTCCACTCCTTCCTTTTTTTGCCCCCTCGAAACTAATACAGGACCAGCCTGGCTCAGGGCATTTTGGCTGATAGGGAGTGCTCCAATTCATTACATAAGGATATATGGGCCTCTATCTTGTTGCCAAGGGAGCTCTTCATTAGTACTTTGAATCTTTGGGTTTACAAATGTATATCTGAAGTTTGCTGTTCTTCCCAATTTGCCAGGCAATTTGGGTTTACTCAAGGAATCCCTGTCTCTTTCTGTAGCCTCTCCAATACCAATGTCACAGTCAGAGACCTGAAGGTACCCAAAAACAAATTGGAAGAAGCAACATTCAAATTGCTACAAGAGTCGAGTGAGTTTCAATTCACCCACTTTACCTCACATGGCACAGCTTTGAAAATATTTCAAAATTGGTGGACAACCAATATGGAGGTGCTCCTGGCAATACCTCCTAAAGATCTGCTAGTGGGACTAGATGTGCCCACTCAAGCCAAACCCAAAAAGACTGGGACCACTATTACAGTCTCTACTGCGCCTGCTATCCAAGCTCTTACTCCTGCTGCCACAAAGACTACTCTTGCTGCCTCTCCTCCTTCCCCTAGAGTCATCAGGGCTGCTTTGAAGAGAGGCATGCATTTCCATTTTTTCCCTTCTCTTCTCTCTATGATGTTTATGATGCATTGTTCATCTACTTATGGCTTTCTTTTTTTCTTTTTCTTTTTTAATGCAGGAGTCTCACAAGTAGAATCTCCTCAGAGAATTCGGGCTTTGAATGTCCTCAAAGGTAAGTAATAATAACAGAGGAAAAGAAGACTTTTGCTTGATCCTGAGGAGGAGATACCTGAAACTCACTTGGAAGAAAAAGAAACAGAAAAAGAGAAAGAGATACCATTGAAAAGAAAGAAGAAAATGATAGTTTCTCCCTCTGACCTTATTGGGGACTCTACTCACGAAGCAGCTGCCAAAGCAGTGGAAGAGGTGCACTCCAAAGAGATCATTGTATTTCAGAGGTTTGAAAAGAGGAGACAGCAGCAAGTGCTAAGGGATGAAGCTGATGCTGCTGATGCACTCCAAAGAGAAGCATTGCTTCTTATTTTCTAATCTACAGCAAAAGTTATTCCATCTCCTTCTCCTTCGACAGATGAAAGGCCAAGAATAAATAAGAGCCCCACAAAAGTGCCCATGAATGTCGAGCCTATCCAAACAGTATTCCTTCTTCCTAGCTCCATACTTTCCATATCTTCTTTGAGGCCAAACGTTCCTATTTCTTTATACCTGGGCTTAACTCCATATCTAACTCATCTAACCTTCATCTCAACCCAATTCACTCTTCTTATAGTCTTGGTTGCCCCTTCCCTACCTGAGGAGGTCTCAGTTATTACTTCATCTTTAATGATAACTGATACTTCCAAAGAAGACACTGCTAGCTCACTAATCTTTTGTCCACTATCACTATCCAGTTCTAGCCTTTCTTCTCTAGACTTACTAGTAGCCAGGACTATAGACACTGCTAGGGACATTTCATCATCCTCTCTTATCCCTATGCAGCCATCTCTTCCTTCCACTAGAGACCTTTCTGCACCTCCAATGTCAGTAGAAGAGATGGACATTTTGAAGCTAGGCTGGCTTGTCTTTTTGACATACCTTCTATTATTCCATCAACCAATAATGAGGATGAGCCATTGGTTCTGGTTGACTGTCTCTTGGAAATTTTTGAGAGCTCTTCAACCATCAGTAGGGTTTCTTTACCTCCACTAGACTTGGGCACCTGTTTGGAATTGCTGATATTATTCTCAAGGATTTCATTCGAAGCCTTACAAAGACCTATCATCAAGAATGGTTTCCTCCAATGCTGTAAGGTCATTGAGCAATTCAACATGGTTATTTCAAGTCACTTGTCCCAAGTAGCAACTACCATAGATTTTTATGTCAACATTTGTCATATTGCCAAAACTACAGAAGAGAAGCTATTAAAGGACAAGGAATTTGTTTCCCATATATATGCTAAGGTATCTGAATTGAAAGGACAACATTCCTCTGCTTCTCAATTTCAAACCCAACTCTTAGAGAAAAAGGCTTAATTAGAAGAAGAGTTATCAGTAGTTAATCTAGCCTTAGATCGAACTACTACAAAATTGCAAATCACCAATTAAGGGCTGGCTGATCAAAGGCAGGACATGGCTACAGCAATTCAGTTATTCCTGTCCCTTAGGAGTAGAAAATTAATTGTAAGGGAACAACTGAAACATTGTACTGATTTTTGGGCTAATTTATGGCTGCATGTACTCAACTGTATATGAAATGAAATCCTTATTTATTGTTTAAGTGTTTGATGCTTTTTGTGTTTATTTTGATGTAGCATTTCTCACACTCCTTGTGTTTCCCATACAGTTGGATAATAAGGTTTCAAGTACTTGCCGTTAATTTTCTTAGGATGCACATATCTATTCAAATTTCTCAAATGATATGCTCCCCCAGGCAAGACTCTATGAATTTGATATGGCCCTTCCTAATTAAGTGACCATTTGCCAAACTTTTGGCTTTTAATTCCTATTGAAAGTATTGTCTTCCATACCAAATCACCTTCATCAAAGCTAATGTACTTGACCTTCTTATTATAGTTTTTGGCTGCCTTCTTCTTTTGGAAAAGAATACTATTTAATGCCCAAATTCTAGCTTTATCCACATTTTCTAACTCCAAGAACATGCTCTGATGGTATTGCTCAAAAGCCAACTGGTCTTGGCATTTCACCCTCAAGGACCTAATATTAATCTCCACAAGCAATACTACATCATGCCTATATACTAAAGTATAAGGAGTAACTCCTATACTTGATTTTGGAGAAGTCCTATAAGCCCATAATACATCCAACAACAAATTGTGCCAATCCCTAGGATTGTCTTCCACAACTCTTTGTATTCCTTTTTTCAAGGACTTGTTGGATGATTTTGCTTGACCATTTGCTTGTGCATAGTAAGGGGTGGAATTGACAAGACTAATTCCAAATTCTACTGTGAAAGACTTTACCATCTTTCCATCAAATACAGTCCCATTATCTATAGTTATGGTCTGTGGAATGCCAAATTTGTGGATTAAATCTTTAATAAACCCAATAACCTCAGTTTGATCTACAACTTTATACGGTTTAGCTTCAACCCACTTAGTGAAGTAATTTGTGGCCACTAGGATGAAACAATGGTGTTTCGAAGAGGGTGGATGTATTTTTCATATCATATTCATAGCCCAACCTCTAAATGGCCAAGGTTTCACCACTGCATGTAAATCAGTTATTGGTACATGTCTTATCATGCCATGCTTTTGGCATGCCTGGCAACCTTTAGCATACTCTATACAATCTTTAAGGATGGTTAGCCAATAGTAAGAATGCCTTCGAAGCAACTATCTCATCTTCACACCAGGCTGATGGGCACCACAAATGCCTTCATGAACTTCAGCCATGGCTGTCAGTGCTTCCTTCGGCCCTGGACATTCCAATAACAATCCATCTGCTCTCTTTTTGTAAAGAGCATTACCATACACTATGTATTGCATAGATTGTAATTTGATCTTTCTGCTGGCTTTCAAAGATGGGCCAGTTAAGTACTACATTATTGAATGCCTCCAATCTTGATCCTGTAAGTCATTATGATTGACTTCTAACACCACATTCCTTTTAGCTAAATGTGGTATTAATTTTTGATATATTGCTTGACTTATGTTCAATTGAGTGTCATCATTTCTTCTGAAATTCGAAACCTTCTGAGCTACATCATTGGCTTTGTTATTCATGAACCTTGGGATATAATTCACATTTACTATCTGAAACTAAGAAAGCAAATGTAATGCAATAACATAGTATGGTAACATGCTTGCACTTTGACATTTGAAAATTCCTTTCACTTAGTTGATCACTAATTAAGAATCTCCAAATATATCAACTGCATGAGCTTGTAATCCAATTAGCATTTCCAGTCCCATTATTAAAGTTTCATATTTAGCTTGATTATTGAAGCAAGTAGTTTCATCCACTCTGAAACCATGTGTGGTTTCTATCCCCTATGGTGACTTAATTATAACACCAATTCCAATCAAACCATTGGCTTTTGACTCATCAAACCACATTTGCCATGGCTCAACATTGATCATACTAAGATCCATTATCTCTTAGCTTTCCGTTTGGCATGGATGATCTGCCAAAAAATTAGCCAAAACTTGTCATTTTACTGCCTTTTGGGAGACATATTCTAGGTGAAACTCTGATAAGGCTAATATCCATTTGTTAATTCTTCCTCTCAATATTGGTGTAGCTAACATATACTTAACCAAGTATGTGGTTGCAATTACCAAGACAACATTAGGCAAAAGATAATATCTTAATTTCATTGCCGCAAAGTACAATGCAAGCCACAACTTTTCTATAGTTGAATATTTATATTCACAAGAATTTAAAAACCTAGTAAGGTAATAAACTGCTTGCTTCTTGCCTTCTTCATTGTTCTGGATTAGGAAAGCTCCCAATGAATCCTCTGCTGTAGCAATGTATAACTTGAAAGGCTTGTCGCTCTTTCGTGGTATCAGGACTGGAGGCTTGGCCAAGTAGGCTTTAATTCCTTCGAAAGCAGTTTGATACTCTGCTGTCCAAACAAACTCCTCTTTATCTTTCAACTTTAATAAAGAAGAAAATACTTTAGTTTTCTAGCAGTGTTAGAAATAAATCTTCGAAAAAAATTAACTTGACCAAGGAACTTTTGTACTTTTTTCTTACTTGATGGAGGCTTGGCCTCAATGATGGCTTTGGCTTTATTCTGATCAATCTGTATTCCCTTCTTATGTACTACATGGCCCAAGAAGTTTCCAGCTGATACACCAAAATCACATTTGAGAGGATTAAGCTTCAACTTGAACTTTCTCATTCTTTCAAAAGCTGCTTCCAAGTGAACCAAGTGTTCCTTCATGGACTGGGATTTTACTACAATATCATCAATGTAACACTCTAAATATCCTCCAATGAGATCATGAAAGATAATGTTCATTGCCCTTTGATATGTGGCCCCAGCATTTTTTAGACCAAATGGCATTTTAACCCATTTGAAGGTGCCAATGTTCCCAGGACATCTGAATGCTATCTTATGGACATCCTCTTCTGCAATGCAGATTTGGTTGTAACCAGAATGTCCGTCCATTATAAACAAAATCTTGTGCCCTGCTGAACTGTCCACCAATAAGTCTACTTATGGGCATGGGGTACTCATCTTTTGGAGTTGCTAAGTTCATGTTTCTAAAATCGATGCATACCCTCATTTTACCATTCTTTTTAACCACAAGCACAATATTGGATAGCTATTCAACATATCTGGTTGTTCTAATAAAGTCTGCCTTAAGGAGCCTAAGAATTTCCTCCTTGACCTTCTGAACCACTTCAGGACTCATCCTTCTTGGCCTCTGCTTGTATGGCTTGAAATTAGACTTCAAAGGGAGTCTATGTTCTACTAATGATATATCCAATCCAGGCAGCTCATTATAAGACCAAGCAAAGCAATCCTTATATTGTTTTAAGACAACCAATAACTGGCTTCTATCACAAGGACTTAACCAAGCATTGATATAAATAGGTTGTTGTGCAGAACCTCCCCCTAAATTGACTTCTTCAAAGGGGTCTTGTACTTGAGCACTCACTAATGCTTCTCTTTTGATTTCTTCTGCCCTCAAAGCAACTTCTTGGTTTTGTTCTACTCTCACTTTCTCTGATTCAACATCTTTGCCTCATTCCTCATAAACAAAGTCTGTCCATAAGGCTTCTTCTTCCTGTATTTCTTGGACTTTTGTTTCGATGTCCAATGTACAGTATTTATCAAAGGTCAAAGACCTGACCTGTTGTTGCTTCTGCTTACGGCCAACTACCATGGCTTCTTTCTCTTGTTCTTGAACCTTCTAGACTATCGATTTTATGTCCAAGATTGAAAACTTAACTAAAGCCAAGGGTCTGGCTTCTTGGGTTTCATATTCTTGCCTACAACCAGGCATCATTATCATCCTTGATGACAAATTCTTCATCAGTGCTCTCCTGCACTAAGTGCTTTAGGTGTGCTACTTCCTCATCAGCCGTCACTTCGACTGAACCATCAGGTTTTCTCAATATACTGAGTGGTGTCATTCTTTCAGTATACAACTTGGCCTCTGTAAAGTCAGCACAAACGATAAAGGATTGAGGGTCTGCATTGATCTCCTCTGTCTCTCCATTGCATAAGGCCATCATTATCTTCTGATGTAGAGAGGAAGGCACACATTTGTTGGTGTGGATCCAATCCCTGCCAAGTAAAGCATTATACTTGACATTTCTATCAATAACAAAGAATGCCGTCATGCAATCTCTGGTTCCCACACTCAAGTTGATGGGAAAAATACCCTGAGCCATCTACTTATCCCCAACGAAGCCAGCAATGGTTGTGCTGGTTGGGATTAATCTGGAGTTTCTTTTTCCCAGTTTCTTCAAAGAGGACTTTAGAAGTAGGTTCACTGCTGTCCCATTATCCATTAATATCCTGTTTATTTGTATCCCATAAAAAAAAACCTTAATATACAAGGGCTTAACGTGTTGTGTCATGGAAGTTGTGGGATACTCAAAGGGATATGAGAGATTAATACTCACTTCCTCACTCTCATTTTCAGTTTCCATTTGTGTGGCCACTTCAAACTCATCTTGAACCATGCTAACCTGTGAATCTTCACTAGAAACTAGAATATGGTCAATTTCCTGACCTTCTTGGTTTCTATCTTCAGCCTGAAGCTCCTGTGGCAATATTGTCACGACCCAAACCCGCCCCTGTAGGTTTAGCACCGTAACCGGCCAGTAATCCATGGATTACCAAAGGCCTCTGAAGAGATTAGCAAATAATAAGGGGTTGCAGAAGCAATAATACAAAATAGACAAGGTCCAATGAGCTGTGATAACGTACATGGGACAGAACATTTCAAAACTTACTTATAGATATATATATATATATATACATGCTAGTCCAGATACACAATATTTACAAGTATTTACAGAGTGAACTTCCCAAGATCTGACTTTACAAACAGTTACAGAGACTAGCATGAAAACAAAAACAACCATGGCATTAGACTTCGATCGGAACCTCCTCGGGAGGCACAACGGTTGGCTGACAAAAATAGTACAAAAGGCCGTCAACTCTGACCCTGGTCGTGTGCCGGCTCACCTACATACATAATATAAACTGTGAGCGAAAGCCCAGTGAATAATAACAGCGTAACAGGGTTATATGAATGATGTCCAGCACAAGTTAGAATCCATCATTTAAATCAGAGCATAATCAGACTTCAAAACAGAAACAGATTCATATACATTTTCATATTCAGATTTTGAATAAGATCATACGTGGTACACCCATTAGCTATCATATCATATTGGTCCAGAGAGCCACATATATAGTTCCTACCAACGACCATAAAGATCCATATCTTGCGCGCAAGTAGCCGTGGTATTGTTACCCCAAGGCAAGGGCCATAAGCAGATTGGCCACGGTATTGTCACCCTTGGGCGAGGGCCGTATACAAATTGGCCGCGGTATTGTTACCCCCGGGCAAGGGCCATATGAACTAAGGGTGCCACAAATACTTTTTAGAGAATTTGGGCATTCATTCATAACTTGTAAGATAGCATTTCAGGAAATAGATCATACTATATCAGTCAGAAAATACATAGGTTAAATGTAACTTTACAGAGTTATTACTCACAGTGGGCCTTGAGACAAACAGACGGAGTAAACTTGGTCAAACGGTACGTGGCACGTGACCTACACAACACATAACAGATGCACACTTGAAACACACGTTCTAATTTGTACAAAACTTATTTCGTTGGCTCTTAGTGTGTTTCTAACCCTTAATCCTCACTATAGAGTCTTAAACATGGCCTAGGAATACCTAGGATGGAATGAGGATGCAAAGATGCACTTTAAAACACTTTTCAAAATTTTGCTGAAACAGGGGTCCCGCTCGAGCGTGTATTTCTCCGCTCGAGCGGACTGTAAACTACAGTAAAAGTATTGGATGCATGAAATTCACGCTCGATGGGCGCTCAATACCCACTCGAGCGTAAGACACAAGTCCTCGCTCGAGCGTGAATTATCCCGCTCTAGCGGACTGTAAACACATGCAAAGTACTGGATACATGCATTTCTTGCTCGAGCGTCACTTTCCACGCTTGAGCAGACTGCATGAACTCAGTATGTACGCTTGAGCGTGGAGTTCTCCGCTCGAGCGTGAGTCCAATATCTGAAATTTCCAGATTTGAGCCTCAAGCTCAAAACTCAACTACAATGCATCAAATTTGATCCTTTTGGGCTAATTTTCTGGAAAACTCTTGTAAACTCATAGTATGACATGTTTTGAAGATCAATTTGAGAAATCAAGGTCCAAAGGTGAGTCAAATGAACACCAATTTCAAACAAACTTCAAGAACATGATGAACACATAACATGCAAGTGTCCTAATGAATTCAATGCTCCAAAAATACAACCAAATGCAAGATTAAACTCAAAATCATGATAAACTCATGGACTATAACTAGAATATGATCTTGCATGCAAGAATTTCCATAAAAATACTTCAAATTGTTATGATATGAACATGCATGCATGAATTAAGCTTAAATTCAACACTTAGAACCAAAACTTGACTCTAAACTCTTGTTCACCATGAACCATGCAAGAAGTAACTCAAAATCACAATGGAGAAGATGAATTCTCTACCTTATGTCTTCAATTTCAAGTGTGGGAGCTTAAACATGCAATCCTCTTTCAATTCTCCTAAGTTCTCCAAGTAATTCTTGTTGAAGCTAAGTTCTCCTCCTCCCTCACTCTTTCCTACGTTTTTGGTCTCAAAAATGGCTGGGGAAAAAGATGTATGGAATGTGCTAAATTAAAGCCCCAAACATGTGTATAGGAATGGCCACTCAATGGCAAGTCGGTAATTAAAGCAACTAATATAATTCAACATTATTTAATCCAGTTTAATCGTACCAAATCAAATTTTAATTAAACCTACTATAAAATCACATAAAATCTAACTAACATAAAACATTAATCAATTTCTGAATCAGTCGCCGATAAGGCTTTCAATTCGCAGTTTAAAGTCAAAGACATGAACAGATTATTATGTCGCAAACAGATAGAAACACATAGATAATGCAATTCAAATGCAAATTAATTCTAGATTCCTTCTAAATTACTATTAGGCATAGTTAATCGTGATTTAGCATTAATTGGAGGTCGGGGTCATTACAAATATATACACCATATTCACTGACATTGGAGGAAATGAGCCAAACTGAATTGCTGGCTGCACTTGTTTCTTTTCCAGGCTAACTTGTTCAGTTATTTCGGAAGCATCTTCCATGCTGCACTCTGGTACTTCAGTACTAGCGACTTCCTTCAAATGGTTTGCTCCTGCTGGTTTTTCGAGCAAAAATGTCTGTTTAGCCATGAAGGCTTCAAACATCTCATCTTTAGCCATTTCTTTTCTTTGGCCTAGTTCAACTTCTCCTTCTGTCTCACTATCACTTTCCATCAAGACTTTTTCAAGACCTGCTAAGTTGGATCTTTCCCTGACTTTTAGTTCAGTGTGAACTTTAGCCAACTACTCTTTGCCAACACTTTTTTTGTTTTGATGAGCCAATCTTGGACTAGAATCCAATTTTAGACTTTCTTTTCCCTCTATCTAGCCTTTTGACTGGGCCAATGAAGAACTTTCTCCACTTTCCTTCAGATCCTTTTGGTATTAAGTGTACCTTCGCTAGATCTTCCTCCGTTGAGACTTGAAGATTATTGGAACCATATTTGGTTCCTTTATTTTTGGGTGCTTTAGTAATACCCAATTATTTGGAGCCACCAAGGGGGGTTTAATCATTCTACCCTGGTCTCCAAAGACACTTCTCTGGGCAGGCATTTTCTTAGGCTTGTTCTGCATGACAAAGCAATCTGGAACCCTAGGTACCCATGAACTTACTAGTTCAGTTGCTGAACTAGCTCTTTCTGCCTTCGAAGCCAGCTTCGAAGCTGCCTGTGGAGGCCACTGCTTGGTCCTGATCCCCTGTCTTGAGCCTAATTCAGGCCTTCTGTCAGGGTAGTTACCTTCCATCTTGTTTGAGGCTGATCTTGGAGGCCAATCTTTGGCTCTGATTCCATAACTTGAGCCCACTTCAGGCTTTCTCTCAGGATAATTGCCTTCCATCATGTAGTAGTTGGGTGGTTTGAAATCATGCAAAGGTCTCTTACCCTTGGGATGTACTTTAACGGTTGGGGGTCCAACCAAGAATGGCTGCTGTCTGGGACCAGTTGGGTATGGCCTCTTGTTGTAGGTACTGGTTGGTTTAGGGTGTCTCTGTACATCCTTATAATACTGTTTTCCATCAATTGGGAGACCTTTCAACCATTTGTAGCTTAGCCTACATCTAGGATACATCCTTTACATGATAGTTGCCTTTAAAGAGTCATCATCCAGTACCTCCTCACTAAAGTCCTCCTTTTGGTCCGCAAAGCTTTGTCCATTTACTAGTAAACTTCTGATATCTTTCTTGAAAGTAATCTGGCTGGCAACATGCATCTGCACATTAACTGATGGGTCGTTACGCACATCAAAAATAAATACCAAACTATACCAAATTCTTTTAGAATAATAGCAAGTCCAAGTATCGATCCACAGGGACAATTGTGAAATTAGACTAATTTAATTGTTGAATTCCTAAATTAATTTTGATTAAAAAGATTAAGAGATTTTATGACTAAAAAGGAATTAAATGAAATTAAGAAATGAAATTGACAATTAAAAATTAGGGTTTGAGATATTAATTTTTGGGAAAAATCCTAGGGCAATGAGTTCACCACTAGTTGCGTAAATAGGGTTTCAAATTGAAATCAATTATGTTACGGTTTGAACGGAATAATGCTTTGCAACTACAAGTTCAAAGCATTTACAAGAAAATCATCACGTTGAATGCACGGGTACGAACCATCTCAAGTAGTACGAATCATTCACTCTAAACTAGGGTAGCGACATGACTCGTCCCTTGTAGTATGGTTCGTTTCATACCTTGAATGTGAAAGAATAGAAAACTATTGTATGAAAAACATTCAACAATCACAGAAAGCCGAATACTTGAAGAAATAATGGAAAATATATATATATATATATATATGAAACTTTTAAAACACCATACAATTATTCAAACATTTACATAATTAAAAATCAAAAAGAAAACCTAATTACATGGCTAGGGCTTTATCAAAACCCTAGAAAAGAATAACCTAGCCACTCATGGAGGAGTGGGAAGAAGTGGAAGAGATGGGAGAGATGGAAGCCCCCATGGAAGTTGTCTTGAAAGCTTGAGAATCCTCATTTTCCTCCAAATCCTAGCCTCTCTCTCTTCTTTAAATTAATTTCAGAACCCTAATCCAGCCTCTCTCTTGCCTATTTATCCTTTTGCTATCTTTCAAACAGGTTAAAAACATCGGGCCCATTTTTCAAGAAAAGTCAACGCACGCGCAGGAAACTATTTTCTCTCCAAATTCTGTATTTTTGCCCATTTTTATGCTCCAACTATGTCCAACCTGATTGACATTAAACAAACATAAAATATATAGTTTGACAAGCAAGTAAAGTTAAGAGATCCTAATTAACGGCCTCAATATTGTACAATTCAACTTTAATCACATCCCTCAACTTACAACTTGCTAGTCCTCAAGCAAGTAATAAAAATAAAATAAAATAAAACAAAATCTAGCTATTTCCTATTTCGTGGGAAAACGGTTGCGTTTAGCATATGCAACAAGTCTTTAAACCACAAAGTTACCCCAAATGGATGAGTAAAGTCTCGTGAGGGTTTCCAGAAATGATACCCACAAACATTAACATATTCATATATGCCCAACAATTAACCACACTACTCCACTTAACAATCAACTTATGTGCCACTACAGTGTGATATTAAGACATAATGACTCATTAAAGGCACAGTGGATAAGCATGAAGGAATCTATTGAGTCAAAACCACAATTCAGTTAATATGAACCATCTCAAGTAGTACGAATCTATTTTTATTTTTTTTAAATGATTGTGCAATGTCCTGATCCATTAAGCTTTCTAATCAACCCATGTAACAAGCATTGGGCCAATGATTCCCAAACCAGACGGTTTTAGGGCACTAGGTATGAAGACACCCCTACGGGCTTAATAACTCAAGTTGAAAAGGCCACGAATCCGAACAAGTCATTCTCCTTATTTTTCCTTAACTGTGCAATGTCTAAGTCCCTTAAGCTTTCTAATTAACCCATGTAGCAAGTATTGGGCCAATGACTCCCAAACTAGAAGGTTTTAGGGCACTAGGTGTAGAGTTACCCTTACGGGCTTAATAACTCGAGTTAAAAAAGGTTACGAACCCAAACAAGTCAAGTGTTTTTTTTTTTTTTCTTTTTTTTTTAAGAATCTTGGCTCCTCATTTATTCTTTTCTGCAACCTTAGCCATTATCAATGATGTACACCAGTGATTATAATAAAGAGATCACCGCTATGATAATGTGTTTATGTGAATTAAGGCATACTCATGATAAGTATACTAATACCACAAACACAAACAACTCTCCTAGTGCAAACATGACATGCACGTTTCTATCCAATAAACCCTTTTCATACAAGTCTACTATGCTCCCCAATTAACATATGCAAATATCATCACCCTACTAGCAACAAGTCACATCAAGTGAAGTAATGTAATCAAGTGAAACAGGTATAAGCATGAATTATGAGCCAAATAGAAATGCACAAAAGAAAATACAACCCTCATCTCCCAACTTGAATATGACATTGTCCTCAATGGAAAAGTAAAGAGAAATGAGAGAATATTACTAGAGATTGTCGGTGTACATCCAGGTAGGCATAGAGTAACAGACACACACTTCACACACTTTTTTTTTTGATGAAAAGAAGAAATAACTAAAAAGAAAAATAAAAATAAAAGAGACAAAGCAGAATATAGGCCGGTACTAGTGAGAATCCGGTGGCGGCGGTGGTGGCGGCGGGAAATGCTGGGCAAACAAGGCGTTCATCAAAGATCGCGTCTCAAAGGCTTCATTCTGAACTCGTTGGCCAAGCTGATCAAAACGCTGCTGGCTCGACTCTCGATATGTATAAAAGTCAGTTTGTAGTGATACAACTGATTACTGAATGTCGAGCTAGCGGGCGTTGAGCTGTTCAAAAGTCGCCTGAGAATAGTCTCGATGCGCCTAAAAATCCGTGTGCAATCCCATGAGACTCTGGTGGTGATCACGAAGAGTATTGTGCACTTGATCCACAGAGTGCTGAAGCTGTAAGTACTTCTCACGAGTCATGTAGAATGGGTCTCCTTGGGGAGGCACAGGGGAGGTAGGATGAGGTGGTTGGTTATGGACGAGGTCTTGGGCCTCATCAACCGAGGCACCAACTTGCTGCGGGATGCGAGATATGCTATGCTGCCATTCTTGCTACCCGAAAGTCAGATAAGCTTGATCAATCTCCTCAGTCGAATCAATGGGGAGGCCGTTCAGGTCGAAGACAAGTGTCAGCAAGTTGGCAAATGGCAGTGGCCAAGTCAGATTTTGCATAAGTTGAGGCCGAACTGCCTCCTGTAGAAATTTCTGCATATGCATCAACATGATGTGCGCAAACGGGACCTGATAGCCATGCTGATAACCGTGTAAGACCCGAACAAACTCCAAGCGGCGCTCATCTTTATGCCTAAGTGGAAGGGCATTCTTATGTATGACGGAGTCAATGAATAACAAACGGCCAGACAGTTTGCTCCGGTGTAAGCATGTGAAACTTGTGTCACTGTGGGCCCCTGGGAAGTACTGTTGGATGAGGCTGTGTGTGGGTTATTGGTCCTCAACTTCTAGGAAGGGTTGGTATTCCATCTTGGAGAAGAACCCTAACGCGTCGGCAATCATGGATTTGGTCATGTTAACGAGATGACCATCAATGGTGGACAATAGTCCTATCGCGGTGAGTGACTCATACAGATTCTGGTAGAAGAGCCATACCAGACGAGGATAAGTGGGCGATATCACAGTGTAAAGGCCCAACTGTTACCGGAGTTGGAGCTGCTCAACGGTCCAAGAAGTGGCTGGGTCACGCTAAAAATATGAAATGTTGAATTGCGTGAGCTTGTGAAGCGGGCGTAAAGCCCACTCCGGCCGTGGTAAGTCATCCGATGGTGGTGTTAAGGATGGTGGCGACGGTGGCGCCGAGGAGAATAAACCTCTAGCCTTTTTGGAGGCCTAGGTGGAGTCTACTCATATCCTGCACACACCAAAAGCAAATAGACATAGACCCGTAGAACCAATCATGAGAATAAAGCAAAATATGAAAGTGCAAGTCTACCCACTAATGTACCACATGCAATTCTTTTTTATTTTTATTTATTTTTTATGTTTCCTTAATTAATTTATTTATTTATTCTTTAACGAAAAACAAAATAAAATAGAATAATATAAACTTACATATTAACATCTTGACAAGTATTGAATTAAAGTAACAAATAATACTGAGATAATAGAATATATCTAAACAACTAAATAAATAGATGGACAATACACTGAATTAGAAAAGCTAGGTATTAGATTTTTTTTTTTTTTTTTTTTTGTATGTATTTATATAAAAACGAAAAGAAATAAATAAATGAATAAAAATGACATTAAATTAAATTAATTACTGAACAACAGTACAATTTTATTGAAGTAGCTAATGACTAAATAATTAAACTAACAGAACTAAACTATTTGAATAAACTAAACTATCAAGTAAAGAATGAAGTAATAAAATAAAATAACAGAAAAATAAGCAACTAAATAAATAAATAACCTATGAAGTAAACAAAAAGCTAAGCAGGAATTTTATTTTATTTATTTATTTATTATTTATTTTAAAATAGGGCTATATTATTTAGGTAACTAATGATTGAATAATTAAAACTATCAGAATGAAATTATTGGCATGAACTAAACTGTGGTAAGCAAGCCCAATAATATAAATAACAAAACAAAACAAAACAAAAATAAACTTCTTTTTATTTATTTATTTATTTATTTTTTTAAGATGAACCATAGATCATGATTTGAACAAAAATAAAAACAAAACTCTATTTCTCTACTCCTACACCCACAAATCTAAGCAAAAAGTAAAGTTTACCTTGAAAAAGTGGAGAAAGAATGGAGATTCGTCGGAAAAAATGGCGGTCACTGGAGATTCGACGGATGGAGAGGAAATAGTGATGCCGACAGTGAGATTGTGGTGAGGAAGAAGGAAGGAGGGTTGAGAGTTGAAGGGTTGGTGATGGTAGGGTGTGATGAGTTGGTGGGTTTGTGGGGTTGTGTGAGTGAGAGAGAGAGAGAGAGAGAGAGAGAGAGAGAGAGAGAATGAGAGGTAGAGAGAGAGTGTGACAAAATTTGTGAGTGATTGTGAGAGAAGTGGGTTAGGTTTTGATGAGGTCAATTTTTTTTTTTTTTTAACGAAAAAAAATAAAGTAAAAAAAATAAAAAAATAAATAAAAATAATAATAATCAATTAGATAAAATAAAAATAAGAAAGGAAAAAGTTTTTTTTTTAAAACGGAAAAAGAAAATTTTTTTTAAACGAAAAAATAAACTAAAAACAATAAATAAATAAAAATAATAATAATAATCAATTAGATAAAATAAAAATAAGAACGGAAAAAGAATTTTTTTTTTTTTTGGAACGACGTTCCGCACATGCGGGGATCAGGCCACACATGTGGCTAGGCCGCCGCACCTTCTCAGCGCACCTGTAATTAAAGCAGTACGCAATTGAGGATTGAAACTTTGTGCCACACGTGCGTGGATAGTGTCGCACGCGCGGGATAGCTTTTTTTTTTTTTGCAACGACGTTCCGCACATGCGAGGATCAAGACGCGCGTGCAGCTTGGATGCCGCACCACCTCCACCGCACCTGCATATAAAACAGGCTCGAATTTGTGAAATGGAGTTTTTGCCGTACGTGCGGGGATTTTTTTATTTATTTTTAAAACAACCACTTTTTCCCTCAGCCCAACATGTACCTTAATTTTAGAATCAAAATAAGAATAGTTCTTGCAAACAAATAAAAGTTCAAGAAAGGTATAATCTTCACGCGAAAACTACGTTTACTACTTTTTTCCCTAACAATGTTTGTAACTTTCCCTATTCTCCAACAGGGTGACAGACTAGATTGATTCGGTATCCAAAATCGAGGCGCATAAAGCTAACTCGACCTATAGGGCTACCATACAGAGTTCAAGCTGGAGTGGTTTTGAAGCAATCTCCACACCCCTAGGTATTTAAACCAGACTTTAGTCTCGAAAATTCCAAACCTTTGTGTTCTAGGCTTTGACATTCGAACTCTAGTTTCCATCGTCTTAGTTGGTCTCCTAAGAACCCACTACAAACACAGTTAGGTGGCTATACCAGACCGTCAGATGTCGTTCGGGCACGGCGAACACCAAAGAAATTACACCTTTAGAAGATTTAAAGTCTCCTAGACGCAAATAAAGCACAACAAGAACAAAGAAAAATAGAATAGAATAGAATAGAAAGGAAAGAAAAGAGAACAAGACATCAATCTCTCAATCATAGTAAAAAAGGTCCATCAAAGCAATGGACTTAATCATATCCCCATTCCCAATCCCCTCTATATATGGCTTCAATCTTTGGCCATTCACTTTGAAAGTGTGGTCATTCTTTGGATCTTGCACCTCAACGGCGCTGTGAATAAATGCCTCAATAACCACAAAGGGACCATCCCATCTTGATCTAAGCTTACACGGAAAGAGTCTCAATTTGGAGTTAAAAAGCCACACTTTTTGACCGGGTTCAAAGGATTTTCTATTAATGTGTTTGTCATGGAATTCCTTAGTTCGAGCTTTAAAAATTCTCGACCTCTCATATGCATCATTTCGAATTTCCTCCAACTCATTGAATTGTAATTTTCGATTGAGCCTAGCCGCGGCCATATCGAAGTTAAACTTCTTCATGGCCCACAATGCTCGGTGCTCAAGTTCAACCAGGAGATGGCAAGCTTTGCCAAACACCGCCATATATGGTGACATCCCAATGGGTGTCTTATAAGCAGTGTAGTAGGCCCATAATGCATCAATCAAACGTTGTAACCAGTCTTTCCTATCTGGCTTCACCGTTTTCTCTATTATGTGCTTTACCTCCTTATTTGAGACTTCCACTTGGCCACTAGTTTAAGGGTGGTATGGAGTGCCAACTTTATGTGTGATAGAGTATTTCTTAACTACCGACTCAAAGAACCAATTACAAAAATGCGTACCCTGATCACTTATTATGGCTCTAGGAAACCCAAAATGACTAAAGATGTTTTCATGCAAAAATTTGATTATAACTCTATGATCGTTTGTTCGGGTAGTTATCGCCTCCACCCACTTAGACACATAATCCACTACCAAGAGAATATACTCAAACCCGAACGACGACGGGAAAGGGCCCATAAAATCAATCCCCCAAACATCAAAGATCTCTACCACAAGAATAGGGGACATTGGCATCATGTCACGTCGAGATATCAAATCCATTAGCTGACAGCGCAAACAAGTTCTACAAAATTGATAGGCATCTTTAAAAATTGTGGGCCAATAAAACCCGCTTTGTCAAATCTTGGCGGCCGTTTTATGCCCACTAAAATGACCGCCACATCCAGAAGAATGACAAAAAGTAAGAATGCTATGCACCGCACTCTCCGACACACACCATCTAATCACTTGGTCAGAGCAATATTTAAACAACTCTGGATCCTCCCAAAAATAATATCTGACCAGCAAAAAGAATCAGTCTTTGTCTTGCTTAGACCAATTTTGAGGAATTTGCCCAATGGCCAAGTAATTCACAATATGTACAAACCGCAGGGGGCTTACTCGTGACACCACAAGGAGTTGTTTGTCCGGAAACGAATAATGCAAAATTAGAGGGTCACTAGTATACTCAACAAGGATTCGGGAGAGGTGATCCGCCACTACATTCTTAGATCCTTTCTTATCTTGGATCTCTAGGTCAAATTCCTGAAACAACAAAATCCATCTAATTAACCTAGGTTTGGTCTCTTTCTTTGATAGTAAATACCACAAAGCGGCATGATCAGTGAAGACTATGACCTTGGAGCCTAAGAGATAGGACCAGAATTTATCTAAGGCAATGACCACAGCTAGCAACTCTTTCTCAGTAGTAGTATAATTCAATTGTGCATCCGAGAGAGTGCGACTAGCATAGTATATAGCGTATGGTGCCCTATTGACTTTTTGACCCAACACAGCCCCAACAGCATAATTTGAGGCATCACACATGATTTCAAAGGGAAACGACCAATCCGGTGATTTCATGATTGGAGCGGTGGTAAGGGCCATTCTCAGTGTTTCAAAAGCCTTCAAGCATGTCTCATCAAAGATAAAAGGCGCGTCCTTAACAAGTAAACTACACAAAGGACGTGATATTTTACTAAAGTCTTTGATGAACCTACGGTAAAAACCTGCATGCCCTAAGAAAGACCTAATTTGACGCACGGAATTGGGTGAAGGAAGGCCTGCAATGAGGTTAACCTTAGCCTTGTCTACCTCTATACCTCGAGGGGACACAATGTGTTCCAACACTATACCCTCATGAACCATAAAATGGCTCTTTTCCCAACTCAAAATTAGGTTTGCCTCAGTACATCGTTCCAACACTCTAGTCAAGTTCCTAAGGCATTCCTTAAAAGATGGTCCAAACACCGAAAAATCATCACCCTCACGAACCATAAAATGGCTCTTTTCCCAACTCAAAATTAGGTTTGCCTCAGTACATCGTTCCAACACTCTAGTCAAGTTCCTAAGGCATTCCTTAAAAGATGGTCCAAACACCGAAAAATCATCCATGAAAACCTCTAAAAATTTCTCCACCATATCAGAGAAAATGGCCATCATACATCGTTGAAAATTCGTGCGGTGCATTACATAGCCTAAAGGGCATGCGTTTGTAAGCAAAATTGCCAAAATGGCAAGTGAATATGGTCTTTTCCTGGTCAACGGGATACACCGGGACTTGATTATACCCCGAGTAGCCATCAAGAAAACAATAGAAACCCCGCCCCGCTAACCACTTTAGGATCTGGTCAATAAAAGGTAAAGGAAAATGATCCTTCCTAGTCGTGGAATTCAGTCTCCTATAATCAATGCACACTCGCCACCCAGTAGTGGTTCGTGTGGGCACTAACTCTCCTCTCTCATTCTCAACAACAATAATGCCCGATTTCTTGGACACCACTTGTGTGGGACTCACACATTTGCTATCCGAGATGGGGTATATAATACCCACATCCAACAATTTTAATACCTCATTTTTCATGACCTCTTTCATATTGGGATTAAGCCTCCGTTGCATTTCACAAGAAGGTTTGGTGTCCTGCTCTAGGTGTATATAATTGTACGGGGAGGAAATATTCGACAACGCCTGCACTCCTTTCGTCTAAGCTCCGTGTCTGTCCGATCAACCTGAGAACACAACGGCGGTGAGCTACCCGATGGTGTGTTGCTGGAAAACCCCTCTGACGGTCAAGTTAGCACACACTCAGAGAGAAAGAGAGAGAAGCTGAATGAATGTAAGTTTCTCTCACCAAAATCATGTTCCATCCCCAGCATGGGGGCGCTGTCGTGCTTATATACTTTATGCGCTCACCTCTGCATCCATTCACTTATTAACACGTGGAGCTGCTCTCCTATCTGTCAGCGCAAATTCAGCTAAACACCACCTAATCAAACAGCCAGTTGGCATCGGCGAGAATGGGCAGCCCGGTGGAATTATCTCAGCCTCCTTCGACCGAGCTACTTAATGAACCCAACAGCGCCACTCACCGAGCTCCTTAGCATTCCAGTATGGCCGAGCTCCAGACAGGTTAGGCCGGTCCAAGGGAAGCCTTTCCGCCGAGCTACATGCGCGACTAATAAGCCCGGGTCAACAGACGATCATCTCGGCCGAATGGGCCCTGGACTTCAACTGAGCAAACCAACTCTAGATTAGCCCAACTAGCTTGGCCCAAACGCACTCGGACCTCTTCTTAGCCTGGTCATTACCACGGCCCAAAGCCAGATTATGAAATCTCCCTCACAATAATGTATGCACACAAAGGAATCTATCCTTTCCAAATCAGCCACCAACAACCCTATAGTGCTCCGATGTGCCACGAGAACACTCATTAACTGACTCTCCTGCTCTGCAGTCAAGTTAGATGCAATGATGACCGGTAAAGTATCCTGGGGCCCTAAAAATGCATACTTGAGTGTAGCCGGGAGTGGCTTTAACTCAAGTGTAGGTGGTGTGACCAAAGATGGTATGGCGGGCTCTCTCAACAAAGGAGGAAGTGACTCAAACCGGGCTTTCTACGGAGGAAAATCCGGTGTAGAAGAAGCATTAAGCAAGGCATTCACCTCCTCAACCGACCCATCAATATCAAAATTTTCAAACCCAAAATGAGCTAGACAAGCCTTTAGAGGGTCCTCTACAAGAATGGAGGGCAAAGCTTCCTCCACAATCCGATCCACAATATCCACAAATAAGCACTCCTCTTTCTCATGGGGTTATTGGGATGCTTGGAAAACATTAAGTTTCACTTGCATGTTACCAAATGAAACTTCCATAACCCCGGTACGATAATTTATGCATGCATTGGTTGTAGCCAAAAAAGGTCGACCTAAGATCACTGAGATTTGTTTCTTAGAACTGGCTACCGATTCTATATCTAACACCAAAAGTCAACAAGAAAGTAAAATCTATCAACCTTTACTAGCACATCCGTAATCATGCCACGTGGCACTTTGAGGGACCGGTCAGCCAATTGGAGAGTAACAGTAGTGGGCTTCAACTCGCCAAGCCCAAATTCTTCGTACACAGAGTACGACAACAAATTGACACTAGCCCCTAAATCTAACAAGGTCGTATCAATGAAATGGTCCCCTATAATGAAAGCAATGGTTGGGGCACCTGGGTCTTTAAGCTTAGAGGGTGTGTCGTTCAACAAGATGAAGCTTACTTGCTCCGTGAGTAAGACCTTTTGGGACACGTTTGTCTTAGATTTACACTTTTGCGTACAAAGGTCCTTCAGAAATTTAGCATAGGAGGATACTTGCTTAATCGCCTCCAACAGGGGGAGGTTGATTTTCACTTGTTTCAAAATCTCCATTATCACTTCCATGGATGTCGCCTTGTTATTAAAAGGGGACGGTGTGACAACCCTCACATATGATTAGTGCTAATCTCTTATTGAGCATGATAAGTAATTGAACAGACTGAAATTCTGAACTAAATGCATGAGTATGTTGTTTAATTGCATTTCTATCTGTTAGTCATTAAATGATCTGTTCATGTTTTATCTTTGAACTGCAAATTGAAAGCCTTATCGGCGACCGATTCAGAAATTGATTGGTATTTTATGCTAATTAGAATTTATGTGATTTTATGGTAGATTTAATTAAAATCCGATTTGGAATGATTAAATTAAATTAAATAATGTTAAATTACATTAGCTTGGCTTTATTACCAAATTGCCGTTGAGTGGCCATTTCCTACACACTTTGTTTGGACTTAATGGTTGTACTTTATATCATTTCCTCATGTCATTTGAGACCAAAACCATGAGCAAGAGAGAGAGAGATAGGAGAAAACTTGAGTTCATCAAAATTGGCTTGGAGAATTAGGAGTTTTGAAGGGAATTTGCATATTTGAGCTTCCACATCTTGGAATTCAAGACCTAAGGTAGAGATTTCATCTTCTCATTTGTACATCGAGTTGTTCTTGCATGGTTCATGGGATTATTGGAGGATAGAGTCAAATTATGGTTTAAAGTGTTGAATTAAGAATTAATCCATACATGTATGTACATGTTCTTGGAATTTGAGGTTGTTTTCATAAAATCCTCACATGCATGTCCATTTTCTAGTTGTAGTTCATGAATTCATCATGTTTTTTGAAGGATTGACTCATTTGATCATGTGTTAGAAGCTTTGAGTTCAATTGAATACATGCATGTTAATTGTACATCTTGTTCTTGAAGTTTATTTGAAATTAGTGTTCAATTGACTCACCCTTGGGCTTTGATTTTACAAATTGATCTTCAAAATATGTTATATTGTTGGTTTCCAAGTGTTTTCCAGAAAATTGGCCCAAAAAGTTGAGTTTGGAGGTGTTGAATACTTGGTTTGACCTTGGGAGGCAAATTTGGAAATTCCAGATTACGCTTGAGCGAAGGATTCCACACTCGAGCGACCGTCTTTTGTTCAGAGCTCCGCTCGAGCGAAGGAATGCTCGCTCGAGCGTAGATTGCAATCTCTTAGATTTTTAGTGCACGCAGACGCACGCTCGAGCGACGAAACCTACGCTCGAGCGAAGGATGTATCTCACGCTCAAGCGAGCATCGAGCGAGCGTTGAGCGGGGATTTTCAACATCCAGTACTTTTTGCATTTTCACAGACCGCTAGAGCGAGGAAGTCCACGCTCGAGCGACCCAACTGTTTTGTCAAGCTTGCTCGAGCGAAGAAAACCACGCTCGAGCGAGACCCCTATTTTCTGAAAATTTTGAAAAGTGTTTTAAAGTGCATCTTTGCATCCTCATTCCATCTTAAGCATTCCTAGGCCTAGTTTAAGGCATCTTAATGAGGATAATGTTATAGAACCACACCAAGTCAAGATAGGGGCTAAGAGGTTAATCCCAAGTGTGTAACTTAGTGTGTGTTCGTTCTGCAACTGTGTAGGGTTGGCATCCGAGGACGCTCATTAGCTTGCCTATAGCCCAGTGCTCTGTGAGTAACAATGTTGTAGAGATATGTTCAATTATGATTATTTTCTAAATGATCAACTGTTCTGCCTACTGAAACGTCACTGTTTAATGAATGAATGTTTGTCCTATTTGTAAACTGTATTCGTGGCATCCATAGCAATTTACTGTTACTGCTACTGTCATAGAGATCTCTGTCGGTTCCCATGTTTGGAACCACTACTGTTACTGTTACGATGGCCATCAACTGACTGTTTGATCTGTTAAGACCTACTGTACTGTTTTGCTATGGGATGTACCACATATGACTGCTATGGTTTCTAAGTGACTGATATGACTGTTTAATTACTGAAAGGACATCCATTCTTAACCTCTTTATATTACTGTTATTCACTGGGCTTTAGCTCACTGTTTATATACATATATGTAGGTGTCTAGGCACCGGACCGGAGCTAGGAGCGTCGGGTTAGCTCCCGTTTTGTCAAAGCCAACCATTGTGCCTCACCTCGAGGTTTCGAGTGCGTCAAAGCCAAGGCTGTTTTGGGGTGTTTTAGATTTCTCCCTTTTTGCCTCTGTTCTGTAATAAATGTTAAGACTTGATTGTACAATTAGTTAGGGACTTGGTCCCTAACATGGATGTTTGTGTTTATGTCGCATGTACATATGTTTTGGTTATCTATGTGGTATGTTTATAAAAAGGTCTTTTCACATTCAGACTATCACAGCTCCTTGGACACCTTGTATTTACTGTTTTGGCTTCCACCAGCCCCTTTACTCTGTATTACTGTTATTACTGTTAAGCAGGCCTTTGGTAATCACGGATTACTGGCCAGTTACGATACTAAACTAGTAGGGACGGGTTTGGGACGTGACAGAGTGGTATTAGAGCGATATCAAACCACGAGCTATATCGCACACACGTGTCTAAATGAGCTATAGGATGTCCTAGAAAAGTGAATAGGGCGTTGCATGAACATTGAAAAAGTGTGTGTGGCCATGACATGAATATATGTGCTAATGTGCTAATGTGTTTAAGTAAGCAATTCCTATGTTTATTATTACTGTATTGCATATAGTGAAATGGACAAAACAAGGAATACCGATGAAACGGAATCATCTGATGCCAGAATGGCAAGATTAGAAAGAACAGTTAAACTGATGACTGAAGCTTTAAGACAACAATAGAACCAACAGCTCCCACCTCCTCCAGTACAACCCGAACAGAATGTTAATGATGATATAATCGCTTTGACACAGAAATTCAGCAAAATGAAACCACCATCATTCCAAGGAGGTCTTCAACCACTAAAGGCCGAAGCATGGGTTCTAGCAACAGAGAAATTATTTGAAGTGTTTTCGTGTTCTGAAGCACACAAGGTATTGCTGGCTACCTTTACTTTACAAGAAGAGATCAGAAGGTGGTGGATGCTTGTTCGTGACACAAATACTGTCATGACTTGGGCTCAGTTTAAAGAGTCCTTCTTTGAAAAATACTTTCCCCAGTGTGTCCGGGATCGCAAAGTGACTGAGTTTGAACAGTTGAAACAGGGCACCATGTCGGTAGCAGAATATGAATCTAAATTCACTGAACTTGCCAGATATGCACCACACATGGTGGACACTGATTACAAAAAGGCCAGGAAGTTTGAAGGCGGCCTTAATGTAGAAATACTTGACCGAATCAACGTCTTGAAACTGCTTAAATATGTGGATGTTCTTGACTGAGCAATAATAGCTGAGTCGAATATCGAGACATTGAAATAGACTGAAACACCAGCGTCTGAGTAGCGCAGTAAGAGACGGGGCTTTAAGTTTAAGAAAGGTTAGAACAGTTCATTGAATAAGAAGCAAAATACAGGGTCAGCAAACAGTTCTAGTCAGCGAAGTGGTCCCATGCCACCCTGCTCTGAATGTGGAAAAAGGCACAAAGGGGTTTGTTATAAAATTTATGGTGCTTGTTACAGGTGTGGCAAGGTGGGCCACATGGTCAAAGATTGCCCTTCTACTTCTCAAGGCAACAGTAAAGCTGCAGCTAGCGCCGTAGCATCAACTGTTGCACCGAAACCCAATCCCAAAGCTACCGGAAAGGAGCCTTTAAGGCAAGGCCGAGTGTTCGCACTTGTACCAGGAGATGTGTAGAATACCGAGACCATTGTGTCAGGTATACTCTCAATTTGTGCTCAAAATGCTTATGTTCTGATTGATTCGGGGTCTACACATTCATATGTCTCTCATGTTTTTTCACGAAAACTAGATAGACCACTAGAACCCATGAATTATTTGTTAGCCGTATCTTCACCTGTTGGGGGATCCATGACTTGTGCTTATATGTACCCTGCATGTGAAATTATTGTTGGGGATGTGCATCTGTATATTGATTTACTGCCTTTGAATATCGATCATTTCGATGTGATATTGGGAACGGACTGGTTAACAAAATATCATGCTACCATAGACTGTGTAACAAAACAAGTTATTTTCCGTCCACCTGGATTGCCTGAATTTGTATTTAACGGAGTTGGTGTAGTGCCTCCCCCATATCTAATTTCGTCTATGAAAGCTTTTAAACTGATTAATCAGGGATGTAAAGGGTATCTATGTTGTATATTGACTGTACTTATTGATGCTAGAGCTAATGTGGACAGTATTCCCATAGTCAGAGAATTTCCAGATGTTTTTCCAGATGATTTGCCAGGGGATTTAATTGACAGGGACATTGAGTTCACCATTGATGTGATTCCGGGTACACAGCTAGTTTCCAAAGCTCCGTACAAAATGGCACCTACTGAACTGAAAGAATTGAAAATTCAGCTGCAAGAACTGTTGGATAAGAAGTTCATCACGTCTAGTCCTTCGCCATGGGGCGCTCCAGTTTTGTTTGTGAAAAAAAAAGACGGCTCATTGAGGCTCTGCATTGACTACCGTGAACTGAACAAGGTAACAGTGAAAAACAAGTACCCACTGCCTCGTATTGATGATTTATTTGACCAGTTACAGGGTGCTCAGGTCTTTTCAAAAATTGACCTTAGATCCGGATACCACCAGTTGAAAGTCAAACCAGAGGACATTGAAAAGATTGCCTTTCGAACGAGGTATAAACATTACGAATTCCTTGTTATGCCTTTCGGAGTTACTAATGCACCTGCTGCATTATGGACCTTATGAATAGAATTGTCAAACCATTCCTCAATGAATTTGTAGTTGTTTTCATAGATGACATTTTGATTTATTCCAAAAGTACGGAAGAGCATGAACATCATTTGAACATTGCCTTACAGATCTTAAGAGAACAGAAACTGTATGCAAAACTAACGAAGTGTGAATTTTGGATAGACAATGTAATGTTTTTGGGACATGTGATCAGTAAGGATGGCATTACAGTTGACCCACAGAAGATTAAAGTAGTAGTGAATTGGCCCAGACCGTCTAATGTTACTGAAGTCTGAAGTTTCTTAGGCTTAGCCGGATACTACAGAAGATTTGTGAAGGAGTTCTCCAAAATTGCCCTACCGCGGACTCAGTTGACTCAAAAAGGGATATCATTTGACTAGACTGACCAAAAAGAATCAGCTTTTCAAGAGTTAAAGACTCGACTTGTGACTGCACCGATTCTTACCCTACCCTCAGGTACGGATGGATTTACCATATTTAGTAATGCTTCTTATAAGGGTTTGGGATGTGTCTTAATGCAGAATGGTAAAGTTATTGCATATGCTTCCCGACAACTGAGACCGCATGAGAAAAATTATCTAACCCACAACTTGGAACTTGCTGCAGTAGTGTTTGCATTGAAAATTTGGCATCACTATCTTTGTGGGGCAACATGTGAGGTGTACACAGACCACAAGAGTTTGAAATACTTCTTCACACAGAAAGAACTGAATATGAGACAGCGAAGATGGTTAGAACTGATAAATGACTACGACTTGCAAATTTTGTACCATCCAGGGAAAGCTAACACCGTTGCTAATGCACTCAGCCGGAAGTCAATTGGGAATTTAGCCTGTTTACTCATTGGACAGAAAGAACTGCTATGTGACCTTGAAAAATTTGAGGTTGAAATTGTTTTGCGTGAACAAGGTGGAATATTAGCTGCTATTTCTTCCCAACCAGCACTTATTGAAGAGATCAAAGAAAAACAGCAACATGATGAGTTTCTGAAAAAGATCATTGATGAATGGGAATCCAAACCGAGGCCGAACTTTAAATTCGAGAACAATGTGTTGAAATTCCAAGGAAGGTTGTGTGTACCGAATGATTCTGAACTGAAAAGACGAATTCTGCAAGAGGGCCACAATTTGAAATTGTCTATCCATCCAGGAAATACGAAAATATACCAAGACTTGAAATTGAATTTCTAGTGGCCGGGAATGAAGAAAGAGATTGCTGACTTTGTATCGAAATGTCTTCATTGCCAACAAGTTAAAGCTGAACATCAATGACCCACAGGTTTACTGCAACCCTTACCAATACCGGAATGGAAATGGGAATATATCACTATGGATTTCATTGTTAGTTTACCTCGCTCCAGTAAAGGTATGGACTCAGTTTGGGTTATTGTTGATAGATTGACTAAATCTGCTCACTTCTTACCTGTCAAAACAATCTATAATGCGGACAAATTGGCTACAATTTATATTGATAAGATTGTTAGACTGCATGGAGTGCCTGTATCTATTGTTTCTGATAGGGATTCGAAGTTTACATCGAGATTTTGGCAAAGTCTTCAAACAGCATTGGGTACCGAACTGAGACTGAGTAGTGTATACCATCCTTAGATAGATGGCCAGTCAGAAAGGACCATTCAGACTCTGGAAGACTTACTGCAGATGTGTGTTCTTGATTTCTAAGGAAATTGGGAAAGCCATTTACCTTTAGCTGAGTTTGCCTACAACAACAGTTTTCACTCGAGCATTGGTATGGCACCTTTCGAGGCTTTGTATGGCAGAAAATGTCGATCTCCTATCTGCTGGGCAGAAATTGGAGATGGGCCTTTGCTTGGGCCCGAGATTGTACAGGAAACCACCGAAAAAGTGAAATTGATCCAACAGAGACTGAAAATTGCACAAAGCCGACAGAAAAGTTATGCGGATATCCGAAGGCGAGACAGGGAATATGAAGTGGGTGATCATGTTTTTGTTAAAGTGACACCAATGAAAGGGCAGACTCGTTTTGGAGTCAAGGGTAAGCTAGCACCGAGGTATGTTGGGCCGTATGAGATTATTGAAAAGATCAATCCGGTGGCATATCAAGTAGCGCTTCCTCCTGAAATGGAGCATATGCATAATGTCTTCCATATTTCAATGTTGAGGGATTATCTTCGGGATCCCTTCCATGTTATCGAGCCTACCCGTGTAGTGCTAAGTGATAACTACACTTATGAAGAATGGCCTATTCAGGTTGTAAACCGACATATCAAAAAGCTGAGAAACAAAGAAATTCCATTAGTGAAAGTGGATTGGCAAAACCACGGTGGCATTTATGCCACTTGGGAAAGAGAAGATGATATGTTGAAGAGATATCTTGAACTGTTCCCCCTGGATCCAGTGTTCTTCCAAAATGAAGGTAATCCGAGTTTGGAGGGCCAAACTCTTTTAAGGGGGGAAAACTGTGACAACCCTCACCTCTGATTAGTGCTAATCTCTTATTGAACATGATAAATAATTGAACAGACTAAAATTCTGAACTGAATGCATGAGTATGTTGTTTAATTGCATTTCTATCTGTTAGTCATTAAATGATCTGTTCATGTTTTATCTTTGAACTGCGAATTGAAAACTTTATCGGCGACCGATTCAGAAATTGATTGGTATTTTATGCTAATTAGAATTTATGTGATTTTATGGTTGATTTAATTAAAATCCGATTTGGAATGATTAAATTAGATTAAATAATGTTAAATTACATTAGCTTGGCTTTATTACCAAATTGCCATTGAGTGGCCATTTCCTACACACTTTGTTTGGACTTAATGGTTGTACTTTATATCATTTCCTCATCTCATTTGAGACCAAAACCATGAGCAAGAGAGAGAGAGATAAGAGAAAACTTGAGTTCATCAAAATTGGCTTGGAGAATTAGGAGTTTTGAAGGGAATTTGCATATTTGAGCTTCCACATCTTGGAATTCAAGACCTAAGGTAGAGATTTCATCCTCTCATTTGTACATTGAGTTGTTCTTGCATGGTTCATGGGATTATTGGAGGTTAGACTCAAATTATGGTTTAAAGTGTTGAATTGAGAATTAATCCATACATGCATGTACATGTTCTTGGAATTTGAGGTTGTTTTCATAAAATCCTTACATGCATGTCCATTTTCTAGTTGTAGTTCATGAATTCATCATGTTTTTGGAAGGATTGACTCATTTGATCATGTGTTAGAAGCTTTGAATTCAATTGAATACATGCATGTTAATTGTACATCTTGTTCTTGAAGTTTATTTGAAATTGGTGTTCAATTGACTCACCCTTGGGCTTTGATTTTACAAATTGATCTTCAAAACATGTTATATTATTGGTTTCCAAGTGTTTTCCGGAAAATTGGCCCAAAAAGTTGAGTTTTGAGGTGTTGAATGCTTGGTTTGAGCTTGGGAGGCAAATTTGGAAATTCCAGATTTTGGCTTCCACACTCGAGCGACCGTCTTTTGTTCAGAGCTCCGCTCGAGCGAAGGAATGCTCACTCGAGCATAGATTGCAAGCTCTCAGATTTTTGGTGCACGTAGACACACGCTCGAGCGACGAGACCTACGTTCGAGCGAGGGATGTGTCTCACGCTCGAGCGAGCATCGAGCAAGCGTCGAGCGGGGATTTTCAACATCCAACACTTTTTGCATTTTTACAGACCGCTCGAGCGAGGAAATCCACGCTCGAGCGACCCCACTGTTTTGTCAAGCTCGCTTGAGCAAAGAAAGCCATGCTCGAGCGAGACCCCTATTTTCTGAAAATTTTGAAAAGTGTTTTCAAGTGCATCTTTGCATCCTCATTCCATCCTAAGCATTCCTAGGCCTAGTTTAAGGCATCTTAATGAGGATAATGTTATAGAACCACACCAGGTCAAGATAGTGGCTAAGAGGTTAATCCCAAGTGTGTAACTTAGTGTGTGTTTGTTCTACAACTGTGTAGGGTTGGCATCCGAGGACGCTCATTAGCTTGCCTATAGCCTAGTGCTCTGTGAGTAACAATGTTGTAAAGATATGTTCAATTATGATTATTTTCTGAATGATCAACTGCTCTGCCTACTGAAACGTCACTGTTTAATAAATGAATGTTTGTCCTATTTGTAAACTGTATTCGTGGCATCCATAGCAATTTACTGTTACTGTACTGTTACTGCTACTGTCACAAAGATCTCTATCAGTTCCCATGTTTGGAACCACTACTGTTACTGTTACGATCGCCATCAACTGACTGTTCGGTCGGTTAAGACCTACTGTACTGTTTTGCTATGGGATGTACCACATATGACTGCTATGGTTTCTAAGTGACTGATATGACTGTTTAATTACTGAAAGGACATTCATTCTTAACCTCTTTATATTACTGTTATTCACTGGGCTTTAGCTCACTGTTTATATACATATATGTAGGTGTCTAGGCAACGGACCGGAGCTAGGAGCGTCGGGTTAGCTCCCGTTTTGTCAAAGCCAACCATTGTGTCTCACCTCGAGGTTCCGAGTGCGTCAAAGCCAAGGCTGTTTTGGGGTGTTTTAGATTTCCCCCTTTTTGTCTCTGTTCTATAACAAATGTTAAGACTTGGTTGTACAGTTAGTTAGGGACTTGGTCCCTGACATGGATATTTGTGTTTATGTCGCATATACATATGTTTTGGTTATCTATGTGGTATGTTTATAAAAAGGTCTTTTCGTATTCAGACTGTTACAGCTCATTGGACACCTTGTATTTACTGTTTTGGCTTCCGCCAGCCCCTTTACTCTGTATTACTGTTATTATTGTTAAGCAGGCCTTTAGTAATCACGGATTACTGGCCGGTTACGATACTAAACCCATAAGGGCGGGTTTGGGTCATGACAACGGTGTATCAAGGCATTAGGAAAGGGTGCCTTAGGTACATATGGTGCCTTAAGCTCACGTGAAGTGTTAGGGACTAACTCATCCCTCTTAGGTGTTTCTTCCTCACCCTTGCTCTCATTGGGTGTACCACCGTGGTCACCCTTTTTAGCCCTAGTTGTATCAGACGCAACTAACTGAGGCTCTAACTCCCTCCCATTTCTCAAGGTAATTACCGCTTACACCTACTCATGGTGCTTTCCATTCCCACCCGACCCTTCTGCCCTGTATTGACCCTTAGTGTAATGACCCGAAACTGCATGATGTGATTATCAGTAACTAATTATGTGTTAGTATGATTTAATGGAAGACTACCTGTTTCAGTTAGAAAATTTTCTGTTGAGACTACGACTTTGGGATTGAAATTGATGACCGTAATGGGTACAGAAAATGAAATTGAATACGTCTACGTAATACCGGGAATTTTTAGAACGATCTCAGAAATTAAATTAAAGACTGAAATTTATCTGATTCGCTAAGTTCCGTTTGGCTCAAATGTTTTGGCAAAGTTGTTATAAGCAAACAAGGGCCTTGTTTGGCTAAGTGTTATGAGTAAATTGATTATATAGATATATATGTTATTAGATAAGGATGTGTTGACCCATTTGACTCAAACAAAAGAGAGAAAATCTGAGAGAGAGAGAGAGAGAGTTCGGGGAAGAGAAGAAAAAGGGAGAACAAGAGAAAGGAAAAGGGGGAAAGTCAAGCTTCTTAAGTGATTAAGGTAAGAATTTCTCCTAATTTCTTGAATTAAGGTTGTATTCTTCATGATCTCATGGCAAGTAAATGAAAAGGAAAGAGAAGTTATGTTGAATTTGGGCACATATGTTATGATTCATGTTATGTTTGGTATATTAAGGAGGTTCTATCTTAAAACCTCCATGGAAGTTGAAAATGAAGCTTTCTTGTGCATGTTCATGGCTTTTCCAACTTAATTCATGGGTTTGTTCTTGCTAATGTTCCATATGGGTTTCGAATTGAAGTTTTGATGTTGATTTAAGATGAGTTTCAAGTATTTTGGGATTTGGGTTTCATGTATTAGAAGTTGATTTTTGTAAAGAAAAGATTGGAGTTTGAAAGGGGGAAGAAGAACCAGAGTTTCGGACTTTTGCATGGACCGCTCGAGCGGAGGGAAGCCGCTCGAGCGCAGAAATCACCCTCCCAGCAGTTTTGGTCATTTTCTTCATTACGCTCGAGCGGCCAAAGTGGCGCTCGAGCGGGAAGGCCTTTTTCGGGAACTTTTCGGGGAAGTTGTATATTTGATTCTAGTATGTGAATTGCATCATTTAGCATCTCATGAGCATGAAATGAATATGAAATGAAGTAAAGAATGAATGAATGAAATGACATGAATTAATGTAAAGGAAAGAAAAGAGAGGCATGAATGGTTTAAAGTATGATGATAATGAATGTTAAGGAATGTGTTATAATGTTGATGTTTGCAGGTCAAGATTGAAGACCGCGCTACCGGTTTTGGAAACCCACTGTGAGTAACATTTCTGTAAAGTTATGTTATTATGAACTATGTTTTAAAGTGATATGTTATGATATGATATGTTCTGAAAGGTGATTTTAAACTGTGAACGAATGTCCTGATTGCGAATCTAGTATGGCATCCATAGATAGTTAGGTCAAGGGAGCGACATGAACATGCAGGGCCATGATGTGAAACATGGTAGAGCATGAAGATGAAGGCCCATGGCCAGTCTCGAGATCTCGTTAGACTGTAGACTGTTATGAAAGTTATGAAAGGTTCTGTGGAGTATGCCATTACTTATGTTCTTATATGTTGACTGTTGACTGATTATGATTATGCATGTCACGTTTATGGTTTTATAAAGAATGTTGGAGTTCGTTCACTAACCCCTTTACTTTAATGTTACTTGCTGAGCTTTAGCTCATTGTTTGTATTTATGTATTATAGGTGAGCATTCAGGTAGCCAAGCCTAGGCGGAGTCTCGAGCTGAACCGCCGTTTTGAAGCCTACCAGAAGTTTTGAGTGCCTCCGAGCTGGGGCTAGGCCTGGAAGGCCGTGAGAGAGAGTTTTGTCTTTTGTTCTTTGTGACTTGTACGTATGTGATGTCATGGATCATGTTATGTAACATAGTGTGTGTAATTATCATTTTTGGGCATGTATATACACTTGTTCATATAAATGCACAGCTCTTGGACTATAGTTTTTGCATGTGCTTCCGCGAGCCCCATTTTATTTATGTTATGTATAGAAAGGCCTGTGGTAATCAAGGATTACTGGCCGGTCTCGTCACCAAACTTCTAGGGGCGAGTTTGGGGCGTGACACTTAGGGTTGGCCACAGTTTGACTCGGTAATTTTCTTTCCTCTCTCCTATTCATGTTGTTAGCCATTTGGCCTAATTGGGCCTCTAGCTTGGCAATGGAGTGAGTGTGGGAGTAAACTACTGGTGCTAACCCCTTAAGTTCTGAGAGAACTTCTAACACATGAGTCTCAAAGGCAGAGTTGCCTTGAGGAATAGGTGGGGGTTGTGATTGCCGGTAAGGTTGTGGAGGTCGGTAAGGTTGTGGTGGTTGGTAAGAAGATTGGTTGGCAAAATTATTAAAATTCTACCTTGGTGGTGGAGAGTTGTAAGAAGTGCCTTGTGAAGGAGGTCTCCATGAAAAATTAGGGTGATTTCTCCATCTCGGATTGTATGTGTTAGAGTATGGGTCATTACCAGGGTTGGATAATCCTTGAGCCACATTCACATGCTCTTGGATTAATTCTGGAAATTGTGATGCCGAAGGGCACTCACTTAAGTCATGAACAGGGCTCGCACAAATAACACATGCCTCGTGAAATTAAGGCTAATCTTGCTGTGTAGGGGCATGTCCCGCAGCTAATAATTGGTCCTTTTTGTGGGACAATGCCTCTATTTGTTGGGCTAACTCTAGGTTTTGCCCGACCTCATAAATGCCCCCTCTTTTTTGGGATCCAACGACTAGTTGCCAGACTTGTCGAGTTGCGGAGGCATGGTGAAGGGAATTATCACTTAGGTTCTCAAACAATTGCCATGCCTCGGCGTCATTTTTGGACATAAATGTCCCACCACACGAAGAATTCACCATTTGGCGGTGAGGCTCAGTTAAGCCATAGTAAAAGGTTTGCACAAGTTGTTAATCAAGCACTTAGTGGTGGGGACACTGTTGGAGAAGGTCACGAAGTCTCTCCCATGTTTCGTGAAATTGTTCACCATCAATTTGAGCAAAATTGGTGATGGCTTACCTAAGTTGGTTGGCTTTACCAATGGGAAAGTATTTCTCCAAGAACCGTTGTTGTAATTGGTCCCAAGTTGTGATTGAATTAGCAGGTAAGGAGTTCAGCCAGTGTTTGGTTTTGTCCTTTAACGAGAATGAAAACAATCGCAACATTAAGGCCTCATTTGTGAAATTCTAGATCGTCACTGTAGAGCAAATTTCCAGAAATTCATTCAAATGTTTATAAGGATCATTATGAGCTAGTCCATCGAATGATGGGAGCATTTGTATGGTGCTGGACTTAATCTCATAATAAACAGCAGTGGTGTCGAGTAATTGGATGTATGATGATGACGTATATGCAGTGGGTGTGAAATAATCCTTAAGGGTCTAATTGGGCCCATTCGGGACATTTGGATTTTCCATCTCTAATGGCTCAATGTATAGATATGAATATTCAAGCCTAGGAACACAGGCAGAGGCTCTAAGTTTCCTAAGAGTCCTTTGTAATTCAAGGTCCAAACTCCACAATTCAGGGCGACAAGAACGGCGCCCGTGCATACACTGCTCACTCACACACACTAAATTCTGACTTTATGCACTAAGTTATGTAAGCAAAAGTACCAAAGAAGAGTATACTCACAGCGATTTAACGAAAACACTTTACTCTTCTTGCGAGTGTTTGCTTCTTTTTAAAGCACTTTAGTGCTGCGGTTTGTTTGTTTTTTGTTTTTTTTTTTTTTTTAAAGCTCGGTTGGCTCCGCTTGCACTTCAGTGATAGCTTCCACTTTCAAATGCTCTGCACACTTAGCAACACAAAAGCACAAAATCCTAAACTAAAAATTAAAATAAGAATATAACTTTAAATTAATTAATTTCGCCAGAAGTCCCCGGCAACGGTGCCAAAATTTGATGGGTCGTTACACACACAAAAAATAAACACTGGCCTGTTTGGTAACGTTTACGTTTTCAGTTTATATTTACAAAAATTTTATAAACTGGTTTTCGTTTATTTTTTGTTTATTTTTAGAAAAACATAAACTACAAACGCGTTTGGTTTAGACAAAATGTTTAAAAAAATTTAAAAATATAAAAAAAGTGAGAAATGGCAAGTGGTGGTGGGTGATGGGTGGAGACGAGTGGTGGCGGTAGAAGACGATGGTAAAAAATGATGGCGGGTGCTGGTGGTGGAAGACGGTAGTGGAAAATGGTAGCGAGTAGGTGGTGGTGGTGGTGGCAGGTGGGTAGTGGTGGGTGAGTGGGTGGGTGACGGTGGCGGGTGGTGGCGAGTGAGTGGTGGTGGTTGATAGTGGCAGGTGGGTGGGTGGTGGGTGGTGGGTGATGGTGGTGGTGGCGGGCGGGTGGGTGGTGGTGGTAGGTGGTGGTGGCGGATGGGTGGCAGGTGGCTGGTGGTGGCAGGTGGGTAGTGAGTGCTGGCGGTTGGTAGGTGGTGGATGGTAGTGGCGGGTGGTGGGTGGTGGGTGGTGGCAGGTGGGTGGTGGTGGTCTTGGTGGTAGTGGTGGCGAGGGGTGGGTGGTGGTGGCGAGTGGGTGGTAGGTAGGTGGTGGTGGTGGAAAATGGTGGCGGGTGGTGGCTAGTATTGGATGGTAAAAAAAAAATTGAAAACTCAAAACGTAAACTCATTTTTTGTGTTTAAATTTTTAGCCAAATTTATAAACTGAGACCATTAATTTATAAATCAAAAATTTACCAAACAAGTTTTTGTTTGAGTTTTTAAAATTTTTGTAAATATAAACTGAAAATTGAAAATATAAGTGTTACCAAACGGCACATAAACTATACCAAATTCTTTTAGAATAATGGCAAGTCCAGGTATCGATCCATAGGGACAATTGTGAAATTAGACTAATTTAATCGCTAAATTCCTAAATTAATTTTGATTAAAAAGATTGAGAGATTTTATGACTAAAAAGGAATTAAATGAAATTAAGAAATTAAATTGACAATTAAAAATTAGGGTTTAAGATATTAATTTTTGGGAAAAATCCTAGGGCATGAGTTCACCACTAGTTACGTAAATAGGGTTTCAAATTGAAATCAATTATGTTATGGTTCGAACGGAATAATGCTTCGCAACTACAAGTTCAAATCATTTACAAGAAAATCATCACGTTGAATATATGAGTACGAACCATCTCAAGTGGTACGAATCGTTCACTCTAAATTAGGGTAGTAACACGACTCGTCCCTTGTAGTATGGTTCCTCTCATACCTTGAATGTGAAAGAATGGAAAACTATTGTATGGAAAACATTCAACAATCACAGAAAACCGAATACTTGCAAAAATAATGGAAAACATATATATGAAACTTCTAAAACACCATACAATTGTTGAAACCTTTACATAATTAAAAATCAAAAAGAAAACCTAATTACATGGCTAGGGTTTCATCAAAACCCTAGAAAAGATAACCTAGCCACTCATGGAGGAGTGGAAAGAGGTGGAAGAGATGGGAGAGATGGAAGCCCCCATGGAAGTTGTCTTGAATGCTTGAGAATCCTCATTTTCTTCCAAATCCTAGCCTCTCTCTTTTCTTTAAATTAATTTCAGAACTCTAATCCAGCATTTTTCTTGCGTATTTATTCTTCCGCTGTCTTTCAAACAGGTTTAAAACATCGGGCCCATTTTCCAAGAAAAGTCAATGCACGTGCAGGAAAGTCAACGCACGTGCGGAAAAAAGTCAATGCACGTGTGGGAAACTGTTTTTTCTCCAAATTCTGTATTTTTGCCCATTTTTATGCTCCGACTATGTACAACCTGATTGACATGAAACAAACATAAAATATATAATTTGACAAGCAAGTAAAGTTAAGAGATCCTAATTAACGGCCTCAATGTTGTACAATTCAGCCTTAATCATTAACCTCCTCCAATTCCTTCAAGGATAGGTTTTGGAAGTCTAGCACACCAACATTGGCTATAGCTTCCCCAATCTTTGGGAATGGGTTAGTGTTAATCTCCATAGCTTTCTCTGCTTTAGTTGAGAACTTTAAACTCCCCTTTCGAATCTGTTCTTAGATCTTGTCCCGAAAAATAATACAGTTTTTAGTTGAATGAGACCAAAAACGATGCCATTTACAATACATATTCCCTTTAAGTTCTTCTTGGGAAGGGATTTTAACTCCCTTTGGTTACTTTAGGAAATTTGCTGCAAGCAAATGATCAAAAACATCATCTGTCTTTGTTAAATCAAAAGAGTATTTCCTGTGAATGTCTTTCTTTTTAAACTGCTGGTCTATTATAGTATCCTTATGAATTAATGCCTCACAGGTGATAGGCTTTTTCTCTACAATCTCTGCTGCATCAATCTCGTAATTAGGGTCTCTATAATAAGTCTGGTATGATACATTACTTCGATCGTGTTCTTCCTCAAGTAATGATTCATATCTAGACACGTTATAGGTTAATTCCACTAAGTCTCGAAACTCAGTTGAGTCGAACTTCTTTCGAAGCCTAAACTCTAAACCATTTGGAGTCAATCTCATAAATCCAGGCTCTGGTAAAATGACCCTACACTTGTTTCGTGCTCGTTTTTGAATTTGACAATAAATTGAACAGCTTTCTCATCAGGCCTTTGACTCAACCTTGCCAAGTCTGCCATGGAAACTTCTGGCTCTGTTTGGAAGAATTAGGCATGAAATGCCTCCTCCATTTACTGCCAAGTTTGGATAGAGCCAGGTGTAAGGTTAATATACCATACAAAAGCTACTCCGGTTAAAGAATTTGGAAAGAGTCTCAACTTCATATAATCATTATTAGTAAATTCCCCACATTAGGCTGCGAACCTAGCAATATGTTCTACTGTTGACTGGTTTCTATTTCCATAAAAGAGAGCAAAATCTGGTATTCTAAACCCCCTTGGGTACTCATGTACCCTATCCACCCATTCTGGGTATGGCTTTCTATACACAGGAGTTTGAACCCCCCAAGCCATAGGTCCACACATTTCTCTGACAATATCAGCAATTTGGTCCCTATGAACCATATTTTGTACTTGTTAGACTACCACTAGAGGAACAAACACAGGATTTGGTAGAAACCCTTGTGCTTGAGGCCCTCTTGGTCCATAGGGAGGTATATTTGGGACTAGCTGTCCTTGTGGTACTGGCTGCTGTTGAGGGTATGGTTGACCTCTTTGAGCCTGTCCTGTGAAAGGACCTGTGAAAGGTGCTGCAATATGAGGAACAGGTGTTGTTTTTCTTCCAATCGTAGAAAACCCTTCCAACCCCTCAGGTGTGAATTCGAACAGAGGATTAGTGAATCCCCTTGTGCCAGGTATGGCTTTAAACATGAGATTTGGAAACATTCTCATGTCATTTTCTTGTGTTGGCCTAGATCCATCAATTTGTATAACTTCGCTGTTAGTTAATGAGACATTTTGATTTACCACATGCCTCGAAAGAGGCTCATACCATGACTGAGGTATAAGTGATGGTCTTTCATAATTTTGATTACTAGTCTGACCATTAATATGTCCATTACTTTGCATAGACTGTTTATCTCTAATCAATCTTTGCTGAGGAACACTTGGATTTTCCTCCATATGCCTTGTGTTAGTTGGTTGATAGGAATTCATTTGATCCATAAATGATATTACCCATCTTTCCATTGTGTTCATTAACTGTTGTCCCATGGCATCTACCAAGCCTTCCCATGGATTCATTGGCTAGGTGGATGGAACAGTGGATGGCCTAATTCCATAGCCTTGTCCAATATTTTGAACATGTGGTGTATGTTCTAGATTGCTGGTCTGTTCGACCATAGGTTCTGATGAGATAGGTCTTTCCATAAGATGTATTATCACATTATCTTCTGAATCAGGTACTTCTACCTCTCCCTCCGCACCTTCTCCCATGCGTTCATTTTTTCCTTGTCTCCTACGTCTAGCCATTTCAATAAGTCCCATTGGGTGTGCCAAAAATATATGTTGGCTTTTTTGGCTTTCGAAGGTTAATAATGTAATTTTAAGCGTGCCAACAAGGATCAATCAGTCCTTATAGAATATTAATTGCCAACCAATTATCAGACGATTGTGTTTTAGTTCTCTCAACCTCAACGAAGAGAACTTTTACTGGTGGCTTGTTTAGGAGAATTTAGTAAATAACAACAAGTGAAGAATAATTTCAGAATCTGAATTTCATTAAGGCCTTGTTTGGGTAGTGCAAAATAATCCAAAAAGTCAAAAAGTTACTCAAAAAGTTAAAAAGTTAACACTATTCACTAAAAGTCAACAATTACGGCTGCACAACTCCCAATTCAAATTTTCCTCTAAAAACCAATTTTCACAATTTTTTATTACACATTTTTCCATAAAAAGTCAAAAAGTTAACCCAAACATCCATATTTTCAACCTCAATTTTTTAGTCAAAAAAGACAAAAAGTGCACTTATTTAGTCTTCCCAAAGTAAAATGAAAAACTTACAATGATCTGACCCAGCCTCGTAGAGGTTTACAGCAACAAGTTATTTGAAACTACTTCTAGGAATGAAGTGCAGTACAAGAATTGAAGTGCAAAAATGTAAAGAACTGTAAAAATTGAAAGAAAAACGAAATAAATAAACTGATTTTTTAATTTAAGTCTGGATCCTTCATTCTGCGGCCTTCTCTGCTATTTATACCTTTCAATGATAACCGTCGAAGTAGGCTTCTAACCATCGAAATGTCCTCCCACGATTATTGAACATACTCTCTCACAGTCACTCTCACTACGCCACTCTTGCAGTTAGGCTTCCCTCCTAATTTTGAATTTGAACTTTGTGAGTAACCGTTAGGCCACATCACCTTGTATCCCTTGATTGTTCCAGTGCTACACAGATCCATTATTATCAATACGGGTTGACACGTGCCTGACTTTGGTTGGCAACTTGTATTAACTGCCTAAATTGCCCTCTTCATGCCACATGTTGAATTGTGATTGGCTTTTACAAATTATACAACCAATAGTGTGTTCCACACCTATGTGAGAGGTTTGGTAGAAAATTTGATAGATTATTTTGGGTCCTTAGCCTAACTCTTAGATTTAACAGATGGAAAATGTTATAGATCCTAAATAATCTATTAAATTTTTTACTAAACCTCTCACATGGGTGTGAGACCCACACAAATCTATGTGTCTCACACCCATGTGAGAGGTTTGGTAGAAATTTTGATAAATTATTTAGGGTCCCTAACATCCTCTTAAAAGAATTTAAAGAGTTTGTAGCCATATTTTGAAAATCAGACTAGTGAACGAATCGAAAAAGTAATTGAATGAACGGGTCACTAATTCAATCGCTAATATCATAATTATGTCATAAATATATTAAAATTTATAAATATAAAAAATATAAATATTAAAATTATAATAAATAATAAATAATAAACAATTACCAAAAAACTATTTCTTACAATTTATTTTACTACATTTTTTATACATTGATTTTTAGTAAAAATAATTAAGATAATATTGAATATATAGTATATGTACTTATTATATTGTCAACAATTGTGTTGATAACTTAATGGTCTCGTATGTACTTAATTCCATATTCAAATCCTCTCTACAATATATTTTTGAAAAAATCTTCATTTCTTCAAACTCGGCCAGTTATAAGTGGTTCAACCAGTATGTTTTTCGGTTCTCACAAATAAGGCCAGTTTTAGGCATCAAATGGGTTTAGAGGTTCATCCGGACCGGAACTATGTCCGATCACTAGTTGAACCGGTCGGTCCGATCCGATCCAATTTTTTAAACATTGGTTTGTAGAGATTATCACGAGTTTTGTTTTAGTTTTAAAAAATCAAATAATTTTTATTTTGATTTTTCAAATCGTACTATATTTTGGGACATCCCAAAATAAAATATTGGAACAAAAACACTAGTTGAACCAGTCGGTCTGGTCCAGTCCGATTTCCTAAACATTGATTTGTAGAGAATATCACGAGTTTTGTTTTTATTTATTTATTTTGTAGAGTTCTCAATATATACTACCTCCGTCCGATTTTTTTGTTCTAGTATTCTATTATGGGATGTCCCAATCAATTTGAAAAACCAAAGTAAAAATTATTTTATTTTTTAAAACTATCCATTTTAAGTGACTATAAACATCTATATATATATATATATTAAGAAAAAGGGGTTGTTTGGGATGTTCTAAATAAGTGCACTTTTTAACTTTTTATGAAATATGGATTGGGTTTGAAGTAATGTGATAGAGAGGTGATGTGACTTAACTAAGATGATATGACTTAAATAGAATAGTGATTTTTTGACTTTTTTTGAAGATGCCAAACTTAGCCTAAGGAAAAGGGAATTTCTAACAAGAAGCTTTATGGGAGCTCGTAGTTCTCAATACGAATTTTTAGAATTTTTGTATTTTTAAATAATTAAAAAACTTTCTATTGGTTAACCCAACTAAAAAAAAAACTCCAATTATCCTTTAATTTGAATTTCAAAATTTAAATATCTCACTAATATGAAAAATCCTTAACATATCCCATATATTTACATTCCTCTCAACCTTTCCAAATTATACCAATAAAAAACATAAAGTAAAATTAAAATCATCGAATTTTGAAAATCCTAAACAATATATAGCAATTCAACATGAGAAGTATTTTAGAAGGCGGCAAAATCCTATATAATCAAGCAATCTAATGCAATATGTATTTTAGAAGATGTTAGTTTTATATTTATTCATATATTTGTCTCTTTATTATTATTGGGAATTGGTATATTTACATTTAAATAAATGTTTTACAAAAATGCTTCGGACCCCCACTGGGAGTCGACCCCCAGTGAGGTGGCATCCTGTGATTGGGCGAAAAAAACAGTTTTTCTTTCTTTTCTTTTTTTTTTTTATGTTTTCAGCGAATGAGAGCTGGACAGCTCACTGGGGGTCGGAAGCGCTATTGAATGTTTTAATATCTCTTCATTTTATATTCTCTCTTTGAGCCATTTGTCTTGAATATCTAGGTGTAATGTTGAACATATGTATGTATCTATACTTAATGTATTTTGCAAATAATAATATATGTATGTGACGTTAATATATTTGCATATGTGTAAACGTATACATTTTGTATGTATGTATATATTTGATGTTGATTATATATAATGTATCATAACCTACATCCATACATTTGCTTTTAAATCATTATTCAATTTACTTTAGTTAATTGATTGATCCTCTATACATTACTATTTTACAAAATTTGCTCATGAAATCCTTAACTATCTTCATGTTAAGTTAATCATCTCTCTAAATGTTTATCATTTATGTAAAATATATCATCCAAAATCTCAAATCTCATTATAAAAAATAAAAAAAAATTTGTGGTGGGGGGATGGGAATTTTTAAAATCCTAACATAGTTATAGACACCATGGCTCATATTCATTGAGTTCATTTGATTTATAAAAAAATTTCATTGTATCAAATTGAATCCTACTTTATGTAGAATTGACTAATCTATCTATATCTATGCTATATATTAAGGAAAATAAATTTTTTAGTAGTTCCAAAGTATTAACTTAAATTTCTTAATTTTTAAAAAACTTGTGAACCTTAAGAAAATGGCATGAAAATATTAATCCATCTAATCATATCTATGATTTTGGAATTAATTCTTATTTTTTATTTTTTTTATTTTTAGAAAGTAACAACAACAACAACAGCAAAAAAGTATATCTAACTCATATCTAATTTGAATTTAAAAATCTTTGAAAGGAAATTTTAAATATAATTTTAGTCTTATATAATTTCAAATTGTAAAAATATTTACTTCAAAATTTTATATTTTTATTTTTGAAAACTAAATAATAAATGTGGTGTCTAAGAAATTAAGAATTTTTTAAGCGTTAAAATATTTATAGCACTTTTATTAATTAAAAATGAAATTCTGCACGAAATATGTAAACATAAATTTAAAAAAATTACATATGTATTGCAAATTTTTACTAAATGAATCTAATATTTGAGTTTGAACTCGGTTCGTTTATTAAACGAATTGAACTGAGCCAAACTTGTTTATGAATAGCTTGGTTCATTTACAATCGTATATAAAACTATTGGTTCATCTAATCATTTTTTTAATTTAAGAATTTCTAGATGGAAAATAATAATAAAAAATAAAGATGTTTAGTTTAACATCTCTCTCCACCTTTTAATAATGAGAGAGATTCACAATTTTTTTTGTCACCTAAAGTTCCTCACCCACACTCATATATTATACCCACTCTCTCATTCTCTCTCATCTCTCATCGCCAACATTTGGTGCACTTGAACTATCTGAATCACAAATCAGATGGTTTGGTTATGGTGTGCAACTTACACCTTACACCTTATTCTTTACACTTACACCTTGTACTTACACCTTTTATACCTTACACCTTACACCTTTTGTGTAAGTGGCACATGGTGTGCAACTTACACCTTACATTTACACCTTACACTTACACCTTATACTTACACTTACACCTTACACTTACACCTTTTATGTAAGTGGCACATGGTGTGCAACCCACTTACACCTTTTGTGGGTTGCACACCTAAGAAAACTCCCAAATCAGATTTCTCTAAGCATTCTATATATACGCTAATATATATACACCAATATATATACATAAACCCTAAGATCTAGCAAAGCATGGAGAAGAGAAGATCACCTAAGGGATCAAATATGGTGTCGTTCTGATTAGGAGCATGGTTGGGGAATCAATGAGCTAGAGCTGGACCTGACCCAAAACCTCTGCCCTTGAAATTACCATTTTCAGTAATCTCAGTGATTCAATAGGGACTGGGGAGATAAATTGGGTGTTGCCTATGTTCAGTTTTGTAGTTGAATTTTTTCCAATTTGTTTAAAACACAAAGAAAATTATGAGCAAAATATAAAAAATTAATCAAAATATAGAGAAAATCAGAAAAATTTCATATGAAAATATTATATATCATTTATCCTATAAAATCTTAACATCAGAGACCTTATTCCCCAAAAATTAATCATATCTAAATTACATCTAATTTGAGATTTTAAAAAAAAAAGCTCAAATGAAATTTATTTATTTGTAATTTAAAAATATTTAAATAGAAAATATGAATGAAAATTTTAGCTATATAATTGGATAAATTTTAATATAGAATAAAATAAAATTGAAAAACTTATAGGACAACATGTATTTTAATTTTATCATAAATATAATTTTTGTAATTTATTCTATTTTTTCAATCTTTATCAATTAAATTATGATATATATATATATATATTTATTATTGAGAACTTAAAATATACAATTAATAACATAACAATTGAGAGAGAGAGAGAGAGAGAGAGAGAGCAGAGCCTATCTCTCTAAGAGATATGTGGCAATGCTCTGGTAGTTCTCCGACGACATTCTGGCGACTCTTTTTACACTTTTAAAGTAGGGGTGGACAACGATTTATCCGATCCGCAAAACCCGCATACAAATGGGCGGTTTTGCAAACACAATACGGGGCGGATGCGGTTTGAAATATGGCATGTTTGCGGGTTGCGGATGGATTGCGGGTTACCCGCACCCGCAAGAACCCGCGCCGCACTTTTTTTATTTTTATTTATTTATTTTTTTTTTTTTCTTAACCGTTGATTTCATTTCTATATTCTACCTAGATATTTTTGCCCAAAATAAAACATTCTTTATTCTTTGAACTTACTCTAGCATTACATTTGCTAATAGTATTATATCAATTGAAAAATACTGATCATATTATTATTATTACATAACTAAACTTGTCCTAGATGAAGTGTGATTTGGAATTTTAAATTCCTTAATGAATATAAAGTTCTAGTTTAAGATTTTGAAATATATGCTTATCTTAGTTTCTGATTTGATTTAAGATTTTGAATGATTTGTTTGTGTTACGAATTGATTTTGTTGTGTTTTTAATTTATAAGTTTTAATTCATTAATTATTAATGTTTGAGCATTTTAGAAAATTTGGATAAAATGGCCTAAAATAAATATTTACAAAATGGGAAAAAAATAAGGCTCAAAAATAAATTTTTAAAGGAAAAAAATCCAATTTGTAAACCGTCCGCACATCCGTTAACCCTATCCGCACGAATCGCAAACCACACTGCAGGCGGTTGTGAGTTGTCTTTTCCCCAAACCGCATAGATGCAGGCGGGTCCAAACTGATCCGCAAACCATCCAAATCCGAACCGTGAACACTCCTATTTTAAAGTGTAGATCTACACTCCTAGCGTATAGATCTACAGTTTTAGAGTGTAGATCTGAACTTTTTATATCTGAAATAAGAGTTTTGAGAGTTTTCTCCTCCGATTTCGACATAAATTTTTGATTTTTCAACACCCACAATGGTTCTCTTTTCTCTCAACCTTTTTCCCATACCATTGTGGGTGTCATTCCTTCTCCGGCGGCAACAGTAGAGGAGTTGGGCAGCAGCGACGGGGACGACATCAACGGGAACGACAGGCTTTCAAGTAGATCTTACTTTCCAGACCACATCTTTGAGCAAATCGATGATTTTTCTTATATCGTAGCTTTTATTTTTTACGGATTTCTTTTTTGTTGTTTCTTTTTGTTTGTTGTTTGTTTGTTTTTTGTTTTGTTATTTGATTGGGATAGCCCTCTGAAGTCTTGATTATGTGCTATTATTGTCTTTTATTAAATAATATTTCCCATGTTCTCAAAAAAAAAAAAAAAAACATAACAAAAAAAAATTATATTTATATTCTAATGAAATGATTAAAATTTAATTCATTTTAAATTATTTTTCTATACATTTTAAATAAATTTTATATTATTATTAGATTTTAAAATTATTTTTTTAATCCGTGCCTAGTATGAATGATATACTAGTTCTAACAAATTTAAAAGACGAGAGCATTATTGAAAAAATGCTTTAAATTTTGAGCTTACGTGTAATGATTGCTTCTCCTTAAAAAAAAAAAGTTAGAATTTTCAAAATGGACTAACAAATTAGAAAGGATGGAGTACAATTTATAAAAAAATATCTAATTTTCAGAGACAATTTAATAAAACAAAAAAATTATGATAATTAGATTGGAGGACTGCTATTGCATCTACATATTTTCTTAAGATTCCTCACTTCTCTGAACACCCATTTAACAAAATGAGTTTTCTCCATTTTTGTTTTTTTTGAGCCCTCACCATAATACCAACTATACCCTTTCCCTAACCTAACCTCCCAACCCAACCACTGTCACCTCCAGCCACATCCTTTCTCCGTCATCCCTATCTCCAGCCACCAACCTGCAAAAAAAAAAAAATCCATACAAGAAGAAAATAAAATATGATGCAATCCAAAATTCATAACACTATGTTTGGGAACTTAGGAGAGAAAAGAAAAGAAATGATTATTTAAGTAATAGAAAAGAAAAGAAATGGAATGAAATAATTGTGATTTCTCTCATTTTTGTTTGGATAAAGAATAAATAAAAGAAAAGAAATGATTATGATTTCTCTCATTCTTATTTGGTTAGATTTTATTAAGAGAAAAAAAAAATTATTTATGTTATATTACCAAAATAACCTTTTTATATTTTCAATCATTTTATTTCTTTTATTTTTATAGGGACAAAATTGATATTATGAAAATAATGGTTTATTTTCTCTCCCAATCTCTCCACTTTTGGAAAGATTGAAAATGAGGCTTACAAGAGAAATGAGTTTCTCTCCATTTCTCTCAATTTCTTTCTATTTCTGTTGGCTTTTTGGCTTTTCGAAGGATAGTTTTGTAAATGCGAGCGTGCCAGCAAGGATCAATCAGTCCTTACAGAAATTATAATTGCCAACCAATTTATCAGACGATTGTGTTTTTTAGTTCTTTCAGCCTCAATGAAGAGGACTTTTACTGGTGGCTTGACTTAGGAGAAATTAAGAAAGATAACAAGCAATATGAAGAACAATCGCAGTATTTCATTAAAAATGAACACTTACAATAGTCCAAACTCAGCCTCGAAGAGGTTTACAGCAACAGTCTACTTGAATCTACTTGAAACTACTCCTAGGAATCGAAGTGCAGTGCAGATATTTAAAGGACAAGTATTTAAAGTGCAGGTATTTAAAGTGCAGGAAATGTAAAACTGGGAAAGAAAATATAAAGTAAATGACTGGTTTGTATGATCTGAGTCTGGGGGTTTTTTTCTGGGGACTTCCTTGCTATTTATACTTGCCAAGGATGACCTTCGAACTGCACTTCAAACCGTCGAACTGCTCCTCCATGATTGCTGATCATGCTGCCTTAGAAGTAGTTCCACTACGCCATCACTTGCAGTTAAACTTCCCTCTTATATTTGAATTTGAATATGAGTAACCGTTGAGGCCACGTCATCTTTCGTTTCTTTATTGATCTGGTGCTACTCGGATCATGTGAGAACCAATTGTCATCGCCACGTGTACGATCAGGATTGAAGATATGAATCATCTTCCCATAATACCCTTATTCTGCCACGTGTCGAATTGTTATTGGCTTTTACAAAATATATAGCCAACATTACCCCCCGCACTAATATACCCAATACTTGGTGATATTAGTGGATTAAAAACTTTTCCCGCGTTTTTGGAATGTGCACGGAATCTACTTTCGGGAAACATAACCGTCACCCATTTGGTGATCATTAGCATTAACTCTCAAATTATTGAATATTTCAATATCTTTAGCATCCGAACGGATTATGGCTCAACCAACTTCTCATTCTACTGATCAAGCATACGAAGAGCCATTGAGTAATGCTGTTTCCCCTCGAAAGAATCTTCACGCATTCATTAGCCATCTTTATCCGCCCTTCCATATTCAGGTTGTGGAGGCTTTTGCGAATTATCAAGCTTTGGACTATGCGCATATTGCCATTAACCCTTCGATTCACAACTCCGTAAATACAAGAAGTTCTTCCTCTAGCATCCCTTTGTACTTTGAACAAACTACCCTCAAATCTTTGCTTCGATAAGTTACAAATATGGATTCGGGAAGTTCTTCTTTGCACACCTCTGCATGGGATGAAGCTATAACTTCTTCATCGTCTGGGACTTCTGGTTGGACAAACTGGTCGTCCTCTGAGACTTATGATGTAAGGGAGCGCATCAACCATCATTTTGTTGAGTTTACTGATCCCTTGGAGTTTCCTTCCTTCGCTCGAAGTTCAGTAGTCTACCCTTACGTGCCCATTGATTTTCGACGTAGTTTAGAAGAAAATCTGCTCGTGGCCTGGTATACCTCATCCATGCCCACAAAGATAATGCATCCTACCCGGCGCCCGGAAGAAGCACAAGGATACAGTCCTTCATTCTTAGCCAAGAAGGCGAAGATTTGTTCTTCTGATTGGCTTGATTACATTAATGCCTTTGTTCCTTCCACTCCCACGCCATCTCTTACAATAGAGGCATCCACACCTTCTTCTTCATCTTCTGAATTTGAAGCCTCTACTCCTTCTTCTCCTCCCGCTCTTTCCTGGATAGAGAAACTAAGGCTTGCTCTTCCAATGGACAGAGTTTTTTCACCTTACAACCCTCCATTATTCCCTTCTCCAACTGAGCGGAAACAAGCTCAACTTCTGCTAGCGGCTTTCTCTCACTTGCCTTTCAATGTTCTTGAGGATGATACCCCTCTCAAGAACTTTCAATGGGCTTGTGATATTTTGACCAGGGGCCATATCCTTAACCCCATCGCCCAAGCAGAACTTTACCTATTTCTGGACCAACTTCCAGTGCTTCTCCACTGGCATCGAAATTCTCTGGTTGCTACGCAATCTTTGGACCAACTCTCATCCCTACGAATTCATGCTCAATACGAAGCAGAGAACTTCCTCGAAGAGTTCGATGACTTCAAAAATAAAGAATCTGCGTATTGGGACGATTTGGTTATAGATGAGCTGGAACAAACACTGAGGGAGGAAGCTTTCGAAATAAAGGCTGAAGAGCTCTATTATGAAGTAAGAGCACATCAGCTTATGCAGCCAACATTAGAGGAGATAGAGGAAATAATAAAGAAAGAACAAAAATTTATTGATCATTGTTGGATGAAATTCCATGACCTTGTTATTTATTCTATTCCTTATTTTTATGAGTTAGAATTCGTACCCAGATAGGGTCACTTGATGTAACTGTTTTGGCTTTAGTACAAACAAAGTCTTTTTACATTTGTCATTGTTTGATTTTGTTCCTTTTTGTCTTTAAAAGCCAACCCATAGCTTCGAATTAAACAATCTCATCCTTCGAATCTGGATTTAATTGTCTAATGAAACGTTAAAAGAGCCAACATGTCAGTTTATGGGGTGTTGTTGACAATTCTGGCTGTTATTGCCTGGAATCAATGCTCTGAACTTATTAACATTACCCTTCAGAACTAACTATAGCCAATATATGATCATGGTTAATGTAACCAATCAATTTCAAATTAACTAGTTTGCCTCGAAGAGTAATCCACATTGTTCTGGTTCAAAAGCAATTCCTCTTTTTATATGTAATAAAACCAAATATTGGTTTCAATGCGTCGAACAGTGCTCCTCATCCATCAAAGGATCCGAAGACTTGCTTTGAAGGTCATTACTTTGATAAACGGGCCCTAAAACCCCTTGAAGTAGACCAATACTCGAACAGTCCAGTGTATTCGAACATGAGTACGCTTCGAAGCTGGCTTCCGTACTTCGAAGCCATAGTTATTTGAATTTTAGCGCCTAAATTCGGCTTCGAAGCCAAATATCTTGCTTCGAAGCTGGCATCAGCGTCCGGAATGTGCTCTTCCCTCCAAAAATTATCAATATTGGAAAGAACTCCTCGTATTCGTACTTTTTAGTACTTAGCGGTTTATGAAATGTATTTCCGGACACAAAGGCTTTTGAAACCCTTCTGCTCACTTACGCATATAAACCCTCATCTATCTCTCACTTTTCCTTACTCCCTTCTGTACTTTCCGAAAAAGCATACTATCAATGGCCTCTTCCTCATCAAAAATCCCATCCATAGAGCGTGTGAGCTCATCTGTGGCCTTGAAAAGGCTTATTGATGCTGAATGTGAGAAGTACAAGGCCGGGGAAAAAAGTGCTATCGATGGGCGTATCTTTGTCCCTCGTCACCATGTGCAGCAAGAGTATGTGCTTGGGCCCATATTCAAGGAGGTCCTTGCTGAACTTCCTGCCCTGTACCCTCGTCTGGAGGATCAACGGCTTCTCTATGAAGGTAGCCTCGACTGGAAGGGCTGGAGAATCAATCGCCCTCACCGATGTTGGCCCACGATGAGGCCAGAGTGGCAAGAATGGTACGACCGAGTCGTCCCTGCTAGGGCACTGGACTTACAAGAGCTCTGTCTTCTCGATGCTCTTCGACTATCTAGGGTAACTATCTCAGAAGACCCTTTTCTAGTTCCTGCTGCTTTATGTTTTTGGAATCCCATTTTCAATTTCTTTCAGTTTAAGTGTGGGATGATGGCCCCCACTGTCCTTGACATTTGTTATCTTCTAGGAGTATCCCCCATTGGTGCTCCTATTACACCAGATTTTCCTGATTTGACAGTCCCCTTCTCCCTCCCCTCTCTTAACTCATCTTATAGCGATTTTGTCAAAGCTGAGAATAAGAAAGAGGGTTTGGTAACCGATAGGGAATTCTTCTCCTTTTTGTTATATTGGCTGTGCAAATTTCTTTTCTGCACTTCTTCTCAAAGAATCATGCCGGAATTTGCCCCTCTCGCTAAAGCTTTTATCTTGCAAGAACGGGTAGCCTTGGCTCCGTATGTCTTAGGCCATGTATATAGAGTCTGTTCTCTCTTTTGTGAAAAACCCTTAGATGCTAACCAAGGGGGGCCATTCTGGATCCTTCAGCTTTGGCTTTTCGCGTACTTTACCGATTTGCAATCCAAATGCCTCAAATTTGCTGGGTCACATTCCTTTACCCATGGCATAAGATTAGCCAATGCCTCACTTTACCCCTCCACTTTTGCCTTTTATTTCTCTTTCTTTCATCAGCTACCAGCCGCTCCTCCTCTTCATTATTTCCGTCCCTTCGAAGCCAGTATTGGCCCGACTTGGTTGAATAATTTCCTAAGTGACAAGCTCTGTATCTCGCCTGCTCACAAGGAGATATGGGCTTCTTTCCTGCTTCCCAGAGAATTATTCATAGGGACCATCAATCCTAGAGCTTATAAATGCATAGCTGAGCCTTATTGTCCTGCCCAATTTGCTAGACAATTTGGCCTCACACAAGGAGTTCCAATTCCGCTCTGCAGCAACACTAATCTGAGCCTTACCAAGAGGGATTTGAAGGTTCGGAAGTCAAGGCTGGAAGAGGCAACCTTCAAGTTTATGGACGACTTGGCTAATTTTGAGTTCATCCCCTTCTCTCCTCAAGGTACTGCCTTGAAGAGATACCAAGATTGGTGGGTGAGCAACATGGAAGTCTATCTGGCTATCTCACTTCATAACTTACTAAAGATGCTGGATGTGCCTAAGCCCAAGGGAGTTGAGATTGCCATTTCTTCCACTGTTTCAGCTGCAGTCCCTGCTATAACTCGATCCACTTCTGCTGCTTCGATTCCTGCTAGAATCACCCGAGGTATATACCTTTGTCTTCCTTTTCCTTTGGTCTTCTGTACAACACTGGTTGTCTTATCTTTAATTCTTCTTCTATGAAGGTGATCAACAGCAAAAGAAGAGGAAACTGCTTGGTCCCGAAAAGAAAACAACTGCAGCACCAGAAGAAGAAGAAAAGGAAGAAAACCAAGAACACGAGCCACCCTTGATGAGGAAGAAAAGAGTAGCAGATTTGGTCCAAGAGGAGACAGCTACTAAAGAATCAGAAGAGGAGCTTATTTTTGGGGCATCTGAGCCTCAAGCTAAAGGGGTTGAGAGGACAATTGAGGAGCAAACAAAGCCAATTCAAAGAAAAAAGAGAAGAAAAATTACTGTTTCTCTTTCTGACTTCGATGTCTCTCCTTCTGATTTTGATGAAGATTCTGATTTCGAGACAATTGCCCAAGCAATAAGAAAGAGAAGGAAAGTGACCGCTTCAACTGTTACCTTGGTTAAAGACCCCATTCATGAAGCAGCTGCCAAGGCAGTGGAGCAGGAACATTCCAAGGCAATAATTGTCTTCGAGAGGGCTGAGAGGAAACGGCAGCAACAAGTTTTAAGAGAAGAAGCTGCTGCTGCTGATACATTGCACAAGGAAATGGCAAGAAAGCAACAAACTGCTGAACATTACTCCCTCCGCAGCTCTCCCATAAGTGCTAATGCTTCTGAGACAAGTAATTTCCTTCACACTTCCATTGCTTTTCTTTTGTTAACTTTGACGCTGGATTATGACATTGCTTTTCGTCTCTTCTTCTTGCAGCAACACCCACTGCATTCGTCTTTCCATTGAGGCCTCCCTCAATTTCAATTGAGGTCGATCAAATGCAGAATGTGAGGGTCGTTCAAATCGCACTCCCACTTTCAAGGCCTACATTTGAGGTGCCTTCTTTGAGCCCCATCATTCCTCCATCTCTTTTCCTTGGTCTAGAACCATACCTTCCTTTTTTGGCTTTTAACCCGCCTCAGTATGCTTCTTCGAGCCTTGCTCTTCCTTCTTCCAAGGATATTCCAGTTGATTCTCCCACAGAGGGTACTGGTAGTTCTCCAGTTCATAATTTATCACCTATGTCCACTTCCAGCCCCTCCTCACTAGATTCATTGGTGGCTAAAACCATAGAGGCTGCCAAAGATGCTCCATCCATTTCTCCCATCCCCATGCAGCCCTTTGTGTCTTCCACCACAATACTTTCTATGCCCTTCATGTCTAGGGATGAGGTAGACATCTTCGAAGGAAGACTCGCTAGTCTTTTCAATGTACCTTCTACCTCTCCAACATTTAGTGCTGAAGCTGAGCCATTAGTCTTGGCTAACTCCTTGCTGGAGATTTTCGAGAGTCCTTCTCCCAGCAACAAGCCTCCTGCACCTTCAATAGATCTAGACACATGTTTGGAACTGCTAACTTCCTTTTCGAGGATTCCCTTCGAGGCTCTTCAAAGGCCTATCATTAGAAATGGGTTTCTTCAGTGTTGCAACATTGCTGAACAGTCCAGCATGAATGTCTCAAATCATCTATCTCAGGCTGCAGCTACTATTGATTTTTATCTCAACATCTGTCATGCTGCTAAGACTGCGGATGAGAAGCTGGTTAGAGAACAGAGTTTTGTTTCTCAAGTGCATACTAAAGTAGCAGATCTCAAGGAACAACACTCTTCTGTCTCCCAGTTTCGAATCCAACTGCTGGAGAAAAAAGCTCAACTTGAAGAGGAGTTGGCTGCAGTAAACCAAGCCTTGGTTCGAACTGATACCAAATTGCAACTTACCAACCAAGAGCTAGCTGACCGAAAAGAAGACATGGCTACAGCTATTCAACTGTTTCCAGCACTTAGCCATAGGAAGTCCACTGTACAAAAACAATTAAGACATTGTAATGATTTTTGGGCCAATCTGTGGCACAATGTATTTAATTCTTTATAAAAGAACAAATTTTGTCTATCATTTAAGTAGTCTTATGTTTTCGTAGTTGATGCTTTATGTTATTCCTTGTGTTTCCCAAATGGTTGGAAAATAAGGTTTTAAATATCTGCCATTAATCTTTTTGGGATGTACATAACCATTCAAATTTCTTAAATGATATGCCCCAAAAGGCAGAACTCTATGAATTTGATATGGTCCTTCCCAATTAGGTGACCATTTGCCAAACTTATGGCTTTTAATCCCTATTGGGAGTATTGTTTTCCATACCAAATCACCTTCATCAAAGCCAATGTGTTTGACCCTTTTATTATAATTCTTGGCTGCTTTCTTCTTCTGGAAAAGAATGCTATTTAATGCCAAAATTCTGGCTTCATCTATGCCTTCTAATTCCAAGCACATGCTTTGATGGTATTGCTCAGGATTTAACTGATCTTGGCATCTTACCCTTAAAGATTTAACATTGATTTCCACAGGTAAAACTGCATCATGCCCATATACCAAGGCATAAGGAGTAACCCCTGTGCTTGACCTAGGAGAGGTTCTGTAAGCCCATAACACATCCAACAACAGGTTATGCCAATCCCTAGGATTATCCTCCACAACCTTTTGTATTCCCTTTTTTAAGGACTTATTGGATGATTCGGCCTGACCGTTAGCTTGTGCATAATAGGGTGTGGAATTAACAAGGCTAATTCCAAACTCTGCCACAAAAGACTTCACCATTTTCCCATCGAACACAGTCCCATTATCAACTGTTATGGTTTGTGGAATGCCAAATCTATGGATCAGATCTTTAATGAACCCAATAACCTCTGTTTGGTCTACAGCCTTGTATGGCTTAGCTTCGACCCACTTAGTGAAGTAATCGGTAGCCACTAAAATGAAACAATGATGTTTCGAAGAAGGTGGGTGTATTTTTCCCATCATATCCATGGCCCATCCTCTGAATGGCCAGGGCTTTACTACTGCATGTAGGTCAGTTATGGGTACATGCCTTATTGTGCCATGCTTTTGGCATGCCTGGCAGCCCTTTGCATATTCTATGCAGTCTTTAAGGATAGTTGGCCAGTAGTAAGAATGCCTTCGAAGCAACCATCTCATCTTTACGCCGGGTTGATGAGCACCACAAATGCCTTCATGAACCTCAGCCATAGCTGTTAATGCTTCTCTTGGGCCTAAACATTCCAGCAATAGGCCATCTCCCCCCCTTTTATAAAGAGCATTACCATACATGATGTATTGCATAGACTGTAATTTAACTTTTCTGCTGGCCTTCGAAGATGGACCAGCCAAATACTGCATTATTGGATGCCTCCAATCTTGTTCTTGCAAGTCATTATGATTGACTTCTAAGACTACATTCCTTTTATTCAAAGGTGGTATCAATTTTTGATATGTTGTTTGGCCTATGCTCCTTTGGGTATTATCCCTTCTCTTGAAGTTCGAAGCTTTCTGAGCCACATCATTAGCTCTATTGTTCAAGAATCTTGGAACATGGGTTACATTTGCTACTTGAAATTGAGAAAGCAGATGTAATGCAACAACATAATATGGTAAAATACTTATGCTTTGACACTTGAAAATCCCATTTACTTGGTTAACCACCAACTGAGAGTCTCCAAATATATCAACTGCATGTACTTGTAATCCAATAAGGATCTCTAGCCCCACTATTAAGGCTTCGTACTCAGCCTGGTTATTGGAACAAGTAACTTCGTCCACTCTGAAACCATGTGTGGTTTCTACCCCTTGTGGAGATTTAATCACAATACCAATTCCAACTAAACCATTGGCTTTCGATCCATCGAACCACATCTGCCATGGCTCAACACTGGTCATGCCAAGTTCCATTACTTCTTGGTTCTCTGTTTGAGATGGATGGTCTGCTAGAAAATTGGCTAAGACTTGCCCTTTTACTGCCTTTTGAGGGACATATTCTAAATGAAATTCTGATAAGGCTAGTATCCACTTGCCAATTCTTCCCCTCAACATAGGTCTTGACAACATATACTTAACCAAATCTGTGGTTGCAATCACCAAGACAGTTGTAGGTAAAAGATAATATCTTAATTTCATTGCAGCAAAATACAAAGCAAGGCACAGCTTTTCGACAGCTGAGTATTTACATTCACAAGAATTTAAAAACCTACTAAGGTAATAAACAGCTTGTTCCCTGCCTTCTTCATTGTCCTGGGCCAAGAAAGCTCCCAATGAATCTTCTGCTGCAGCTATATACAACTTCAAGGGCTTGTTTCCCTTTGGTGGCATCAGTACTGGAGGATTGGCCAAGTAGGCTTTAATACCTTCGAAAGCAGTTTGATGCTCTGTTGTCCAAACAAATTCTTCTTCATCCTTCAGCCTTAACAAGGAAGAAAATGCTTTAGTTTTCCCAGCAGTGTTAGAAATAAACCTTCTAAGAAAGTTAACCTGCCCAAGGAACCTTTGTAATTCTTTCTTACTTGATGGAGGCTTAGCTTCGATGATGGCTTTGGCTTTGTTCTGATCAATCTGTATTCCTTTCTTGTGCACCACATAACCCAAGAAGTTTCCAGATGATACACCAAAGGCACATTTGAGAGGATTGAGTTTTAGCTTGAACTTCCTCATTCTTTCAAAAGCTGTTTCCAACTGAAACAGATGTTCTTTCATGGACTGGGATTTCACTATAATGTCGTCAATATAACACTCTAGATACCCTCCAATGAGATCATGAAAGATGGTGTTCATAGCCCTTTGATATGTTGCCCCAGCATTCTTCAGGCCAAATGGCATCTTAATCCATTCGAAGGTGCCAATATTTCCAGGACATCTGAATGCTGTCTTGTGGATATCCTCCTCCGCAATGCAGATTTGGTTATAACCAGAATGCCCATCCATCATTGACAAAACTTGGTGCCCTGCTGAACTATCTACCAGTAGGTCCACTATAGGCATAGGGTACTCATCTTTGGGAGTCGCTAGGTTTAAGTTTCTGAAATCGATGCATACCCTCATTTTACCATTCTTCTTAACTACAGGTACAATATTAGATAGCCATTTAACATACCTGGCTGTCCTAATAAAGCCTGCTTTAAGTAGTCTAAGGATCTCTTCTTTGACCTTCTGAATTACTTCTGGACTCATCCTTCTCGGTTTCTGCTTGTATGGCTTGAAATTTGGCTTCATAGGGAGTCTATGTTCCACTAATGACCTATCCAATCCTGGTAGTTCATTATAAGACCATGCAAAGCAATCTTTGTATTTCTTTAGAACAACCAATAACTGGTCTCTGTCCAGAACGTTCAAACAAGCACTTATGTAGGTTGGCTGTTGTACAGAACCTTCCCCTAAATTCACTTCTTCTAAGGGATCTTGTGTCTGAGAACTTACTAAAGCTTCCTCTTTGATTCCTTCTACCTTCGAAGCATATTTCTTGCTTTGCTCCACTCGCAAGTTCTCTGGTTCCACATCCTTACCTTCTTCCTCATAGACAAAATCTGTCCATAAGGCATCCTCCTCTTGTATCTCCTGGACCTTTGTCTCAATGTCCAATGCGCAATATTTCCCAAGGGTCAAAACTCTGACCTGTAACTGCTCTTGTTTACAGCCAATCATCATGGCTTCTCTTTCTTGCTCCTGTACTTTCTGGACTATTGCTTCTACGTCCAATGGTGAGAATTTAACCAGAGCCAAAGACTTGGCTTCTTGCTCTTCATCTCTTTGCCTATAACCAGGCATCATTGTCATCTTTCACGACAGCCTCTTCATCAGCACTCTCTTGGACTAAGTGCTTTAGGTGTGTCACTTCCTCATCAGCCGTCACTTCGGCTGAGCCATCAGCTTTCCTCAGTATACTGAGTGGTGTTACTCCCTCAATATACAACTTGGCCTCTGCAAAGTCTGCACAGGCTATGAAGGGTTGAGGATCTGCATCAATTTCCTCTGTCTCTCCATTACCCAAGGCCATCATGATCTTCTGATGCAAAGAGGAAGGCACACATTTGTTGGTGTGGATCCAATCTCTCCCAAGTAAGGCATTATATTTGGCATTGCTGTCGATGACGAAGAATGCTGTCATACAATCCCTGGTTCCCACACTCAAATTAATAGGCAGAATCCCTTGAGCCATCTGTTTATCTCCAGCAAAACCAGCAATAGTCGTGCTGGTTGGGATCAACCTGGGATTCTTTTTCCCTAGTTTCTTCAAAGAAGATTTCGGTAATAAGTTCACTGCTGCCCCATTGTCTACCAGGACTCGGTTTAGCTGTATCCCATCAAAGAAAGCCTTGATGTACAAAGGCTTGACATGCTGGGTCATGGAATTTGAGGGATATTCAAAAGGGTATGAGAGGTTGATGCTCACTTCTTCCTCGCTCTCATACTCAGTTTCCATTGGAGTAGCCATTTCAGGAGCATCCTGTACCATACTCACTTGTGACTCCTCACTAGACACAGGAATTGGATCCATGTCTTGGTCACCATGACCCTCATTTTCAGCCTGGAATTCATGAGGTAGTATGTGTACCATATTGACTGATACAGGGGGAAATGAGCCAAACTGAATGGCTGACTGTACCTTCTTCCCCTCTTGGCTACCTTGCTCAGTGTCCTCAGCAGCATCCTCCATGCTGCACTCTGGTATTTCATTGATAACTGATCCCTTCGAAGGATCCTTTTCAACTGGTTCTTCAGTCAGAAATGTATGTTCAGCCATGAAGGCTTCGAACATTTCTTCTTCTGCCATTTCCTTCTTTTGGCTCATGTCAATCTCGTCTCCCACTTCACTATCACTTTCCATCAGAGCCTTCTCCAATCCTGCCAAACTAGACTTCTCCCTGGCCTTTAGTTCAGAATGAACTTGGGCCAATTGTTCTCTGCTACAAACCACTTTGCTTTGCAGAGTCGGCTTTGGAGTATGATCTGACTTCGAAGTTTTCTTTCCTTCTGTCTTGACCTGTGAAGAACTCTCTCCACTTTCTTTCAGATCTTGCTGGTACTGGGTATACCTGCGTTGAATTTTCCTTCTTTGTGATCTGGAAATGACTGGGACCATGTCTGGTTCCTTTGTCTTTGGATGTTTAAGTAATACCCAATTGTTTGGGGCCACCAAAGGAGGCTTGACCATCCTGCCTTGGTTTCCAACATCCCTTTGAGTAGGCGCCTCCCTAGGTTTGTTCTGCATTACAAACCAATCTGGGACCCCTGGTACCCACGAGCTTACTGATCCAGATGTCGAACTGTTTCCTTCTACCTTCGAAGCCATCTTCGAAGCTGGCTGTGAAGGTAAATGCTTGGCTCTGACTTCATGTTTTGAACCTGGTTCAGTCCTTCGATGAAAAGAGCCATTTTCTGTCCTTCGCAGGGTTGGTCTAAAAGGCCAATCTCTGGCTTTACTCCCATAACCTGGACCCCTCTCCAATCTTCTTTCAGAATGGCTGCTTTCTACTCTGTAGTAGTTAGGTGGCCTAGACTCATACACAGGCCTCTTGCCTTTAGCATGCATTCTGTCCACTACAGGTTCCACCACTAATGGGCGTTGCCTGTCACCAGCCGGATACGGCCTTTTGTTGTGAGCATTGGTTGATTTAGGACGTCTCTGAACATCCTTATAGTATTGCTTCCCATCAATTGGAAGCCCCTTTAACCATTTGTAACTTAATCTGCACCTAGGACACATCCTCTGCACTACAGCTGCTTCGAGAGAATCATCGTCCAGTGCTTCTTCATCAGAGTGTTCCCTCTGACGTGGGAAACCTTGTCCAATAGTTGGTGGGTTTCCAATCTCCTTCTTGGCAGTCGTCTGGTTGGCAATATGCATTTGCACGTTGACCTCTTCCAATTCCTGCAGAGATAGATTCTGAAAGTTTGGTACAACCACATTAGCCGCGCTTTCTCCAACTTCTGGAAATGGGTTGCTGTCAATTCCCATGGCTTTTTCTGTTTTGGCTGGGAACTTCAAACTTCCTTTTCGAATTTGCTCTTGGATCCTGTCTCGAAAAACAATACAGGTTTTAGTTGAGTGAGACCAAGAATTATGCCATTTACAGTACACTTTTCCTTTAAGTTCTTCTGGAGATGGCAGTTTAACTCCTTTTGGTAACTTAAGGAAATTGGCTGCAAGCAAATGATCAAAAATGTCATCTGCTTTTGTTAAGTCAAAAGAATACTTTCGGTGAAAGTCTTTCTTTTTAAACTGTTGGTCGATGGTTGTATCCTTATGAATTAATGCTTCACAGATTACCGGTTCTTTGCCCACAATCTCTGCTGCATCAATCTCATAATTGGGATCTCTATAATACGTCTTATACGAAGCATTATTTCGATCTTGTTCCTCCTCTAGTAATGCTTCATATCGAGACACCTTATAGGTTAATTCGACCAAATCCCTAAATTCAGTTGAGTCAAATTTCTTTCGAAGCCTGAACTCTAAACCGTTTTGAGCCAATCTGACAAATTCTGACTCTGGAAGGGTGACCCTACATTTATTTCGAGCCCTTTTAAATCTGGCAATAAACTGAGTAGCCTTTTCTTCAGGCCTTTGACTCAATCTTGCCAAGTCTGCCATGGACACCTCTGGCTCCGATTGGAAGAATTGGGCATGAAATGCCTCTTCCATTTGTTGCCAATTTTGAATGGAGCCAGGTGTAAGGTTGATATACCATACAAAGGCTCCCCCAGTCAGGGAATTTGGAAATAATCTCAGTTTCATGTAATCATGATTAGTGAATTCACCACATTGAGCAGCGAATCTGGCAATGTGCTCTACTGTTGATTGATTTCCAGTTCCATAGAACAAGGTAAAATCTGGTATTCTGAATCCTCTTGGATATTCATGTACCCTATCTACCCATTCTGGGTATGGTTTTCTGTATACAGGAGTCTGGACCCCCCGAGCCATCGGTCCACACATCTCCCTAACAATATCAACAATTTGGTCCCTAGGGACCATATTCTGTGCCTGCTGAACCAGTACTGGAGGAACAAACACAGGGTTTGGTGGACAAACTTGTGCTTGTGGCCCTCTTGGTCCATAAGGTGGTACATTTGGGACTGGTTGCCCCTGTGGTACAGGTTGCTGTTGGGGATATGGGTAACCCCTTTGAGCCTGTCCTGCGAAGGGACCTGCGAAAGGTGCTGGAACAGGTGTTGTGTCCCTTCCATTTACAGGAAAACTCTCCAACCCCCCGGGTATAAATTCAAACAAAGGATTATTATATCCCCTAGTGCCAGGTATGGCTTCGAACATGGGATTTGTAACCACTCTCATGCCAATTTCTTGTACTTGCCCAGATCCACCAACATGTGTGGCTTCATTGTTGGGTACTGAGGCATTTTGGCCTACTACAGGCCTTGAAATGGGTTCATACCAAGACTGAGGCGATGGTCTTTCATAATTCTGAGTACTAGTCTGACCATTAGATTGTCCATTAATTTGCATAGGCTGTTTTTCTCTAGCCAATCTTTGCTGAGGGACATTTAAAACTTCCTCTGTGCGTCTTGTATTTGTTGGTTGGTGGTTACTCATTCGATCCAAAAAGGATGTTGCCCACCTTTCCATGGTGTTCATTAATTGTTGTCCCATAGCATCTACTAAGCCATCCCACGGATTTGTTGGCTGAGTAGATGGAACGGTGGATGTTCCAATTCCTTGGTTTCGTCCAATATTATGAACATATGGTTCTTGTCCAGAAGTACTGGTCTGTTCGACCATAGGTTCTGATAACATAGGAGCCTCCACAGGATGTGTTATCACATTATCCTCTGGATTAGGTATTTCTACCTCTCCTTCTACGCCTTCTTCCAGACGTTCATTTTCTCCTTGTCGTCTTCTTCTAGCCATTTTAAATTATGTCCCACCGGGCGTGCCAAAAATATATGTTGGCTTTTTGGCTTTTCGAAGGATAGTTTTGTAAATGCGAGCGTGCCAGCAAGGATCAATCAGTCCTTACAGAAATTATAATTGCCAACCAATTTATCAGACGATTGTGTTTTTTAGTTCTTTCAGCCTCAATGAAGAGGACTTTTACTGGTGGCTTGACTTAGGAGAAATTAAGAAAGATAACAAGCAATATGAAGAACAATCGCAGTATTTCATTAAAAATGAACACTTACAATAGTCCAAACTCAGCCTCGAAGAGGTTTACAGCAACAGTCTACTTGAATCTACTTGAAACTACTCCTAGGAATCGAAGTGCAGTGCAGATATTTAAAGGACAAGTATTTAAAGTGCAGGTATTTAAAGTGCAGGAAATGTAAAACTGGGAAAGAAAATATAAAGTAAATGACTGGTTTGTATGATCTGAGTCTGGGGGTTTTTTTCTGGGGACTTCCTTGCTATTTATACTTGCCAAGGATGACCTTCGAACTGCACTTCAAACCGTCGAACTGCTCCTCCATGATTGCTGATCATGCTGCCTTAGAAGTAGTTCCACTACGCCATCACTTGCAGTTAAACTTCCCTCTTATATTTGAATTTGAATATGAGTAACCGTTGAGGCCACGTCATCTTTCGTTTCTTTATTGATCTGGTGCTACTCGGATCATGTGAGAACCAATTGTCATCGCCACGTGTACGATCAGGATTGAAGATATGAATCATCTTCCCATAATACCCTTATTCTGCCACGTGTCGAATTGTTATTGGCTTTTACAAAATATATAGCCAACAATTTCTCTCTACTTAAGTTATTCAAACAAGTAAGAGAAATACATATCTCTCTATTTCTGTTCTTTCCTCCCCAAATCACTCAATCCAAACATAGTGTAAAAGAGTACAAAGAGATCTTAATATAGAAAAATAGCATCGAAACCCCAACATAAACAGATGTGAAACTGAATTAAAACCCTACTCAGTTTCAACAAATGAGATTTTCTCATTGGTGGTAAGAGTAGGGTCGACAGTGGGAGGCGCGGTGGTACCGTTAGGTGTAGATCTGGAGGCAGATTTGGACTTGACAGTGTTGAGCATGCATCTGCCGATCTCGTTGGAGAAGATTTGGAGGATCTTGATGTCGTTTCATCAATAGAAGCAGAGGTGGCAACAAAGGCCCTGTCCTCAATGCGGCGGGCGGTGGTGTCAGCCTCGCCGTGGGACATGGATATGTAGTGCTTGGAGAGGACAGAAGGCATGAAGAGGGTTTCGATGGGGTAGTTGACGACGGCGTCGCGAGTGCGTTGCGACGGAGGCCCATATATTGAAGGATATGTTGGCCATTTTCTCTGGTTTTTTGGACTCTTCGTGGGGGTGTTTTTAGGGTTCAGTGTCGGCCATTGTTGGGGTTGTAGTTATTTTTGTGATGGTGGGGTGGAGGGTGGTTGGATTTGGTGATGGCGGGGAAGTTGCTGACCAGAATGGAGGTGGAGGTGGAGGTGGGTTGGGTTGGGTTGGTTTGGGGTTAGGGTTAGATTTGGGGTTAGGGTTAGGGTTAGGGTTGGAGGGATAGAGATAGGGTCAAAAATGGAAATTAATGTTAGAGTAAAATTGTAATAAAAAAAATATAAAAAATATGCAGCAATATTAGGTATCATGAAAAGTCTTTCATGAAAATCTTCATGAAAGATTTGTGATCTTTGGATTACACTTACAATAAAACACCTCACACTAATCAAGATAATTTAAAGATCACAAATCTTTCATGATCATTTTCATGAAAAAAATTTCATAATCCCTAACATTTCTAAAAAAATATGGAGTCCAAGGAAAAAAATAGGAGCATTAGCAGCCCTTTTAAACTAACCTAATTTTTTTTCGGTACTTGAGTAGGGATGCAAATCCCCTCAAATTTTTTAAATTCAAATAAATATGAAAGAAACATAACCTTACTAATTCCATATGAGAGCTTCTATAACTATCTTTTTCTTTTCATAATTTTTTAATATTTAAAAAAAAGAATTTACACCAACAATAATTTTAAAATTTTTATTATTTTTAACCACTTTTGTCTACATTATCACTTTTCTTTCGTATTTGTATAGATACTGCCACTCTTAAGGGAGCGTAAGTGAGACTTGTTCCAATAAAATTAACTGTAATTCATATACATGAATTTTACTTAAAGTTCATTAATTTATAATTAATTTCTTTATTTTTTTTAATAATTTCTCTTATTTAAGGTTGTTTTGGAAACTAACTATTTTAATTAACATTTTAATTTTTACGAAAAAAAAAAAGTAGAGAGGAATTAACTTTTTAATAATAACTTTTTGACTATTTTAATCGGATTTTTATTAACAAGTATCAAAAGATATAAGTAAAAGACAAAAAAATTAAATAATACAAAATATTTTTATTAAATTTAAGGGTTAATTACACTAATAGTCCCTATAGTTTGGGACTTGTGTCACTTTGGTCCCTGACTTTTCAATTGTGACACATTTGACCCTGAATTTTGAATCTTGTTCCAAATAAGGACAATTGAAAATATTATTAGATTTTTCAAGAGTAACATCGTCAATTTGATAAAATATAAACTAATTTGACAAAAATAAATGTCAAAAAAATATTTTTACTTTTTTTTTAAATTATTTTTATCCACCAATGATAAAATTATGTAAAATTAATAAAAATTACATGATTAATTTTTTAAAATTAATTTTACATGATCATCATCCAAACACATAATAAAAATTAATTTGGTAAAAAAAAATAAATGTCTAAAAGATTTATCAATTTTACATAATTTTATTTTTAGTAGGTAGAAATAATTTTTAAAATTTTCAAAAATATTTGTTTGATATTTATTTTTGTCAAATTAGTTTATATTTTATCAAATTGACAATTTTACCCTTGAAAAATCTAATTATATATTCAATTGTCCTTATTTGGAACAAGATTCAAAATTCAGGGTCAAATGTGTCACAATTGAAAAGTCAGGGACTAAAGTGACACAAGCCCCAAATTATAAGAACTATTTGTGTAATTTGTCCTAAATTTAATGCACTTTTATTAAAATTAATACACTTTTTAATCTTTTAACATATTTTTAAGACATTTTTTACACAATTCACAACATTAAACAATGCCTTAGAAGCAATTGTTAGCATTTACCATTTTAGTATATTCCCAAACTGGCCTTTAAGATATGTGCCAGTGGAAATTGTTTTGGCTATATCTACATTTCTTCTCTCGCACTGCACAAAAAAAAAAAAGGCGATAAAATTAACTGAATAAGCAATACAAAATGAAATTGGATATGTATATAAGGTATCAAAATTTGGATATGTACATATGAAGAATAATACTGCAACCAACTCCAATACAAGAATGAAATTATGATGCTATAGATTTCGATTGCTAGTTTTCTGTACATCAAAAGATTCTTCGACACAGCTTATGCTTCGAGTGCTTGAACAAGTATTCAAACAGAGACCACATATATCATAACTATAACAGAATGAGAGGCGCAAAAAATGAATCTCAATGCTCGAAGACAAGTACCAAGGCCTCCCGGTAGACTTCTTTCAGTTCCAAAATTGCTAGCACGGGTTCATTGACCACGTCAGTGACTGCCCTTTTCTTTAAATGTTCCTATTATCAGTGTCGGTTGAATGTCAATAACCAAAATGCTTCGATGCTGCTAGCAGTAGAGGTTGCAAGGCGCTCGGAGCAAATTTTCGTGCAAAAAGGAAGCACACAGAAGATGGCTGGTCATTATAACGACACGTGTGACCTTCTAGAACTCTCTTCAAGAACTCCACCGTGATATCAGCTTTTCCAAAGGTAGCCGGGTGGGCCCCACCCCTCGACCAGTCCACCCAAGTGATGCTTCTATTTGCCAAGAGATTTGGCGCTTGAATCGTCAACATGGTCGGGAAGTAATGCTCATCCACATAGCATGCGGGCTTACAAAACTCTTCAAATTTTGGGTAAAATGTTGTGTCTTCCACAATGTGAATTGCGAGCTTTCGGTTAATTTCAAACCATTGCGATCCTTTACGCCACTGTGTAATGTTGACCTCAGGTAACATGTTTTGGTTGTAACGTCCTCTCCCAAATGGTCCCCGGGTCATCAAATGCGCCGACGAAGCTATGCTTGGATTTCATAATATAATGGTAGGTGACGCTGAAGTTGTAGAGAGGAATGCATGATTCGGAGAGAAGTACAAACCACTCGTTGGTAATATCAAGCAATGCATTAGCTACGAGTCTTCGCTCCGCATCACACATACTCATCTTCCCCCATTCTGATACCTGAAAATAAAGAACAGGATTCATCAACTATTCATTGGAAATTAATAAGACCAAAACAATTAGATAATATATCATCATCCTATCGAAGATTGGAGAACTCAAATAAATAAACAGTTTTATAAAATCAGTGCACAAGTAAACTGATGTTGTACACTCAAAAGGGAAATTGACAGAACTCACAAACACAAGCACTCACTGACCAGGACACACCACACTAACTTTATCTCACCACTCATCTGGATGCCCCACTGGGTGAAGTTCTCCGTGTTTATAGCTTAGGGTAGTTGGTATATCATAATGTAAGGGCAAATCCTGGCCTTCCATATGAGCAAGGGTAAAATTTGTGGTGCGGACTTAAGGTAGCTGGATATGGGTTAAAATAAAACACTAATTCTAGATAAAGGGAATAAAAAAATGGTATTTGATACAGTATATATCAGATCACAAAATCTGAATCAAATAATACTTCTATCCCAAGACAAAATAAACCTATCTTAACCCTATCTCGCCTTTTCATCTGCGCACCAATCGTGCCTTTAAGAGTATATGACCTCACAATGGATTTGTTTACGTTGGTAGCCTCTAGAATCTTTCCATAATCAAACCCAATACTTCCTACTGTAGGTAGTCTCTGACTAACCAATTCGAGATGTGTGAGTGAAAGCATTCTTTGTGAAGTTCCCTTGAGAGTGGGAGAGCCTTCAGAGTGTGTATGTATATATACTATAAATATATTTAAATTATATTTAATCTTTTACGTAAAAAACTATCATAGCTGCTTGCTTGGTAAAGAAAATATAAAGCATATTAATAATAATATATTCTTACAGCAAAATTTATATGTCTTGCGTTGGTCTAGTGGTTAAAATTGGCTTACTCATGTGTGACACATGTACGTGGTCTCATGTTTTTAATCCCAACCCCAACAATTTTTTACTCAGCTTGATGTGTTCAAGCATTGCCCTGAAAAGGTAGGTGAAAAATGAAGCTACATAGAAGGTTATCATTGGCTAAAATAGAATTCATGTATAATACATAGATTTTCTTTTTGATGAATATACAATACGCAGATTGGACCATATGAATACACAAATTTGTCCTGAATTAAAGAAAAATTTGCCAGTTCACGCACCAGAGCACAATTCAACTACTAGTTCTGGCAAATTAGGTGCCGTAGGATAGCCTTAGGTCTTAGTTTCCTAATCTAATCCTACATCCATATTTGAGTTTTTATGCTATCACCCAATATGCATGTAAAATGGGTCTGGCAGGGTTGGACCTCAAGCATAGCCTGGGCTCTAACTAGGCAATCGTTTTTTTTTTAATTTTTTTCATTTTTCACAGAGATTCAAAGACCTTCATGCAGGCCCTACCCAAGGGGGCTAAGAAACACCAACACTGAAGGTGGTGTGTCCGTGTTCTACACGACATTAATCAGACACTTTCCAACAATAGCCAGACACATGTCGAAATATGTCCTATTTTAAAATGATTCTAGACTCAGACACGCTTTAGGCATGAACACGTGTCTATTGTTAACACACAAATAAAACACATTACAAATCTTAATAAAATAACTTATAATCTAATAATAAAAGAAAAACACCATAAATTTATACATGTTCTCTTCCTTTAGAGTTTAAAAATTATTATTTTTGAATTAAATATTCATATATATAATATATACTAATTGTTTATCATTACATATGCCATATAATGAATATATAAAACTATATATTTCGCATGTGTCTCCCACATGTTGTTTTCTGCATTTTTATAAAAAAATCTGTTAACACTTGTGTCTGTGTCCATGTCCATGCTTCTTAGCAAGGGGGTCCAAACCTATGTTGGTAGGCAAGGCTTGGGCCAAATTTACATGCCTAACACTAAGAAATGCAGGTGTATCTTTTAATGTTTTATGAACACAATATTACTAAAGTTTTAAGAAATGCAACACACTATGACTAAAGTTTTAAGAAATGCAGGTGTATCTTTTAATGTTTTATAAACACAATATAAGTTTAAATGCACGTTTATCCTAAAATCAAAATCAGACAGACAGGTAAAAGCTCACATCAAATATGAAGGAATTGCTCAATTCTAGTTACTGCTTGACTAATTTTGAGATGTTTTTCCCCTTCTTGCCATGCTAACAAGCTGGAAATGTTAGGGACCTCAAAGATAAAAATGTTTGAGAAAGGCTTTGATTTATAGGTGGGCAGACCATAACAATGGCCATTTTGGTCAAACATGAGCATAGTCAAGGTAATGGGCCTCGGTTGAAAATATGTGACCAACCCAAAAAGCCCACATTGCTGCCACGCAAACAACAGGAGTCCATTGGGTCTTCCCAAGCCCGCTCTGATGGGGGAGATCAGGCCTTGGTGAGTATTGATTATTTGTATTCTTCTGATTGCTCTCCCTCCTCTTCTTTTGGTCTTTCGTTTCTAGGAGAAAATGTTGTGGAGTTGTTGGATATTGGGAAGGACTGAGGGAGGTAGTGGCAAAGACCAGGAGCCTTCCCTCCCTTTGTTAGAATTTGAATGGATGTGCAAAAGGAGGGAAAACTGCCATTGCACTGGTCAGAAGTAGTGAGAAGAGATCTCCATTGGGGGTGGATGGGGAAGTAATTAAAGTTATTTGGTTGGAAAATTGGATGCAACTAGCTCTGGAAATCAGGGATGAAATTATATACTCAACGAGTCTATTGGAAGCAATTTGGTCAGTTTCATTAGCAGTGGCACCCAATATCAGAGGCAGACTTCCGATAGTGCACTCTGATCAAGAGTTGGAAACTATATATAATAATTGCTTGTTAGCACTCTCCAAACAATTTAAAGAATCTATTGCACAGTTTTGTGAAGGGGGTAGACTTTGATGAAGATAGTCAGGACACAGTCTGCTTAGGTGGCAACCATTTTGAGGGTTGTGGCTCGTGGCGTGGACAGGGGGAAGTGAATCTGAAATGGAGGTGGCAAAGTCTTTACAGTTTACAATGTTATCTGGTTGCAGTAGTCTGTCCTGGCGGGTGGGAAAGGCTTGGTGGTGTCTTCTGAAGGGGAGAGTGTGAATTTGGAAGACCTGAGAGAAGCGGGTTATGATCCAACTGTTATCTCTGACTGGGTTATAAAGCGGATTGGGGGGCTTTAGCAAATTAATGGACATGTCTTGTGTGGAGGAGAGAATGCACTTTTTGAGGCATAGCACAATCCGAATAGGGAGCCAATGAGGAGTGGGGTTACAAAGAAGAAAGTTGGGTAGGGAATTGAAAAACTCAGAATGCAATATGATGGAAGGAATGAAAGTGGTTGTGGGACAGACAGTAGTAATGGGAAGGGAATTATCTGTATAATAACCATCATTAACTATAATGTTCGGGATCTGAATGTGATAGAGAAGCGTGTGGAAGTCAAGTCCTTCCTCAAAGATTGAAGGTGGATGTGGTGTGCATTCAAGAAACGAAGATGGAGTAGTTGAGTGCTGTGGTGGTGTGCAGCATTTGAGGGACAAGTTTGTGGATTGTGTTCATTTAGGGAATTAGTGTGGTGCGGGTGGGGTCCTCATTATGTGGGACAGGAGGTTGTGTAAAATAGGGGATGTTATCTTTGTCCTGTTTGTTTAAATGTATTGGCGAGCGATGGTTTTCAATTGGTGTTTTGGGTGTCTATGGTCCTCCAAAAATTCAAACAGAAAAGAGATGCTCGAGGAATTGGTGGCAGTGGCCTTCAAATGAGATGCCCTGTGGTGTTTAGGGTCTGATCTTAAAATCACCACTTCCCTTCAGAAAGGCTGGGTGGCCTGCACATCTCCAGATCCGTGCAAATTTTTTTCAATTTTATTGATGATTTAGCTTTGTTGGATCTTCCTCTTATGGGGGGATATTTCAATTGGTCTAATAACCTATAGGTTCCTTCCATGTCCCATATAGACAGATTCTTGGTCTATTCGAGTTAGGAAAAACCATTTTTCTGAAGTGGTTCAGACCATGCTGAGTGACTGTAGAATATGTCAGATAAAAATCAGAACAGCAACCATCCATCAGCTGATCTGTTACTCAAAGACAAGGGCTCTAGACCTCGGGGAGGTTTTAATCATGAGATCTTACATCATCCTACGAATATGGACATGCATCTAGCAATGGTAGTATGCGATGGAAAAAGAGAAGAGGGAGAAGGAGAGAAGAGGGAGAGGGCCACAACCAAAACACAAAATGGCCAGAGTCTTCAATACTCAATATAAATCCAAAACTATATAATACAATGCAAACCCCAGTATGTACAAGTTAAAAACTTTAATCAAAATAAGAAACGGAAACCTATTATTATTGGACATTTAATCTCCCCCCCCCCCCCCCCCCCCACATATAATAAGAAACTAAATATTGCTAATATCTTAATTAAATATAAATAAATTAAATAAACATAAATATTAAAAATAACATTATGAAATAAATTAAATATTCATCGTGCACACACGTTATGCATCAGCAAGAGTATGAAAAATGATAAGAAAAAATAAGATATTAGCAAACCTCAAACCACCCAAATGTTAACTTAGCATCAATTGAAAATAAGATAAGAAAAAATTGTTTGAGATGGTTGATCACATCCACTGAACACCAATAAATGAATTAGTAATGACTAAAGAATGGTGCGATTTAAAAAAAAAAAAAAAAAAAAAAAAAAAAGAAGAGGACGACCAAGACAAAGATGGAATGAGGTTGTGAGGAGAGATAGCAAAGAACATATCTATCCTAGAAAATAATAAAGGGAAAACATTAAAAATAAAATAAAATGGAAAAGAAAACTCATAGTAGCAGACCCAAACCAGTTGGCTTTTAAGGCGGTGGTGTTCAGTTGAGTTGGGTGGAGTGTTTTTATTTTTTAAAGATTGGTTTGGACATTATATAATCAAGCAGGATTGTTATATAAAAATAAATAAATAAACTTCTTTTACTATTTGTGTATGGTAGAAATTTCTGGAGCAGTAACAGAAAGGAACAATAAGTTGGTAAAACCAATGCAAAATCCCACTCATTATTAGTACAATCAGGTGCTGAACAACCTGGGATTGTGCAGAAAGATAGTAAAGTAGTTATTAATCCTAGAAAATATTTGAAGGCCAACCAAATAAAAAAGAACAAAAAAAGAGAACTCATAGTAGTGAACCCAATGTAGTTGGCTATTAAGGTGGAAATCGGTTGAATTGTTAAGAGATTTTTTTTTCAATTAAAAAGATTTGGTAAGGTGTGCGGGAGGTTAGATAATCAAGCAGGACGGTAAACCATTATTAGACACAAAAACACCCTCTTCTTACAGTTTGTATTGTATACGGTAAAAATAAGTTCTTATTCCACAAATTGCTGAAGCAGTAACAGAAATAAAAACAATAACTTCATCAAATAAATGTAAAAATCACACTCATTATTGCAATCAGATGCTGAACAAACTGGGATCAATCCACCTACAGCAAATTAAATAAATAAATGAATAAGAAAACAAATATCATCTGGTCAAATGGAAGTTCATCTAAAATGTAGATAAGTTATGTCATACCAGGGCATCACTTCCAAACCAGTTCCCCTTAATGAGAAGATTAGCAATCATCTTATAGAATAAATTCCCAATCAAAAGATCCAACATGTTAGAGGAAAGAGGAAATAGTTCATATATCACTTATTATAAACAATGGAAACAGTATTAAGAAAAATACAAACATGGAACTACAACATTACATAACCACACAGAGTTATTATCCACAGAGCGTAATCAATACAATACACACCCAATTTTTTTCCCTGAGAAAGACTATAACATTGGTGAGAAAACATACCTGGCTAGGTATTTGTCTCTTGTAGAAAACAGATGACGAAGGGAATTCAACTTGGTATGACGGCAATGAATGAATATAGATCGAATATTGCCCCTGGTGCCCCTTAAAAAACCTCTCCCAAAGCTGTGCGAGTGGCAATGGTCCCTTAGTCAAGAACATGAATGCAATCTTCGGAACTCTCGTGAATGGATACTTCTTTATTCGCGGGGCAAAAGAAGCCATCCAAAGGAGCTCTTTGTCCGTCATTGTGTGCATCAAATTCGATGGAGGTCTGATCAATTGTTCTAAACTAGTAGGTTTAGGCTCTTCGACGCAAGGTTGGAAAATCGGCTTAACTGTGGCAATTTCACTATGAGCTCCGAAATACCGAGTTGTGTAGATACTAATGATTGAAAAGACCAAACACAAGAGCAGGAAGGCCACAAAACAGTGAAGCAACCTCTGTGGAAAGACCCTGGATTGGTTTGTTGTTGTTCTAGTTGTAACAGTAGGATCCTTGCCTTCCTCCATCGGCAATACCCTCGGTTGCATCTTCCACAACATAAACTATATCAAAATCTACCTTCTGGGTATTTTAATTTCTACTACTTCAATTCCAGTAACACAATTTCCACATAGAAAAACACTTCAAAAATCTCAAAATTTTTTATAAATTCGCAACATTTAACCCAAAAATAGAAAACCCAGTATCCCAAATGTCATTTTAGAACAGTCTAAACAAAACCATGTGGGTATCGAATTAAGAAACTATATTTGGGAATACAAGCATACAGATCATGGGCATGAAATTCAAAAAACAATCGATATAAGATTGACATACCATGAGTAGTTGATGCTGATGAGAAGTCAATTTTAGAAGGGTTGGAACTCTACTTTCAGCCCTATCGTCTTTAATGATTGAATCACACCAGATTGTGTAGAGAAGACAAGGACTGGACACGGAGATAGTGGTCAAAAATGAGAAAGTTGAGGGACAAGAGGGGTGAAAAAGGTGAATTACAGAAAATAAAAGGGGTTCGAGCAAAATAACAATATTATACAGTAGATGAAGAGTCCTATATATATAGAGAGAGAGACGAAAGGGATGAGGAAATCGAGGAGGGAGAGAGAGAGAGAGAGAGAGAGAAGATCGAGGAGATCTGCTTGGAGGATTGTTGAGAGCAAAGAATGTTTAGAACGTCACAAACACTTGCACACACGACACGAATTCACGTGAATACAGTGGGGTGGCTGGCCACTGTCTGGACTATTATTTGGCTGGGAAGTTGTTTTTAATTGGTTATTTAATTTTTTAATTATTTTAAATTTTGTTTTGTAATCTTTAATTTTAATAAAAAAATTAAAAAGTTATTATAAGTTATCATATTATTCTATTTATTTTTTTACATATCTTTTTGTAAAAAATTAAAAAATTACTAAAATATCATATTCTTTTAGGATTTGTTTGAGAAGTGGATTGACTTTTTAGTTATTTTAGCCTGAGATTAAAAAGTCTCATTTCGGAAGGGTTTTTGACTTTTTTGTGAGAGAAAGAATGTAATGATTATGGATTGAATGTAGTATTTTGCCTTATTAAATTAAAAAACTTATTTTGTTTTTGTTTTTTGTTTTTTTGATTATTTTAACCAAAAAAACCCAAACCCTCCATTTCCAAACGAGCTCTTAGTTTGGATAAAATAGTTATGTTTGAAAAGTTTGTTATTTTTTTTCGGTAGTTGATTTGACTGTGTGATAAGAAAAAAAGTGAAATAATTATGAAGAATAATATTTGAGAGGTCTAATTTGAGAGTTTTAATGCAACTCTAATGATGTGGAAAATACCTATGTGAAGATGAGACTCACACTCCTCTCTATCTCTCTCTACTCTCTCCCTCTTCCACTTCACTAGAGCTCTAGTATTAGAGTTATGTATTACTGAATTATGAATTACATATGAAATTTTATCTTATTGAATATTTTAACTTATTTTATCTTTTAGTGGACCATTTTAGACCATCTCTCTTTCCAAACATCTCCTTTGTAACAAATGTTAAGTATTATCACGGTAGAATTACGATAATTTATAATTCAGAAATAAAATTGTGTACTATTTTTTTTTTATATGTTCTATATTTTTTTATGGAAATATTTTTAACTACAAAGTGTGTAATATTATCACAAAATATATAATTTCATTTATGAATCACAAAATATGTTAATTCTACAAGAAGATTACGTAATTTTTACCACAAAAATATGTAACATGTATTAAAAAAGGGAAATGAGTGAGACCCCCTTTTAGAGGACCCCCACAACCCTCATAGTGATCCATACCATTCATGATGTGTAGGGCCCACTCATATATGTGCGGGGTCCATATCACGAATGGTATAGATCACTATGGGGGTTGTGGGGATTCTCTAAAAAAGGGGTCTCTATCATTGTTCATTTAATAAGGTGCAAATAAATATATTCAAGTGTTACCTTTGTGTCGGTAGTAAGAAAATCTTATAAAAAATATGTTTACATACATCATTTTATTTTATTTTATTTTATTTTTATTTTTAAAAAACAAAAGAGATTTTTTTTGACTAAAAGTGAAATGTGAATACGTGTTTTCATTTTTCCTCTCTTAAGATCTTGTCAAATTGCTTCATGGTAATCTTTTTAAAAAAAATAAAAAATTGCTTCATGGTTCAAATTCTGATTATAAAAGGTTTTTATTTTGGGAAAATTAGTGAATTGAATGGCATAATTTTATGATAATGAGAAATTTATTGACTCATTTAATCCGCTTATATACAATGGTAGATGATGAAATCTCATCTTTAAATTTTAATGACTATTTTACCCTTGATTTAAATAGTTATAGGTGATGATTGAGACCCCCTCCAATCACCACCCCCTACAGACACGTGACAGGTGGTGATTGGAGGAGAAGGAATAAAAAGAAAGAAAGAAAGAAAAAGTAACCAATCAAGTGAAAAGGGGGTCAAGGGGGTAGGAAAAAAAGGGGGTCCAAGTCATTATTCATACAAATATTTTTTGTGTGTGAAGATATTTACATGGAATGCATATAAGTGGTACATTTATGATATCATAAATGTTTTCTTATTTTGTAGAATAAATGGTAAATTTTTTCTTTAAGTGTGAATATTCATACTAACAATAAACAAAAAAGTCGTGTTACATACATCAATTAGTGTACTAACTGGTGTACTAACACTAGTTATGACATTATTTTTGACCCCACTCATTAATCATATTACAAATACCAAAAACCTCTTAAATTATGCTACATTATCAATTGATATACCAATTGGTATACGAATTGATGCATATAATATTATTTATAAATAAAATAATGGAAAATTTTATTAAGATTTTATTATATAAATGACATATAATATTTTTATAATAGTTAAGATTTCTAAATATTTTCACAGAGAAATTTCGACTCAGAGAAATTTTGGTCTCGACACAGAGAAATTTCATCGAGGGATCTTATCTAATAAAAAAATTGTCTTAGATCTCTCCTACTACACAAAATTAGAGAGGGATGTTTCACAAATTTTTCTTAAAATAATATAAATTTTTGCACATCTAAAAAAATCATATTATTTATTCATTATAAATATGAATATTCATACTTATAAGTTTTACACTTATAATAAATCACATTATTATATGTATATATATATATATCTACAGAAAAAGAGTCGGACTGTCTGGTTTTGGTGCTATATTATGTGTCGTCTAATACTAGATGGTGGGTTGATATTTAAAGGGTAAATGACTTTTCAATGGAACAATGGCAAAATAATTATGTTTTTATGGCGATGTAATTTTTCTGGTGCGTAAATTTATTTATGTGTTTGGTGTTACTCTTTGTGCGTACCGGATTCCGCACTAGATGAAAGTGGATCGGGGCTCTGCTCACAGTTGGACCATCCAGGGACTGGGGCACCTGCAACAAGAAGCACCGTCAGAGCTGGCCGGCCGGGGTTGGCCGGATAACCCCTCCGGCGTGGTAATCAGTGATCGGTGTAGAAGTATTGAGTCGTATGGGTATGTATGTGTGGTGTAGATGGGGGTTGTTCAGTTACCTTCAATGTGAAGCTTATGTTATATATATATTGTCCCTTACTTGCTTCTCAAGGTGAGTTCATAGAGTGTGGATGCTGCCAGGTGTCCTTTCAGCATAGCTCCAGGTGGGGGACCACTTGGTAGTTGTCATTGATTGCATATTCTCATGGTAGGCATGCTGATAACTAACCACATTCCTTTGGTTTAACAACTTCCGTGATTCTAGGTGTGGGGGACCAGCTGAGGTGGCAACCTGCACATGCTTGCGCTCACAGATCCCACGTTTCCTTATGAGGATTCTCCAGCTCGGTACCCAGTACTTCAGTTCGGTACTGATGTGCCTCGGCTCGGCCTTGTCCAGGCTTGTTCATGGAGATGGGCTGGGCTATTATCTGTTCGGCCCACAAATTCCGTTCCGCAGCTCGGCCCAGACCAGCGCTTCGGCTGGGCTAGCCTTTCTGCTGTGAGTTGGGCCCAAGTGCTGGAGGACCTGGGCAGGCTATTGATCATGAAGTTGGACTGAACTTATCTATGCATGTACTCATCTGACCCACTTGGGTTTGGGCTTTGTCGGATTGGGCCGGCCCAAGGCTTGGACCTGACCCATTTCACATTTAGCCCCTTCATTTGCCCCCTAGCTCGCGCTAAGGTTCCCTTGGAGGGAGCTATTGTTCTGCCTTCGAAGCGTCGCGTCGTCTCGGCTTCTCCCCAGTTCGGCCTTGGTGACGGTTCAATCCTGACACACGGTTCCTGCATGCGTCCTTTCGTGTGACACGTGGCAACGCGTGATAGGTGTGCAGAGATTATGCGTCGATTCCATACTGAAGATCGTGCTTTGTGTGCCTGCACGCCGACTAGCGCAATAAATGCTCAGGCTATCGATTCAAACCCCTCGATTTGATCTCCTCGTCCCTCTTATGAGTTCCAAAGAAAGAGAAAGAAAGAGAGAGAGAGAGCCTCTTCCCATTCTGCTGGATCGATCTCGCCGGTGCTTCGCTTGGGCTTTTTTCACCGCTGATTCTTGCTTCGTGGTTATTGCTGTAAGTTTTTCTTACGATTCTTCCTCTCTTTCTGTCTCAGTCGTCTGGTCTGGTGTCTCGTTTCTGTCCCACTAGTTTAATCAAATGGGGAAATTCCGTTCTCTGGTCGATACTCCGGAAGCCATGGCCGTGTTTCGTTTAGATTATAACATTCCTCATGATGTTACCTTGTCACTGGCGAAGGTGGATGCCAAACGCATGGGCACGAGGAACACCGTTGCCTTTCCCGTTGCTGCTATTGTCGAGGGAGGGGTGCGGTTTCCTCTTGACCCGTTGTTGCACCGCTTTTTGCATCAGGTCCAGTTGACCCCGATGCAGGTGTCTGTAAATCTTTTCCGTGTTGTCTGTGGAGTGTCTGCCCTCAATAGACGCTTAGGTTTGAACCTTGATATTTGGGATATTCTGGGATGTTACACCCTTTCTCACAATAAAGACCATAGTACATACTACCTTCGTGTTCGTTCCGCTGATTGTCATCTAGTCACTGGACTGCCGGACTCAGATAAACACAGTGATGATTTCTTGCAAGTTGGTGGGAACTGGGAGTTTCCTGCCGGGACCGAATTTCAGTCTGAGAGGATGCCACAGAAAGATGGCTATCCAGGTCTGGGCCTCTTTTTCTAATGCCTTCTGCGTTTCTTACTTCGTTCTGGATATTGTTCTGATGATTTTGTCTTCTTTTTTACAGAACCTTCCCGTTTCCAGCGGAGACCGAATCGGGAGAATGCTGAAGCCATCAAGGCTGCCTTGAGATACAAGAGGAGATCTGCTCCTGAGTTGTTGGATTATCAGTCGAGTTACCGCTCTGTTATGCCGAAGAAGGCGAGACTCGCTGCTGCTCTTTTGGATTCCGATACCGAGACCGAGGTGTCTCTTACCCCACTGGTTCCGAGACGCCGCACTGTTCAAGATGCACCTGAGGGAGCGCCCTCCCCTGCCCCCAGTTTCGCAGGGAGCCGGTCAGTGGCCAAGAGGAGGGTGCTGGTGGACTTAGAAGCTGAGGCCTTCGGAGCCTCTAGCGCTTTGCAACTTCCCCTGGAGAAGATCGAGGCAAAGAGCCTTATGGAGGTGAAGAAGGAGGTTGGAGCACTTGGGACTCCAGTGACTACCGCCGAGCCCTCTGCCTCAGTTGCCGCCCGAGCAAAAAAGAGAAGGAAGGAAACCGGCAAGGCCGTGGTGGGGGAGACTTCTCAGGGCCCCGCTGAAGATGAAACTTTTGAGAAATGGGACCCACCGATATCATATGATGGCAGGCCCGTCTCTACCTCTGATTCTGTTGTTGCTTCACAGGATTTTGCCTTTAGTTTAACCAAGTTTTTGTTGATGCCGGTTGATATGGCTGGACATAATGGGCCTCGTGACATTCCTATCATGAAGGGGACCCTTCAAATGTTGACTGTTGTGGGTTCTTTTTTCTTCGCTTTCCTTGACCTTACTGTCGTATTGCCATTTTCCTTTTTTCTAAGTTCTTTGTCGTTCTTTGCAGTGTATCCAGAGAATGCACCTGTCCATTACCCGCGCTGAGGAGCTGGAAAGGGCCGTGTTGGAGGCTGCGATGAATGCGGAGAGACTGACAGTAAGCTTGGAGTCAGAGAAGGAGGGACGCCGAACTGCTGAGAGGGAGGCCTTCCGTTTGAACAAAATTGTCGCTTCCGCTGAGCAATCGAAGGAGGCTGCCATTGAGACCCAGGCCCAGCTTGAGGGGAAAGTAGCCGAGCTGGAGGCCGTTATTGCTGTGATGGCTGCTGAGCGTACTGCGCTGGAGGCCAAGCACTGGCAACAGGGCTGGGATGAAGCTGGAGCCGCTTACAAAGAGGAAGTTCTAGTGCTGCGAGACAAGCTCTTTGTGAAGGGTTGGACAAGTGCCTTAGCTGCTGCGATGGTTCCTGAGGGCTCTTCTCTGTATCGTGATGTCCCTGTTCCCTCGAAGTCCTCTGGTTTGAAGATTCCTCCTATCCCTGCTGTTCTGCCGGAAGATGTTTCCCCTGAAGATGACCCTGTGAATGAGACCTAGAGCATGGATGTTGCCACTGAAACGATGGACATCGAAGGGGTTGCCACCCTGGAAACCGAAGCCACGGAGGGTGTGGTTAAGGTGGCTCCTATTCCTCAGGAAGTTGGAGCTCCCTCTACTGCTCCTTCCGCGGATGATCTTGACAAAGTTGCTGATGCTACTCCTGAACTGCCTGCTGTTGATGAAAGTTGATTGTTGCACCTTTTATATTCCTGTTCTGATGAAGACAAATTTTTTTTTTTTTTTGTTTTTTTTTTTTTTTTTGAAAGTTGTGAGGCCTTCTATGCCCTTTGCTTGGATGATATGATTTTCTTTTTGAACTCTGCAATTTGATGTTGTTTAACTTCTATGTTTGAACATTTCCTATACTGCTTGCCCCCGGCCGAGCATTGTTGGGACCTCGGGGCCGAATAGATGCTCGGTCTGGTTCTGTATTGCCTTTTAATGAATGTTCTGTCTGATTCCATACTGCTTGCCCCCGGCCGAGCGTTGTTGGGACCTCGGGGCCGAACTGATGCTCCGAGTGGCGTTGCACTTATCTGCCCCCGGCCGAGCACTGTTAGGGCCTCAGGGCCGAACCAATGATCGGCGTGGTTAACGGGTATGTGGTATGGCTGTGCTTTAAGTTCATAAGTGGGTCTTACTTAGGTCTAGGTTGGGTTTGTAAGAAAACAATTGTTTGCCCCCACCTAGAGCTAAGTAAGATCGAAGTTGTTTTGCAAGAATTGCTTTCAGTCTGTTTCAACTTTGTGTATGAAAGAAATGCAAAGAGAGATGTCTTACTCAGGTCCAGGTAGGCTTTTTTGAAAACGATTGTTTGCCCCCAGCTGGAGCTGAGTAAGGCTGATGCTAGGAGTTTGCCCTTGGCGTAGCTCGGTTGAATCTGTTCTAACTCTGGTTGTTGAGTTAATACTGAAGTGTCGTTGTTGTGCTGATACTTAAGAAGTTCTGTAGGTGCACAGGTGTGTGCTTAGGAAATATCGGTGCTACTTCCACCAAGTAATGCCACTTAGCTAAAATGGGGGTGTTTACTTAAGACATGTTAGTATGGTTTCCACCAAGCAATTCCACTTAGCTAAATAGAAATGTTTACTTAAGATGCATTAGTGCGGTTTCCACCAAGCAATTCCACTTGGCTAAATTCCAATCCAGTTGCCAAACATTTTCCACCAAGCTATACCACTTAGCATGTTTGAGTGCTAACTGAATCTAAATTTCGTTCAGTCGTTCTGAAACTAGGCCATTTGGGTTAAACACCAAAGTTAATTCCGTTTGATAAACATCAAAGCTAATTCCGTTTGGTAAAAACCAAAGCTAGTTCCGTTTGGTATAGACCAAAGCTAATTCCGTTTGGTAAAGACCAAAGCTAATTCCGTTTGGTAAGAACCAAAGCTAGTTTTGCTTGACAAACATTAAATCTAACTACAAGAATTGAATAAATCTGAATGGAATGGGGAAAACATTTGTATTGGTCAACAAATAAGTGCCTTTACATCCTGATAAAGAGGTTGGGAAATGACTCTACTGGTAGTATTTCTTGAGGTTTGCTATGTTCCAGGGCCGAGGTATTGCTTTGCCATTCAGATCCTCTAAGTAGTAAGCTCCGTTTCCAACTACGGCTGTGATTTTGTAGGGACCCTCCCAGTTCGGCCCAAGTTTGCCCTCACCAGGCACCCGTTTATGATCCATGACCTTCCTCAAAACCAATTCTCCTGGTATAAATTGCCTTGGGAAAACTTTTTGGTTGAAACTTCTGATGAGCTGTTGCTGATATGCTTCAAGCCTGATCAGTGCTGCCTCTCTTCGGCCCTCTGCCATATCCAGTGCTTGCGCGATGGCTTCTTCGTTATTGGAGCTTTCAAATAATTCAGACCGAAGAGTTGGGAGACCTACTTCAAGTGGGATGATGGCCTCCATTCCATAGGTTAAAGAGTAAGGTGTTTCTCCTGTGGGGCGCCGTGCTGTAGTTCGGTAGGCCCACAATACATGTGGTAACTCCTCAACCCACTTGCCTTTGGCGTGCTCAAGCCGCTTCTTCACTCCATTAATGATGGTTTTGTTCGACGCTTCTGCCTGACCATTGCTCTGTGGGTACCCTGGAGAAGAGTTCCTATACTCGATTCTGAGGTCGGCACAAAATTTCCTGAAGATCTTTCCATCAAACTGAGTTCCGTTGTCTGCGATTAATACCCGCGGAATGCCGAAACGCACTACCACACTTCTCAAAACAAACCGTTTTGTGTCTGCCTCCTTGATATTTGCCAGTGCCTCAACTTCAACCCACTTGGTGAAATAGTCGGTTGCAGCAATGAAGAATCGCCTGTTCCCAGTGCCTCGCGCCAATGGTCCAACAATATCCAGACCCCATTGCGCAAAGGGCCACGGGCTGGTGAGTGGAGTGAGAGTTTTGGCTGGCTGATGAATGAGTGGAGCAAACCTCTGACATTTGTCGCACCTTTGCACGTACTGCTGTGCATCCTGCTGCATTCGTGGCCACCAGTACCCGTGCGTTAAGGCTCGGTGTGCCAGTGACCTCCCGCCAACGTGGCACCCACAAATCCCATCGTGAATTTCATAGAGAACATTCTCAATAAGATTCGGATGCACACATAAGAGGTAGGGGCCGAGGTAGGAACGTCTGTAAAGCTTCCCAGACGGTGAGATCCAAAATCGAGCTGATTTATGCCTGATCTTGTTGGCTTCCCTTCTGTCTTCGGGGAGTTTACCAGATTTCAAAAAGACCAATATTGGATCCATCCAGCTCGGCTCTAAGTTGTTGCAGAGGACTGGAGATGCAATACTTGGTTCTGGTATGAACTCAACCCAAACTTTTCTGGCATCCTTTGTGTCCACTAATGAGCCTAGGCATGCCAGAGCATCTGCGTGGCTATTTTTGTCCCGACTGATGCGCTCCACTCGTATGGATTGAAATTTTCTGAGTAGGTCTCTGGCCTTGCCTGCGTACATAGTCATCCTTTCATCCCGAGTTTCATAGACCCCGGAAAGCTGGTTTACTACTAGTTGTGAATCGCTGAAAACAAGAAGCTGTTCTGCACTGAAGTGTTCGGCGCTCCGCAAGCCGGCTAGTAACGCTTCGTATTCGGCCTCGTTGTTCGAAGCTTTCCAGCCAAGCCTGAGAGCCTGTTCCCAGATAAATCCTTCTGGAGAAATAAGGACTACTCCTGCCCCCGAGCCTCGGTTATTGGACGAACCATCGACGTAGAGTTGCCAGATGTTTCCAATAAAGAGTTTCCATGCTTCCGAAGCGCTGGGTTTTTCTTGTTCGGCGGTACATGGCACCTGTGCCGAGCTGAGGTTCCCCGGTTCGGTACTCTGGGCGGGAGTGAATTCTGCGACAAAGTCCGCCAAGACCTGGGCCTTGATTGCTGTTCGGGGTTGATACCTAATGTCAAACTCACCAAGCTCCACTGCCCACTTCATTGTTCGGCCAGAGAAATCGGCTCGGCTGAACACAGATCTGAGGGGGAATTCAGTGAGGACATTAATGGTATGCCCCTGGAAGTAATGCTGCAGCTTTCTCGAGGCAATAAGCAGCGCGTAAGCCAACTTTTCCAATGGTAGATACCGTGTCTCGGCGTCTAGTAAAGTCTTGCTGACGTAGTATATTGGTCTCTGATCCTTACCAACTTCTCGAATCAATACCGCGCTCACGGCATGATCTGACACTGCTAGATAGAGATACAGCTCCTCTCCTGGTTCCGGAGTGGATAATAGAGGGGGTGTACTGAGGTATCTTTTGAGGTTCTGCAGTGCTTCAGTACATTCGCTATTCCATTCAAACGCTGCCTTTTTCCTCAAGAGCTGGAAGAAGGGCTTCATCCGATCCGAGGATTTGCTGATAAACCGGTTCAGTGCGGCTGCCATTCCGGTTAGTTTCTGCAATTCCTTAGACTTTGTTGGCACTTCGAGGTTCTGTATAGCCTTGATCTGATCCGGATTTGCTTCAATTCCTCTGCGAGTGACCATGTATCCCAAGAACTTCCCTGTTTCCACCCCGAAGGCGCATTTCGAGGCGTTGAGGCGAAGCTAGTGGGCTTTCAGGATGCTAAATACTTCTCTCAAGTCTGTGAGATGACTTGTAGCGAACTTGCTTTTCACTACCATATCGTCTATATAGGCTTCCATGGTTTTCCCCAATTGATCTCTGAACATCCGAGTGACCATTCGCTGGTAGGTCGCTCCGGCGTTCTTGAGACCGAACGGCATTACCCTATAGCAGTAAGTCCCTCTCGGAGTAATGAACGCTGTCTTTTCTTGATCCGGACCAAACAATGGTATTTGATGATAACCGCTATAGGCGTCCAGAAAACTCATGCGCTCATGCCCTGCTGTTGAGTCTACTAGTTGATCAATACGAGGCAGCGGAAAACTATCCTTAGGGCAGGCTTTGTTCAAGCAAGTGAAATCGACACAAACTCTCCATTTTCCGTTCTTTTTCTTGACTACAACTGTGTTGGACAACCATTGCGGGTACTGTACTTCTCTGATTGCTCCTGAGGCCAGAAGTTTTTCGACTTCGGCGATCACTGCTTCGGTGTGCTCAACTGAGGATCTCCGACTTTTCTGTACGATGGGCCGAGCTGAAGGATTGATGTTGAGCTTGTGGCAAGCAAATTCTGGGTCCAACCCTGGGGTATCATATGCGGACCACGCGAATACCTCCATATTCTCCCTCAGCAGTTCCAACAGCTGAAGTTTCTCATCAGCGCTTAGCGAGGTACCGATAAGGAAGTACTTTTCCGGGCCGGTTTCTTCTATTAGGACTTTCTCCAAATCCTCCACCATCTTTTCCTCTGGAGTTCCTCCCACATCTTCCAAGACTGGCTGTCCGGCCACTTCCACTGTCTGTACCCGGTTGCAGAGTTGCTTTGTTTTTAACGCTGCCATGAAGCAATGTTTGGACGCAACTTGGTCCCCTAAGATCTGCTCTACTCCGTGTTCCGTGGGAAAACGAATGAGCTGGTGATAGGTCGAGGGGACCGCTTCCATTCGATGAATCCACGGGCGGCCCAGTATGGCGTTATAAGGGGATGGTGTATTAATAACCAAGAACTCTATCTGGAGGGTTTTGGTTCCCGCTACGACTGGCAATACTATTCGGCCGAGCGGCCACTCCGGCTGTGAATTGAAACCGACCAACGGGGCTGTCGCTGGGGTGAGATGCTGCTCGAAGAGGCCAAGCTTTTTGAACAAATCATAATACAGTATGTCTGCTGCACTGCCCTGATCTACTAGGACTCGTTTCACATCAAATCGTTTCCCAATCCCAACAGTTATGATCAATGCATCAGTGTGTGGGTGCTGTATGCTCTCTAAATCTTTGCTAGTAAATGAGACAGTACATAGGGGGAATTTTGGTACGGTACGCACCTTTTTCGATGCCGGCTCCACTGACATGATTTGCTGAATTTGGGCAGCCTTAGCGATCTCTTCTCTCAGTGTTTCCTCATATTCCGGAGCTGCTGTCCCATGGATCACATTTATTATCAGCCGGGGTGGATGCTCTACATTCACTTCTGGAAGTGGGTTCCCCAGCTCGGCCACTTCCTTGCCCTGATCAATGTATTCCCTTAAGTGCCCGGCTGCCACTAGGTCCTCCAGGTGTTGCTTTAGTGCCCTGCAGTTCTGAGTCATGTGTCCCCTGTCTTGGTGGTAGGTGCATCTGAGCTTCTGATTGCGCCGAGCTGGATCTCCCATCATTTTCGGCGGCCAAACAAAGAAGGGTTCTCTCTTGATCTTCTCCAGGATTCGGTAAATTGGCTCCTTGAACACGGTTACAACGGCTTCATGGGATTTGGACTTATCCACCTCATTCACTGCAATCCCTCGGTGCTCTCCTCGATTTGTTTTCTTCTTCTGCCGGGCTACTTGTTCTGCTGATACTGCCTCAATAGGGATCTGATCGTCCTCTAGTCAAGCATACTGCTCAATCTTGGCGCGCAGGTCTTTCAAAGCTGTGGCCGGACGCTTGGTAAGTGATTGTCTCAACTTACTTTCCGGGCGCAGACCATGTTTGAAGGACATGACGGCCATTTGCTCACTGCACACATTTTCTTCCAAATCGTTATACTCTTCCCAGTATCTCCTAGCATAACTGCGCAGCGTTTCCTCTTGCTCCTTCCTGAGGCCGAACAGTGTGTCCGGCTCTTTCGGGATCTTAGTATTGGAAACGAACCTGGCCAGGAACTCTTCGGAGAGCTGCTTCCAGCCATGAATTGATCCAGCGGGGAGTCGATCGAACCATCGGAGTCCGGTTTCTCCCAAGCTGGATGGGAAGACTTTGCACATCAGTGCCTCATCTTGGCTCCAGAGGGACATCATCTGTCTGAAATGGCTGATATGCGTTAGAGGGTCCGACTTCCCATCGTAGGAAGTGAACTTTGGCGGGGTAAACTTCTTTGGAGGTCTCATGGTCTCTATCTCCGGAGAGAATGGCGAAGAGACAAGTCTGTCCAGTGCTCGATGTTCTCTCTGGTGAACAGTACGGTCCAAATGATCTCGATGTTGCTCGTTCTGTCTATTGCCAATCAGCCAAGTACGAAGGTCCTGAGGAGGGTATTCAGTTTGTTGACTTCCCGTCTTCTGCCTCTTGGCCCTCCTCCGGCGTGACCCACGGGTGTGACTACTCGCCGCTTCGCTCTGAGTTGGGATTGGTTGACTTTGTTGCCCGAAATCATTCCTGGGGAGTTTCTTTACTGGTAATTCCCTAGATGAGCTCCTTCGTTGCAAACGGGAAGGCTCTGCTTCTGTCCTCTTCTCCGTTGGATCACCCAACACCTTCTTTAGTTGAGCCTTCAATTCCTGTATCTCCATTCCCATGGAATCTATAATTCGATCTCTATAATCCTTCTCCAGAAGGAAATGATGAGAAGAACCTCCGGCGAAGGGCAATCGATGTTCGACAGACTCGGGGGTTCGATTATTGTTTCCAGTTTGCTCCTCCAGAACTGTCGGGAGTGCCAAACCTTTTTCCTTTGTCTTTTCCGTCTGCGGAGTATGTGATGAAGGCGGAATGTCCTCAATCCCCATCGCCGAAACTGAATGCAGAGCTCAGAGATGAAAATGTTCCACGTTCACCGCACCAATTATGCGTACCGGAAAGTGGATCGGGGCTCTGCTCACAGTTGGACCATCCAGGGACTGGGGCACCTGTAACAAGAAGCACCGTCAGAGCTGGCCGGCCAGGGTTGGCCGGATAACCCCTCCGGCGTGGTAATCAGTGATCGGTGTAGAAGTATTGAGTCGTATGGGTATGCATGTGTGGTGTAGATGGGGGTTGTTCAGTTACCTTCAATGTGAAGCTTATGTTATATATATATTGTCCCTTACTTGCTTCTCAAGGTGAGTTCATAGAGTGTGGATGCTGCCAGGTGTCCTTTCAGCATAGCTCTAGGTGGGGGACCACTTGGTAGTTGTCATTGATTGCATATTCTCATGGTAGGCATGCTGATAACTAACCACATTCCTTTGGTTTAACAACTTCCGTGATTCTAGGTGTGGGGGACCAGCTGAGGTGGCAACCTGCACATGCTTGCGCTCACAGATCCCACGTTTCCTTATGAGGATTCTCCAGCTCGGTACCCAGTACTTCAGTTCGGTACTGATGTGCCTCGGCTCGGCCTTGTCCAGGCTTGTTCATGGAGATGGGCTGGGCTATTATCTGTTCGGCCCACAAATTCCGTTCCGCAGCTCGGCCCAGACCAGCGCTTCGGCTGGGCTAGCCTTTCCGCTGTGGGTTGGGCCCAAGTGCTGGAGGACTTGGGCAGGCTATTGATCATGAAGTTGGACTGAACTTATCTATGCATGTACTCATCTGACCCACTTGGGTTTGGGCTTTGTCGGATTGGGCCGGCCCAAGGCTTGGACCTGACCCATTTCACATTTAGCCCCTTCACTCTTCTTATATTTCAGAGTTACACAAAAAAAATATTTTCATGTATAGTGTAATTATCTTATGATTGTCCCACCAATTTACAATTTTCCCATATTTAAAGTTGTATCAAGGCAACAACCCCATGCTTGAATAAGGTGAAATTAATGGTGCACTAGAATTCAGTGGAAACAAAATATCGATATTAGCAAAACGGTGGTGCTATATGTATTAATTGGTATACTAACTAACTAATGTATCAACATATTTTATGTCATTATTACTGACCACACCCATTATACAAATTATAAATACCTAAAACTTCTAAAATTATACAACATCATCTGTTAGTAGAGGGTCTTGTTAATATGTGATCTAAGGGAATTTAATGGATGAAATTAAGGAAAATATAAGGAGGGTATTTTGGTCTGTGTCAAATAAAATTCTTGAATCCTCACAGCTTAAAAGTTTTTACTGTTTTATATGTTAGTAGGAGTAATTGTACTCATTTAATGTTTTTAATATCTGCCTTTTAAGGCACATATTAACAAAAAAATCACTGGGCATTAATAATGTAAGAGGAGCTAATTTGAGCCGACTAAATTAATTAGGCCCAATAGTCGCAAGTCCAAGATTGGTGGGCTTGGATTTATTGCCATCAAATGGGCTGAATCGCTCTAAGCCTCGAAAGGGTTCGGATCCACGAACTTAGAGACTTACTCGGGCCCGAACTCGAAAGGGGATTGAGCAAGCCTAGAGATCCAAGGCACTCGGACTCGAAAAGGTTCGGATCCACGAACCTAGAGATCTGAAGCACTTGGCTTCGAACGGATTCAGACGCAATCTAGAAGTCGCTCCGTTAATAAGTCCCAGAACACGTGCGGACTCGGAGCTTTTCGGGATCTACGTACCAGAATCATGGGTGTAATGGAGTCCGAACAAAGGATCCGATCCCGAGGACGGTGAGTGGAGATAAATTCACTCTTCGGTTAAACTAGCCTATACCCGGGTTGAGGTGGCACGATCTAGAGGGTCTCTGAGACTCGGGAATATTTGCGGCATAGCGTTTTCTTAAACTACCCCTGACCCTTATGCGGCAGGGCGTCCTCCGGGACTACCCCTGACCCTTTGGGATGATTGGGGATCATTGGTTAGGTGTGGCTAAGAAGAAGGGTTCGCCGAGAGGTTGATCTCCTCTTCGAGGATTTTCCTCATCCTCGGAGAAGTCACCTCCTCGGACAAGGTCGTTAGAGAGAATATTCCCCATGTGCCTTGCACATGGGCTCCATCTTACATCATGTGGTGCCTATAAATAGCACCTACCCATAGTTTTACAAGGGATGAATTTTGGAGAGATAACTCTTGAGAAAAAACTAATTTCTCTTCTCCATTATCAACCTTGAGAGTGAAAGTGGAAGATCCATGGGAGAGCCTTGTCATTATTCTCTCTTTAGCTACTGTGCCTTCTTCTTCACCCAATCTCTTATCTCCATCATCTCTTCACTTTTGTGTTCTTAGTTAAGACTATTGAAGAATCTAAGTCTCTCATCATCTTCTAGAGAATTTGAATTTTTCTTCAAGAATCTTCGAAGATCTTCGAATTTTCCAACGGCGTTCTTGAACCCTCTCATACAAATAGCAATATGTTTTGAATCAAATTTGTATTATAAAAAATAAATAGTTATTCTTAAAATTATATTTATTATCTATTTTTTAAAAATAAACATAATTCAAACATATAACTATCAATATTTAATCACTTTTATTTTTTGCATTAATATTATTCTCAATAAGTCCTAAAATATGAATAGTTCGAATCACTAAAATCGATCTCAAAATGGGCCTATCAAGTCCAAATATTTGACAACTTAAAAGAGGTTAAACTGATATATATTTGTATGGGTGCTTTAGTTATTTGATGGGTTAGAGCTTCTACAATTAAAAGAGCTTGGTTCCATTTTTCAAAAAACACCTTTCAGAAAATTCTACTTTCTTATTTTTCGTATTTTTTTGTTTTTACTGAATTTTTTTAATATTTTAAGCGATTTTTTTATTTTTTAGACACACCTAACATAAATACACCAAAAAAGTAAAAAAATTGTAAAAAAAATCTTTTAAAAATTCACTAAATACCAAAAATACAAAAAAATACAAGAATTCAGTACATTTTTTATATTTTTATGTATTTATTAATTTTTTAAAATATTTTTTCACAATTTTTTTATTTTTTAGATACATCTAAGTAAGGTGCATCTAAAAAAGTAAAAAAAAAATGTTTAAAATTTAAAAAATATTCACTAAAAACAAAAAAATACGAAAATCAAAAAGTTAATTTTCAAAAAACTTAATCCAGAAAACTCAAACCAAACACACTAATATGATTAATGACTTCCAAGTCCATACATAGGACCTAATGTTAAACCTTTTATTTTTGTTACAAATGTCTGGAGAAACCAAATTTAAGGGTAAGTTTATTTGTATACCATCTTCTAAGTTGACATCACACCCATTTGAACTTTTGATTTTTTCTTAATTCACAGCTTCCATTCTCAAATAATCTGAAATACCACAACCTTTTTCAAATTTCAACCATAACCCTAATTTAGTAGTCTCCGTTGCCACTACTATCACCTACCTAGCCTTGTCATCCCTTTCTCACCTCTCTTTTTTCATCTTTCACCCTCTCCACCCGTTGCAACCACCATTGTCCCTCCTTTCGCCACCCTGCCCCCGTGGCCCCCTTGCGCCGTCCCTTTGAGTCCCTTTTTCTCTTCCTACTTTCATTCTTCTTATATTTGCTTCACTATTCGTCGTGGGGTGACATCGTAGGGGATGGTGGGTGGTGGCTGTGAGGGCAAGAGGTGGTGGTTGTGAGGGCTAGAAGTGGTGGGGCAACGAACTTGATAGAGGGTGGTGGTAGTGGTTGGGGACAGCTGAAGAAAGTTAGTGGTGATGGTGGGTGATTGGTGTGTATTGAGAAATAGAGTGATTTGGTTGACAAAAATATAATTTGATTAAAGAAGAAAATGTAATTAAAAAAATTAAGATGATGGTGTGAGAGGAACAATAGTATGCAAATAGAATTTTTTCAAATTCAATTTCAACCTGCTTTAAATTTTGGGTAAACTACCAATAGGTCCTACTTTTGAGACTTATTACCCATTAAGTCCTATTGATAAATTTCTTAAGTGATAAAGATAAATTTATCAGTCTTTTATTTTTATGAATAAATTTATAGTGATAAATTTATCAGTCTCTTTGTTTTTGTGAATAAATTTATAGTGATAAATTTATCAATCTCTTATTTTTATAGTGTTAAATTTATTAATTAGGACCTGTAAGTAAATAAGTCTAGTTAATAAGACTGATGGGTAAGTATCCCTTAATTTTGGTTTTGCAATTGTCATTTTTGTTCTAATAACCGTGTCTTTATTTCCTTAATAATTCTAAGGGCATAGAATCAACTATTGCACCGACTACATAAAATAATCTTAGCCATATATATTAGGTAGTGGATGTGTTAAAAAAAATATTGATCCACTAATGTTGCTCTATATTTTTTGTGTGATTAATTCTATAGTTGTTTTTATGTCTGTAAATTTCAGTGTGTTTGATTTAAGTTTTTTGAATTAAGTTTTTTAAAAATTCAGTTTTTTGGTTTTCGTGTTTTTTTGTTTTTAATGAATATTTTTAAAATTTTAAACATTTTTTTTACTTTTTTAGATGCACCTTACTTAGATGTATCTAAAAAGTAAAAAATTTGTGAAAAAATATTTTAAAATTTTAATAAATACATAAAAATACAAAAAATGTACTGAATTCTCATATTTTTTTTGTATTTTTGGTATTTAGTGAATTTTTAAAAAGTTTTTTTCACAAATTTTTTACTTTTTAGGTATATTTATGTTAGGTATGTCTAAAAAGTAAAAAAAAAAAATTGCTTAAAATATTAAAAAAATTCAATAAAAACAAAAAAATTTAAAAAATAAGAAAGTAGAATTTTCTGAAAAGTGTTTTTGAAAAAACACAACCAAGAGTGTGACTTACCTATTGGTCAAGACCTTGGTGGATGCCCTGTTGAATTTAGGTAGTATGAACTTTGCTCGCCTAACATAATCTTTATATATATATATATATATTATGTAACAGATAAACTAGTGAAGGTGGATTATATTTTGGTCATCTGCAACGAGAGTGGGGCAGGGGACGGTATCGTCTCCCCCAATTCAAACCCAATCCAATATAATTAATAATATATATGTAAATATATAATATAATCAGATATAAAAAAAGAATACTAAAAGTTTGTAATTCTATTTAAATATAAATAAATAATAATCCTACAAGTTTCATTTGTTCATATATGTGAAAACAAGAAAAATTATTTGTGTTAAGGATTTAAATGGTTCACAATTGTTTTGATTATTTGAAATGTGATCAGATATCCACTGGTATCAAGTATCTACGGGAGACAAGGATGTGGTTGAAAAATTTCACCCGTAGCGAGGTTGGGGCAAGGGCAGGAGTAGGGTTTGAAAGCGGGGGTGGAGAATAACAGACCTGTCCCAAACCCACCGCGTAGCAACCCCTATTGATACCCAAAAATCCAAATGTGACAACCACATAGGAAGCTTGAACTCTCACATCACGTGTTTGGTTTCAGAATATAGTTCAAAATCTCGCCCCTTCTTTCCTCTACCATGAAAAAAAACCCTAGCAAAATTTCTCATTTGATCATACTTCTTGTACTTTACTGAAAGGTTAAAAACATGGTTTTGAAAATCGTACTGGATCGGCCGATTCAATCGGTTGAACCGTCGACTGATCGGGGTTCCGGTCCGAATATATCTACTAAACGGTTTGAAGCTAAAAACCGGCTTATTTAGAGAGAACCGAGAAAACCGATGGTTGAATCGGCAAACTGGTTCGCTGGGTCGATGAAATAGAAAATTTTGTTTTTTTTTTTTCAATTTCTTCCTTTTTTTTTCTTTTTCTTTTTTTTTTTTTCTTCTTCTATCTTTCTTTTCTTTCTTTCTTATCATATATATATATATATATAATATAAAATAAGATAAATTTAATTGCAAACTCTCTTTCAAGGGTCTCCTCTTATCAAGAGTCTCATTAAGAACTTAAAATTATTGTGAAAATCTCTACCTATTTATAAAAAAACATTCTTTCAAAAAAAACTCAAGAAATCTATATAGGATTTAATCAAATGTATTGGAGAGAATATTGAAATTTTGATATCCCTCCAAAATTTTTGCTCTTCTTTCAATCAAATTATTTGAATTAAAATCATATGGACGGAATATTGAATATTTGATTTCCTCTTCCAAAATTAAAATTAATAATACTTTAAAATATATTATTATATTTTTCAATAAAAAAAATATTAGGAGAAATATTTAAGATAATTTTTTTAATTTATAATTTTATTACTTATATTTTTATTTAAATATAATTTTAATATATTTATTACGTCAAGGTTTAATTCTGGTTCAACCTGACAGTTGAATTGATGACCCATCCGCCAGATCCCTTTTCCGGTTTGCTTATCGGTCCGATTTTTAAAATATCGGTTAGAAAGTCGATTTATTCTACATGTTTTTATATTTGTTTGCAAATTTTTCTATTTAAAAGACTATCTATAATTGTGATTTATATTATAATTTTTTATTCACTACTTTATTTTATGTTATACATTGTACACAAATGTAAAAATAAAAAAATTGGGAAAAAAAAAAAAAAACGTGACTCTAATTTAGCATACCAAATATTAAAATGCAGAATGCCGTTAAAGCACACAATTGGGACATTATGGTCAAGATAAGGAAATGAACATCACGGCCATTTCAATGATTTTCACCGTTGGTATCCTTGGCATTATGAATATGAAAGTGCTAATTACTCTGTTAGGCCGTTAACGTTGATATTAGGGGTGAGCGCGGATCGGTTACGGCCATGAAACCTCCAATCTGTCATCCGTCCGCTAAATTGGCGGATTGGTGAAAATCAATCCGCATCCGTCCGCCAATCCGGCGGATGCGGATTTGGCGGATTGGCAGATGGATGCGAATCGGTTTGGCGGTTTGAAATTTTACAAATTTTCAACATACCAAAAAAAAAAACCCAGGAAAAAATTCAATTAATATCACTGATATAAAAAAAACCCAAGAAAAAACCCAGGAAAAAATTCAATTAACATCACCCCACTTTGTTGTTTTGTGTGTATATTGAGTATTCAAATCTGCCATTCATCTTCTTCACAATATGCAGCAAATCTGCCATTCATAAATCTGCCATTCAATTAACAATATGCAGCAAATCTGCCATTCATGTTCTTCACATGTGATGTGAGACCAAAAAACATTGCACAAACATACATAAATTTGATAGGTCTCCTAGGCATCAACAGCATAAGACATGACATGCACAAATATACACAAAGAAAACTTCAACAATTCCACAAAAGCATCAACTTAGCAAACCTCATAAGACATGACATGTTATCAATTTCCATTATCTTCTCCTGGGCATCCAAAGTTCAATGTTCTAGTGGGCAATGCAAAAATATAATTCATTACAGTCATCCAAAGTTGAAGTTGAAAATCATCCAAAGTTTAAAAAAAATAATAATAATGATACAGTCATCCAAACAATAATACAGTCATCCAAAAAGAAGCAAAAAGTCGTTAATTTCCTTGAGCCAAACCATGAAATGAACCATCTAAACCTGCATAACAAAGAAATGAAATTATTTAATAAGGAAAACACTAAAAAGTCTTAAACTTAAAACAAATAAACATATGTTAACAACATTTAGCAAAGGGGAGGGGTATTTTACCATGATATTAAACTTCAATAAAATTAGGTTCCGGACTTGGGCTTGAACAAGAACTTGATTCTGAAACAACTACACATAAAACATAACACAAGAAAAACATGTAAAGTGAAAATAATGAATTTTGAATAATACAAAATAAATGAAATTTAAAACAAAATAAATCATTGAATGTATTACCCGAATCATATTGTTGTTCAAATTCTTCAATATCATTCATTGCTTGTCTAAGGCATATTGGAATGTTACTTCGAAGCCAATTTTGTGCACAAACAAGAACCTCCACCATCTTGGGAGCAAGTGAACTACGAAATGGATCAAGTATACGACCTCCTGTACTAAAAGCCGACTCAGAAGCAACAGTGGAAATAGGCATCGCCAACACATCTCGTGCTATAAGTGATAATACTCTATACTTTGTTGCATTAAGCTTCCACCACTCCAAGATATCAAATTGAGAATTATTCCCACCTTTCTCAATATCACCCAAGTACTTGTCCAATTTCGACATACTCCCACTACTACAAAATTGTCCCTCCAAAAATGAGTTAAATTGAGAGTTCACAATAGAGTGTGGGTCATTTTCATCTATCACCATATCTACTCTTTCATTTACATTGGAGGCATGCACATTTGTTGGCTCAAGTGTGGCATAATGATCATACAATTTGTCCAAACAATTTTTGACATTGTCTAACATTTCTTTCACTTTCACGATATCTCCACCAAAAATTGTTGAAAAACAAAATTGCAAGTATGTCATTTTTCTTCTAGGATCAAGCACAACCGCAACATACAAAAGTAGATTGATTTTATCCCCATTTCCCCGATACTTGTCAAACTTCTCTTTCATTTTCTTTGCCATTGAAGACAAAATAGGATCATTGTCTTTGATTAGTTGTCCAATCATATTTTCAATGACAAAAATTTCAGTGTAGAACGTGTTTGAAGTAACAAATAAAGACCCAGAAAATCTCTTTGTGGCATTGTAGAACATTCTAAGAAATTTCAAAAACACCCTACAATTATCCCAATCCTCGGCTGTAAGCATCTCTCTCCTCTCACCCCCTTCATTATCCAAAAAGTAGTGTTTGTAATTGTAGTCCTCCTCACCCATTCTTTAAAAAGCACTCTCAAATTTTTCTGCTGCCTCCAACATAAGATATGTTGAATTCCACCGTGTTGGCACATCTAGGCACAAGAGGCTTTTACTCTCAATTTTCAAACGTTCCACATACTTTTTAAAAGTGTCCAGGCAGTTTGGAGAAGACCTCACATACCTCACTGCATGCCTCACATTTGCTATACAAGACTCAAGATCCTTCAATCCATCACTAACAATAAGATTTAGAATATGCGCACAACAACGCATGTGTAAAAATTCATGGCCCAATATAGTTCTCTTCCACAATTTTGTTGTTCGTTTCAAGAATCTAATGGTTAGATTATTGGAACTCGCATTATCCACAGTTAAGGTAAAAAGGCCATCAATGTCTCATTCCTTTAAAAGTGCCTCAATTTTTTTACCAAGAGTTTCTCCTTTATGGTCTTCAACTTGACAAAAATTTATGATCCTCTTTTGTAACTTCCAATCATCATCAATGAAATGTGCAGTTAGACACATATAACACAAATTTTGTATGGAAGTCCATGTGTCTGTGGTAAAACAAATTCTACGCCCCTTCACAATTTTTTTCAACCTCTCCCTTTCATTGGTGTATATGTCTAGAATGTTCCTAACAACGGTATATCGAGATGGAATCTTGAACTTGGGTTGCATGACATTACAAAACCTGTTAAAACCAACCCCGTCCACAAATCTAAAGGGCAATTCATCTATTACTATCATCTCCGCAAGATGCCTTCTAGCAACTTCTACAGAAAATGACGTAGTCACAACATCAACAACATCCTCCCCACCAACTTCTCTAGGTTTAAATCCTAATGATTGTTGCCCATGAGTATCCCTATATGGATACTTTGTACAATTTTTCAAATGACTTAACAAATTACTTGTTCCATGACTCTTAGAGCCTGTCATATATTCTTTCTTACAATACTTGCACATAGCCCTATCTTTCCCATCAATGCCCTTAATCTTTTCAAAATGATCCCAAGCCTTTGATGTTGTTCTCCCACTACTACTAGTTTTGGCCAAGGGTGGTCTACGAGGGGGAGCATTAGATTGGGTAGAGGGGTCAATAGAAGATGATTCGGGCTCAACATTAGGACTCACAAAAAAAGTTTCTTCACTTGGAGGATCCATGGCCAAAAGATTATCAAATAAACTGCCAACAACCAATAAAAAATCATTCAAAATATGCTTTTCAAATCCATGCTCTTTTTGAAAAACTAAGAGATTAGTTTAAACTAAGAAGGATATTAGTTCACTGACTAATGAGATTTTAAACTAAGTAAGATGAATTAGTAAGTTTAAACTAACTAATGTTCACTAAGTAAGATTAGTTCACTGACTAATGAGATTAGTTTAAATGTTCACTAATTACTCGTGCATAATCTGAGAGTGCCAAATCTTTGTAATTTTCAGTAACCTGTAATTGGGAATATGTCATGTCAATTGTAGAAACTCTAACACAAATTTCCAAATAAAATCATCAGTTAAGTAAAGAACTCTTTTATAGACTGAAACATCTACAGCCACATATTTGTTCAATCTTTGTTGATAGCATAACTATGTTGGCTACAGCAGTTTACTCAGATAGCAGTTTACTCAGATAGCATAAATATGTTAACGTAAATCTATATGCAGGAACTAGTTAGGCCATGTTGTGATGGAAAATATTGAAAAGTTAGTCTGTTTTATATAAATAATTTCATAGAATAATTGGACTCATCACAAATGGTGCTCTAAAGCAAAGAGATATAGAATGTGCAGTTTTGATCATACAATTAATTTTAAAAATCTTAATTTAATGTTGAAAACCACACATGAACTTGCAGACATACAGTTCTACAATTTTTCTATACACATTCGTTAAAAATCACATTCGCTATACAATTTTTCTAAGTAATCTCAAACAATTCATTACTCTTCTTGTTTAAACCAGTAAATTATGTCTCAATGTTTGAAAGAATGTTTAACCTTAAAATGTTTTGCCCATACTTCCACAGTCTCAATTAAAGTTAACTCAAGTATTAGAGATATTTTTCTGACATAAAAACTTCACTTTATTTAAACTTATTCCTCCCTTTTAATATTGTCAAGATCAAGAAATTATTTACCAATCCTAAGTCAAATCCATATTATATCTCAACTTGATAATTATTGATTTATATAATAAAATTTGTTACATTTATGTTAGTATTTTAAGAGATAATAGAAGTAAGAATAAAATAAAAGGCTGATAATAATAACAAAACAGATTGTTCAATCAATCTGGTTTAGAACTGGAATCAATCTGGTTTAGAACAGATTGTTCAATCAATCTGATAATAACAAAACAGATAATAAACCAAATTGAGATTCAGAAGAGATTGTTCCAAACCTCTCTGTGGTTTTCTCTCTGTATTCCTTTCTCTGTAGAACCCTTAACACTGTGTATCAAGTTTGGAACAAAACAGATAATAATAGATTAGATAATAATCTGATAATAACAAAACAGATAATAATATGATAATAACAAAACAGATAATAATATGATAATAACAAAACAGATAATAAACCAAACCTTTAACTCTGGAACAAAACAAAATAATAATAATAAATTAGACCCTAAAAGATTAGAAGTTTAGAACTGGAACAAAAAAAAAAAAAACTAGTTAAGATTCAGAAGAAGAAGAAGGAGAGAGAGAGAGAGAGAGAGAGAGGTACCTCAGTAACTCAGTTACAGTTAGTGAGTGTAGTAGACTGTAGATCGATCAATCTAACCATCTATTTCGTTTTAGAACTGGAACAAAAAAAAAAACAGATTAGACTCAGATCAGAAGAAGAGAAGAAAAGAGAAGAAGAGAAAAGCAGAGAAAGAGAGAGAGAGAGAGATACCTGTAGATCGATCATCGACGCCGTGTAGATCGATCGCCGACGCCGTGTAGATGATCGTCGACGCTGTGTAGATCGTCCGACGATGGGTAGGGTAAAGAGAGAGAGAGAGAGAGAGAGAGAGAGAGAGAGAGAGAGAATGAGAATGGCTGTCTTCGAAAATTAGGGCAAAATGACAAGAGGAGGATGCATTAGAAAGGAAAAGGGGGGAAAATGAGCATATATCAGCCGAAAATAAATAAAAAAAAGAGCCAATGACGGTCGGGTCGGGTTTGGTAGCTAAAATGGCGGGTTACCCGCCACCCGACCCGAACCCAAAAAATGTCATAAATCAGGCCCGCATCCGCCCGCCACGTGGCACGCATCCATACGTTGAGGGTCGGGTGTGGCGGGTCGGTGGATCCGCTGCACAGCCCTAGTTGATATGTATAAAAAAAATAAAGAAAAAATATATATAAAAAATTTCAAAATTTCACGTGGTTTGCAAGTCAAATTCCAGAATTTCAATTTTAACAATTTAAACACAGACTTTAAACCGGACAACAATATAAACCCTTCGTCCAATTCTGTTTGGTCTCCTTAATGGAAATTTTTTTTTTCTTCTTCTTGATAAATCTCCTTAACAGAATTGAATTGAACTATTGGCAGTACTTCCAGGAAAATAAGTGAACCGTTCAAGCAAAAGAGCAATTGTTTTTTGTGCAAGAAGGAATGGAAGAGGCATCAAGTTTTGAAAAGGAATTTGATGAGAACAACAATGGTGATTGTGGGGATTTATTTCTGAGTACCAACACGTGGCCAAGGTGACGCCGACGTGTCAGCCGAGATGCCACGTGTCCTAGTCATAACGCCGAGGTGATCTCGGATAGGCCGAGGTTATCTCCGAAGATATCGGAATCCGAGATAAGCGGATAGGGGACAAGAGTCCTAGCATGAGGAAGGACTTCAACCTGGATAAGGATAAAACTCTTAGAGAGTTTATCTTTATCTATTGAAGAGTCCAAGATTAGCAGTAATCCTAAGTCCATTAGAGCTAGGCTTCTATTGGGACTAGGATTGTGTTGGCTATAAAAGGGAGACACCCCCATGGGTCTAAGGTACGCAATTTATATTCTGAACAGTGAGTTAAGCACTATTAATTATCTTTGAGATAACTGACTTGATCGTCGGAGTGCCCCCGAGTGGACGAACCACCGCCGGAATCTCTTCTTTCTGTTGCAGGTCGTTCGGATGCCATTTATTCTGCCAGTGCTCTCCAGTTGAATACTGAGTTGGCAGTGTGGTCAGAAAATCACTCACACAATTTGGCGCCGTCTGTAGGAAAGAAAGGAGGATAGATGGCCAGCGACGGACAAAAGGAAAAGGTTGGGGACGAAATCCCTGCTGGGAACGGTAAATACGTTGACCTTAACATGGAAGAAGATGGTTGCAACGAGGAGACTCAGGGTCAGAATCATGGTAAGAAAGACGTCGGCCAGGAGGGTGACGTACCAAAGAAATCGGATCGAAGCGGGTATTACAACGAGGACAACCTCCAGGTATGGAAGGATAGATGCCTGCGGAGGGATGAAGAGGTGAAAGAGATGGCAAACAAATTGGCCGACCTGCAATCGGCCGTCAATTTCATAATGCAAAACAACGTCATGCAGCCACCATTCTCGCTATAGGGCACGCCGATTCTAGCGGCCAATACACAAAAAGGAGGGCAGAAAACAATCCTTGTAGCCTCCCAGCACACTAGGAGCGAAAAACACTCTCACCGACCTTCAAGGGAGGTCGGGCGAGGAGAGTCGAGAAAGGAAGAATCTCGAAGGACACATCACACCAAGGAAGCAGACCCCAGAGAACATCGGCATGTTCAAAGGCAGGAGCTGTGCTTCGACACAACTCATGGAGAAAGGTCGAAAAGGGCTCACAACGAAGCTGAGAACAGTGCGCCGAAAAGACGGAAGTCAAGAGATAGCTGAGCTCCTGGCCGGACTAAAGAGGACTTGAGAGACTACCTCAAGAGGAAGCAAGAGCATGCCGAGGTAACTTCCCCTGTTAAACCGAGAACACCATTCTCAGTAGAGTTAGACAAAGTTAAGGCCCCGAAGAGATTCAGTATGCCACGGTTCCAGATATACGATGGGAAGTCGGACCCCAACTTTCATGTCGGATTATACCTAAACTCGATGGCATTGTACACTGGAAACGAGCCGTTACTCTACAAAGTGTTCCCCTCATCATTTAGGGAGATTGCATCAGATTGGTTTCACAAATTGCTGAAATGAAGTGTGAAAACCTGGGAAGGCCTAGCCGAGATATTTGTGGCCAGGTTCGTGACAAACAAACTACAGCCCTTGAGGGTAGACGCCCTAATGGCTCTGAAGATTGGCGAGGACAAAAGCCTAAGGGCCTACGCCAAGAGGTATTACGAGGTGTTCAACCGAATACTAGAATACAACCAAGAAGTGGCCGTCGTGTCATTTAAAAATGGCCTGAAAGATAGCTGCCTACTCCGAAAATCACTGGTAAAGATATTGCCAAAAAGCATGGAGGAGTTCATGGCCAGAATCGAGAAATATGCCAGAGCCAAGGGGAATGCGCCAGGAACCACGGCGATAAAGCAAGAAAAAGGAAACGGTTAAGTAACAACGGATCCAACAAGCAGGAGATAGGACTAAGGGCTGCACAGGCAGTCACAACTGTGTTCCGAATCCCCATTCACAAAGTCCTGGATAAAATCCAAACCCAACCCTATTTAAGAGCACCATCAAGGGTACCAGGAGAGTTTATGGGACGAAGCCTTGGTAAGCATTGTGCTTACCATAACGAAGAGATGGGCATATGACCCAGGGTTGCTGTGATACCCCTGTTCCGTAGTATGCTAATTGGTCCTTAATTTGAGTATGATTATGTGTTTAGCACGATTTTATGTGCCATTTTGTGAATATATGTGCTTTTGAAATTCTATCTATTCACCGTAGGAATATCTGTTTGAATAATCTACTTTGGAAATTAAATTGGAGGCCTTATCGGCCACAGAATCCAAAATTGATTGCGTCATTGTGATTGGCATAATTTTTAGAGCCTACGGTGAAATTTAATTGAAAAATTGATTCGGACCAGATTAAGTTGATTTAATTGGTAATTTGGTGCCCAAATATTTATTATAATTAAATAGAGTTAGTGGGAATTGTTGTAAAAGGGGGCACTACACTTTAATTCTCCTATTTGGTTGCATTTTGGCTGATCTAACTCTCAGAAGAGAAGGAAGGGTCGGCTTAGAGAGGGGGAGTGTAGGAGATTGAGGTTTTGGTCTTGAGGCTTGGAGATTTTGGGAGATTATTCAAGAATTAACCATAGAGTGGGAAGATTAAAGCTCCTTGGTGAGTGATTCATACATTTTTAGTTATTATCTTCTGAATTCAAGTTTAATAGATGGCCAAGAGCCTGAATTAGTTTGAATGTAAAGGAATTGAGTTATATATGTTGAATTTAAAGTCTTAGAACACATGCATGTAAGAAATGGCCATGAATCCCCATGTTTGAGTACAATGTGTATGATTTATGTTGAATATTGTTTAAAAACCATGTATTTGAACCTCTCTTCACCAATTAAGTTGATATGAATGTATATTTCTCACATGCAAGAGTAGATCATGGAGGTATGAGCTTGGCATGTTTGAAGTTAATGTATTGGTGATGAGTTTGGATTGATTTGAGGCATGCATGTGTTTGACTTATGAAATTGAGCTCCATTGTAATGTGTTTTGGTGTTCATACCATGTTAGAACAAGTATATGTAAAATTTGAGCCTTAGAATGCATGAAATATTGGCTGGAAAATCGAATTGGAGCTCAAGAACTTAATCTGGAAAACCCAGATTTTTGTTGTCCGCTCGAGCGGAGGAAGTTTCGTTCGAGCGGGAAAATCGTGCTCCCAGCACTTTTTGCAGACATGGTGCCCGCTTGAGCGGGGAAGTTGACGCTCGAGCGGGGAGCTATGTAGACAGGCCATCCGCTCGAGCGGCAGAGTTCACACTCGAGCGTGATTTTGATGTAACCAGTATTTTTGCAGGCCTTAAGGGTCCGCTCGAGCGGGGAAGTCCACGCTCGAGCGGGGACCTTATTTTCTTGAATTCTGAAATTGCATTCTGCGTTCTGTTTTCCTTTCTCTTTCACTTGTAAGCACTCTTAGGCATACATTGAGCATTGTAAATGAGTTAACAAGATAAGAATAAAGCCTAAAGAGGAATATGTGAATTAAAGAACGGATTGAACTGTTAGTGACCCTTTTGTGTTCATGAAATGTGTAGGGTCAAGCTCCAGGGCAAATCCACAAGCCGATCACTGTGAGTAATATCGATATTTGAAAGCTTGTCAATATCCAATTGTTTATTCTCTTATAAGCTTTATGAGTTGCTAATTGGGATTGTGGACAAAAGTCTGACATGAACAGATGAATGGACTAAAGGTCGTTCTGATAGAAATAAATGGACCTAAGGTCGTTTTGATATGAATGAATGGACCGAAGGTCGTTTTGATAGAAATAAGTGGACCGAAGGTTGTTTCGACATATATGAATGGACCTAAGGTCGTTTTGACATGAATGAGTGGGCCAAAGGCCGTTTTGACACGAATGTATGGGCCGAAGGCCGTTTTGACGTAAACAAATGGACCGAAGGCCATTTTGACAGGAATGAACAGGCCGAAGGCCGTTTTGACATAAATGAATGGGTCGAAGGCCGTTTTGACATGAATGGAAATCTGAAGGGGCCAAGGGCCAGAATGTTTGAAACTACAGTCACTTGATTTGAATTTCGTATAGTTATATATATCTGTTAAATAGAAATATGGATTGGGCCCAAGGCCGTTTGGAACACGTTGTTCTACATTGTTATGTAATTTCCGTATTTGATATTATTCACTAGGCTATCGCTCACGCTCATTCATGTGTTTGTAGATGAGCCAAGAGAAATCCAAGCCCAGCCCCAGTGAAGTCTGCCAAGAACAACATGAGTTTTGGAGAGTCAGCCTTGTGTCTCACGCACGAGACCCATCCTTGCCATTTTGTTATGTATTTATACTTTGTCTTGTTGGCAAGGACTTTGTGTATATCTGTATATAGTTTTGATATGGGTTGACTCAGTTTGGATGATCCTGTCTGTAAAGGATTTTATGGTACTGTATTTTGTTGTGGGTTATTAACGTATATGCGTATGGTTTGTTCTAAAGTGCATATAAGCACGGCTCTATGGACAAAGTTTTTAATTATTGCTTCCGTTTGGCCCCTTTACTCTATTGAGTCACGTCTGTTTTGGTTTGAGGCCGTAGGTAATCTCAGGATTACTGGCCGGTTATGTCCTTAACCCATAGGGGCGGGTCCGGGCCGTGACAGTTGCAGAGCCCTGAAGGTGCACCTAGAAGACCTAGTAAGGCAAGGCCATTTAAGGGACCTTGTAGATGAGGCCAGGACAAGGGAAGAGCAGGCAAGACTGCCTCAGGCACCGACAGCTCCACCTCCCCTAGCACAGCAGCCGCAGGCAGGCGGACCTCGGGTAATTAATGTAATTCACTCGAAGGTCAACGAAAACGAAATACGAGGGGAGACCCAGAAGGTAAGGCACTTGCAGCATGTGTACCAAGTAAGGGAGAAAAGACCTCAGGCCGAGGAGTACTACGGACCAATAGTGTCCTTTATTGAAGCCGACCTGGAGATGGTCCAACATTCGCACAACGATGCCTTGGTAGTATCCCTCCAGGTTGGGGAGTGCCAAGTGAAGCGCATCCTCATTGACCAAGGTAGCTCTTGTGACATCATGTATGTCAGATATTACAAAGAGCTTGGCCTTCACCCAAACGATATGGAACAATCTAATGGCCCAATGGTCGGGTTCAATGGAACGCCAACGTGGCCACTAGGAGCAGTAAGCTTAGATGTGCAGGCTGGCACGAAGAAGATAAAGACAGAGTTCACCGTAATCGATACACCCTCCCCTTACAATATTATCTTGGGAAGGCTATGGTTGCATGCAATGGGGGTTGTTCCCTCAACATGGCATCAACTATTACGGTTCCCAACAGAGCATGGGATAGAGGAGGTCAGAGGAGATCAGCTGCAGGTAAAGAATTGCTCCATGGCAACAATGAAATCCACCTGCAGCATATGAGAACCAGAGAAGGCAGAGATCGAAGACGAGGATGTGGAAGTCCTAGAGGATGTCGGCAAGGAGCCAGCCGAGAAGAGTGAAGAAGCACTGAAAAAAATCCTTGTCCAGGAGGGGGATGAAGAACGGTTCTTTCTTCTCGGCTCGGGCTTAGCCGAAGAAGAGGAAAAAGAGTTGGAAGCTTTTTTGAGAGCAAATATTGAGGTGTTTGCTTGGCGCCTTACGAAATGCCTGGCATTGACCCCGAGGTCACTTGCCATAAACTAAACGTTGACAGGTCGGCCAAACCTGTAATCCAACGAGCAAGAAGACCGACGTTGATGTACGCCGAAGCAGTAGAAGAGGAAGTAGACAGACTTCTGGAAGCCAGGGCCATTCGAGAGGTAAATTACCCGACATGGCTATCAAATATAGTGGTGGTGAAGAAAAAGAATGATAAATGAAGGGTCTTCATGGACTTTACCAGCCTGAACAAGGCCTGTCCTAAAGATAGTTTTCCTCTACCCAAGATTGACCAACTGGTAGACGCCACTTCAGGGTATGGAAGGATGAGCTTCCTGGATGCCTACAGGGGGTACCATCAGATAGCCATGTACCCCCTAGATGAAGAGAAGACTGCGTTTATCACCCCAAAAGGGCTATATTGCTACAAAGTGATGCCTTTTGGGTTGAAAAACGCAGGAGCAACTTACCAAAGATTGGTAACCAAGATGTTCAAACACCTGATTGGCGGAACGGTGGAAGTTTATTTAGATGACATGGTCGTGAAGACCAAGGAACCTGAAGGTCATTTGGCCGACCTAAAAGCAGTCTTTGACATCCTTAAAACATATCGGCTCCGACTCAATGCATCGAAGTGTGCATTTGGAGTTGGATCTGGTAAGTTCTTGGGATACCTGGTGACCAGAAGGGGCATTGAGGCCAACCCAGATAAGATTAAGGCCATCCTAGAGTTGAAGAGCCCGACGTCGGCAAAACAGGTGCAAATGCTGACTGGAAGGGCTGCAGCTCTGAACAGGTTCATAAGCAGAAGCTCTGACAAATGCAAACCCTTCTTCAGCTTAGTGAAGAAGGCCACAGACTTCTTATGGACAAAAGAGTGCGAAGTCGCCCTAGCCGACTTAAAGAAGTATTTGACCACGCCTCCGGTTCTCTCAAATCCAGAACCTGGAGAGGAGCTTTTTTGTACTTAGCAGTTTCAGAACACGCAGTAAGCGCAGTGGTAATCTGAAAAGAAAAATGGGAGCAAAGGGCCGTTTACTATGTAAGTAGAATCCTGGCTGATGCAGAAACCAAGTATCTACCCCTAGAGAAATTGACGCTGGCTTTAGTAATGGCTTCAAAGAAACTGAACCATTACTTTCAAGCCCACAAAATTGCGGTGCTAATAGAACACCCTTTGAAGTCCCTGTTGCAGCAAGGAGATCTAACAGGCAGAATAGCCAGATGGGCAGTGGCCTTGGGGCAGTATGACCTGGAATACAGACCCAGAACAGCGATCAAAGGCAAAGTCTTGGCCGACTCCGTGGCCGAGTTCACTCCAGGAGCCATTACACATCGGGCTCTGTTGAGCCGAAGTGAACGATGTCCAAGCAAGCAAGGAGAAGCCCAGCCGAGGGCAACGGAACAAAGGAAGGAAGAAAAACTCAAACCCTGCAGCATTTACATCGGCGACTCCTTTCGACTGTTTGTTGATAGGAGTTCAAACCGACAAGGAGCGGGGATAGAAGTAGTACTGGTATCTCCAGATGGGCAGATACTAGAACAATCGATTCGTTTGGGGTTCAAGGCCTCAAACAATGAAGCAGAGTATGAAGCACTCATTGCAGGACTGAAACTGGCAGTGGTAGTAGAAGCAGATGAGGTAATAGTCTTTTGTGACTCCCAGCTTATAGTCAACCAAACAATGGGCGAGTTTGCAGCCCGAGATAAAAGGATGTCGGCCTACGTAAAAGAGGTCAACAGGTTGGTGGCCTTGTTTCAGAACTGTCGACTACATCAGGTTAGCCGAGATGATAACAGTCACGCTGATGCACTGGCCAACCTGGCTAGTGCAGTATAACCTGGAAAAGCAAGGACGATAATGGTCGACTACTTGCCGGGCCCAAGCATCGAACCACTGACCACAGAACGTGAAGCAATGTGTGTAGACATGGGACCAAGCTGGATGGATGCGATAATAGCCTTCCTGAAAGAAGGAAAACTGCCAGATGATCACAAAAAGGCACACAAGATCAGATTGAAGTCGGCAAGATTCAGTCTGACAGCAGAGGGATATCTCTACAGAAGATCCTTCACTAGACCCCTTTTGAGGTGTGTACATCCTTCACAAATCAAAGATTTCTTATACGAAATACATGAAGGAATATGTGGAAGCCACGCTGGGGGCAAATCACTTGCCCATAGGGCCATTACGCAGGGGTATTGGCGGCCCTACATACTGAAAAATGTAGAAGCCTATGTGAAGAAGTGTGAAAAGTGCCAAAGGTTTGCACCTCTGATACACCAACCAGTAGCAGACCTAAACCCAGTATCCAGTCCTTGGCCGTTTGCCCAAAGGGGCATGGATCTCGTTGGACAACTCCCCCAAGCAACTGGACAAAGGAAGTATCTGTTGGTGGCAACAGACTACTTCACCAAATGGATAGAAGTTGAACCCCTTGCCAAGATTCGACATGTGGATGTGAAGAGTTTTATATGGAAGAACATCATCACCCGGTTTGGGATTCCAAGAGCAATAGTTACAGACAATGGAACACAATTTGACAGTAAGCTAATCAAGAACTTCTGTGGAAAGTTCAAAATCAAGAATTACTTTTCAACCCCAAGCTTTCCCCAAAGCAATGGACAAGTACAAGCATCCAACAAAGTTATCTTGGATGGGATAAAGAAGAGGCTGCAGGTAGCAAAAGGAAAGTGGGTGGATGAGTTGCCCAGTGTACTTTGGGCATATTGGACTACGCCGAGAAGATCAACAGGGGAATCCCCCTTTGCCATGGCTTATGGCACAGAAGCTGTCATTCCGCTGGAAGTCGGCATCCCAGGGATCAGAACCCAGGGAGTAGAAAACGAGACTAATGATGTACTCTTAGCCCGAGATCTGGATCTTCTAGAAGAAAGAAGAGAGAAAGCTGCAATTCAGCTCGCAGCATACCAGCAGCAGCTTACCAGAGCTTATAATAAAAAGGGCAACCCAAGGGAGTTTCAAGTCGGTGACCTCATCTTGAGAAAAGTCGTCAGCAACAAGAAGGATCCCAGAGAGGGCAAACTTGGCCCAAATTGGGAAGGACCTTATAGAATCATCTTAGTACTGGGAAATGGGACATATCGGCTTGAAGATAATGAGGGCAAAGAGTTGCGAAGGCCCTGGAATACTTGCAATCTTAAGTTTTTTTATCATTAAATTTTCTTGTTCTTTGTTATTAGCTGAAGTAATAAATAAAGCTTGATTTTTTCGTGACCGATATGATAGTTAATGACGATTCCAGAATACGTGTATAATGAGAACCCAAGTGGAACTTAAGTTCACATTAAGGGGCAGAGAGTTGGAAAATGGTTTTAACACTTGTTGAAATTTGTGAAAAATTTACAAGTTGAAGTTAAACCGAGATCATGTTTAACGCTTGTTGAAATTTGTGAAAAATTTACAAGTTGAAGTTAAACCGAGATCATGTTTAACACTTGTTGAAATTTGTGAAAAATTTACAAGTTGAAATTAAACCGAGATCATGTTTAACGCTTGTTGAAATTTGTGAAAAATTTACAAGTTGAAATTAAACTAAGTTTATATTGAAGAGACAAAATTATTCTAAGTATGAAAGTCATACAAAAGCAGTAAAGGGGTAATAAAGATACAAGCATTCAGGAAAAGAAGTTGCATTTATGTACAAAAGAGGGAACTTCGGCCTACCAAAAGAGTAATTGTTCAGAGATTACAAAAGAAGGCACATCGGCCATATAAAGAGCTTATATTGTTTCAAAGAAAAATAAAGAAGCATAGAAAAAAGAAGGAGAAGATCAAATTAAGACTTTTCGGCAACACCAGATGGTTGGGTTTGAAGTTCAGAAGACTGCTGGGAGGATATCTTGGCAGCCTTCTCAGTCGCAAGCTCAGCATCTATTTCCTGAACGGTTTGATCGAGGCTCTTGTCGGCGAGAGACACGTCCGATGATGCCTTCTCAGGAGCAGTATCCTTGGAAACCTCCTCACCCTCCTCATCTTGAGTCAAGTTCAAGACTTGCTCATTTTAAGTAGGGGACTTGGCCCCAGCAGCTCCCTTGGACTTCCTCACCAAAGCCGCCTTCTCCTCAAACTCAGAATCGTCGTCGAATTGGCTTGGAGTTGGGGGGAATGGAAGAGGAAGGACGTCGGTGTTCCTAAGGAGGGAGTCCTCGGGGACTTCGAGCTTTTTCAGCAAAGTCATCGAACCAAGGGTGAAACCCTTGTTGCATGCCTGCTTCACCTGTTTTTCGTAGTCCGAAGTGACATCGGCCACCCCCTCATTGTAGCCCTTCTGATCGGCGGCCTTGAGCTCGGCGTCTTTCGTGGCCAAGGCGTCTTGCAGTTCTTTCTGGGCCTGGGCCATCTTTTCCTCGGCCTCTTTCTTTTGGGCTTCAAGAACCTTCTTGATGGCCTCTGTAGAATCTGTCTTTTCCTCGGCATCATCTTTGGCTTTAACAGCAGCCTCGGCCTGGTCTGCCAAAGTCTTCATTTTCGATTGTAAGCTTTTATTAGTCTTCTGTAGACTGGAGACCTCCATCTTCTTGTTGGCCAACTCTTTCCGGTTCTCAAAGGCTTGCATTAAGAAGGAATGAGCATACTGGATGGCCTGAAAGTGAACAGAGCAGAAGTTATTGGAAAATTTTCTAAGTACAAAAAAGAAAGAAAGATATCAAGTGTGAAGACGTACTTGAACAAAACGCTGGAGCATTAAGGCGAAGTTCTCATGCTCAGTCATCTCGGTGTTGCGGTCGAGATCCCCAGGGAGGAGCAAGGCTGTACTAAGGGCAACACCGACGTTGATGTCGCCGGCACTATCCTCAACAAAGACTAGCATGTCCTCTAAAGTAATAGGTGGAGCCCATGGGGCACTAGCCTTCATGGAGCCCGACGCTGTGGCAAACTCTGACCTCGGCCTCTTTGACCGAGTTGATTGGGAGGGTTCGACCTCGGCGGGTCTCTTCTCGGGGGTGGAGGTAGTCTTCTCGCTCGAAGCCAATTTTGAAATTGGCAAGGTGTCCTCAGTATCAATCTGAGTCACCGTTGCCATTGGCTGAGCCTTCTTTATCCTTTTTTGTTTCGGCTTTGGCAGGGTTGGTGCTGGTTGGGCATCGACTGAGTCAGGGATATTAGCCAAAAGATCTTTAGCGATTGCTTTCTGATGGCCCATCTCAGCAGCAAAAACTGTTCGGTGTCGTCGACGACGTTGAGAAGGCGGTATCAGCTGTGGAGCCGAGGTAAATGGTTGTTCTGCTGGATCTAAGGTTGAACCCTGATTCGGCTGAGATAAAGAAGCTGTTGGTGGAGTTGTGGCGGAAGGAGAAGACTGACTCTTCTTCTTCTTCTTTAGAATGTCGGGAAGAACCGACTTATAGGTGGGAATGAAATTGAGTACCAAAGGGGCTCTCCACTTGTGGACTGGCAGATCCAATAGTTTCCTCAAGTCTTTGCTGGGAAAGAAAGACTGACGGAAGCCCTTTGGTGGCTGAGGAGAGCTGCAAAAAAAACAGACATTAGAAACAAACGAAGTATTGAAGACTTTAAAAACGAGCAAGTACAAACACTGGGCTCTTACCATTACCCTCTACAAAGACTGTACGAGGAAGAGGGCAGAGGTGGAGGTCCTCATCTGGAGCGAACTTCCAGTTTCCCGAGGTAATGAAGTAATCATCCCCAGCTCTCTTGTTGGAGTCTGGGAGGTCGGCAACGATTTTGTACTCTGTGGACCTCGGTTTAAGGTAGTAAACATAGCTTGCGTCCCTTTTAAGGCCACATATGGTGTAGCAATATTGGATGTCGGCTAAGGTAACCCTAACATTCTCTTGTTTGGCTAAGGCTATTATACCATTTATGACTCGGTAGGAATTGATGGCAAGCTGCATTGGGTTCAACTTATAGTAATGGATTATCTCACAGAAAAGGATATTGAGTGGGAGCCGAAGTCCGCACTCGATAAAGGCTACAACAGAGAAGGGCATAGAATCAGTTGTAGGCATGATAGAGTCATCCTCCCCAGCCAACCTCAGATAAACGTCGGCAAGGATGTCAAATTCTCGCCTAAAGTGCTCTAACTTGGTCGGGGTGTCTACCATATGCTTCCACATACCCATGATATCGGCTTAACTGGAGGAGTTGGATTTCAGATGGGTGTGTTTTGTAGGGTTTTAGGGACCTCGGCTAAAGCTTGAAAATACACAGAATCTACGGGGAATCGTTTCAATTTTTCCTAAAAATTCGTGGGTTCTACAAACAAATCCCAAACCTAGATCTATGGAAACGAAGATTGAAGGCACGAATCTGGAAAAGCCATAGAAAACAGAAAAGCAAGAATGTGTTTCAGAATCAAGAACAGTGATGAACTATCAAGAACACTGTGCCAGAGTGAGTGCAAGGGTATAAGGCCAAGAACAGTGGCAAAAGTGCAAGAAAATTGTGAGCAGTGTGTGTATTCAAGACATGGGCAAAAGCAAAGTCATGAAATAGACACACTCAGATACACGATTCATAAATCGAATACTTGAGCAAAACAGCAATGGCAACAAGTAATGAAGCGAAACTTCTTGAAGAGCAACAAGAACTAAAACCAGGAGGAACAGTGGCTTACTAGAAAAAGTGAAGCCGGTATGAGGATCGCTGAAGTCATACAACGGCTGCAAAAACGGTAAAGTGGTGAAAATCACGCCGGAGGAGACGAATACAACAAGTTGCAGAGCTAGGAAAAGCTTGAACAATGGCAGATCTCGTGGAAAAAGCTAGAGAGAGAAAAAGCCTCAGAAACAAAGGTGAAAGGTGAAAAGTGAAAAGACGCGAAGAAGAGGGAAGTTTTGTCAAAACTCGAAACGGCGGCAGAAAGGCAATTAGTGTGCCTAAAACGACGTATACGTCAGACGGCGCATGCAAGAAAAATTCGACTTACAGTCGTGTATCAAGTACGATCCAATAAGAGGAAGACGCGTGGCTAAAAACGGTTGAGTTATTATGCATGACAGCTCATATGCGTGAAGGAGCTCTTGGAAAAAGATATGTCGGCCTATATGGTGATCTCGGCTGAGAAATTTTAAGCCGACGTACTGGAATCAAGTACTGATATAGGTTCAATCACCTCAGAATGCCGAGATAATAGAACCTAGGGGGCAGTTGTGGGGATTTATTTCTAAGTACCAACACGTGGCCAAGGTGACGCTGACGTGTCAGCCGAGGTGATCTCAGATAGGCTGAGGTTATCTCCGAAGATATCGGAATCCGGGATAAGCGGATAGGGGACAAGAGTCCTAGCATGAGGAAGGACTTCAGCCTGGATAAGGATAAAGCTCTTAGAGAGTTTATCTTTATCTATTGAAGAATCTAAGATTAGCAGTAATCCTAAGTCCATTAAAGTTAGGTTTCTATTGGGACTAGAATTGTGTTGGCTATAAAAGGGAGGCACCCCCATGGGTCTAAGGTACGCAATTTATATTCTGAACAGTGAGTTAAGCACTATTAATTATCTTTGAGATAACTGACTTGATCGTCGGAGTGTCCCCGGGTGGACGAACCACCACCGGAGTCTCTTCTTTTTGTTGCAGGTCGTTCGGGTGCCATCTATTCCGCCAGTGCTCTCCAATTGAATACTGAGTTGGCAGTGTGGTCAGAAAATCACTCACACAGTGATAATGACGGAGATAGTAGCAACAATGCATCGAAAGATTCGAATTTGGCGACAACGACATCGAGAGACGAGGTCAAAGACAGAGCACATAGCAGCGACAATTTTGATTTGGAGAAGTCAAAGGCTTCTATTTTTCGTCCAGGGTGAGATTTTTTCTCTCTCTGATGATTTGTATTTTTTCTTTGGTTAATTAGCGCGTTTGAATTGAAAGTTATACATAATTTAGGAAAGGAATATGAGAATGAAATCTGTTTGGCAGCTGAAAATAGGAAATGGGAAACTAATGGATGTTTGGAATTGGCTTTGTTATGAGAAACAGTGGGGGGAAATTGACAATTTTGATGGAGAATCCAATCTTGAAGCACCATTAGAGATTGTTTTTCTGCCCAGAACTCTTCTAAGTTTACCAAATAGAATTGGACGGCGGGTTTATATTGTAGATAGATTTAAAGTTTAGAGTTTAAATTGTGAAAATTAAAATTTGGGGGTTTAATTTGCAAAACACATGAAATTCTAAAGTTTTTTTTTTTATACATAATTTGTCCAAAAATAAATTAAAATTTATATTAAAATTCAAAATTTTTAATGAACATGTCAACCATAATGAAGACCAATAGTGGAAAAGTGTTTCGCAGACATCTGGTGTCTCTATTTCTAACCAATCAACAATTATTATATTTGTGGTGTTCCTCTATTGCCGACCAAAAGTCAATTTGGTTATCTAATTTTTAAAATCATATTTTAAATTTTCAATTTGTATTTCTTTATTTTTAGTATTTTTTTTTAATATTTTGGTCATTTTTTATTTTTTAGATGAATCTAATCTAAATGTAATCAAAAAGTAAAATATTTATAAATTTTTTTAATAAATATTATAAAATACGAAAATTTATTGAATTTTTTTATATTTTTAGTTTTTATTAAAAAATTTTAAGATTTTTTTACAAATATTTTATTTTTTAAATACATTTAGATGCATCTAAAAAATTAAAAAATATTGACAAAAATATTTAAAAATTTCATTAACAATTAAAAAAACTACGAATTAAAAAAATTAAAATCTGATTTTGAAAACTAAATAACCTCAATAACACATTCTCTAACAGTTACATTGGATTTGGAACACCACAACACTCTGTCCCTGAAACACCAAATAACTTCTCCACCAATCGTATAGAGTTGACAGTTTTGATCATCTCGTGGGGTAAATTTGTAGATTCCGTTAAGTGGACATTTATGGTGTAGGTCAATGTGCCACCCAATAATTATTATGTTATAATTATATAATAAAAATATTAGAAATTTTAAAATTATTTCTCAAATGTCTAGTATAGATGTGAGATTCACACGGGATTTACATTGTATGGATTCTACCTCTATGTGAATTATTTAGTAAAAAATTTGATTGAAATTTTAGGATATCTAGTATTACTTATTATATAATTTCAAAATTATGTATCTCATTTATTATACAAATTATAAAGATTTAAAAATAATTTTAACACCCCAAATGTTTAATTAAACACCACGTAAAAATATCTATATATAAGTAATGATACATAGTTCTAATTTGAGAGCTCTAGATGGAACTCTAGTGAGGTGGAAGAAAGAGAAAGTAGAGAGAGATAGAGAGAGGAGTGTGGGCCCCACCTTCACATGAGTACTCTCCACATCATTAGAGTTGCATTAGAGCTGTCAAATAGGGATGGCAATTTGAAACCGACCCAATGGGGAACCGATCCCCCGACTCTGATTTGAACAATTTTTTCCCGAAAAATACTCTCGACGGGACGCGAATGGTATTCAAAAATCAATCCTCGATCAATTTCAGGCCGGGAACAGTGATAAGTGTCCAAGCTCCAGCCCCGACCCGACCTGACCTCGTTTGTTCCCTAAAGTGATATATATATACTTTTTTGATTCACTGTTTCTCTCTCTCTCTCTCTCTCTCTCTCTCTCTCTCTCTCTCTCTCTCTCTCTATTTTATCTTCAAAAATGCTTTAGACCACTAATTAGTGGTGGCTCTAATGATGTGGCAGTGGGTCCCAGCCACTGCCACATGTGTTTTGTGCCTTGTTTTTTTTTTTTTTCTTTTTTTTTTCAATTGCCACCTCACTAGTGGTGGTATTAGTGATGGTAAATTAGTGGTCTATAGCATTGCTCTTTTATCTTTTATTCATTTCATATCTACTCTCTCTCTTTCTTCCTCACATCTCTCTCTCTTCCTTACTATCTCTAATCTCTCTCTCTTTACCATCTCTTACCGAATCAACGCCACCTCCTCCGAGCAAAGAAAGCACAGAGCAAAGAGAGAGAGCACCAAACATCATCGTCGAGTGCCACCTTCTCCTCCTCCGGCGTCGGTACCCTCTGGCACGACAGATCTAAGGAGATCTCTCTCTCTCTCTCTGCTCAGATCTCTCTCCCTTTCTGTGAATCTGTGATGTTGATGATGTTGTTGTTGATGCTGCTTGATGATGTTGTTGAATCGTTGTTAACTTCTTGTTGCTGCTGCTATTTGTTTGTTTGTTTGTTTGTTTGTTTTGTTTTTTTTTTTTTTTTTTTTGGTCTGAGAATTTTCGGGGTCGGGAAAACCTTATCCCCATTAGGGGGTGGGGATGAAGATGGGGACGGTGATAGGTTCCCCGTCGGGGATCAGGGACGGGGAGTGTGATCCCTGGACTTGCCCAGCCCGGTTGCCATTCCTAGTCTCAAATTAGAGCTCTCAAACATTATTGATATAGATAATTAGAGTAAAATAAAATATTGAATGTTATGGGTGGATAAGATAAAGTGTAATTAAATTAGGGATTATATATTATCGGAAAAAAGGGGTATACAATTAGTTTAAGATTTGGGCCAAAGTAGAATTGAGCCTAAAATTAAACATTTTAGATAAGCATGAATTATTAGATAAACATGAATTAATGGCAAAGGAATGAGAATTAGACACGTGGACAAACTTGTGGCTTGGTGCCCACGGTTGCCTCTCTATAGAAGGGAGGTTTTGCTCAAGATTGCTAAAGATCAAGAGAAAATAAAAAAATAAAAAAATAAAAAAATAAAACAAAACAAAACAAAACAAAGGGAAAATATACTGGACAAAGGCAATTATTATGTAAGACGGTCTTTAACAGTGAAAAGTAAGAGTGAGGAATTATTATTAAGGTGAGTTATATTATATCTTAAGTTATCATAACATATTTTATGTATGTTTTGAATTATCATAATTTATTTTATATAAGTTATGTTTTATAACTTATATTTAGATTTAAAGTACGTTAATTACAGTCTGAACTACATTTGCTTAAATTGAAATCTATGGATGTGTTTGTTTAAATTTTAAAAATTATTTAACAATGGTTATAGAAATATTTATTTTTGGTAAGCACCACTACGAGAGTCCCATGTTTTGGGAGATTTAAATAACTATTAGCCTCTGATTGGTCACTTTGTGACCTTCTGTTTGTCATGGATCCATTGACCTCTATTCTGATTGTCACTTTAGTGACCTCAGTTCTGTTCTGTATCATGATTATGGTTATTTACCTACATAATTTATGAATTTCAGTTTCTGCCACTTAAATAATTTGTTTATTCAGATTAAGTTATGTGTAACATTTTATTACTTAAATGCCTATCCATGATTATTTTGTGCCCCTATACTCTTGGTATAATATCTCTCACTCTGGTATGTGCTTATAGCTGTTACCTCTTTCAGGTGATGAAATATAAGGAAGGATTATGACCTCGTGTAGTGGACCAGCACAGAACTTGTTATCGACATTTTTTTTTATTTTCTCTTACTTTTTCTTCGTTTTATTGTCTGACACCGAATACTAAAATAATAAAAGCCAATGGATAAATTTATTTTTTTATTTAAATAGTAGGGTAGTTAATGAAATTAATTATCTATTTAATTATTTTCTTTTATTTCGCTTCCGTTGACGCCACTTAATTGGTTCAATTAGAATTAATAAGTTGCGATTCTAACCCTAAGCATTCGGAGGTTGGGTTGTGACAAAAGTGGTATCAAAGCAATGGTTTTAATTCAATATATATATTTTGCTTGCCACGTTAGCCCTCCTGTGTATAATCTTACACATGTACCATGACTAATTTTGGTGATGTGGGGATGTCCGAATTTATTCTTAGTGATGCATTCTGGAATAAGGTTGAGGCTATGAGTTTGGTGGGGATCTTAGGAGTGCACCACGCCCCCTCCTCGCCAGAAGGATGAGGAGGCTCTGAAGACATAGTCAAGCGACTACATCCGAGCCTTGACCAATTGATGGGATGACCTATATATGTACAAGCCGATCCTGATGATATAGCATACCTATCATGGAAGCAGAGCTATGCCTATACTCAAGGACAGTATCTTGGACCTACCTATGTAGTCAATTTTGCCCTAGGACTAGACTTCTCTCATTACATAGTTGGCCATTTGCCCCCGTATTTTGCTGAAAGGAGGGGAAATGTTTTTCTCAGCAACTACATACTCATCGACGTCCCCAACCCTCTGAACATTATTAATGTCCAGAGTGTTGACTTTAGCAATGACTTAACATATATCAAGAGACCTGGGGTGGATTGTCGACTGAACGTTTTGGATTGTCGGGAAAAACATTTCCCCTCCTCTTAGCAAAATATGAGGGGTAAAGAGCCAACTATGTAATGAGAGCAGTCTAGTCTTGGTAAGGCCGACTACATGGGTAGATCCGAGATACCGTCTTCGAGTATAGGCATGGCTTTGCCTCTATGATAGGTATGCTATATCATCAAGATCGGCCTGTATATATATTGGTCGTTCCATCAGTTGGTCAAGGCCCAGATGTAGTCGCTTGACCATTGACCTCTGTTCTGATTGTCGCTCTAGTGACCTTTGTTCTGGTTTGTTCTGTACCGTGGTTATGGCTATTTATCTACATAATTTCTGGAGTTCAGTTTCTGCTATGTGCTTATAACTGTTACTCCTTTCAGGTGATAAAAATATAAGGAATGATTATGACCTTGTATAGTGGACCAGCACAGAACTTGTTACCGATATTTTTATTTTATTTAATTTTTTTTCTTTTCTTACTTTTTCTTCATTTTATTGTCTGTCACTGAATAATAATATAATAAAAGCTAATAGATGAATTTCCTTTTGATTTAAATAGTAGGGTAGTTAATGAAGTTAATTAACTATTTAATTATTTTCTTACTTTTATTTCGTTTTCGCTGACAACCATTTAATTGATTCAGATAGAATTAATAAGTTGCGATTCCAGTCCTAAGGACCCAGGGGTTGGGTCGTGACAATAATAAAATTATGTCCACATCATCTGCTAATATACTAATTGATACGTATAGTTTTATCTTATCAAAATGGTGAGATTAGAAGTAAGGTGTACCCCACACGTAACTATAGATTTTCAATTTTTAATTCGTAATTTTTTTATTTTAAGTTCTCAAAATCAAATTTTGAATTTTTATTTGGTAATTTTTTTTTATATTTTTAGTGAACTTTTTTAATATTTTGATTATTTTTTATTATTTAGATGAATTTAATTAAATGTACCAAAAATAAAATATTTGTGAATTTTTAAATTTTTTTTAATAAATATTACAAAATATGAAAATGTATTAAATTTTTATATTTTTTAATTTTTATTGAATCTTGTAAAGATTTTTTACAAATATTTCACTTTTTAAGTATATTTAGATGCATCCAAATCTTAAAAAAAGAAGCAGGTACATTTAGATGCATTTTAAAATTTTTAAAAAACATGACCAAAATATTAAAAATAAAAAAATATGAATTAAAAAATCAAAATCTAATTTTAAAAACAACGGGTGTGTTTGATTGGGGGATTAAGGGGGGATTATTTACTGTGCGAATTGTAATCCGCACAGTAAATCCAATCCGATGTTTTTTTTTTTTTAGTCTGCCGGACATGTAGTCCGGTCGGACTCCATATCCCCTATATGGGGGATTATACTATCCTAGGGGGGTGGTGTGGGACAATTTTGGGGGGATTATTTACTGTTGGGATTAGGTGATGAAATGACCATTTTAACCCTCTACTATTTAATTATGTATTATATTTAGTAAAATTTAATAAAATTTCAATGTCTCAATTTAAAAATAAAATAATTTTATTTAACTTTTTATTGATGTTTTATTTATTTATTTTTAAATAATTTTTTATAGATATTTTATTGATGTTTTATTTTAAAATTTTGTTTATATTTTATTTAATTTCATTATTTAAATGTTAATAGATGTTTTATTTAATTTCATTGTTTAATTATTATTATTTTTAAAAACAAATTTATTTAAAATTTTAATTAAAAAAATAATATAAATTTTTATTGATATTTTATTTATTTATTTATTTATTTAATTTAAAATATATAAATTTATTTAATTGTGTAAAAAATAAAATAAAATAAAATTTTATTTAATCTAGCTAAAAATAATTAAAATATTAAAGATATGTTTAATATTGCTATTACTTAGTACACAATTGAAAAAAGGGTAAAATAGTCTTTTGTTTATTTATCCTATCTAGTCCAACCAAACGTTAGATTCACTAAAAATAGTCCTTTCCAGACATCTAATCTCATAAAAAAATAAATACGGGATACATATCCAATCCAATCAAATAATCCGGAGGATTTACAGTCCCAAAACTCAAGTCCAATAAATTCTAATCTCCCCTTATCTAATCCGTCAAACCAAACACAACCCAAGTCAATAATAAGTCACAGGTGCTCCAACAATTACATTTGATTTGGGACCCCACATCACTGTGTCCCTGGAACACTATACCTTCTCCACCAATGGTAGAGAGTTGACAGTCTTGATGATGTCGTGGGTTAAGTTTGTAGATTCCGTAAAGTGGACGGTTGTCAGAGAATCTATCACGGTGAATCAATTTTTTTTATTAGATTTAAATAAAAATTTAAATAAAAGTTTATTTTAATATTAAGTATTCAAACAGAGGATTTTGAAATTCCATTAGAATACTAGTTGACCGGGCGGATATCTAAACGGTCGATCGGCCAGTGTAAATATTTTTTTTCCCATGAGGTGGTCGACTGATTAGTGCAATTTTTTTAAAAATTTTTACCTTGAGGTAGTCATCTAGGAGGATATTCGGGGGACATCTAACAACGACAATTAACATTGATTTAATAAAAGACACATTTGTTCTCAATTTGATAAAATAAAAGTGAAATTCTCAATTTGATACTTATTTGATGAAACCGTTAGAGCAGCAGCTGAACTCATTTTTCATCAAATTTAAATTTGATGAAAGGTTTGAGTAACCATTGGAGATAGTTTTAAGTATCTTTTCAGGACGTGAAAAAAGTTAATTTATTGATTTATTAATTTATTTAGGTCACATTATTTCTTTATTTCTTTTGTATATTTTTTCAAAAAAAGTTTAAAAAATTCAATAAGCTACCTTTTTTCTCATTTCTCAAAACAAGCCTTCCAAATTGGTATAAGTTTCGTTTCACACTTCTCCATACTCTTCTTATAGATTTCAATCCGAATCCGCATCGATGATTTGAATGGTTTATCTCATAAGCTCTATAATAAAGGTGATTTATGTAAAAAATCAACTTCAACAAGAAATTATAAATACAAAAATAAATTTTTTTATAAAATGAATAGTAAATATAATAAAATTTAAATCATTTATTTTATAAAACAAAATATGATTTGTTCCCATATTTATAGTTGTCTAATGAAACTAATTTTTTGTATGGATGACCTTCATTGCAAGGCTTATGAGATAGACGGTTCGGATTATCAGTGTAGATCTAAATTAAAACTCATAAATTAAGTATGGAGAGATATGAAGAGATAAGGTATGAAAGGGAGCTTATCCCTTCAACATTTGTAGAATTAGAAAAGGGTGACCCCACACAAAAATGCAGATTTTGAGTTTTTAATTCATATTTAAAAAAAAAAAAAAAAATCATATTTTGAGTTTTCAATTCGTATTTTTTTATTTTTAGTCAAATTTTTTAATATTTTGATCAGTTTATATTTTTTATTTTTTAAATGAATCTAATCAAAATGTACTCCAAAAGTAAAATATTTAAAATTTTTAATAAATATTTCAAAATACGAAAATGAATTAAATTTTTATATTATTTTAGTTTTATTGATTTTTACAAATATTTTATTTTTTAAATACATTTAGATGCATCTAAAAAAATTTAAAAAAAATTGACCAAAATATTAAAAACATTTATTAAAAATAAAATAATACAAATTAAAAAATCAAAATCTGATTCTTAAAACTGAATAATTAAACGGAAAATGATTTGTCCCCTTAAAAACAATCCCCCTAATCCCCCTAATTTCCTTTTTTGGAAAACTGTTTTCTTTTTTTTTTTTTGTTTTCTTTTTTTTTTTTTTTTTTTTACCTGTTATGGGAATTCGGGGGATTCGGGCCCCCTGATTTCGGGGGCTCAATCACTTCCGTAATTAAACAGAATGAATAATAAGTCACACGTTCTCCAACAAGTACATTTGATTTGGGATACCACATCACTGTGTCCCAGGAACACCATATAACTTCTCCACCAATGGTAGAGACTTGACAGTTTCAAATTATTTTGAAAAGATAATTATAATTAATTTTTTAATTAAAAATTATTTATAAATAATTTTTTTTGTGAAAGATGAAGTGAATTATAATCGGAGAAGTAAATTATAATTCGCTTCCAAAAGGAGCTTTGATGATCTCGTGGGTTAAGTTTGTGGATTCCGTGAAGTGGACGGCTCATATTATGGTCTCAAAATTTAGTAGGATTAGAGGTAGGGGTGGACCCCTATCTAAAAAAATTATATCAAAATTGATGGGATTAGAAGTAGGGTGGACCCCTATCTAAAAACAAAAGAAATAGGGTGGGAGCTCACACGTAACTGCAGATGTTTAGAATGAAATGTATTTTTTGATCTCTTATAAAAAAAAAATTATGTAAAATAATAAAAAGATAATATAATTTAAATAAATCTATTTATTTAGAAAATACCAAATAAATTCTGGGCAGTGATTGGTAGCTTGAAAGTGAGGCTCGAGGGGTTAAAACGACGTCGTTTTGACCCTTTTTTTTTTTTTTTTTTTTTTTTTTTTTCTTTTTCCCTGGTTTTTCTGGCAGAACGAAGAAGGGAGAAGAAGGGAGAAGAAAAGAAGGGAAAGGGAGGAGGAGGGGGAGGAGGGAGGAGGGGGAGGAGGAGGAGGGAGGGGAGGGGGCCATAAAATCGGCTGGAGAAGGGAGGAGGAGGAGGAGGAGGGGAGGGGGGAGGAGGAGGCGGGGCGAGCTGCTGCGAGAGGCGATGGCGGTGGTGCGACGATCGGCGAGGAGCAAAGCTGCTGCTTCGACGACGGCGACGGCGAGCTTCTGCTTCTTCAACGACGACGACGACGGAGCGGCGATCGATGATGGCCGACGATCGTCTTCTCTCTCTCTCTCCCCCTCTGCTTCTCTCTCTCCCTCTCCCTCTCTTTTCTCCTCTCTCTCTTTTTCTTCTTTCGAGCCAAAATCGAGCCTGGTAACTTCGAGCTACCAGGCATTTTCCATAAATTCTAAAGTACAACTGCCTGTTGAAACCAACCTAAACAACATATGATTATAGTCCATGGGACTAATTCGAATTCTAGAGATTAATTTTTCATAAATTAATTTTAGAGTGATTTTTCGAATGCATGAAATTTAATTTTACAAAAATTGATGATACAAATACAATAATACTAAATAGAGGTCGTTTGGAAAGTGACTTTTTGATATTTTAGCTAAAATTTGAAATGAAAAAAAATAATATCTGAAATGACTTTTTGACTTTTTATGAAAAGATATGTAAAAAGTAGAATGGATATGAAACAATTTTTGACTTTTCATATAAGTTATAAACTTTTAGCTTTTTTTAAGTAATTTTTTGACTTTTATACTAAAATATCAACATGTCAAACGTATTGATAATTACTTGAAAAAAACAAAAAAAATCTCAACTATAAAAAAAATTACTCCAAAATTACTTTACAAAAAAATCACTCTAGAAAATGCTCACTTCGAACTCCCCTAACTTTGGCCATGTTTGGTAGAGCTGTGGAAAAATGATTACAGTTTATACCTTAACAGCTTATAGCTTATAACTGTGAACATAAACTGATTTTTGACTTATAAATTAAGTTTCTCCTCCCCCACTCAAAGAATAAGTTGATTTTTAACTTACAAAAAGGTATAAGTTATATTGTTAAGCTGAATCAAATATATCAAAATAGCTTAGATTAAATTAAAAGCTGAAATAAGTTAAAAATAAGTCCTACCAAACAGGGCCTTTGTACGTCCCGTGTGCTACGCAGAATGGAATCACTAGCTGTGCTTGTGCATCAACTCTCTCTCATTTTTTTCTCAAACAATTTTTTTTGAGTGAAATAATACAAAAATTTCTCCTACTACCGTCTCGTGTGTTAATAAAAACTTTAATATTTAAATTGAGACATATTATAATAATAATAATACAATTGACACGTTAATTAATAAATACCTTTGTAAAATTTATTTATTTATATAAGTGAATTAACAATACAACACTCGTACAGTAGTAACATTAGAGTGATCCGGCCGCGTAGAGTCAAGTTAGTTCAACTAATGGTAGGTCTTCGCTGGATTAAGGTTAGAGTTGACACCACGCTAACGCCTTTGGAACTAACAATTTCCCTTTCAGGAGTGTTAGGACGTTGGACAAACAGTATACAAAAATTATGGTGAGAGGAACTATGAGACCTATAGTGTGCTTTTAGTTCCACAACTCCTCAGATAACTCAATTAATTGGAGAATAAAAGGCAGTGGTCTCTAAAAAGAGACTTGACTAATAATGTTAAGTTATAATGATAAATTATAATTTATTTGACTTTTTAAACTTAGTCAAAGTGAAATTTTCTTAACATACAATGTGTAACTTTTTTTAACTTGTTTAAAACTCTTCAATACCATAGACAAAATAATTTTATTAACGAGTACCCCAATAAGAGTATAAATTAATAAATATAAAATAATTATATATTCTTTATGACGTGCAATTTTATAGAAAAAATATATATATATATATACAGTCATGCTACGTCGCTCGAAAAGAGCTGCCCCCGAATCCCCCTAGTCTAAAAATGACGTCGTTTCGACGTTTGAAATTTTTTTTTTTTTTTTTTTTTGGCAGATCAGAAGAAGGGTTTTTGCAGATCAGAAGAAGGAAGAAGAAGAAGGAGGAGGGAGGAGGAGGGGGAGGAGAAGGAGAAAGGAGGAGGAGGAGGAGGGACTAGAGGGGGCCAACAAATGGGGCTGGAGGCGGAGGCGGGGGGCGGAGGCGACGAGCGGGCGGGGGGCGGAGGCGACGAGCTACTGCTGCTGCGACGATCGGCGGCGACGGAAGCACAGGCGACGATCGGCAAGCTTTCTCCCTCTCTCCTCCTCTTCCCCTCTCTTCTCTTTCTCTCCCTACTCGAAGGAAAATGGAAGGAAGAAGACTCGAAAATGGAGGGAAAAAAAAAAAAAAAAATGCTAATGCCCAAAACGACGTCGTTTTGGACATTAGGGGAATTCGAGGGGGCAATCTCTCGAGCTACCAAACATTATTCATATATATATAACTAAATCAAATTTATAAACAAGTACCTTTAGCATACTCGTCAATAAAATGAAATGTGATTGATTAATGCTATATAGCACTCTTTTCAACTAAATTTTTTAAAATCTATACATAATGCCAAAGTTGAGCAATGTTTTCCACATAATTTTGTGGCACACTTTTTCTTTATTTTCTTTTTCTTCCATAAATTCAAAATCCAAACACAATTAAAATGATACCAAACTTAATTTTATTTTACGTCTCAAAAAAAGTGGTCTTTATGGGGAACTTCTAACACCCAACATACTTTTCTCTACACCCACATTCTCTGGTACAAGTATTTCTTGAAGTACAAAGTGTAAGATCCATGTATTGGGTGTAGAGAGAAACTAGTTCAGTGTGGCTAGAAGCTCACTCTTTCCAAAAATGTATGAAATTCCATATTTGCCCTTAATGCAAGGGCAACAATTATACACCTTTCTCCAACATGCACAAGCGTCAGACATTCACTATATGGCATAAAAATCTAACAATGTGCCCCAACTTGTGCACCTATCTGCATCAAAAAACTGTGTCCAGTAATGACTCATGTGAACATTACAAATCCCAAATTCCTTGCAATCATGAATCATGATGCATGGAAAGCATTTGATTAATCTCTCCACAAGACTTACTTCCAGTTGAAACGTACACCAGACACCACAGACAATTAACTGCCTGCAACATATGATGTCATACTTATTTACAGTGTCTAAAGGAAAGCAGTTAGTCTATACCCATTTCTTCTATAAACCAGTGGGAAATGCACCGACAATAGCAACACCTACTTCACCACGTTGAAAACAGCACGGAGGTTAGATATCATAACCGGGCACTCTCCTTTCTCATCATATTCAGCAAACTCGCCTTCCGACAAATCCACATCATCAAATTTAGTTCCTTTGAGCTGCACAAAGGAGATAACATATAAGCTAGGCATGTACACAAATTTAATAGGAACAAAAAAAATAAAAAAAGAGTTAATAGTACAACTTTCAGAAATTTTAAGCGGATTTAAGTAAGAATATATCCCGCACATAGGCATATATTTGTGACATCAATAAACCAAAGCAAACTTTCTTAGGACAGTGGTTTTTCTTTTCACTGTAAAAAATAAAATTTTTAAGACAGCAGAAGAAACACCCAGAAGACAGGTGAGAGTTTCAGTGTTTCAACTCTACAGCATATAAAACACAAGTTGAACTCACATGAATACGTCAAAAGTGTACTAAAGAGTAAGAGATTCACATTATTAGATTGTCAGTTTTGTTTTGTTTTTAAGCATATGAGAGGGGTATGGTGGAATGACTCTCCAATCCACTTGTTACCTACATTCCTTTGCCCTCACTAAAACAATTAAAGGCACACAACTATAGTGCATTCTTAAGCAAAATTCACTTTTAAGCACCATACTGAGATGGCTGCCCATGCTAGTATCCTAGTGCCCTAAGGAGGACAAGAGAAAGGGGTAGTTTAATCTTCACAGCTTACAGCATACCTGGGGATTATAACAGTGAAAGCATCAACGTTCCCACCCCACCCATTTACTATCTAACATTGCAATACAAATGAATCTAGACATCCCCACAACATGAAATTTACCTCTAAAAACACAGCATAGCAACATTTTTTTTTAAAAAGAAGAGAGTAGGTGCTCAGTTAGCTCTACCCTATGAAGCACGGGAACTTCAAAAATGGTGCCGTACGAGTACCGGGTACTTACCCGGTGCGGGTACGCGTACTGGTACGACAGAATGCGTACCGGGTGCGGGTATGTTGAATATATACCAGGTACGGCAAATACGTTTGGATACGTTGTGGGTACGGCACGGGATACGGCGAGGTGAATTTTTTTTTTTTGGCAACTGCTAGAATTTATTATAACCTTTATTATTATTCTTTCAACTTCAGAAATCATCAAGTAATTTATTTTCAACACTCTTTACCCATGAGTCGTGATTTTGTTCTTTTTTGCATCCTGTTTTAGACAATCAAAAAAGAAAAAAAAAAAAATTCTATAATTTTTTAGACAAATTGTTTTCTTTTTAGTATTGATATGGAAGCTTTGATTTATATGTTGAATGTTTAACTATAAATTTTTTTAAAAAAAAAATTGACGTACCCCAACCGTACCCGTACCCTACTTTTTTAAGAATTTGCCGTATCGCCATACCTATATCTTACCCGTACCCGTATCCATATCCATACCTGCACACGTGCTTCATAGGCTCTAGCCCTTGTAAGAGTTTTCCCGACTTTCTTAAAACCTAGTTGAAGACCTTGTGTAAGTCAATCAATGAATCATTGTAACTTTTAACATTGCCTTTCACTGACCAAATACTGGAAAGCAACTATCAATGGTTTTCACAACTAAGTAATCATGCAACTAGGTGCAACCAATGCCGCATTCCATCTGCAGTTTATAAATAAATCAGCACCACCAATTGACGGAGTCAACCTACAAGCAGTTGTTACACCATCAAATAGTCAGGTAGCTCGTCCATTCACTTACAGGACTTCTTAGCTTTCACCAAAACCCACTCTGACCTCATTTGTCAGTTGTGCCAAGTCAAGCTTAAGTTGAAAACTAGGTTCATCATGAAAGGAGGTGGACTTAATTAATTGTCAAGCTATTTCAAGCACCTTGATAAGGCTCACAACTATGGTAATTCTAATTCAAGAAGCTTTGAAGAACATTCTTTTATAGATTACTACCAGCCATTTTAAGTTCTCTTGTGCCTTCTTGTTGTCCTCTGAATTTTACATTCAATTACGCTTACCAAAATATTCAAAAGAACTTTGGAAGTGCTAAATTATTAAGACGCGTGATAGTGTCTTGCAGATATCCAGGACTTTTGTGCTTCAGTCTGAGAGAAGATGCAAAGTACTCTTTAACATTTTATTATACTTAACCAACTAGAATGAAACAACAAGGATTATTTATTTCATTCTTACAGACCTTGTCAGAAACACTTTCATTTCAATTTGTCAAGCAGTGTGAACAAATTCATCAATATTTTACCCAAAAAAAAAACAAGGCATATAAAACAGAATACATAGGAAACATAAAACAGGGAATATGGGAATTACTGAAAAATGATTTGCACATTACGATAGTCTAATAAGGTTAGGTTAGACAGAGGTACTCTATTAATCCTAGGCTTTTTACATGCACCTAGTATACTAAGATGTGGCTCTCGAAAAAATAATTAGGCACACGAGAAAAGCTATACCAAAGTGGTTTGGAGTAGAGTGAGATCCGGTCATAAACATGTCAACAAATTCTTTTATAGAATCTTTTACCATACTTGAAGGAATTCTTAAGTTTTTAGTATATTGAGTAACTTCAAATAAACTCTCCTCACTCATAAACCACAAAACATGTGTGGATAAATTATGCACATTGGAAAAATTCCAGCGCATGCTCCTTCACAATATTAATGCAAAATACAATAACAAAACTTCAAAGAAGTGTTACTGCATTCTATTATGAAGCTAGAGGGCAAATATTCAATTTATAAGTTATATGTTATAGACATCATTCTCAAACTTGCTAGCAATCACCAAACCAAATTATGCTTGATAAAAGATAAATAATTAAAAAGAAAATACACCGTTCCAAAAAAAAAAAAAAAAAAAAGGAATAAAGAAAAAAGGAAGAAGACAAGGAGAATACTTTTGATCAGAATTAAATGCAAGGGCACATCCATGATACACACTTCTGCGGGTAAAAAAATATATACATCTATATATATATATATATAGAGAGAGAGAGAGAGAGAGAGAGAAGGTGAATATTTTTGATCTGGTAGATGCTAGAATTAAATGCAAAGGGATGTCCATTATAGCAGTATAATGATTCAGTTGAAAGCTTAAAGACAAGCACTAACAAGCCTTAACTTGAACTAAAGCTTTTCTTTTCTTTTTCTGTTCAATAGGTAAATTTAAAATTAATAATGCTTCAAATCTGATAAGTAGCTTAAAATGAAGCAAGCAAAGACTTACAGATTCGACTTTCCAACCACTGCCAAACAAAAACTCCACAGGTTCGTAACCCCTACAGTCAAATAACATCAGCGGGGTATGTTTCCCTGATTGACTCATTTCTTGGGTCAGTGGACGGCCTCGACCAGTGATCATTGTCACAGTTCCGTCCCTTCCACAAAACTTACACTGAAACAGAAGAAAGGAAATTAATAATTTCACAAATAAAACAGAAAAAAGCTAAACAGCATATGCAAGTCCCACTTTAAGGATCAAATTAGATTAAAAGATATTATCAAATTATACATATTCATGACATACTAGTGGAAGCCCTTCCACGGAAAAAATCATGACTCATTAATGTTTTGTTCAGATCTTGGATTTGTAGAAGGATTACAAAAAGGAAGGGATTACATATTCTCTCTCCTTTTCTTTTCCCTCCGCAAATCCAAGATCCAAACATAACCTACAAGTATTAGAAGGAAAATCCAAATATCGGTAAAGAAAAATTCAGGGACCCAGACCTAGCCACCCAGATTTTTTTGGGTGGGAGATTGTGTTGTAAAAATTAAGGGTGTGTTTAGTTTGGTTTTGGGAGATAAATTTTCAAAAAAAATCTAGGGAAAAGAGTTTAGAATTTTTTTTGATTTGTTTAGTTGTATATTTTGGAAATAGTTTTGGAGTGTGGGAATTTGGGATGATTTCATATTTTGTTGTAATTAAGTAGATGTGTGTGAGAGAAAAAGTAATTGAGAAGGAGAGAGAAAAAGTGATTGATTGATGTGTAGGAGATAGAAAGCAATTTTGAAATTTTTTTCCAAAATCACTAAACCAAATAAAATTTTAGAAATTTTTTTCCAAAATTTGTTTCTAAGCAAACCAAACAAGGCCTAAATTTGTATAGTGTGGGATCCACCACTTTGGGAACTTGGCTAAAATTTAATTTTTGACTTTTAACTTATTTTGAGTCATATTACCTCTCAATTTTTTTACACATTTTTTCAAAAATAAAAATAAAAAAACCAGTTTTTAACCAACTTTCCAAAACAACCCCAAATCTGAATCACAAAATGATAATTTTGGATAATTTCTAGATAGTTAAGTCTGGTTCGTAATATTCCTGACCTATAAAATGTCAAAGCAAATATATAAATGTATATATGTATAGAGAGAGAGAGAGAGGGGGGGGGAGAGAGAGAGAACTAAAAATCACACAGAATTCAGCAAACTCCGTAATTCTCGAAAACTTTTCCATATATATGCGTGTGTCGTAATAACTTCGTGTAGCAAACACATGATTCATGATCGTAAAATTTGTACACTATCATTACACAGTAATCCTTGGTGCCTCGAATTCACCTCGGCTCGAATGGCTCTAATTTCTGTTCACCGGTTGTCCGGCAAAAAGGCTGACAGCCGCGGTCGACAAAGTGACAACCATGGCTGTCAGCCTTTTTGCTGGACGACCAGCCGGACAACCGGTGAACAGAAATTCAAGCCATTCGAGCCAAGGTGAATTCGAGGTACGTAACATTGCTCATCATTACATTACCTTCTGAACAAGATTGGTGGTATTCTTGCCCTGATGGAGAGAAACTGTTTCATTCAAACTGACACATGTCTCTTTCTGAGTCACCTCTCCGCAATTCCCACATCTCATCTACACAAACCATGCATACATAAATACAGAACCAATGACAATATATAATACTCAAAAACAAAAAATAAATCACCGCATCTGCAATGAGAAAAGGGATAAAATAAACAGTATCAAACTCAGCTCCCTTGAACTAAGACCAAAATCAGAAACCCTAATAAAAATAGATAATCACACAAAGCTAAAATCAAAGAAGCATAACAATGGACCGCATTAGACAAAATTAAACATCCTATTTTTGCATTGATCACAAGAAACATACAGATAAGATTGATAAACCCTAAATGCAGATATATGAACTTTTGATATGAAGTGGTAAATAGTCAGATGCATCGGAATTCAAATCAAATACAGATTAGATTGAAGAAGGATTGGAGTTGACGAACATTATATACAAAAAACACATGAAACCCTTATATATATATAGATGAATTTGTTTGTGGGTGAGTAGAGATGATTGATGGAGATGGAAATGGACCTTGAAGTAGTAGGTGAAGTTGGGATCGTCACAACCACCTTGAGGCTGGAGATTGGTCAGATTCTCGAGCTCTGCGGTGATCATCAACATGAGATTCACCATTTTCTCAGCTTGGAAAACGAAGAGGGCTTGTTTTCTTTCTCGAGCGTTTGGACTCGCTTGACTCGGCTTAAATCCCCAGCCTTCTAAAGTACAGTGAGTGGGGGCTAGGAGACTAATAAAATCACGCCATGTGTCCAAGAAATTTTTTTTTTGAAAAAATGAGTACGACCGTTCTTGGAGGACCCACAACTCTTAAAGTTACACACGCCACTCGTGATAGGTGACGCCCACTTATATCTGTATGGAATTCACGTGAACAGCATGGATTATTTTAGGAATTGTGAGGTCCTTCGCAAAGAAGCTCTATCATTGTTTTGTTTTTTTTTTTTTTTTTTTTACACAAAGCGTAAATTCCTGATTGGCAGGACCATGATGGGTCAAAATTAAAACCCAATCTCTATCATTCAAATTATTCAATATGTATTATTCTTTAAAAAAATCATATCAATTGAATGATAGGCGCAACTCGGACGGATTTGGTCAGATTAAGAAGTTATTTAAGCCCAGTCTAAGTTATGTTAAGACTTGCCCAGGCCCGCCCAAGCTCGAATTGTAACCCGAGGTTGTCTGTCCAAGTCCGACCCAAGTTAAACCTGAATTATCCGAGTTGCCTGAATTACCCAAATTGTAAATAAATTTTTGTTTTTTGTTGTTGTTTTTGTTGTTTTTTTTTTTTCCAATTACATTATTAAATTATTAAAATTTAATACCATATGTGTGTGTTGTTTTCTGACCACACTGCCAAACAGGTACTCAGTTGGAGAACACTGGCAAAATAGATTACGCCCGAACGACCTGTCACAGAAAGAAAAAGATTTCGGCGGTGGTTCGTCCACCCGATGGCACTCCGACGATCAAGTCAATTATCTCTCAAAGATAGCAAAAATGTTTAACTCACTATTCAGAATACAAAAAGCATACCTTAAACCCACAATGGTGCCTTACTTTTATAACCAACACTGACCTAATCCCTGTAGAAGTCTAGTTTCAATAGACTCTGGCTCAATGTCTATCTAGGACTCTAAAATAGATAAAGATAAACTCCCTAAGAGCTTTATCCTTATCCAGGCTGAAGTCCTCCCTCATTCTAGGACTCCTGTAACTTATCCGCTCATCTCGGATTCTAGTATCTCCGCAGATAACCTCAGCGTCAAGTCAAGGACACGTGGCACCTCGGCTGGCACTTCGATGCCACCTTGGCCACGTGTTGCTATCCGAAAAATATAAGTCCACAACTGTCCTCTAGGTTCTATTACATCGGCATCTTAAGGTGATGGAACCTATATCATTTGAACCTATAGCAGGTCGGCTAAACTTGTTTTATCATTCATTACCGAGGTTATCACACATCGGCCTCCATATGATAAACACTTCTGTGTGTTTGCATCAATGCTTTAGAACCAAGAACCAAGTTTTATCAAATTTCTCTAGCCAGGTCATCTCCCTAGCTGAAGTCTTCGCTTCATTAAATCAAGAACTCCAAGAGTTTTCACACGCGTATGAGCTGTCACGCACAGTAATTCAACTATTTTTGCCACGCGTCTCTCACCTATTGATCCGTACCTAACACGCGCTATCAAGTCGCATCGCACTTACGTGCGCCGTCTGACAAGCACGTCGTTCTAGGCACACTAATTACGATTTGCCGCCTTTTCGTGTTTTGACAAAAACACTCCCCTCTCTCTTCGTCGTTTCACTTCTACAAACACAATTTCTCTCTCCACTCTGAGCCTCTCTATCTAGAAATTTCTCAAACCGCCATTTTCGTTCCTTCAAAGCTCTCTGCAATCACTCCATTTGTCTCTTCCGGCGAAGCTCTCTCCGCTCTGCTCTACCTATTTCCATCGTCAGACTCCGGACGAATCCCATATCGGCGTCATTTTCTGTGGTAAGTCACTGTTTCCCCCATTTTTAGTTTCAAACTCCGTTGTTTTTGTCTACTCCCATGGTGAATGTCTTCATGCTCTCCAATCTTTATCTGTGCTTCAAACTTTATCATGCGTATGTTTTGAGCAAGTCCTGTCTTGCAATTTTTTGTGCTTGTCCAATTAGTTCTTGATTCTTGACCTTTATGTACAAATTGCGCACACACTCGCTCAACTTTGCCACTGTTCTTGGCCTTGCACACCTACACAAACCTATTCAGTGTTCTTTAATTTCTTGTTTGTCTTCTTGAGTCTGAATCATGTTCTTGTCTCTGTTTTCTATGTCTTTTTCCAAATTCTTGACTTCAATTCTAGTTTCCATAGTCTTAGGCTTGGGATTTGTTCTAGAAACTTGATTTTTAGGAAAACCGAACCTAAAACCCTTTTGATCTTCAGAAAAATTCGCCTCAGCACACGTTTAGGTTTTTAGCCGAGGTCCTTTAAACCCTAACAAACAACAAATCCAACACCTTCCCCACTTAGCCGACGTTATGGGTATGTTCAGGTGGAAGGTAGACACCCCAACTAAGCTAGCATACTTTAGGCAAGAGTTTTCCATCCCTCTCGACGTTCATCTCAGGTTGGCTCGAGAGGAGGACTCCATTATGCCCAAAGATGACTCCATGCCATTCCCAGTAGTAGCCTTCATAGAGTGTGGACTTAGGCTCCTTCTTGACATCCTTTTCCGAGAAGTCCTGCACTATTATAAACTCAACCCAATGCAATTAGCCATTAACTCTTACAGAGTCATCAACGGTATCATTGCCTTATCCAGCCGAGAAAATGCTAGGGTAACTCTAGCCGATATCCAGTACTACTACACCATGTGTGGCCTTAAGTCAGAAAAATGTTACATTGACTACTTTAAGCCGAGGTCGACGGAATACAAACTCATCGCCGACCTCCCTGATTCCAACAAAGGCGCCGGAGACGATTATTTCATCGTCTCGGGCAACTGGGAGTTCCCTCTAGATGATGACCTTCACCTCTACCCTTTAAGCCGTACATTATTCAGAGAGGGAGATGGTAAGAGCCAAGTTGTCCCTTTTTACTTGCTTTCAAGTCTTTTACTTTGATATTTTTGTATAACTCTAACGTCTTGTTTGTTTTATTTTGTAGTTCTTCCTCAGCTACCAAAGGATTTCCGCAAAACATTCTTCCCAAGCAAGGACTTCAAGAAGCTGTTGGGTCTGCCAGTTGACCAGCGAAAAGCACCTATGCTGCTTAACTACATCCCAACCTACAAGTTCATTCTGCCCGACGTCCCGAAGAAGAGCAAATCTCCTTCTTCAGTGACAACTTCTACTACATCTTCATCACCTCAGCCTGATCAGGGATCAACCTCTGCTCCAGCAGAATAGCCATCTACTTCAGCTCCTCAACTGATTCCACCCTCTCAGCGCCAACGTCGACGTCAAACGCCACTTTTTGCACTAGCAAGTAGGACCCATAACCGAAGACGTCAATGTGCCGAGGCGCCCTCTTACGATCCAGCCAACCCACCAATTGCTCTACCAGCAATCCGCCTTGGCACTAAAGTTACCGTTGCCATTTCCTCCGACGAAATGGATCGCAAGAAAGCAGTTGCTAATGATCTTCTGGCCGACATCCCGAACGTTGTTACCGTCCAATCGCCATCTTCCCAATCTCAACCCAAACCAAAACCAAAGAGGCTGAAGAAAGCCCAACCCAAGGCAACGGTGACTCAGATTGATACTGAGGACACCTTGCCAATTTCAAAACTGGCCGAGGGCGAGAAGACCTTCTCCACCACCGAGAAGAGGCCCGCCAAAGCCGAACCACCTGAATCCACTAAGTCAAAGAGGCCGAGGTCGGACTCTGCGGCCACCTCGGGTTCTCTCAAATTCGATGCCCCCTAGGCCCCCTCAATCACAATTGAGGACAAGCCAGACAGCGCCGGTGACAGCGCCTATGACATCAAAATCGGCGTTGCCCTCTCTACTGCCATGCTCCTTCCCAAAGACCTCGACCGTAACACCGAGGTCAGCGAATATGAAAATTTCGCTCTGATGTTGCAACACTCCGTAAAAGTAAGCCCTTAACACTTAATACTCTCCATACTCTATTTTTCCATACTTAGAGTTTTATTAACTTTTGTTCTGTCCATTTCTTTTAGGCGATCCAGCACGCCCACTCCTTCGCGATGCAGGCCTTCGACATCAAGAAGGAGTTGGTCAACAAGACCAAGGAGGCTGCTAATTTGTTGAAGACCGTCAACAGAGCTGAGGCCAAAATGAAGACACTGATAGATCAGGCCAAGGCAGTAAAACAAGCCCAAGACGAGGTCGATGAGAGGGCAGGCGCTGCTGAGGCCATTGTTAAGGTCCTTGAAGCTGAGAAAAAAGAGGCCGAAGCAAAGACCACCGAAGCCCAAGCCGAACTCATTGCTGCCTTGGCCACAAAGGACGCCGAGATAAAAGCGGCGGATGAGAAAGCATACGTCGAAAGGGTAGCCGACGTCCGCGAGGACTATAAGAAGCAAGTGAAACAGGCATGCAACAAGGGCTTCACCCTTGGTTGGATGGTTGCCTTAAAGGAGTTGGTTGTCCCTGAGGACTCGCCTCTTCGAGAAAATAGCCGCATCATCCTACCATTCCCTCCCTCTCTAAGCCAGTCCGAGGATGAAGCTAAGTTCGAGGATCAAGCTGAGGCCAAGAAGATCGAAGAAGCTACTGGGGCCAAGTCCCTCACTCTGAATGAGCAAGTCTTGGACTTGACTCAAGGTGAAGAGGATGAAGTCTCTAAAGGTGCCTCCCCTCATAAGACAGCCTCCGAGGTGCCAATCGCCGAGAAGAGCATCGATCAGACTCTACGAGAAATCGATGCTGATAAGGCTGCCGAAAAGGGCTCACAGTTGTCTTCTGAGGCTGAGACACAACCAGCTGTTGGCACTGAGTAGTCCATTTTGATGCTTTTCTTTATTTCTTGTACCTTGTACTTTTTTCTTACTTTTGAAACAATGTTAGCTTTAATTTGGCCGAGGTGCTATCTTTGTAATTCGAACAAGTAATCCCTTTGTAGGCCGAAGTGCCCTTTTTTCATCTTTGAATGCAAGTTCAACTTCTTCTTTCAAATGTTTGTAATTTACTGTCTTGTATGATTCTATACTTAGAATATTTTAAGTACACCTTAACTGTGCAATCTCTTCGGGGTAAAATACCTCGGATATACCCACTGACTTGTTTATCTTGGCCTTGGTTTAACACTTGAGAACATTTTGTAGAAATATTTTCACAAGTGTTTATTTAAGACTTGGTACTTCACTTTTAGTTAACAAGACTTTTGTCTTCCATGGTAATCTCGGCAAGTACGTAGATACTTCTTTCAACGTAACCTCGGCTTAATTTCAACTTGAAAAATTTTCCTTAAAATTTCAATAAGTGTTAAACCAATTTTATCTTGTGAATTCCAATTTCCAAGCATTATTCTCCAACTCTCTGCCCCCTAATATGAACTTAAGTTTTACTTATGTTCACATCAAGTATGGACCTATGATCTTGTTGTCGAGATCTGATTTGAACAGAGACTGGCCGAGGTTATCAACCTTGGTCTCTGTTAATCTGACTGATATATACTTAATGCCATTCAAAGTTTTAATTCTGACGATATAGCAAATCTAGGTGAATCCAACTCAGTTCAACTCTATTATATGCAAGTATAATTCAGCTCTGCCATATAATAAGTCTAAGTTATTCATCATGTTTCAATTAGAAATATCGCCAACTTAGTTCGACCCTATTATATGCAAGTATAATTCAACTCTGCCATATAATAAGTCTAAGTTATTCGTCATGTTTCAATTAAAAACATCGCCAACTTAGTTCAACTATATTATATGCAAGTATAATTGAACTCTGCCATATAATAAGTCTAAGTTATTCGTCATGTTTCAATTAGAAACATTGCCAACTTAGTTCAACTCTATTATATGCAAGTATAATTCAACTCTGCCATATAATAAGTCTAAGTTATTCGTCATATTTCAATAAGAAACATCGCTAAGTGACTGGTCAATCTTTTACACAAGTTTGAAATAAAAAATCGAGCTAAAATTTTATTAATTACTTTAGTTAATAACAGAAAAACTTAAAAACAAAAAGAAATCTTAATGATAGAAAAACTTCAGGTTGCAAGTATTTCAAGGTCTTGGCAACTCTTTGCCTTCACTGTCTTCAAGTCGATATGCCCCATTGCCCAAGACCAAGATGATTCTATAAGGTTCTTCCCAGTTTAGGCCAAGCTTGCCCTCTCTGGGATCCTTTTTGTTGCGACGACCTTTCTCAGGACGAGGTCCCCAACTTGAAACTCTCATGGATTGACCTTTTTGTTGTAAGCCTTGACAAGCTGCTGCTGGTATGCCCCCAGCTGGATTACTGCTTTCTCCCTTCTTTCTTCCAACAAATCCAGATCTCGGGCTAAAAATGCATCATTAGTTCCATTTTCCACTCTCTAGGTTCTGACCCCTAGGATGCCGACCTCCAATAGGATTATTGCCTCTGTGCCATAAGCCATGGCAAATGGAGATTCTCCAGTTGATCTTCTCGGCGTAGTCCGATATACCCAGAGTACACTGGGCAACTCATCCACCCACTTTCCCTTTGCTGCTTCCAGCCTCTTCTTGATCCCATCCAAGATGACCTTATTGGATGCTTCTGCTTGACCATTGCTTTGAGGGAAGCTTGGAATAGAGTAATAATTCTTGATCTTGTACTTTGCACAGAAGCTCTTGATTAGTTTATTGTCAAACTATGTACCATTGTCTGCTATTATTGCCCTCGGGATTCCAAACCTGGTGATGATGTTCTTCTATATGAAGCTCTTCACATCAATATCTCGAATCTTTGCAAGGGGTTCAGCTTCCACCCACTTGGTAAAGTAATCTGTTGCCACTAGCAGGTACTTCCTTTGTCCAATTGCTTGAGGCAGCTGTCCAACAAGATCCATGCCCTATTGGGCAAATGGCCAATGGCTGGACACTGGGTTCAAGTCTGCTGCTGATTGGTGTATCAAAGGTGCAAATCTTTGACACTTCTCACACTTTCTGACATAGGCTTCAGCATCTTTCTGCATATAGGGCCACCAGTATCCCTGAGTAATGGCCCTATGAGCAAGTAACCTGCCCCCAGTATGGCTTCCACATACTCCTTCATGTATCTCATACAAGAAGTCTTCAACTTGTGAAGGATGCACACATCTCAAAATGGGACCAGTAAAAGATCTTCTGTAGAGATGCCCCTCTGCTTCTGCTGTCAGACTGAATCTTGCTGACTTTAGCCTAATCTTGTGTACTTCTTTATGATCATCTGACAGTTTTCCCTCTTTAAGGAATACTATTATTGCATCCATCCAGCTTGGTCCCATCTCCACACATACTGCTTCATGCTTTGTGTTAAGTGGTTTTACACTTGGACCTGATAAGTAGTCGACCATTATTGTCCTTGCCTCTCCTGGTTTCATTGCACTAGCCAGGTTGGCCAAGGCATCAGTATGGCTGTTGTCATCTCAGCCGACTTACTGTAGTCGGCAATTTTGGAACAATGCCATCAGTCTGCCCACCTCCTTTACATAGGCCACCATCATTTCATCTCGGGCTGCGTATTCACTTGTTGCCTGGTTGACGATAAGTTGGGAGTCACAAAAGACCATTTCCTCGTCAACTTCCATTGCTGCTGTCAATTTCAACCCTGTGATCAGGGCTTCATACTTTACCTCGTTGTTTGATGCATTAAATCCCAAATGAATGGATTGTTCCAACATCTGTCCATTCGGTGATACTAGCACTACTCCTGCTGCCGCTCCTTGTCAATTTGAACTTTCATCAACAAACAGTCGGAAGGAGTCACCGACGTTAATACTGCAGGGCCTGAGTTTCTCTTCTTTCCTCTGTTTGGCTATGCCCAACTGGGTTTCTTTTTGTTCACCTGGACATCGTATACCTCGGCTCAACGGAGTCCAATATATGATGGCGCCTGGTGTGAACTCGGCCACGAAGTCGGCCAAAACTTGGCCTCTGATTGCTGTTCTAGGTCTAAATTCCAGGTCATATTAGCCCAACACCACTGCCCATCTGGCTATCCTACCTGTCAGATCTCCTTGCTGCAACAGGGACTTCAAAGGTTGCTCAGTTAACACCACAATCTTGTGGGCTTGAAAGTAATAATCCAGCTTCTTGGAGGCCATTACCAAAGCTAGTGTTAGCTTTTCCAAAGGTAGATATTTGGTCTCAGCATCTGTTAGGATTTTACTCACGTAGTAAACTGCCCTCTGTTCTCCCTTATCCTTCCTGATTATTACTGCATTGACTGCATGCTCTAAGACCGCCAAGTATAAGAACAGCTCCTCTCCAGGTACTGGATTTGAGAGAACTGAAGCTGTGGTCAAGTACTTCTTCAAGTCGGCCAAGGCGACTTCGCACTCCTCTGTCCATAAGAAATCTGTGGCTTTCTTTACTAGACTGAAGAAAGGTTTGCATTTATCAGAACTTTTACTTATGAATCTGTTTAGGGCTGCAGCCCTTCTAGTCAATATCTGCACTTGTTTTGCCGACGTTGGGCTCTCTAACTCCAGAATGGCCTTTATTTGATCCGGGCTTGCCTCAATGCCCTTTCTGGTGACCAAGTATCCCAGGAATTTTCCTGATCCAACTCCAAATGCACACTTCGATGCATTGAGTCGAAGTCAAAATGTTCTTAGGATATCAAAGACTGTCTTTAGGTCGACCAAATGATCTTTAGGTTCCTTGGTCTTCACGACCATGTTATCAATGTAAACCTTCACTGTTTTGCCTATTAGATGTCTGAACATCTTAGTCACTAATCTCTAGTAAGTTGCTTCTGTATTTTTCAACCCAAAGGGTATCACTTTATAGCAATACAGTCCTTTTGGGGTGATAAATACGGTCTTTTCCTCACCTGGGGGGTACATGGCTATCTGATGATACCCTCTGTAAGCGTCTAGGAAGCTCATCCTTCTATGCCTTGAAGTGGTATCCACAAATTGGTCAATTTTGAGTAGTGGAAAACTGTCTTTGGGACAAGCATTATTCAGGATGGAAAACTATCTTTGGAACAAGCATTTTTTTTCTTCACAACCACCGTGTTTGATAACCATGTTAGGTAATTTACCTCTCGAATGGCTTTGGCCTCTAGAAGTTTATCCACTTCCTCTTCTACTGCCTCAACATGCATCAACGTCGGCCTTTTTACTCGCTGGATAACAGGTTTAGTCGACCTGTCCACATTCAATTTACGGCAAGTGACTTCAGGGTTAATGCCAGGCATCTCGTACGGTATCCAAGCAAACACCTCAAGGTTTGCTTTCAAGAATGCTTCTAACTCCCTTTTCTTTTCCTCGGCCAAGCCTGAGCCGAGGAGGAAGAAGAGTTTTTCATCCCCTTGCTGGACTAAGATCTTCTTCAGGACTTCTTCACTTTTCTCGGCTGGTTCTTTGCTGACGTAGTCAAGGACTTCCATGTCCTCATCTTCAATCTCTGCTGCTTCTACTTCTCGTATGTTGCAGGTGGATTTCATTGCTGCCATGGAGCAATTCTTTACCTGCACTTGATCTCCTCTGACCTCTTCAATTCCATGCTCTGTTGGGAATCGCAACAGCTGGTGTAATGTTGAGGGAACAGCCCCCATTGCGTGCAGCCATGGCCTTCCCAGGATAGCATTGTAAGGGGAGGGAGTGTAAATTATTGTGAACTCAGTTTTTACCTTCTTGGTACCAGCTTGCACCTCCAAACTTACTGCTCCCAAGGGCCACGTCGACATTCCATTGAACCCGACCATTGGACCATTGGATTGTTCCAGATCATCTTGGTGAAGGCCGAGCTCCTCGTAACACCTGACATACATGATGTCACAAGAGCTACCCTGGTCGATCAGAATTCGCTTTACCTGGCACTCTTCAATCTGGAGGGATATTACCAAGCTATCGTTGTGTGAATACTGCACCATCTCTAGGTCATCTTCAGTAAAGGACACCACTGGTCCCTGACACTCGTCTGCCCTAGGTCTCTTTTGTCGGACCTGATACACATGTTGCAGGTGTTTTACCTTCTGAGTTGCCCCGCGTATCTCGTTCTCATTGACCTTCGAGTGAATTACATTGATCACTCGGGGTCCGTCTGCTTGTGGTTGCGGTGCTAGTGGAGGTGGTGTTGCTGGTGCCTGAGGCAGTCTTGCTTGTTCTTCCCTTGTCCTGGTCTTATCTACCAGGTCCCTTAGATGACCTTATCTTACCAGGTCTTCCAGATATGCCTTTAGGGCTTTGCACCCTTGAGTTAGATGCCCAACCTCGTTGTGGTAGGCACAGTGTTTCCCCTGACTTCTTCCCATAAATTCACTAGGAATCCTCTTTGGTGCTCTATAATAGGGCTGATTCTAGATTCTTTCCAAGACTTTGTAGACCGGAATTCGGAATACAATTGTCACTGCCTGTGTGGCCCTCAATCCTGTCTCTTGCTATTGTATCCACCATTACCTCGGCCTCACTTTGGCGAGCCGTTTCTCTTCTCTTGTTTTGATGCCTTTGTCTCCGGCGTGTCCTCCTCAGCCCTAGCATACTTTTCTATCTTGGCCATAAGTTCCTCCATGCTTTTTGGTAGTGTCTTTGCCAGTGATTTTCAAAGCAGGCAATCATCTTTCAGGCCATTCTTAAAAGACACGACCACTATCTCTTGGTTGCATCCTGGTATTCGGTTGAACACCTCATAATACCTTTTGGCATAAGCCTTAAGGCTTTCGTCCTCACCAATTCTTAGAGCCATCAGGGAGTCCACTCTTAATGGTTGTAGTTTGTTTGTCACAAATCTAGCCATGTACATCTCGGCTAGGCTTTTCCAGCTTTTCACAGTTCTTTTCGGCAACTTGTGAAACCAGTCTGATGCGATTTCCCCAAACGATGAGGGGAACACCTTGCAGAGCAATGGCTCGTTCCCTTTGTATAATTCCATTGAGTTCAGGTACAAGCCGACGTGAAAGTTAGGGTTAGACTTACCGTTGTATATTTGGAGTCTCGGTATGTGGAACCTCTTCGGGGCCTCAAACTTGTCCAGTTCAATCGAGAACGGCATTCTCGACTTGATCGGTGAGGTTACCTCGGCATCTTGTCGCTTTCTCTGGAGGTAATCCCTCAGATCCTCCTTGGTCCGTTCAGGAGCTTGGCTATCAACGGAATTCAGCCTCTTTGGTGCGCTACTCCTAGTGTCGTTATGAGTCCTTTTGGACCTCTCTCCATTCGTTGCATCGAAACAGAGTTCCTTCCTTTGAACATGACGATGTTCTTTGGGGTTAGTTTCTTTGGTACGATGCGTCCTCCGAGAATCTCCCTTCATTGATTCTCCTCGCCCGACCTCCTTTAAAGGCCAGTGAGAGTGTTCCTTAGTCCTGGTGTGCTGGGGGATTGTAGGGATTATTTTCTACCCTTTTTGGGCATTGTTCTTGGTCGCTGGAATCGGCGTATCTTGTAACGGAAATGGTGGCTGCATGATGTTATTTTGCATCATGAAATTGACGACTGATTGCAGATCCGCCAATTTATTCATTATTCCCTTCATCTCGCCATCCCTCCACAAGCATCTATCTTTCCATACATGGAGGTCGTCCTCGTTATAATATCCGCCTCGGTCTGACTTCTTTGGTACATCGCCCTCCTTGCCGACGTCTTTCTCTCTGGGATCCCAATCCCGAGTTTCTTCATTGCAGTTATCCACCTCTACGTTAGGGTCAATGTGCTTACCACTCCTAGTAGGGATGTCGTCCCCAATCTTTTCTTTCTGTCCATCGTTGGCCATCTATTCTCCTCTCCTTCCCACAGACGGCGCCAAATTGTGTGTGCTGTTTTCTGACCACACTGCCAAACAGGTACTCAGCTAGAGAACATTGGCAGAATATATTGTGCCCAAATGACCTGTCACAGAAAGAAAAAGACTTCGGCGGTGGTTCGTCCACTCGGGGGCACTCCGATGATCAAGTCAGTTATCTCTCAAAGATAGCAAAAGTGCTTAACTCACTATTCAGAATACAAAAAGCGTACCTTAAACCCACAAGGGTGCCTTACTTTTATAACCAACACTGACTTGATCCTTGTAGAAGTTTAGCTTCAATGGATTCTGGCTCAATGCCTATCTAGGACTCTAAAATAGATAAAGATAAACTCCCTAAGAGCTTTATCCTTATCTAGGCTGAAGTCCTCCCTCATTCTAGGACTCCTGTAACTTATTCGCTTATCTCGGATTCCAGTATCTCCGTACCTCGGCGTCAAGTCAAGGACACGTTTCACCTCGGCTGGCACTTCGGTGCCACCTTGGCCACGTGTTGCTATTCGAAAAATATGTCCCCACACCATCAAAATAAATAATTTATATAATGTAAGAAATATGTCGCTATAGTAATCTTTACAATTTATGAGTGAAAATAAAAAAAAAAAGTAAGATTTTATGTTATTTGTATATATAATATATATTCAATATGATTTAATAATCTAAATTACTTTAATATCATGTAATAACTAATAATTTATATGTATATTTAATATTTTTATATATCTATATATATATAATTCGAGTTTCGGGTTACTCGGGTTGTTTGACGTCTTTGCCCAAGCCTGTCCAAATTTAATTCGGGCTTCTAAGTTTTTGTCTAAGCCTATACCAAATTTAAAAATATCTTATCCAAGCCTTAAAAAAATTCAGGCTAAGTTTGGGTTGAGCCCACCCAAGTTCCACCCTTGAATTGAATTTTTTTTTTTTCTTTTGATACCTAGAACACTCCCAAGGCAGAACCCTTAGGATCCACCCTTATAAGTCAAACTAAGGGAAGCTAGCCGATCCACTTAAACCGTCGGATTTCCACTCACCCTTACAAGCTAAACTGGGGGAAAACTAGCCAAACTGGGAGAAACTAACCGATTCACCTAAACCGTCAGACTTCCACCCTTATAAGCCAAACTAGGAGAAGCTAGCCGATCCACTTAAACCGTCGAATTTCCACTCACCCTTACAAGCCAAACTGGGGGAAAACTAGCCAAACTGGGAGAAACTAGCCGATTCACCTAAACCGTCAAACTTCCACTTGAGTAGTAGAGGATTCGAACCCTGATCAGTAAGGAGAGGAGCATACTCCCTTACCAATTAGGATGGTCCCTTGGTGGTGAATATTAATAATCACTTAATCAAAATATATTTGTGTTAATAGTTTATTTTAAAAATCATATTTATTATTGACATAAATATATTTTAATCAGATAATTATTAATATCCAATTAATATAATTTTTTATAACAATAATTTACTCAAAGAGTCTTCTACATCAAACGATTTAGATCATTGATAATCAATAAGAGCGAAATTCAACGCCCACCATAGGCCAACTCCCTCCAACTGTTCTTTGTGATTTGAATCTCTGGCCTGATTAGGGCCGACCCGATCTCAGCCCCGCACAATAAGTCAAGCCCAGCCTTAAGATGCACGATGCCCAGCAAGACCGGTCTAGCCCATCTTGTGGCACAATATTCCCAACATCCCTTTTCTTTGTACATCCTATACTTTCTATACTAAAATTTTATTTAAATATATAACAAATTTTATATTAACGCTACATTTGCTTGGACGAAAAATATTTTTAAATAAAAAATATTTTCTAAAAAAAAAATTCATAAAATATTTTATGAAGAAAATATTTTTATATGTTTGGTAGTGATGGTGGTAAAATGAATGTAGATGTGGTTGCATGGTGGTGGGCGGCAATGGTGGTGATAGTGACGATGATGGTGGTAATGACCATGGTAATGGTGTTGTGGTGGTGGAGGTGAGAGTGGCAGTGATAATGTGGTGACATTGATAAGACTTTAGTTCATAATTATTTTTTACTTTTTAAAAGTAAAAAATATTTTCTGTTTATATAGGCTTGTTTTTTGTTGATTATAAAAAATATTTTTTGTTGACTTTCATTTTTCATTGTATCAAACACCAGAAAATGTTTTCTGTCCAGACAAACGAAGCCTAAGATTAAGGACTAAAATAATCCAAGCTCAGGTATAAAATAAAAAATAAAAAATTATCATTTAAATATCATCATTCTCGCATTATTAGCTCAAGCCTGTATAATTGAACTTATCAACCAATTCATTCAATATTTTGTGTGACATAGTTAATCGTATGTAAGATTTAATTAATTTCAACTTTGCAAAACTTAATTCCCTTTAAGAAATTGTAACATAATTTATACATTTCAAAAATCACCATCTATTATCAATTTTAAATAATTCATCACTTCAATCAACTTTTTGTTTTCTTTTTTGAAGGTTTTTTTTTTTTTAATGAGCAAATATATATACATATATTTATATATATTATAACCGGGTGTCCACGACTATTATGAACAAATATAATAATTGATATTTTTTTGGAGCCTTTTTTTAACTAATTTTTGGGGGCCTAAAGCAATCAGCAATTGCTTGCCTCGAAAATCAGCAGTGATGTTTTACATATTTTGCACATAAGATCACTTTTTTTTCAAAAGAAATTCAAGAGTTAAAATCATAGGAAAGGCATAAAAAATTTATATGAACATCTTAATTTCACGTACTTCGAGTGTAATCTTTTTTCTCTTTTTTTTTAGTGTAATTTTCAAATTCCACAAGCAGCCTATGGCACCACTACAAGTTACAACAATTGTATAAATTCCATACGTTGTGTTTGGTTGGAAAATTTGGAAAGGGATTTGGAAGGGAAAAGATAAAAGGTGTGTGAAATTATGTGAAATATAGGTATATTTTATTCACATTTCACCTACTTTTTTCATTTCATTTTCTAACTCTTTCCTCAAATCCATCAACCAAACACAGTATTAATGTATCCATCCTTATGTAACATCAGTCTCGCCACAACGTCTCACATTGCTTAAATTCAAATTTGTAAATGACATTTGGATGATTAGTTGGTAAATCATGCAAATGTTGTGTATTCTTAGCTTGCATTATAACTTAAAATGTCCATCACATCTCATCAACAAAGAAAAAAAATTTAGTTCTGCATTTTGTGCAATTGGCAACTTATTTTTGATTTTGACAAAGAACTCTAATTAAACTAATTTTAGAAAACTATTTTGCATGGGGTTCCAAATCCAATTGAGGGTTACTCTATTATTGGTATTATTATATGTAATAACTTTTAGTTGTGTCACTTATGGGGCTGTGGAAGTTGACTCATCAATGTCTAGACAGAAGCAATTGGAAGTTGAAAGGAAACTAGAACTTCTCAATAAACATGCAGTGAAAAGCATTAAGGTATGGCTTACTATGGTATTCTTCTATGTGTTATTTTATTTTATATACTCGTTTTTCTGTTATCCCAAAGTCCCAATCATTGGCCATGTGTTTATATAAAGAAGAATAGAACAGTCAATGCAATAGCGCTTTTGAGTCAATTTAGGGGAGGAAAAGAGTAGTTTTTTGTGCACAGAAAGAACGGGACATAAAATGCATAAATACGAGATAAAAATTATTTGTATTTGTAGTTATTATTATGTTCGCATCTATAATTGTGAACATATCAAATAATAGTACAATTAATTTAGCAGTTACATGCTTGATATGTGATATAATTTGCTCTGTTTGGTTGGACAAAAAGTACTTTTCGTAATTTTTAGCATTTAACATAACAAAAACCAGTTTTTATGATCAATTGAAAACAAGATTTTTGAGTAAAAAATATCTTCCATTTTTTGATAACCATCCTTGTCCTCTTCATAACAAAAGACTACTAAACTACACATCTTCGCTTAGCATCCTAAACAAAAATGACTTCTTTCTATAAATATATACTACATGAGCTTGCTCTCTTCTTTTAGTTGCCTACCACCAAAGGGAGAACAGGAAATTATTTTACTTTCATCAACAATAAAAATATGATTGAACCTTGGAAGCATTGATATCCTTTGTTTACCAGCATTATTTCACTAACACCATTCTCCAACCGTTGCTGACGCCATCTTGCCACCACTACCACGCATTAATTTTAAGATCGTAATCAAATATAAGAAAATATTTTTTAAATAACTATTTTCTTAAAAAAGTCCGGTTTTTTTTTTTTTTTGGCAGAGTGAAGATGGGGACATTATCGATTGCATTGGCATATACAAACAACCAGCTTTTGATCATCCTGCCCTACAGAATCACACAATCCAGGTCTGCAATTTTTATTTTATTTTTTTCAAATATTTTGTTACTCTATACATGATGACATGTTAAACTTCGTGATTACTTCAACTGCAAATCCATGAAAAGCTAAAGATTGTTTTCATTTCAGATGACACCAAGTTACGATCCAACGATGGAAAGGACAATTGCAACAAAGAAAACATCAATAGAGAAAAAGAAGGGAGACTCTGCAGTGACGGTCACATCACAGTTATGGCAGAGAAGTGGAAGCTGTCCAGAGGGCACAATCCCTATTCGAAGAACACGAAAGAAGGACCTGATTAAAGCACATTCAGTGGAAGACTATGGCAGGAAGAAGCCCAGATTTTCACAGCACCTTGATGACACCATAGATTCATACCTTCAACTAGCAAACCACTCGGTACATGCGTGCATGCTCCGTTCGTTTTTACAGAAAATGTTTTTTAAATTTTGTAGTGTTTGATATGATAGAAAATGAAAATCGACGAAAAATGTTTTTCTTGGGCGAGAAATGTTTTTTTGTTTTTTAAAAATAGAAAATATTTTCCGAATTAGACTCTTACCACACCGTAACATAAAAAAATTTTAGAGATCAAACATTTTTGTCTCCAAAAGTAAAAAATTTGTTAATCAATTTCTATTGTCATAATAAGAGTTGTTATTAAAATTGGCCAAAAAGTTAAAAAAATAGATCTTTAGCGACAAAATTTTAAAAATATTGCTAATAAATACAAATCAATTTCATGCAAAAAAAAAATTTCATCTTTGAAACAAAAAATTTCTTCCCAAAAGATAGTAATTCATCAATGTCCAATTTAGTCGCTAAAAATACAACAATGACACTTTTGACAATTAAGATATTTCGTTCTTAATTTGTTTGAGTGCCAAAGCTGCCAGCAGCACCATCACACCACTATCACACTCACTGCCGCAACCCACTACTACCACCACCACCACCACCACCACACCAACACTATCATTACCACAAATCACTAGCACATCATTTTTAGGTCACAACTAACTATAGAAAAACAGTTTTTTTCTTTTTATTTTTTTTACAAAAAATAATTTTTTTTTATTAGAAATATTTTTAATGTTGGAAATGAGTCTTGGCATTTATAATTTTTGTTGTCATATATATATATACAGGAGGCAATATTGATAGCAGAAGGGTTCAGCTATTCAGGGGCTAAAGGAGATATAAAAGTTTGGAATCCTTTTGTTGAATCTGATGATGAGTACAGTACTTCCCAAGTTTCTTTGAAAAATGGCCCTTACATGAAGTATGAAGGCATTGAATCTGGATGGGCTGTTAGTAAATCATCACTTTCAATTATTTCATATATATATATATTATCTCTGTTTTTTAATTTTGATGTTGTTGAACTTATATTTTGTTATGCAATAATATATTGATGATGATGTCTATGTTCTTCAGGTAAATCCGAGTGTGTATGGAGACAGAAAAACTCGATTATTTGTGTATTGGACTGTAAGTCATTGAATTTAATATGTTGGTGCCCTAAATAAGTTTTAATGAAATGCTTTCACTAGGTCTCATTTCTTCTCTGTCATATTTGTTAATTCTTGAACAGTAATATATAGTTTGAGAAATATTTGAAATACATGTGAGTAAAAATCTTAACCATATGGTTGATGATGGGAAAATTGCTTCTAAAGGTCTGGGAAATGAGATAGATAATTGAGGTTAATATTTGTACAGTCATGTTGAGGGTAGTTCCATGTTAAAGTCAAAAATTACTTGAAGAACAAAAAAAATTCAAAATACTCTAATTCTAATAGTTAGAACACATATATCACCCCTATCACCTCTTTAAACGTTCCAAATCTCACTAGGAAAATATATTACACCATATCTAGAATCACATTTTGATTGAATTTTGACTTCTGCCCTTATCTCAATAATTCATGTCGCATCATCTAATGTTTTTATCTGAGTGAAATCATATCATATCAGCTGACTTTCCGTCTTATTAAAAAAAACACACTCCCATTATTCAAGTTCACAACTACCATGCCATAGGTATATTTTAATGCTTCGTGGAATCAACAATATGATCATTTGGCATTATAATAGACCAAGTGAAAAAGAAAAAAAATAAAAATAAATAGAAGATGAGTATGAAACAAAAACTTAACTATAAACTATTAATAGTTTTTTTTTTTTTTTGATATCATCTATATTTGATGTGAGTTATTTCTAAATTTTAGTTTGCTCTGTGTATTAAACAGGCAGATTCATCACAGAGAACAGGATGTTTTGATCTAACCTGTCCTGGTTTTGTTCAAACAAACAGTGAGATTGCTCTTGGTGCTGCAATCTATCCAATCTCAGTCACTGGAGGCCTTCCTTATGAAATCACTCTTTACATCTTTAAGGTTAGACTACAAATCAATCAAGCTTCTTAAATTAATCTTGTTATTATAAGACTTGAAAAAACAGCTTTGCTTTGTTCCATTTTTCCAAAAACACTTTTCTAGAAAAATCTATTTTTTTGTTTTTAATGAATTTTTTTAATATTTTAAGCAATTTTTTTTTTTTTACTTTTTAGACATACCTATCATAAATATACCTAAAAAGTAAAAAAATTGTGAATTTTTTTTTTCACTAAATACCAAAAATATAAAAAAAATACGAGAATTCAATACATTTTTTTTTGTATTTTTATGTATTTATTAATTTTTTAAAATATTTTTTCACAAAATTTTTACTTTTTAGATACATCTAAATAAGGTGCATCTAAAAAAATAAAAAAAATGTTTAAAATTTTAAAAATATTCACTAAAAAAAAAAATAAAAAAAATTCAGTTTTCAAAAATCTTAATCCAAAAAACTCAAACCACACACACTGATAATGGTATTAGATGATCAATATATGGAATAGTATTTAATATAGGACTAATTACTCTTTTACTCCTTCAAAATATGTCCTTTGTGTCATTTTGGTTTATAACATTTCAATTGTCTTAATTTTGTCCCCAAAGTATCAAATGGATGTTAGTATTCATGTTAGAATCATGGGTATTTTGGAATAAAAAATTACACGTAAAAAACAAAAATTACCCTTTACAAATTGACACAATTAAAATATTTAGAGAGGTTATATACAAACATAAAATTTATACAAAGAACTTAAACATAATGATTTGATTGGTTTTTGAGCCAATCACTTTAGAATAAAGAGTTCATTGAGATACTTTTACTTACATAAATAATATTGTCACATCATTCTTGTGTAAATTTTTATATAAGAATTATGGTGGAATAGCATTTTTCAAATATTTATGATCAAAATAACACGAAGTGCACACTTTAAGAACTAAAAGTGTAAAAAAAAAAAAAATTGATTAAGTACAATTTTTTATTACAAAAATGCCCTCAATTGTGCCAATGCATATTGACACGGCATCAGGACTACTTTAACACACATTTTAATAATTTGAAAATAAAATTGGCACGATTAAAATGTCGACAACCAAAACAAAACAAATCGCATATTTTGAAGAACAAATATCTAATGAACCCTTTAATAAAAGAAAGGTGAAAATGTCCATTTCTCATGTTCTTTATTGTTGTGTATGCATTTTCCAATTTTGACAAACAGGATCCCAACACCAGCAACTGGTGGGTGCAATATGGAGAGACAATCAACATAGGCTACTGGCCACCTTCTCTCTTCACTTTGTTAAACCACCATGCCCAAACAGTTCAATGGGGAGGTGAAGTTTACAGCTCCAAGCTAGGAAGAACTCATCCCCACACTAAAACAAACATGGGCAGTGGACACTTCCCCGACTACTTCAGCGGCAACTCTGGTTGTGTGAAGAGGATACGAGTTCAACAGAATTCTCTGGACTTGATGTTTCCGCCATGGGTCGAGACTTATGCTGACGAATATGATTGCTATGATGTTTTTTATCTGGGAGATTATGTTGATGATCCTGAGTTTTACTATGGAGGGCCTGGGAAATCTTACAAGTGCCCTTGAGGACACTCCTGGTGTTGGCAACTGGATTGGTTTTTTTTTTTTTTTTTCCTTCTGTTTTTATGATTCGTTATGCACCCATAAAAATTGTTGGACACTCTACTTCTCATAATTCATATATTTATTAATATCATTTTACCCTTGCGTCAAACTATCCAAAGGGACAACCTAAAATCCATTTCACCATCTTCTCTTCTTCCGACCTCCATTGGCACGAACTCCAACAGCCACACCAACCTCCTCCCCAGTTCCCCCCACCACCACCACCCAGTTCCTCCCCACCCCTGGCTGCCACCCCCCCAACTCTTGCCCCTCGGCGCCCTTCCATGCCCCTCCCCAACTCCCCTCGTGACCCCACAACTCTCGCAGCCACCTACCCCCTCAACTCAACCACTGCCCCCATGATCCCACACCCCTGCAGCCCTCTGTCGTGTGTGCGAGAGGGAGATAGATCTAGGGTAGAAAAAGCAGAAGAATAAGGAGAGATCTCTAGGTTTCAAAAGAAGTCACAGTGAGGTGGTTCGCACTGGAAGCAGGAGGAGGTATAGAATGGTTTTGGGGATAGGGAGGGAAGGGTTAGGATTTGAGAGGAAGAGAAGGAAAGGGGGCGACGTGCAACAGGAGGGAAGGCAAAGGGCTGGGAGGATGGGGAGGGGAGGAGGGGGGAAAGCAGTGGCAGAGGTAGATGGGGGCAGGGTTTGGATTAATTGGAGGGTTCAATGGAAAACAGAAAAATTCAAATGTTAAAAGGAATAGGTATCTAACAATTTTAATGGGAGGCATTGAAAGGCTCCCGTGTGCTCACACCACGTAGTAGGATATAAACCAGACTTGCTAGATAATTTCTCCCAGTACTTGTTTTAACTGCCAATACAAAGTGATGCAAAAATGCAAAACAATCAAAATGCAGTAATGGAGCAGAACAGTGTCATTTACAATTATAGTCGGATCTCTATTTTTAGTGGAAAAATATTTGAGATCCTAAAAAAATATTCACAATTCTACCCACAATAATGTTGTAAAATATATGTCAACCTTTAATTTGTTACACACTGATAGTATGCCCAACTTCTATGCCAAATCATTGTGGGTGAATTTATGAATATAAATGTGTGAGTCTTTAGCATTACTCTCTTTTTTTTTTTTTTAAATTTTTGTGTGTGTGTCTGTGTGTGTGTGTGTGAGAGAGAGAGAGAGAGAGAGAGAGTAATCAACTGCTAAAACACCAACCTCCGCCCTACATTTAACAGGAACCATTGCCTTGAGGCAACTATCAATCTGGCATACAAAGAAGGCTCTACGCCCCTACAAATTAATACAACAGTAACTGAAAAGAAACTATCATTATAACAATACCTGATTTATCTCATAATCTTCAGACACATATATACATATATGTATCACCTATAATTTTAAACACAAAACAGTTCGCAAAAACATCAAACATCAAAAACTACAAAGAAATCAACCCACCAACCACCACACCAATTTGGGTGATCCCTCACTGTTTCAGCTAAGCCGAGTCGTACTGTTTCCTTTCTTCTTGTATAGACTGGAAAATCCGAGCCACTGATTCAGTTGCAGATCTAGCGTTGTGAGGCACGACTTTGATCACTCTTGTCGCCGGCTGCTCAACATCATGCAGCTGAGGGACTTCATCTAAAGTGTGAGTGGAAGGAGAGGTCGGGAAAAGAGGAAGCGCATTTCTTCCATTGGTGGCAGGACCTACACCAAATCCCTGTGCTCTCTCCCCAGGACTACTTGCCGTACTGCCTTGCAACTCGCTTTCTTTAGATGCACGCAGCCTCACAACATTTGGAATCACTCCTCCGTTCTTCTGGGCTGTCAGCACATTACACGAGCCTGATAACTGACCGGACTGACCAGGTTGACTGGCTAAGCCCGAGAAAACTGGATTGATGACCGGCATGCCACAAGGAGGGAAATAGCTGTGGCCGACCGGAGGAGAAGTGGGAGGAACCCCGATCCCTTGATAATGGTGGTGAGGAGATGGAACGCTATATGCAGGATTTACGAAATTACCCATCATTGGATTTGATCCTGGAGGTCCACAAGATCCAAAAACCGGGCCCATGAATCCATGTCCAGGGTATGGCTTGTATATTAGCCCTTCGGATGGAGACATTACAGGAATCAACCATTGGTGCCCGGTGGGTGGTTGATGGAAACAAGGACTCAATTTGGAGTCTGCAGTTACAGTTGTCGATAGTGGGTTTCCCGATAATTGTTTGCAAATCGAAGGTTGACTCACGTGTTGTGCGGAAGAAAGAGATGTCTTTCCGACAGCATTTTCGGCAGAGCATTCCATGTTACGATTTGGGTTCTCAGAATCGTCTTTATGCTTTGCAATTTGCGGAGATGGTTTAACAATATACTCCAATGGAAGTTTCTTTGCGGAAGAGGCCTTTAATGGTTCACCCAAATAAGCACCATCTTCAAGCAAAAGATGTGGGGATCCAGCAATTGATCTCTGGACCTGTATGAATATCCAGAACTATACTCAAATCCAGGTTCATACGTAAATGAAAATTATTGTGAATCACATTTCAGTTAACTGGGAAGATAGTCAACATCGAAGATTTCCGTACCTTTATCAATCTATGCAATTCAAATACTTGAACAGCAAACACTCTTTGTTGACTGAAAAGGGTAAGAGGGATCAGATCATAAACACAAAAAAACAATTTCACTAGGCTTGGCTTTTATAAACTTGTAACGATCAGTAGGTATAAACCAAGTTTTAAGTAGCCATTGATTCACAGTCAAGCACCAGATTAATATCAAGTCCAGATTTAATTAAACTCTACATGGAAGAACTTGAAAACTCTGAAAACATACAGATCATACAATCACATGAGAAACCAAATCCGAAACACAAATTAATGGCATAGACAAAGATACGGCACTCTTTTATACACATTAGGTGAAAAAGAAACAAAAATGTACACAACACAAAATCATGTACTTGATGGTAAAAAAAAAATAGTTAAAGAATAGACACAGAAAATTTTGGATGGCACAAAGATCGAGTATTTTGGGCACCCACTACAGGAAATATTCGAATAAACCAAAATACTACTACATGAAAATAATCTTATTCACCACCATAACATTCACTAGTTTCAATTGTTGGGTATTATAAAAAAAAAAAAAGAAAAAAAGAAGGACAAAATGTCCCAAAACTCCAAATATCATCCATTACTTACTTGTTCCTCTTCTTACTCCAATCCGACAACTGCTAGAAAAGGTGTACTTTCCCAAATGTGCAGGGTTGAAACCCAAGAAATACCAGAATGAAAACTAACTAAAGGAATTCCGAAGGACAGGCGCAAATGGACAATGAATTGAGAATCATCCACCATCTAGCTACTCACCTTGCGCAATACACATCAGTTCGAAATGGATATAAGATGATCCACCGCGAAAAATGCCAACTTCAAGGGAACAGCCAGACTCCACACCTGAGATCTTCCCTCCCTTGAGGCCTTATTTCCAACTTTTTGGCTCAAATTGGACAAAATATTTCCAAACCACAAGTATTAATACTCAATATTTGAATTGTTAGAAAATACAAAATGGTTGCAGCTTTTAAATTCTACATTAGATGACTACATCATGTCCCGGTACAAATATCACTATTCACTACTCTTCTCCAAAAAATATATTAATACTTTCCCAAAGTTCCTAATATCCTTTACAATCTTCTTCCAATTCTCTGGATGGGGGATTAGTACGAAGGGATCTTACAGGGAATGAGACTGAATCAGCTAGGACAAGACTTTTAAAAACAGCCCTAAAGCGGTTCCTCCTTTCTATGTATTCAACAACCAACTAACAGAGATGAATTGAGCTGCAGAACATCACTTGAGGAAAACATTAGCAAAGCTAAACAAATTTAATAGAATTTGATGGACAAGAAGTGTTCTCCAAAAATCTTGTTCCTATCCGCCTCTTCTCTTCTAGGTGGATCAATCTCCACTTGAACACCAAAAATACTTTAACTCGTGCTGACTTCAAATCATAAATATCACTTGATTAATTGTTTAGGAAGCATACATAAATATGTATACACACAGGTACTTGGGTATGATAAACAAGACTACAGAATGGTTTTGACTTAATAGAAAATTCTGGTACTTCAGGTGATGCATAGTTCTTTGTCTACTTATATAGGCTGCTTCCCCTTTTGGAGCATTTTTATAAATATTTCTAATTATAAAAATAAAATTTGAACACATAAAAAAGTGTATTCAACCAAAAGGCATACAATGGAAGCAAGAAAGTCCTACGCAAACAAGGAGGTCAAACAAATAAGCCCACAAGAAACATTCAACTAAGAAAGGAAATGCACTAGATTCTATGCAAACACATAAACGCAAATTCATCTGCCCAAAAAAATAAATAAATGGACAAATCTGTAATGGGAGGCCACCGCTAAGTCAATAATTGCATAACAATTGAAACAAAACTATGCATAACAACACTATATGATTTATGGTGCACAACACTAACCAACAAATAATCATCAAAATATGGATTTCAAAGCCAATGGATAGTAAGTGTAGAAAATAAATTATATTTGAGTGCATTTTAAATCTGACCAGTCCTTTCACAAGACAGGCAATCACAATAAGCCATTGTCAATGTTCTCTTCGCTAAAACTTTAATTTAAAAAAAAAAGAAAAAATCACTTTACAGAAAAAGAATTGCCAGCAAATGTCAAAAGGCCCCCCCGGCTTTAATGCAACTATCTAATTGTATCAAAATTTTCCATTAACTTACAGCAGAACCTTTTGACTATTTTTCATACACCGGTTTAGCCATCAGTTTATTCCATATCATATTTATTTCCACTGGTCTTTCTTTTCCAATATTCAACCCTGTTGCTTATGAATTAGTTGCCATGATATTAAACTTCCTACCAAGTAAAATGAACAATTATGATGGAAGCTCAAATGTGATCTGCCAAAATGTAAAATATTTGAGAAACTATTAATCAGAAAAGAAACTTACTTGACTATTGCTTTTCTCGCTTTCCAAAAATGTTTCTGGCCAATAATTCCTACAACATCGTCAGGGGATATATCCATGCCTGATATAGAATCCACCATGGAAGTTTCCGAGGCATCGTCACCTCTCTCCCCATTTCCTGCCTGTACTGACCAACTTGTCTTGTCTTCATGATATCCACTGCCATTAGTATTAGGACTTCTCAGCTCTTCTAGACAAGGATCTCTTCTAAGTATGGATGAAAATCCATTTTCTACGCCTCTCACAGGCTCATTTGAGACATCAATCCCACACATACTGTTGTGTAGCTGTGCCCTGGCTCTGGATTTGTGATTTAAACTAGTACCAGTGCTTGGTATTCTATCAAAATTGTTTGCAAGGCGGTCTCTATGTTCCTGACCTGCAGATGCATCAGTTTGTTTCCATGGACCTTCAGTCATTTCTTTTGGGTTCTTCTCATCCTGGCTTCTGCCTTGTCTCAAATTGGAACTTATAATGCTAGTTTGTTTTGGCTCTTTATCACTGGTATTTTTAATATTCATTGAATGACTCACATATGCTGGTCTGGAGGAAGAGATTTTTCCCCTATCCATGCCATTAGAATTTTTGCTATGATCTTGACCCATTTCTGACGGATCTAAGATAGGAACCATAAATTCCTCTTCATCTAGCTTCTTTTTCTGCTCAAGTTGTGCCAACGGGGTGTTGAAATCAGAATAGCCAGCATATGACTTCTCAGCAGGATGCGTTGAACGAGGTACAGGAAGTGGAAAAAACATACCCCTTTCATGACCACTTCCCTGCAACCACAAGTTATTTAAAGTATCAGGGACATAGGAGCAGATTCTACAGGAGTATAGATACAAACAGGCTAAGCTTAATCCTCAAATGTGATTATAATAAGGACAAAAGTCCAAGAAGATGAAGAGTGGAAACTTCAAAAAATAAAAATAAAAATAAAAATCCCATAAGAGGGGTAAGAGACTTGAATAGGGAGTGTGTCCATAATGGAAATAAAAAAGAAAGAGGAACATGTTCAATCACAGTCGGTCTACAGGAGAAGTAGCCAATTAACGGGCATAACATGAGTTATAGGTTGGCACTAAGACACTTCAGTTCGGAGAAATTGAGGTTTCAAGACTCCAAAAAACATGACAACACCAGCCCAAGTGTTGCCCTCACAGACATAGGGTTAAGCGGGTAATGGGTTCTTCATTGTGCATTAGCAACCTCTTTCTTTTTGTGCCTTTTGAGTGGGGATTGGGAGCTTTTTCATTCCAGTTTTGGGAGTTATGAGGAATTTATTTGTTGAATTATGCAACAAACAATAAATTGTCATACCAAATTTCAATGTTAACACAACACTTATCCCCCCACCTAACAACCAAGCATCCATATATATATAGACACATTTTTTATTCGCACTGAGTGTCTGGATCAAAGCCCAACTAATCCCCAGGGGTACATAGGCCCTCAACAAGGCAATCAATCATCCATATGAAAAACAATATCTCCTGAATGCTCAATCAGCTCATTAAAACACCTCAACTTAACCAAAAGAAATGATAGAACTTCATTTTCCTTGGAAGACAACAATAGTTACTCAAGCCTATTAGAAACAAAAATATGAAATGAAACACATAAATCATGTTTTCTTATCTTCAAACAGTTCTATAAATAAACATCAAATTAGGCACCAAAGACGACAATTAATTCAAACAGAACAACACAGAACCATCACTAAAATTAGATGCCTAAATCAAAGAAAGCATGAATTTAAAACAACAAACCCATAAAAAAATTCCAACACACCTGGCTTGAAGATGCTGGGGGAACCACACTGGCAGAGTTATTGGGGTTCAAAGGCAACACCCCATGGTTGAATCTCTGGGAAGGGATACTGAGCTGTTCATAAAGGGCCATCTTGTTCCTTGGGGGAGCTCTTGGCCCTCCTTTCTCTGTATCATTAACATGAAGCCTTGGGAACATAGGTCCCATAATTTTCTCATCATCTTTCCCTCTCTTCATCTTTCCTTTCTCTCTCTTTCTTTCTATTTATATCTCTGCATTCAACAACGCAAATTCCAACTACAATAACTGATTATTTCATAAAACTCACCTGAAAACCCCATGAAACATACCACCCAGCTGTCAAAATCGGATTTTTCTTGAAAAATAGAGAGATTCCTCAGGAAATCAGACCACCAAAACCAAAACCCACTTGGAGAAACCTAGATTTCACAAACCCGGACGCCTAGATCGATCCTTTGTCTTGAAATTAAGCGATTTCTCAATACTTCAAAGCCAACCCAGTTGGGGAAAAACTGATCTCTAGCTGAAATTGATGAGGAAAGACCAACACCCACTTGCAGAAATCCAGAATACAGAAAACCCAAAAAACCAAAAACCAAAAAAACCAACCTCCTTCTGAAGAATAGAGAAGTGACCCAGTATGTGAAACAGTACTTTCTTGAGAAATTGATGAAGAAGATAGAGAAAGGACGTGTTAATCTTACACAAACGATGCTAAAATCTATGCGGATTGTCGGATCGAAAGAGAGATGAAAGAACAGATTCGGCAAAGAAAACGGAGGGACGTCGCTGAAGATCGCAAAAAGGTCTGTGAAGAAGGGAAAGGGCAAAAGTGCGAGTTTTGTGGGTCCACTGTGGATAGAACTAGAACGAAAGTGATAAAAGAAATAATTAAATAAATTAAACAAATAAATGTTTTCCAATAAAAAGAGTCGAAAAGATAAGGTATGGATTGTCTTCTGTTAAAAAGAGTTGAATACATCTTTAAAAAGTACTTATTGACAATAACGTCATTTATATTTTTGGTAGGGAGAATAACAAATGTTTATAAAAATAATTTTAGATTAATAAAAATTTTACGAATTTTAATAATTAAAATTATAAATTTTTTCATAAAAAAATAATTATTTAAAAAAGATTCTACTGGTGTGTAATTTTTTCTTATTTGGTATGCATATTACAATTAGTAAATAAATAAATAAATGAAACAACAAAGAGAGATTTATTTATAAATCTTTTTTAGTGGACTTATAGTCTAATAAATTCACAAAGTTTTATTGTATTTCATCAAGTCTCATATATTTAGACTTGTGTCTCATAAGATTCTTTTTTTCTTGATTTATAATTTTTTTTTTAGGCTATTGTACCATTTGTTATATGTTGATAGTACATATTATACACAATAGGATATATATATACATTTTTCATGTTTTGTTATTTTTGTTTTTGCAATTTTAGTCACTAGAGATCTTCGAAGAATCAGTGGATACAGTTTTGTAGGACTTTCATTTATACGTTGATAGTGAGAGAACATTAGAATATTATCTTCTTCCATTATTGCAGTTCGAAACTTTGTTTGTTTGTTTGTTTGTTTGTTTGTTTGTTTGTTTTTTTTCCCATTCAGTTTTACAATGTGTTTTTTTTTTTTTTTTCCCTATTATTGCGGTTTTGAAGTTCATAATTGTTGGACAAAGGTTAGAGAACATTCGAATACTATCTTCTTTCACTGTTGCGGTTTGAAATTTTATCTTATTTTATTATTGAAGTTTCGAAGTTTTGTTTTCTTCCATTGTTGTGGTTTCGAAGTTCATAATTGTTGGATGAAAGTTAGCACCATTTCTATTTTGTAACTGCATGTAGGTATGCGTTTGTTCTGCAATATTTATGTATGTTCAAAATTGTTCAATAATTTATTAAAGTTATATTTGACTTTTTGTTTCAAGATGGGATTGATATGTACTAGTGTGTATATGCTTATTGGTTTGATATTTCGGTGAATGTGAATATTCATATCCATTGAAGTCATTATTATTGTCGATTATCATATTTGAATATTTTGCATTTGTTGATGTAAACTTCAACATCAGAAGCATATGATGGTTGCATGATATGCAATGTAGATTGATAATTGCAAGATTATTGCATAATGTGAATATTCACATATTATTGGTTATTGTATGAGTTTTGCATTTTTTTTTTTTTTTTTTGCATGATTATTACATTGTATGAATATTGGAGTCATTGCTTGTTGTAAACTATCACATTGTAATGTGTTACAATTGGTGTTATGGTCATCACATTATTAATCAATATTAATATTACATTCAAGAATAGTCATATCAATGCAAACAATAATGTGTCATTTTATTAGTATGCATTTGTAATGTAAAAGTTCACATCAATATTTATTTATCACAATCCACATTAAGCCAATGGTTGTGTATACAAATTTAAGCAACCATCAGCAATGTGGATGTTCACAGTGTCTACACTTCGATCGATGTAAATATTCACAACAATGCTTCTTCACGTCGGAGTAAGGTAGACAATTTAAGGTTTTAGGAATGTGAGAGATTTTTTCTTTAGAACAAGAGATGGATTTTCTCTCTGAAATGAGAGAGAGATTTTTTTTTTCATAAAATAAAAGAGAATTTCTTTCCTTGAAATAAGGGATTATTATTATTTTTTATTATGTATTAGTTTTAAAATAGAAATACACCTAAAAACTTTGGAATGATGATTTTGTCATATTCCATTAGATAGGATCTAATGAAATATTAGACAGGATCTAATGAAATATTAAAAAAGAAAATAAATCAAATAGAATATAACACTTAAAAATAAGACTTTCTAAATAATGATACAAGAAAAAATTACAAATAAAAAATTTAAGGTAAAATATTTCAAAAATATAGAAAATATTTTTTAATTACACTAGTGTCACCAGTTGCATCGGACCCACGTAATTTCCTTCGTGAATGGATAAGATCGATCAAGTTCGGCCCATGAAAGATTATAAAAGCATTGGCCCATAGCACGAATGAACAAGCATATATGTCACCGTTGGTGCCGAACAACGGAACTCTATTTGACCTCAAAATATATCTCAGCACGTTTAATTTAAATTTATAAATTTTAATTTCTATTATATCATAATATAAATTTATTAATAAGGGTAACACATATTAAAATTTAAAATAATTTTTTTTTCTTCTCATGGTATACACTAACCAGTCGTTCCTATTAAAACATCAACATCCTTGTTTTTATTATTTTAAAACCCTAAACCCTAAAAGAAAGTTTGAACAAAATCAAATAGTGGATGAGAGTAATAATCAAAATAGTTTTTTGAAGCAACTCATAAAAAATGAGGTAAGTATTCATATAAAGGAGTTCAACAATTTTTGTAGAGTACCATTAATTATTTTTCATATCGTTTTTTTGACAAAAATTAAAGAGCCCAGTAGTTAGATTAACAATAACATATTATTAAAGTTGTTCTTATTTTGTCATTTAAATAGTACATTATTTGAGAACTATTCTTTCTTATTAGTGCCTGATGTTTATGAGCTTATAAATTTGGTTTTTATTTTTTCACGAGCATTCTTGTGGATAATTTATAATATATATATTTTTTTCTATATTGAAAAGTTTTATAATGTTTATGTAAAAGTTTAATTTTTTTTCCTGTATTTGAGAATTATTTTCTGTATTGAAAAGTTTTTGAAATAATTTAGTTTTTATAATTTGTTTATTGTTTATTATTTGTGTTTACCTTGAGGGTAATTTGGGAAAAATAATAGGGTGTAATGAGAGTAAAATAAAATTTTAAATAATTAAACAAGGTGTATTTAGAAATTAGGTGTACTTAGGGGTTGTTTGGGACTTTTTGACTTTTTTGACTAAAAAGTAGAGGGAAAAAAAATGATTGTTTGGGATAACTTTTTAAATTTTTACTGAAAAATATGTATTAAAATATTGTATGAAATACCAAAATTACGGTCTTACCCTTCTGAGTGGAGATATGCTTTCCGTACATGTCAGTGAAGTTGTCAAACTTGAGACAGTGCACTGAGCTGCACTGGTTTTGTTTTTTTTTTCTTTTGTTTTTATTTATTTTTTTTCACCCACGAGCCGTGCAAATTTTTTTTTTTTTTTAAAATTATTGTGCTGAATTCAATAATGTCATAATGGTGGCAGCCCAATAGTACAATTACTGGTCTGCAATATAAAAAAAATAGCAAACCAAAAATAAATAAATAAATAAATAAAATTAAAAGCCAAAAAAAAAAAATTAAAATGCAACAAATCAAACAAAAATGAGTGATGTGCTACTGTTGATCAACAAATGTGCATTTTTTGGGGTTGCATTATGCAATAATGTTTTCAACATCTCATACTTTTTTGCCATTTTTTTTTTTTTTTTTTTTGGGGGTCCTCTTTTTCATATTCTCCTTAAGAAGATGAGATTTCACGCTATAAATACATTATCGTAGTTGTCACATGAAATACACACATACTTCCTTCATATTTTCTATGTTAATTTGTGGTGATGAAAAATAATATTATAAGTTTATAAATTATTTCAATAATGTTACTAATGAGAGTGAAACAAAATTTCCAAAATTAGAAGATACAAATGCAAACTTTTCAGAAATTTTTTTTAATTATTTTTATTATCTCAAAAATTTAAAAGTACAATTACAATGTTAAAAACCTGATGTGTTTACGAATTTTTGGTTGTTGATAATTACAATCACCTTGCTTGTTTCCACTTTTCAAAAAATACTTTTTAGAAAATTTTACTTTCTTATTTTTCGTGTTTTTTTTTTGTTTTTATTGAATTTTTTTAATATTTTAAGTAATTTTTTTTACTTTTTAGACACACTTAACATAAATATACCTAAAAAGTAAAAAAATTGTAAAAAAAATCTTTTAAAAATTCACTAAATATCAAAAATACAAAAAAAAATAATACAAGAATTCAGTACATTTTTTGTATTTTTATGTATTTATTAATTTTTTAAAATATTTTTTCACAAATTTTTTACTTTTTAGATACATCTAAGTAAGGTGCATCTAAAAAAAGTAAAAAAAAAATGTTTAAAATTTAAAAAATATTCACTAAAAACAAAAAAACACGAAAACAAAAAAAGTCAGTTTTCAAAAAATTTAATCCAAAAAACTCAAATCAAACACACTGAATATTATTTTCGGTTGTTGATTTCTTCATCGTTTCTTCAAAGTCATGTAAAAGTCTAAAACATACCTAGATATAAGATACATTACATTTATGAATAAAAATAGAATTCATCAAACAAACCAACAAACCAGGGGAAAAGATAAGAGACATAAATTGTCAAAAATTTAGAAAATCCATAAAAATGCAAACACAAATTCATATGCCTATGTGAACATCCAAAATATGGAAGTCAAAAAAAAGGTAAACAAATTCATACCACCGTCTTGTACTGTGGATTAAAAAGTCGAACATGGTGCAGAATAGGCTAAACAATTTGTGCAAAAGGGGGTTATGTACGGATTTTTGACATGGGCAAAAATATTGGTCTGCAAGTGATGTTACTTTCTACTTTGGGAGATACGGGCCGAAATGGTGAAGATCTGGTCAGCGGTGGTGCAGATCTAGACACCAGCTGGTCCTTCCCTTCCGGTACTAGTGATACGCACTCGTGTGTTGGGACGCTTTTGGTGATGTTGTAAGGGGAGGTTGTGGCGGAGCTCCGGCAGTTGGCGGTATGAGGATGAGGGACTGTCGATGGCTTCAATTCGTGGTTGTTTAGCGTCTGTTTGGAGAAGGACGGTTTTGGTGATGCTATAAGGGGGAGGTTGTGGCGAAGCTCCAGCAATCGGCAGTGTGAAGGTGAGGAATTGTCAGCGGCTTGACGGAGGAGTATTTATGCGTGTGTTTGGAGAAGGAGAGGAGATGTTGAGGTGAGACCCTCTATAAACCCTAGTGTCCCTTTAATAATTGTATTCTCAGAGGAAGGGACAAAAGTAAGGGCAAAATTGTCTTTTTTCCCTATGAGTATTCAGCCCTAGATTCCCGCCCAAATATTGTGAATAGTATAATTTTTTTTTACTTTTTTAATGACTTTTTAACTTTTTATCTTTTTTAAGTGATACTAAACAAGAACTTAATGATTTTTTAGGTGTAAATAGAATCTCCTGCCAAACAAGGATCATTTACTTGGTGAGTTGAGTGTCAAATAAGTTGGTCAGGTAATTATTGACATCGTATGTAAAAGATTAAACTCTACTCGGTATTTTATCTCTTTATATTTAATTATATATATTTTTTGTAAAATTTAATTTGAATTTATTATGATTTAAATTGTATATTTTGTAATTTTATAGTAAAAGTTATCTATACAAAATTAGATTTATGAATAATTATAAATACAGAAACAAATCATGTTTTGTTTTACAAAATGAATGGTTTAATTTTATTATTCTTTTTATAAAATAAAATATGATTTATTCTTGTTTTTTTTTTTTTGATCGGTAAATATTAATTGTTAATTGTTAGATTAGTACTCATAAGAAAAAAATATGATTTATTTTTGTATTTATAGATATCTGATGAAATTAATTTTTTTTATATAAATGACATTTATTATAGAAGCAGACGATTCAAATTATCCAATGTAAAAACTCTTGCATGCTTGCCTAGCCATTCATTGAGTGGGAAGTCCATCGTTACCCTTTGTCTGTGATGACAGCACGACTATGGGATTTGAATACTCTTAAACTTGTTTAGTGAGAGGCTAGGATAAGCTACAAGATGGGTTCTGTTAATCTAGATTAGGGAAAGCTATAAATGGAAAGAGCACAATATAAAGGGTCTCTTCTCACATATTGCACGGCTATGATTTGAGAAATTAGTTAAAAGTTAATTTTTTAATTTTTTAATTTTTTTGTGTATAAAAAATATAAAGTTAATTTGATTTAAAATAAATGAAAAAGTTAAAAATTAATCTTTTTTTTTTTTAACTTCTCAAATGGCTCGTAGTATGCACATCCTCAAATTCTTTTCAATCATTTTAGTTCTTAGGTATGACGTGGGCATCAAAAGAAGTGTTTCAGCAACATCTCTACCAGTTTAGTTCACAATTTTATTAGCCTTGCCGGTTTTATGGAAATGAGGGTTCGTGTCACTATTTGATCTATTTGCATAAATCATCCCTATACAATTCGTGTATTTAATAATTTTTTTCCTTATATAAACTTTATTTGTATAACATTATATTTTCTTAATAAAAATATTAAATATATAAAATCTTTATAATATCTACAAAATTTCCATACATATTGATGTAATAATGATATTTTTACAATTATCAAATTGTAGAGATTGGGTTGTCATTTTAACCGAATCAATATACATCATCCCATTTGTGGAGAAGTACTACAAAAACCAAACAGATCCTTACTAATTGCCCCATCATAAAACTTATTTCCAACCTCTTTTTGATTCCATCATAAAAAAAATTTAGAAAAAATTACAACTTAGTGAAATCTTCACAATTTAATTATAGATACATGAAAAAATTTAAGAATTTAATTACTAATGTGTATAAAGTATACCATTTATTTAAAATTATTTAATGAAAATTTCACTAAATTGCAATTTTTCTTAAAACGTATATTCAAACAGTTGTTCTTAAGTTTGTGATATTTCTTGACTCTTTCACTTGAGTTTACTTTTAAGAAACGATCTTCTCAAATTTATTTGAAATGATTTAAATAATTATATTTTTAATTTTTTTATAAAAATATATACAAAAAAAATAATAATATAACTTAAATAAATACATTTATATAAATAAGTATTCTTAGTTAGAGAATGTCAAATAAAAAACTCCTGAGATTTTGATATGTATGTATAGACAGTAAAAGATAGGGCAGTGGATTAAAGATAACAATATCCAAGTGCTCTAGTAGGGGGAATCAACGAGCCTACTCTTTTTGTCGCCTTTAGGGGGAAAAAAAAATCTATTTAATGGTCATGTCATATGTAAAATATCACTAAGGTCAAGTTTGGGAAGACTAAATAAGTGTACTTTTTGACTTTTTATGAAATATGGGTTGGATTTGGGTTGGGTTTGAAGTGATGTGTTAGAGAAGTGATGTGACTTAAATAAGATGATGTAACTTAAATAGGATAGTGACTTTTTGACTTTTTGAATTTTTTTTAGGATGCCAAACTTGGCCTAAGGTTTCGTCTGAGACGTGGTTTAATTTTTGACATTTAATTTTTTTTAGTCTGGAGTTAACAAATTTTGATAAGAATAGATTTTTTAATTTTTTAATTTTTTAATAAAATTATTATAATTTAAATATAATATTTTATCTTATTAACTTTTTAATATATTTTATCTTTTTATAATTAAAATAATTCTAATCTAACCCAAACTTTCACGCCAAACGAACTCTAATTTTGCCAAAGATATTCAGAATTATTTTTCTGGAAATCATGAGGCTCATGCTCGTAGCCCTCCTAAAAAAAAAAAAAATTAAAAATCTTAGAAGTATACAAGATTAAGGCCAAGTTTGGGTAAAGCTAAATAATTCAAAAAGTCAAAAAGTTACTCAAAAAGTTAAAAAGTTAACACTATTCACCAAAAGTCAACAATTACGGTTGCACAACTCTTAATTCAAATTTTCCTCTAAAAATCAATTTTCACAATTTTTTATTACACATTTTTCCATAAAAAGTCAAAAAGTTAACCCAAACATCCATATTTTCAACCTCAATTTTTTTGTCCAAAAAGACAAAAAGTGCACTTATTTAGTCTTCCCAAACAAGGCCTTGGTTTGGTTTTCTTTCCAAGCTATATAATCATAAAAGACAAAAAATAAAAGTTATAAAATCACAAAAAGATAAAAAATTACAAAAGTATCAAAATATTTCATATATAAACAAAAAGTTAAAAAAGTAGCATTCTATACTAAGGCCTTGTTTGGGAAGACTAAATAAGTAGACTTTTTGTCTTTTTGGACAAAAAAATTGAGGTTAAAAATATGGATGTTTGGGTTAATTTTTTGACTTTTTATGGAAAAATGTGTAATAAAAAATTGTGAAAATTGGTTTTTAGCGGAAAATTTGAATTGGGAGTTGTGCAGCCGGAATTGTTGACTTTTGGTGAATAGTGTTAACTTTTTAACTTTTTAAGTAACTTTTTGGCTTTTTAGATTATTTGGGAGTACCCAAACTTGGCCTAAGAATAATTTTGTCATTCTAGAACTAAAAAGTTAAAAAAGTCAAACAAAAATGCCAAATAACTAAAAAAATCTTAGGCTAAAAAAATCAAAAAAACTAAAAAACTAACTAAAAAAACCAAAACCAAACAACACCTAAATATGATGGTGTTTAGATACGTACTTTTAGTCAATTTTTTAATAATAGCTTTAGCCTCCGTTTGGGAAGTGGGCTGGCTCTTTGACTTTTTGGCTTTTTTGGCTATATGAGTCTGGGCTCAAAAGCTTGGTTTGGGAAGGGCTCTTGGCTTTTTGACTTTTTTGACTTTTTTTGTGAGAGAAAAATGTAATGATTATGGGGTTGGATGTGATATTTTGTCTGTTGTGGCTCATGAGCCTGTTTTGTCTTTTGTGGCTCATGAGCCACTTGAGCCCTTCCCAAACGGACCCTTAGTACCTATAGCATTACCATTTGAAATAAAGTCATTATACTTTTGAATATAAAATACCTATAGCATTACCATTTGAAATAAAGTCATTATGAGCATGTTTGTTTTCGAGGGATAAGAGGGTAGGATTAGACTATTAGTTTTACCGGATTAATAGTTCATTGTTTGTTTGAAAAATTTTACTTCGGACTAATAGTCTCTCCGGACTATTATCCTATCCCATGGGGAGTGTGGGATAGAAACTATGGGATTGGCATCCCATGGGATTATTTTGTGAAATGTCCATTTTACCCTTCATGCTATTACTTAGTAAACAATTAAAAAAGGGTAAAATAGTCTTTTGAACATTTATAAATTATTTTTTTAGTGTTGTTAATTTAAAACTATATATTAAATAAAAAATTTAAATTATAAATTATAAATTATAAATTAAATTTAATTAAAAATAATAAATTATAAATTATGGCCTTATAAATTAAATTTTTTAGTGTTGTTAAAAAATTAAATTTACATATTAAATAATTTTTTTTAGTATTGTTAATTTAAAATTATATATTAAATAAAAAATATAAATTATAAATTAAATTTATTTAAAAATAATAAATTATAAATTATGGCCTTATAAATTAAATTTTTTTAGTGTTGTTGAAAATTTAATTTATATATTAAATAAAATTATTTTTTTATTGTCGTTATTTAAAATTATATATTAAATAAAAATATAAATTTAATTTAATTGAAAATAATAAATTAAAAATTGTGGCCTTATAAATTAAACTTTTTTAGTGTTGTTAAATTATAAATTATAGATTATAAGGGTAAAATAGTCTTTTGAACATTTATCCTTATCCAGTCCGTCTAATCAAACATTGGATTTACTAAAAATAGTCCAATCCAGACATCTAATCCCATGACTAAACAAACATAGGATATAAATCCAATCCAACCAAATAGTCCCGAGACAATGTATCCCGAGACTAACAGTTCGATGGATTACAATTCTCCCTTATCCAGTCCGTCCAAATAAACACACTCTATACGTTTTGAATATAAAATACATATATATTAAAATTAATTATATTTTATATATTGTTCACGTATTAAAAAAAAAATGTGAATAAATTTATTTTCCATGTAGTGTTACTCATAGTTGGCACCGACATCAAAGTTGAGCTTTCGAGAATCATGGAGGGTGTAGAAACTTCAAAAATGCTACCATTTAAAAAAAAAAAAAAATTCAAATTATACTTTTAGATTGTGCTTTATTGGACGGATTAAAAAAAGTACAAATTAAAAAATTTGAAAGTATGAAAAAAAATTCATTGAAGATTAAAGCATGCATGGTATATATTGTATAATTAAACAAGATAAATAGATTTATGATTTGATAAATTAAATTAAAACATCCAATAAATTCATATTTGATAAATTACATTCTAGAGCATGAAACATGATTAACAGAAATATTGAAAATAAGGAATCAAACCAAATTTTGTGTGATACAACAGTGTCCTTAAAACAGATTAACTGCCTCACCGTGGGTGCGGGAGGAATGTCGACTTCTGTCTCCCAAGATAAGATGGTTTAAACCGATTAACGCAGAAACACCTTCTATTAACTTTAGAGAACCGATAATGACAACACTCTCTCATACAGGAAGAATATATTATAAGAGGAGATTAATTTGACTATAATCTGAGAGCAAAAATTTTGTACCAAAATCAAGAGAGATGGGTCTTCTTTTATACACAATGGGGGAGAGAGGAGGAGTCTCCAACCATGAAGGCTAGCAACCAATGCCCATGAAGGCTGGCAACCAATGCTCATTACTTCTGCAAAACTGCTAGAGTAATGGACCAAAACTGATGGAACAATAATATATATGATATATATATTCTATATACACAAGTGTATATATCTGTAGCAAACTTGGCCCAAAAAAATTAGGTTGGTAGACCACTAATCCGACCCAGCCCAAGCCCAAGCCCATTCTAGCAAGCCTCAAGCCCAAGCCCAAGATCCAAGATCCACGGACACTACAATATATAAGAGTTTTAGAGACTAAATGTTTTGATCTCTAAAAGTGAAAATTTTGTTGTAAAAGACATTTAGGGACCAATTTTTATTGTCATGAGGATAATCACTAAAAGGTCATCCCAAAAAGTCAAAAACAAGGTTTTTAGCGACAGTATTTTAAAAATGTCACTAATAAATAGCTTTTAGGAACAAAATAATTTGGTCTTAAAATGACTTATTTTTTGAGACAAAAAATTTGGTTCTAAAAGGATAATAATTCATTACTAATGTCTAATTTTCGTTGCTAAAAATATAATAACGACATTTTTCGTAACAAAAATATTTGGTTCCTAAAGAATAATTTTGTCTCTAAATTTTGGTATCTAAAATCTTAATTTTTTGTAGTGGGACCCGGACTCGGACCAGGACCAGGACTCGGACCCGGCCTGGTTCGGGAGGGCAGGCAGCATGCCCCGTGTAGCAATTTTGCCATAACTAACTTGGATCATAGTCTTGGCCCAATCCCATCCTTGAAGCATCCATAACTCCTTTTGAAAAATTTGGATGCCCCAAAGGGCTCATGCCCTTATCAAAATCTTGAGGTTTAAATACCCATCAAAGCTTTCCTCTACAATCAATGTGGGATTGATAGTTATACACAATTCCTAATACCTCATTCATGAGGCCATCTTTATGAGACAATTTCTTATTTAATTCTTAATGGTTTTTGATCATTCTTTTGTAGTGTAAAGACCTTGTTACAAAGAATCTAAACCCATTTAATCCCATCTCAATCAATAGTTGAGACCTATTTTAATTTTATATTAAAGTTACTTAAAACCATTTTTTTCCAACAATTCCCCACATGACTAAATATTGACCAAATAAAGAAAATCAAACAATGTTTACAACAAAGACTCGGAGAGAGAGCATACAGACTTATCAGAAAAGGTAGTTGTTGGCCTTGAGCCTTTCGTAGTGAAAGCCTATAGGATTTACTGGTTGATCAGTGAACGTGATGTCTTGAATTGTTTTGCCGTTTGTGTAAACCGAGACAATAGACTTCACACAGGAGTTAGTCCAACCATTGTTCTTGTTCTCACTGGTGTGTCCTGTATGGCCCTGGAACGCTAGCTTGGTTTAGTGAGTGGCTTTAAAAAATTCGGCCTTATCAATTCTTAAAGAAGCGACTCTACTTCGCACTCACATAGGTGACCTATATAAGGTATCTCATTATACCACGGTTGATAATTCATATCACTTAGGTCATTAAAAGCATTAGCTTAACCTTCCACCTCCACAAGGTATCACTGTACAAAGGAATGGGCAAGAGGATTTACCTCTTCTGTGATTCACCCGTTACACGAAATTAGGTTGTCCCTTTGAACCTAGATCTTGGGATCTCCAGTCAACTAGGTTGGGTTTTCCGTTTCGGTAACATTACTAAAGGCCTTAACCCCATTCCTCATGACGACGTTTCCACTAACTCTCGAGTTAAACCTTTGATTAGCGGATCCGCAATGCTGTCCTTAGACTTTACATAATCTAGAGAGACAACTCCATGAGAGAGTAGTTGTCATATGGAAGTATGTCTACGACAGATATGTCTAGACTTTCCATTATACATATGACTCTATGCCCGTCCAATTGCCAATTGGCTATCACAATGAATACAGATAGCAGGCATAAGTCTCGGCCAACGTGGAATATCCTCAACGAACTGGCGAAGCCATTCAACTTCTTCAGTTGCTTTTATCTAAAGCAATAAACTCATATTCCATCATTGGATCTTGATATACACGTTTGCTTAGAAGATTTCCAAAACACGGCTGCTCTTCCAAGGGTAAACACATAACCATTAGTGGATTTGGAGTCCTTTATATCAGATATCCAATTAGCGTCACTATACCCTTTTAGTACCGCTGGGTATTTGGTATAATGCAGCCCATAATCCCGGGTGTAGAGTAGATAACCTAACACCCGCATAATGCCCCTCCAATGAGTAGCATTCGGATTACTCATGTATTTACTAAGCCTGCTAACAAAGTAGGCTATATCCGGCCTTGTACAACTCATCAGATACATCAAACTGCCAATGACCTAGAGAATATTCAAGGTAAGAGACACTCTCACCATTATTCTTGGTCAAATGTAGACTCACGTCTATCGGTGTCCTACACACGCTTGTATCTAATTTACCAAATTTCTCAAGTATTTTTTCAACATAGTGAGACTAAGAAAGTACAATACCATCAGATGTTTTGATAATCTTAATACCTCGACTGACATCTATAAGGCCCATATCTTTCATGTCAAACTTAGAATTTAACAATCTCTTGGTAGTTTGAATCATTTCATCATTACTACCAACAATGAGTATGTCATCTATGTATAGACACAAAATGACATACCCTCTGTCAGTGTCTTTAACATATATGCACCTGTCACACTCATTGATTCTAAATCCATTTGACAACATAGCGTTGTCAAACTTTTCATGCCATTGCTTAGGAGCTTGCTTCAAACCATATAATGACTTGACAAGCTTATAGACTTTCTTATTTTGCCTTGGAGCTGAAAATCTCTCGGGTTGTTTTATGTAGATTTTTTCATCTAAATCCCCATTTAAGAAAGCTGTCTTTACATCCATCTGATGTATTTCAAGACCACGTAAAGCGACTATCGCAATCACCATACGAATGGATGTTATCCTTGTCACAGGTGAATACGTATTAAAATAATCCAGTCCTTCTCGATGCATGTATCCTTTGATAACTAGCCTAGCTTTGTACTTATCAATTGATCCATCAGCCTTCATCTTTCTTCTAAAGATCCACTTACTCCCTAAGGCCTTACTTCCTAGGGGTAGATCAACCAACTCCCAAGTATGGTTTTGTAAGATGGAGTCAATTTCACTCTTAATAACTTCTTTCCATAAGGGACTTTCAGGTGAAGTCACAACTTTATGAAAAGTACGAGGTTCTCCCTCTAACATATAAGTCAAGAAGTCCGGCCCAAAAGACTTGGTAGTCTTAACCCTCTTACTCCTTGGCTCATCTACTTCCTCATCTTGATCATCTACTTAATCATCTTCAACTTCTTTCTTAGAACTTTGATCCTCTCATCGGGTTTGGCAAGGAAATACATTTTTAAAGAAGGATGCATTCCTTGACTCCATTATGGTGTTATTGTGGATATTTGAAATATCAGACTTGTGCACAAGAAACCTATATGCACTACTATTTGTGCATAACCAATGAATATACAATCCATAGTTTTTGAACCTATCCTAACCTGCTTGGGTGTAGGTACCGCCATTTTTGCAAAACATCCCTACATTCTTAGGAAATTATAAGAAGGCTTGCAGCCTTTCCATAATTCATATGGAGTCTTGTTTACTTTCTTCCGAGGGATTCTATTTAGAATGTAATTTGTCGAGAGAATTGCTTCCCTCCATAAGTTCTGTGGCAACCCAAAACTTATTAACATTGCATTAATCATTTCTTTTAAAGTTTTATTTTTTCGCTTAGCAATACCATTTGACTGAGGGGAGTAAGGCGTAGTGGTTTGGTGAATAATCCCAAATTGAGCACAAATCTCAACAAACGGGGATTCATACTTACCACCACAATCATTTCTTATAGCCTTGATTTTTCGACTTAATTGATTCTCAACTTCATTCTTGAAAAGAATAAATTTATCAATAGCCTCATCTTTGCTTTTAAGCAAATACACATAACAGTATTTAGTGCAATCATCAACAAAAGGTGATGAAGTACTTGTTGCCACCACATGATTGTACGACTTTCAAGTCACACACATCACTGTGCACTATTTCTTTCTATAGAATGAAAGGAAGTCCTTGTCATTTTTGCTTCTACACAAGTTTCACACTTGTGATTTGGATTAATCTTAAAAGATGGTATATGATCTAACTTGATTAATCTACGCAAAGAGTCAAAATTCACATGACCCAATCTACCATGCCATAAATTAGGGGACTCAAGCATATAAGTAGAAGAAGAAGCTTTCTCATTAAGTTTTGGGACAAGAGTCATTACATTGAGCTTAAACATACCGCCCGACATACACTCTTTCCCTACATTGACCCTGCTCTTGGTCAACAAGACCTTATCAGACTCAAATACCATGCGGAAGCCGTGTTTGCTTAAGAGTGACCCCGAGACAAGGTTCTTATGAATGTCTGGCATAAATAGGACATCGTTCAGAGTCAACTCTTTCCTTGAAGTCATCTTCAAGACCACTTTGCCTTTTCCCTCAATAGTTGAGGTTGCAGAATTGCCCATGAACAACTTCTCACCGTTTGAAACCAGATGTGGCGAGTGGTCCTAGTGTCTACCCACCATTCCTTTGGGTTGGACCCTACCATGTTTACTTCAGTGACAACAGTTGCCAGATACATGTCATCTACATCTTGTGACAAATCATCCATCTCAGCCATGTGAGCCTGGCTTTTTTTTTGTGGAGGGTACTTATTGTAAAGCTTCGTCTTCTTGCGGCAGTTAATCGCCCGATGCCCATCGCTTCCACAGTTGAAGCACTTTTCATTGAACCTAAAAGTAGGTTGTAGACCGGTCTTTTGGAGACATCTCCTCTTGGCCCCAGCTTTGAGCTTTTGCTTGTTGGTGGTTTTTTCCTCACCCCTGAGGATTGGCCATGCTTAACTACATTTGCTTTTACAGTGGAGGTACTTCCCCCTTTCTTCCTATTGTCTTTCTCAATCTGGAGTCTGATAATGAGCTCTTCGACTATCACATCCATTCGTTTGTGCTTCAAGTAGTTCTTGAGGTCTTTCTAACCGTTAGGCAGCTTCTCAATTAGTGCGGCTGCCTGGAATGATTCACTAAGGAACATTCCCTCTACATGAATCTTGTGTAGAATTACTTAAAACTCTTGAACTTGACTGATGATGGTTTTTGAATCCACCATCTTGAAGTTTAGAAACTGACTGATGACAAATTTCTTTGCCTCAGCATCTTCGGTCTTGTACTTCTTGTCCAAAGTATCCCACAGCTCTTTTGCCGACTTCTTGGCATAAAAGACGTTGAACAGTGAATCTGCCAAGCCATTCAGAATGTAGTTCCAGCAAAAGAAATCTGACTGCTTCCAAGCCTCTAGATCCATGAGCATCTGTTTGTCTTACTCATTCTCCTCTATGGCTGGTGGATCCTCACTCAACAACCTTGCAAGGCTAAGAGTGGTCAAGTAGAACAACATCTTATACTGCCATGTGACACCTGAGTTTTTCTCTCCACTCGAGTGAAGCTTTTCTCGCTGGAGCGTAGATCTTTAGTTTCTAGTAAATGGCAATTTTACAGGCAGGCCGCTCGAGCGAAGGAGTTGTCACTCGAGCGTAGATTGCATGCTCCCAGTAGTTTCACTATACCTCTGCAAAACTTTTAGGATATGTTCTTTTTTGCTTGAGCAAAGGAATCTAAGCTTGAGCGAGATCACTTAGTCGTGCCTTACACTTGGGCGACAGAACTTGTGCTCGAACGACCTGTCGGAGACGGTAAATTTTAAAAAGCAATTCCAAGTCACTTTCTTTACACTTTTTCATCCTCTCTCCCTCTAACTCTCATTTTTCTCAAAACCCTAGCTCACAAAACCATAGATTTCTCCAATCTTGGCTCAATATCCACCTAATATTGCCCAAGATTAGCTGAAAGAAGAGCTAGATCGTCACTTTCACCGATTGTTTCGCTTGGTCATCGAAGTACAAATGAGTATTGCAACCCTAGCATACCAATTCAAGGTAGGGGTGTTTTTGACTCTTTATATCTTTAATTTGAGTAGCTTATATGGTAATTTCCCTAGCTATTCATATATATATATATGTGTGTGTGTGTGTGTGTATGTATGTATTGATTTGAGCTTGTTGACTAAAGATTGAGAACAATGAGGGTGAAATTTTGTGATTGTTGAAGGAATTACACTTATTGTGACGGAATATCATTGTTTATGGTTGATGATTGCCTCAATTTCATAAATAAGATCTCAAACCCTAATTTTTTAAACTTAATTTATAAAAAGTGGTTTTACTCAATTAATTCCTAAAATATGAAATTGAGTGTAATTACTTGGTTTTGGGTTTGAAATGCAAGTTGGGAGATTCCTTTTTGATGTTAAACTTGAGATGAGATGATGAATGATGATGGGAATGCCTTGAGTTATGAAATGGGAAGAGTTGCACTATTGTGGATTAATATTACCTCAGGAAAATTATGCATTATTTACAAATTCATGCATCACATGCATTGTCTATTCCTTTTGTCATTGTTTTGGTGCCGATGGTGGAAAGTTAGGAATGGTGGTAATTAGCCTATGAGTCCAGGTAGTGAGTCGAGTTGGATTGAGTTGCGTGTTGTAATTGGTACCAGCGTGGGGAGTCAAAGTGCCCAATTGCCCTATCTGCCCATATCGTCGGATGAATGTGGGAAAAGGTTTTGTGGTGTCCACGAGCCCACCGTTTCTAAAGTCAGCAAATGTGGAAAAATGGATGGTTTTGGGTGTCCACGTCCCCGGCGTTTGTGGAGCTGGCAAATGTAGAAGGTTGTGATGTTGTGGGTGCCCATCGCCCCACTGTTTCTGGAGTCAGCAAATGTGGGATTATTTTCTATATATGACTATAATTATCTACGTATGTTTGATTTTGGGCTCTTACCTGTGGATGTCATGGTTGAGTTACCGATTGTTGAGAATGTAGGAAAGATAAGATATGTTCAATGTATTGCACCTTTTAAGGCGGCATACGTTCGCAGATGGTATATTCAGAATATTCCCCGATATATTAAGAAGACTAAGAGGGGAGTAAGGAAGCTGGAACTGTACGACGAACAATTAAGGGACGTTAAATTTGATAATAACGGTGTGACGAGATTGCTAAATGGTATTGAGTTAGGTAACAAAAGATGTGACCGTCAATCAGACAAGATCGTGGTTAAGGGTATAAAATTAATTGGGAATGTTCAATTGGGACAAGATGCTAAAAACGAAGCTGTGGTCTACTACGTATTGTTTTTCGTCATAAGTGATAATAGTTCGTCAGATTCCATCTCCACACCTGACAAGATAGTTATTGGAGTTGACAAGGGTAATCCTGAGACTTGGATTGTTAATCCTAACCAGTCCGACAGGTTTCGGATGCTAAAGAAAATGAGATTCAAGCTCGTTGGTGGCAAGGACAAAGAGTACGTTCGTCACGGGATAAAAGTTGTGGACTGGTTCTTCCCAGTTGATGTTTGGACGGACTACAAAGATACGCTATTGGAAAATGTTGGAAGTATTTAGAAGGGTGCCATATATTTAGTGGCTGCTACTGTTAGTGGAAAAGAATACATACTTACATTAAGGAGTCAAATATACTTTAAAACTGTTTAGAATTATAAATTTATGTATTTTTATTTGTAATGTTTAGGTGAATGGAGGTGGATGATATAAAAACTGGTGTTGTTGAAGGTGTTTTAACAAGTGATTTCAGTTGTATTGAACTTGCGTTGCCTAATTTATTTCTCAGTTGAGGTTGAGATACAAATAAAAGAGCATTAAGGTTGATAAAATATTGATAAAATATTCCCCCCTTTGCGCACCCAATGCCAGTGGGTTGGTCAGAGTGAATGTGTATGACACAAGGTTAGATGGTAATGACAATTTGCAGACATACTTTATTTTCCCCGTGGATTGCTAGTGCGAGTTAGTGTATTATGAGAATGGTTATTGTTCCATTAACGACAAACAAGTGCCATGGATGGTGAAGTATTGACTTAAAAATTCTAATATTAAAAAGGGGATTACAGATTGTAAAATGAAGGGGTATTTGAAGTATTCTATGAGTAACATGCCAGAAGATTCGTAGATGAGGGCCGCATCTATTATTGTGTTATCTAAAAAATATACTAATGATAATGTTGATGTCTGGCATTGTGCTCTAACCAAGGCCATTCCGATTTTGACCCTGACTATGTTTGTGGGTTTACCGGAGAGGTGAAGAGATTTGTTGTTAGGAGGTTTTGCGGAAAGTGGTTCAGTTATTCATGAACACAGAGGTCGTCTGAGTTTGTCTAAGATAGATGTACGTAGAGGTGGTAATGGAACTAGTGATGTTGATCCTGGTCCTTCGATTTCGGAGATTAGTGTTAGAAAATAAGAAGTTGATCGGAGAGGATCAGTTGTTATGGATCTAGTAGAATTTTATGATGTTTTACAAAATATAATAACGGGTGTAAAAAATAGTGATGTGATTCAAGATGTAATAGTTGATGATAAGGAAAATGTAATAAGTACATAAAAGTTTGAGTGGTTTCATAAATAAAATTAATAATTTTTTTCATTAATCATGACAGTGGTTACATAAACATCAAACCATCCTCTCATTTTTGGGGACATTGCATCTAACCAATTACTATTCCCATTAGTTAATATAATACAAGGAATTCCTCCTCTAATAGTGAGATCTTGTTGGAATTTAACAAATACATGGAAGTCTCTCTAGCAACCTACTAAATTTTTCATTAGTTTGATAGGGACTGTCAAGTATTTGATGTCGTCTATGACATTGTAGATGGCGCCTTGATCATAGTCCTTGAAGCTTATTTTGCCGGAGAAGTAATTGTGTTGTCCGAGACTTTTGGCCTAGGCGGTTTTTCCTGTTCTTAAGGGTCCTTTGAGGTAAAGGGATATTGGGCGTGCTGCTATTCCGAATCCTGTTATCAGAGAAGGAGGAGAGTTCTTCGTCAGTATAGAAATCGTGTTTATTATTCCTGTGTATCCCTAATCTAATGTTGTTGTCTTCACTGTAAACAGAGAAACAACAATTTTGACATAGTTCGCATTTTACAAAATTCTGACTTACAAACAAAATATTATTTTCTGTCCATTTTTTTACTTCTTAATTTAAAAAAGGAAATGAATTAAAGGGGCTAGTATATGGGGGCCACTCTCTTTTGTAATGATCCCTCGAAAATGTTTTTAATTGGGGGTATTTTGTGACATAATCGGTGGGACATCTTTTTTTGTAGAGTGCAAAGAATTGTTCCTCCGTTTCTGCTTCTGCAAGTATTCCCTGCCAAAGTTCGTCTTGTTCTTTGAAGGACTTTTCCCCTTAGATGAAAATTCTCCCCATTCTACGAAGTCATCTCCTTTCTGAATATACTATCGACTTTCTGTTGGAGAGTGGAGTTTTTCTATATTTGGATGATAGATTCTGTCATTGGTTCTAGTGAGATCGAAAAAACCTCGGGTTGGTGGTTTGGATCTTCTTTGTGCATTGAACCATGGCATGAAAGTGAGGGTTTCCATCTTCGTGGAGCTCCCTTGCGACAAGTATGTAGTATGGCTGACATGCTAGTTGGAGAAGGGATAGGAGGAGTTCTAAGAGTTGTTCTTTTGGACAAGGGCATTGTGGGTAGGTGAAGAAAATATTCTTGGCATAGAAACGGAAAAAGGCTTGGTGAGGCATTTTGTAGTGGTAAACAGTGAACTTACACTAGCCGTACAAGGCCTCTATATTAGTTAAAAACCCGGTATGAATGGTGTGACTGGAGGGGGGGACGCTGTATTAATATTACCAGTGCCCCCCCTCCCGCGCTAATCTAGGCCGTCCATTATTGTACTTGTGGACAAGTGTATAGATAGGGTTAAAAAAAAGTCACACCCTGGCCCAGGTATGAGTGGTGTAAGTACTTTTGATTCCTTTGCCGGATAGTGCGATACACGTGTCGCGTTTCTGATGGTTTGAATGGTTGTAAAGTAAAGATATTTTCAGAATGATTGACATAAAGCAAATGTGGGAAAATAATTAGGCTTTTGTATTATTTTGAATGGGGAATCTTCGTCCTTACACGCGGGCCAGTTTTGCTATTTATTTGGTACCAGAAAACATTTGATGGGAGAGAGGAATATGCTTTTGCAGTGGGATAGCTATTGTGGTGACGTTGTTTTACGGTATATTGTTTCGTTCCTCCTTTTCTGTCTTTCTTTTTTGTTGATTGTATTGGTATACAATGTTGTACTCCTTAGAAGAGTATCCCGAGAATTGCGGATAGCTCACTCAAATGTGTGTAGATCATTTTTTGAAACTGATTTTTTTGTCTTAGTTTTGGAAAGAACATTGTGATAAGGAAGATGCCCTTGTGGATTGAAAGTGTTAACTACTTATCTCTTTTCTTTTGAACTGTTTATAATGTTTTGAGGAATGTAATGGAACAATTATGTAAATTTCGTTTTGGGAATAGTTCAAAAGGAAAGAAAGTCATGAGTAAATAGTTATATTATTTTATTTGCTTGGATCTTGTATGTTAATAATGCTTGCAAGTGCAATTTTATGGAACGAGCCTTTCAGGGTGTTACATGCCACCTCTTGAAATTCACTCCCGTGAGCTTTTCCGGGCGTTTGTGATGGTTGAGCGGGTCTCTCGGAACAGTAGGAGCAAAACAGGGTTGACCACAGAGGTCACAGCAACAGGGGTTGGCAAGCCAGTCGCCCCGGGGTTCTGATCCCCACCAACATTAGCAGTAGCAGCAGCAGCATCAGTATCGGTGACAGTTGCCATTTTGTTAAAAATACAAAAAAATTTCACTTTCTGTGTTTTCAGAAATTAAACTTAATACTAGAAAATCTCACACTTGGAAATTTAATTCAAAACTAGTCTCACCACTTAACCTAGAATTGAACATGGTCAAGAATGTTCCCAGAAAGACTGGAGAGGTTACATCGGTCCCACTTAAAACCCAGTTAACCTTTTGACAAAACTTTCAAGAGTATGTTGACTCCTAATCCATGGGACACAATTTTTAGAATTAAGTTTTCCTAGGGATGAACTAAGTTAAAACAAACCAAGGTCCAACACTTACAAGCAATTTAAAAATTGCTAACCAAATTACAAGTAATGTAAAAAATTGCTATAACAATTACCGGCAAATAAAACTTGCTTTTACATAATGGTAAAACAACCATAACAAAATCTCAAGCAAAAGAAAAATTGCTTCAAAATAAGACAAGTAAACCAATCCAATTGAGGATTGTAAGTAGTCCAAAAAATTCCTTCCCTCGCTTAGGTATTTTTGTTCAATCAAAAAGTTAGTAGCCCAAATTTTTATTGCCATCCCAAATTTTATTCATTTGGATTTGTATTCTTTCCATTCCCTTTCGCATAAGTATGCTTACAAAGAAGGTTAGTTGCAAACCACAACAAAATACAAACAAATACTCTAAAGAAACTTGTAAAACTAATCAATTAATTTAATAGCAAAACTAATTAGCTAGACAAGTTATACAATTAAATTTATAACTCCCAAATAAATTACAAACTTTATAACTCTAAAAATTAATAGAGTTATAAGAAATTATAACACAATAATCATGTAAATAAATATAGCCAAGTTACAAAAATTTTATAACTCCAAAATTAAATTAAAAGTAATTACCATGAGTTATGAATGAATTTAATTCACAATAGATATGTAAATATTTCTAGCAATTAAACATGTAACCTATACCAAAATCTAGAAAATAAAGAACACGCAAATAGTCTTAAAATTCTAGAAAATGATAAATATGTGAATTAAACAAATATGTAAACATATTGAACATGTGGATTATACTAGAAATTAGGGGAAAAAAATAGCATGTAAATGTATTAACATCTCATTTAAATAATTCTAGAAATAATAAGCATGTAAAACATGAATCAATATCTAGAACAATTTAGAACATGTCAATTTTAACCGAACAACTAAAGACTCTTGAGTATGGAAATTATACTCGGAATCTATATAAATAAAGATGCATACATATCATGGTAGGAAATTCAAATCATAATCACAAAATTAAATTATATTAAACCCAATACTTGGACCAACCACCATACGACATACATTTATTTACTAAATTAGAAACCAAATAAAGTATCATACAGTTTATGATATAAAGCAGTGCCATAACCACATAACAAGTAGCACACAAATCCTGAATTTGCTAAACAAGAACCGAATAAATTATGTGTGATTTAGTTACATAAATTAGAACCAAAACAGTGGCCTTCTATATGGTACAGGTGGTCTAGACCAAACCAACCAATAGCATGCATATATATAAATTTAATATTGTAATCATGACTACTAAACAGGAATATATAGAAATCAAAATGTCCAGGAAAAAATCAAACATTACTTATGAATCTATTTATTATAATTCATGGAAAACACATTAATTTGTTTTAAGATTGTTGTATAATGTATAATTAAACAAGATAAATAAATTCATGATTTGATAAATTAAATTAAAACATCCAATAAATCCATATTTGATGAATTACATTTTAGAGCATGAAACATGATTAACAAAAATATTGAAAATAAGGAATCAAACCAAATTCAGTATGATACCACAGTGTCTTTAAAAAAGATTAGCTGCCTCACCGTGGATGTTGGAGGAATGTCAACTTCTATCTTATAGGATAAGATGGTTTAGACCGGCTAACGCATAAGCACTTTTTGTTAGTTTTGACGAACCGACAATGGTAGCACTTTCTCACATAGGAAGAATATATTATAGGAGGAGACTAACTTGACTATAATCTGAGAGCAAAAATTCTGTACCAAAACCAAGGGAGATGGGTCTTCTTTTATACACAATGGGGGAGAGAGAAGGAGCCTCCAACCATGAAAGCTAGTAACCAATGCTCATTACTAATGGACCAAAACTGATGAGATAATAATATATATATTTTGTATACACAAGTGTATATACATGACCCATGGACCTGGACCTGACCCAGCTTGGCGGGCAGTGCACGCGCATGGCAATTTTGCCATAACCAACTTGGCCCAGTCTTGGCCTAAGCCCATCCTTGAAGCATCCATAACTCCCTTCCTTTGAAAAATTTGGATGCCTCAAAGGGCTTATGCCCTTATCAAAATCTTGAGACTTAAATACCTATCAAAACTTTCCTCTACAATGAATGTGGGATTGGTAATTATACACAATTCTCAATACCTCATTTATGAGGCCATCTTTATGAGACAATTTCTCATTCAATTCTTAATGGTTTTTAGTCATTCTTTTTGTGGTGTAAAGACCTTGTTATAAAGAATCTAAACCCATTTAATCCCACCTCAACCAATGGTTGGAACCTACTTTAATTTCATATTAAAGTTACCAAAAACCATTTTTTTCTAACAAAATGTAACTTCTTAATTTTTTTTAACTTTCAAGTACTTTTACACTTAACGAATTGGAAAAGTTAAAATATTTGACATAAGTTTTAAAAAATTATTAAAAATTAAAAATTAAAAAAATGTTGTCATTTTTTTTTTAGCTAGATAGCTAACTCAATTTTTTGTTACCAAATTAGTTTTTGGAAAATGGGAACCAAACAGAAACAATTAAAAAAAGAAAGGATAAATTACATTAATCCTTTTGAAGTTTAAGAAATGGGAAAGATTATGGTACACATCTTTTAAGGGGTGTGTATTATATACACTTTATCTATTATATAAGAAAAATGGTCTTTTTAACCCACAAACATTGTGGGAGTTCCATGATTCTAATCCTAATTTCTTAATTTTCTGATTAAAAAATAAATTTAAATAATTAAGAAAATCTCCATTGGTTTACTTTTATTTGATAATCCCACATCGGGAAAAGAAAGAAAAAAATGAGTCGTTTTACTCATATAAAGAAAATCTTATACTTTCATCCTCATTTAATGAAGAGTCTTGTGAGAGTTTCAATATCTCAACAAAAATTCTCAATTCACACAATTTTAGTGCTCAGATTTCAACTTTTGAATGAAACCATGTTCTATCATTGATATCCAAGCAATTAATTTTTATTTAGAAATTAATATCCTAACAATTATTTTTGTTCAAAAATTGATATTCGAACGACAAAAATATCGTAAACTAAAACAAAGTGTAGTGTGCAAATAAAAGCTGCCAAAACAACTGTGCACAATGTTTAACAGGATTGTTTACTAGAATTGCCCATGTGTTTGATATTCTTCTGATAATATTAAAATAAATAAAGTATACAAACCTACTTGAATCCAAGTTTTGTTTCTGTAATAAAAATCATAGAATGGTAGTTGGTTTTATAGCAATCCTGGGTTTTATCCCTTGTTGTACAGTGATCCGGACTTGGTTCCGTGGTTGTTAGCAGTTGTTTATATCTTGTTTACATCCTTTCTGTAACGCCCTCAAAATAATAACATTAATCCCAACAATATAAACATGCTATAATATATAAAAAGTTCACATCTTTCCATTCACCAGAGTCTTATTACAAGAGTATCACATGTTAACAACAAAAGCAAATGCTCTAAGGGCTTACAGCTTTCCAAGTTAACACTTGGTTACACAAAAGTAGAGTACTAACTCATTTACACATAAAGCCCTTGGCTTGAATTTACATGTAATACAACAAAAGGAAAGACAACCAAAAAGTCTGTCCGCCACTAGCCTCCCAAGCTAAGTCCTTGGAGGTGGCATGCTTCCTGTACCTGAAAATGATGTTCCCATATAGGGTGAGCCACAGCCCAGTAGAAATATACTAAACCAATTATGAACAATGACTAAAAGATTAACATTTGATAGATGGTCAACACTTTTACATTCATTCATAACATAACACAATTCCAAGACACTTAAGTCTATATTTCCTTTCATTTCCATTTCTTTCCTTTTTTACTTGCCATTTCATAACCTTGGCTCAGAACCTGGCCAAACATCACACATGAGACAAACACTCATGCCAACACTTTTCACTTCATCAAAGATAAACATAACAGTTATCTCAATACTTCCAACGACAAGCATATCCGCTCTGTCAATACACTTCTAGATAAGCATACCCGCTCTATCTACGGAGTTCATCCCCTATCTCCTCCCAACAACATCCGGTTTAGAGGTCCATCCCCTATCTTCCTCTAAACCGTGGAGTACATCCCCTATCTCCTCCAACACAACACAATGCATATAAACAACAATTATATACATCACAAATCAACACAATTAATTATCCAAATTAATCAATCAATGTAATTAGGGCATTCTCCATAATTAACATCACAACCCTTAGGTTCCAATTTCCTTAATGTTTCAACATTAATTCCATGTTTCTATACCAAACATGCTTCTAGGTTTATCATAGATGAAAACCCCCAACTTTTGTAAAATTACACAATGGCCCAAAGTTTTCCAAAATCACACAACAACCCCCAACATATCAAAATGCTAAAATTTAAAGACAAAACTCATAAAGAGGAGTAGGATATCCCTACCTCAAGAGATGAGTTCCAAAGGAGATGATGCCCAACACCCAACTTGCTCCAAAACCAAATTTGTTCCGATTAAAACGAAGCCCAAGTCACCCTCTATCTTTTTAACAAAGGCCTTAGGGTAGGAAATCACCCTAGGTAGATCAAATCTTAGAGAGAAGGTAAGGTTCTTGAGTGAGAAGCTCTGAAAATGGCGTTTTGGGTAAAGTAAGAGAGAGAAGATAAGTCAAAAAGTGATTTAAAATGCCCAGTCCCACTCAGTTA